>JAJGOT010000094.1:867500-1467500 GCA_022457155.1 Cladopsammia gracilis | reverse complement strand
GTAAAATAACCGCTGAGGACGTAACAAAACTCTGGCTGTGACCACCCTCAGTGCTATACATTGTTGAAGGGTGGAGTGGGGGAGATAAGGTCAACAATGAAACGAAAACGGCTGCCTGAGGCGCCTTCATGAGCTGACGTCCGATCTAATACTCATAAATGTATGTAAAGCGCCATGAGACATGTGCGCTATATATTAAGTAACCCATTCATTCAGGCGACCCCGTAGCTGTCCAAACTAGTCTGTGATTGGCGAGCGATACAATTGATCTATCACTTGAACAATGCCCTATCCCTAATCCCTATCCCAGCGGGACAAATCTATTGTTCTCTTAGCGAATCACAGTCATCGTTTGGACAAGTGCTGGACTATTCATTCATTCATTGAATTTTTTCATTCATTCATTCATTCATTCATTCATTCATTCAAATAGACCACAGGGAGTCCAAGCTCACAATAGGAATCCTCAATGACAAAAATATAAGGATTTGTATTCTATCGTGAGTTGGACAAAATATCAAAATAACAAATAAACAGCCATTACAGTGTTCGTACCTCATAAAATGCAGTCAATCTGTTGTTTCTTGGCGGCTTCGTGACTTCGTAACGGCATTTTAGCGAGTTTGTTTTTTCTTATTTGACTTTACCTAAAATATTTAAAGGAAGAACTCGGATTTCGAAGTAACTTAAACGAAAAGCGCCAAAAAGTACCTTCAAACGATCCCAATCTCTCCAGGTTCGCTCGAGTGAAGAGCGAGACCTTTCCTTTCTATTGATCTCACATTTAGCTCCTTAACCGCAGTCATCCCCTCGTAAAGACGGTAAATACAACCAGAAAAATTCAAATTTCTCGCCTCCTTGGAACCGTTGTTGCACGAGTGTCGATGAGAGCTGCCGTTGGCTTTGCTTAGCAGCCAGGCCGTTCGGTTCAAAATCTTCTCGTCGGGGAGGGACTAGAGCAGAAGACAGAACAGTGTATTATTCTGCCTCGGTTATTGTCATTAATGAGGAGTGGAAAGGCAACTCCGACCGGAAAAGCTCCGGCACGAAGAAGTAGGAAGGACTGGATGGATCAACCCCGGCTGAAACAAGGGTGGGTGGGTGGGCGCCACGACTCATCATTTCGGATTTCTTGCTCAAGGACCTCAGTGAGATTATGAAAGCGTCCTTTTCCTTTTATATGACCCAGTAACCAATAAGACGAGCCGTTGAGCCCCGCAAACAACAACTGCACGGGAGGAATGTCATTAATGACACCACCTCGGCAGAACATACATATTCAATGACTTTGCATAGTGTATTATTCTGCCTCGGTTATTGTCATTAATGAGGAGTGGAAAGGCAACTCCTCCCTTCAAAGCTCCCCCCCAAAGAATATAATGACGATTCCTAACAAAGCGCGCCTCCAATATTTTTACACCCTTCCCAATCCTTATATCCTTATCTTATACAAACACAATGTCTTGAATGATTATCCACGAACAATAATATCTATTCTGGAAAAGCTGTAACAAACCTTTGAGCCCATTGACAGCTTGATAATCCTTGCCTAGGTCTATATCCAGATTCGCAAGCTTTGCCGCAGAACCAGCCGGATTAAGGGCCTGTTTTAGCTTTATGTAGAGGAGGGGTGTCCTACTAGACTTCTAGCTTGCATCAACGATTATATCGTCAAGACTAACATCTGCAAGCGCCATTGAAATGGCCGCACCGCTGCTAAATTCGTGAATCGCGAAGTGCTCCCAAACAAACGTAAGTGAAACTGCTTCATATACGTGTCTAACCTACAACAGCTTGCATCGCCAGGGGCTGTAATGCGCATGCGCTTATCGTAGCAATCTCCGGAGACGAAAGAGGCAAAATCTTGCATGACGCATGATCGCGAACATTATGTTACTCTCAGTATCCAGTAAACAATAGTTTCACAGTTGGGGTGATCAAGAAAACATTTCTTGCCAGGATGATACGCTACGATGCATGTATGCCACCCGCTGTGGGGTGGTCGGGACCTCGGAATCGTAACGTCGCCCACAATGCAGCGACACATCCGGGACTTTGCACGAGCTGCCAGCGCTAAACTTGAGAGCTAATTAGCTAAGCGTGCTTCCGACAATAGAGAAAATGGCCCGAAAATGTCTAGTGGGTATAGGTTGCGCTTGTTTTGTTCAAACTTCTTTGATAAACTACAAGTATCATATGGCTTTTATAGAAGAAAGATCAGTTAAACCGTGTGGGCTGTTGTCTGTTGTTATGCACTTCTACAACATCTGTCAAATTTGACATGAAAGTTCGCTACTTCGGCATCTTGTTTGTATGAGGAAAGGGGTTTCGCGCACTTTGAGGTGTAATATCTCTTTAAATAATTGCTGGAATCTTGTATTATAGGATTATGTTAACTCGACTGTTCAGAAAGCCTCGTGCAAATTTTCCAGGGGTTACAATAAGTGCAAGTACTGTCAAAACGCGAATTTCTAAAGTGCCTGCTGGGCATCTAGCTTTCTCTCCAAATTTATGCTTGATCGATCAAAATAGATCCAAATTTGAGTAATTATTTTCGCAAACAAAAGAATGTTATTTCCCACAGGAGTAGTTCTTGTCGCGGGCCGGCTTGGAACGGGCGCGTTGTAAAGGTCTTTCAAAACAACCTGAGACAATTTCACAGCACTTTTCAAACATTTTAAACTTCGAGCAACACTGAAGGGGAATGCGTATGTCTGTCATGACAACCCAATGCACTGTCCGGGTCAGCGCGCGTCATTGACAGACCGCGCTTCTTTTCTCAGCGCGTCAAATGTCTTTCTTCATGAAACTGCTTTCACAAAACAGCTAGATTAAACTACTGGCACATGAAGACAAAGACAAAAAGTGCCCTTCCTTAAATTAAGAGTCAATTGCTCGATTCACAGAGACAAAAACTCAATAGACAGGCCGGTTATTTTTGCGAATTTACATAACGTTTTGCGCTCCTCTAGTCGCGTGTGACTTGCGCTTCACACTTCTTTGATTCGCGCATGAAGCTCGCTGTCTTCACTCGCCGTTTTTATTATTTGGGGGGAATACTAGTTGAAAGGTGGAGCAAGAACAAAAAATGCACAACGATAAGTATGAGCAAGTGATCCGCGCAGCATCGCACTCGCTATTTGGTAACCGTTTGATTGACATCCGTTAAGTCTGCGAAGAGACTAGAGTATTCCCAAAGCTTAATCGGTTGACCAATCACAGCCGACGAATTGTGTATATGCAAATTATTATACCGCGCATCGAGAAACTGTGCACTGTAAGCAAATGTCGCGGAAGACGATGGCATTGTTGGCGATGAACCTGGATAAGCAGGGCGCGTCCAGGATAGACAACACATCATCAATGTCTTGGCAATCGCCTTTAACTTTAGTAGTATAAGGTGCGTCACCTGAATACCACTAAACAAAATAAGACTCCATCGACAGTGGTGAATGCCTATTTCCCCAATTAGCGACCATCACCTACAGGCCTCCTTTCAGTCGGCCTGCAGGTTATATCACTAATTTGGGGAAATAGGCATTCACCACTGTCGATGGAGTCTTATTTTGTTTAGTGAGTATTCAGGTGACGCACCTTATACTACTGGGGTCTTTTGTTTTACTCCACGAGGCTTATTTAAACCCTAGAACCAGCTTAAAACACTAATAACCAGTTTTAACCGCCTGAAAGCGGTTTCAACCACCCAGCCCCCTTTATTTGGGGCAACCCTCCATAACCGGTTTTAACCACTAGAAAGCACCTAATAAACCGTTATTTCAACAACTGGGGGCTGCGTTATTACTAATTGGAGAAACACATCTCTTGGGTACCTAAGCGGCAATGGGGAGAGGAAGAAAGAGCGTTCTGACACAATCAAGTAAACGAATGGCCTTTAATTACTCAAGACATGGAAGTGAAAGTCTTTTGTGCTGTAGCAGCAGAAAAGGGGAATCGTATGAATGCATTATAGTAATCGAAGGGCAACCATTGCCTCCAGACATTGTACCAACATATATTCTTGAAGCGGTACAAAGACTGACTCCGCAACAACTTGCCGCCATCATCCCCAATTGAAAAAACGCTTTCACCTTGTATATCTGCGATGCCTGTGCAAAATTTCTTGAACTTTCTTAAGTCCAGGAAAACTGGTCTGAAACAAAGGAGCCGCGCTTGGGTCAGCGCCAGAAAGAGCACCATCGGGGCTTCAGAAGTTGCCGCGCTGATAGGGGCTTCGCCCTTTGAAGACGAAAAGAGCCTTCTTTTCAAGAAAGCGTGGGCACCAGACATGGTCAACATGACGGCATGTACCTGGGGCAACCTTTTCGAGCCAATCGCACGAAAATGTTTTGAACAAAAACACGACACAACCGTTTTTGCCCACAGTGTATCGCTTAATCTGGAAAAGGGGCACCCCCTTTATGGAAAGCTTACATGCAGCCCTGATGGCTACTTCGAAGACAAAGCTGGCAACATTACTCTCTTAGAGTTTAAATGCCCATTTAAACGAAAGATAGCCGTTAGAGCCATTCCGCGTTATTATGTGACACAACTTCAGACGGGCCTCGCTTTCAGCGGAAGCCAAGTAAAAAAGGGCCTTTTCGTTGACTCCTATTTCAGACTGTGCCCTTTGAAACAGATGACATCAAGCACGTTTCATAACGCGAGGATAAACGGAGGTGTTGTTCATTCAACAAAGGCAAATAAAACACTTGCCTGGGGCATTGTTTACCTCTTTTCTAAGCAATTTTTGACAAAAAAACAAACTGAGCTCGTTGATGTTGCTGAACTTGCGCAGCCACAGTTTGATAAAATAATGGCAAGCATCGAGGAGAAAGAGCTCTGGTGTTCTTACGGTCCTGTTAGAAGAACTTTTAGTGGGGAAATCGAGCAAGTGGAGTTCTTTAGACGGCAGAAATTCAAGAGCGAGCTAACCACCAGTGCCGAGGGTCCAAGAGCTGTTGCCTTCTTTGCTTGGAAGCTCCTTGATGAAACAGAACTTCCAATCACCAAGCACGAGGGGTTCTTAGCAGGCATTCAAGAAAGGACTGAAAATTTTCACAAGAAGTTAGCTGAACTTAAAAAAAAAATTCATTCACTTATCCATACAGAGGACAAAATAACTTCCGCGGGAGAAGTTGGCGAAAATGAAGGCGACGTCGAGGCCTTTCTTCAGGGGCAGTTTATGCAATTCTAGCTGAATGCATGGCCTCTTGCCAGCACTGCTCATACTTTCGGTATTTAGGGGGCTTAGGAAGGTTTATGTAAGATAAAATCTTCTGTTTTCTTGGCCCTTCTTGCAGGACCAGGGCTAAGATTTTATAAATTTTAAAATTTATATAAACATTCTTTGGTAGATGTGGTTTTATCTTTGAGTGAATATATTTTGTTTGTTCAAGCTCTTCCTGGGTCAATATTTTATAGGATTTTCCAAATAACTGATCAAGTCTATAGTTAAAGCTATAGTCTGTTTTTGCCTTGCTTTTACTTTTTATATTTTCATTTTTGTAAATGTCTGCTCTATCAAAGAGGGCACCTTCTATTCTTTCAACTCGGTTGCATAGTTCACAGATAAGTTCTGCTGAATCAACCAGGAGTGAAAAAGACCCGCCACAGCTTTGGCACGATTTTATGTTTTCGTTCATTATGTTTTGAATTGAAACAAACTTGGTTTTATGGTACTGCTGTATTAAGCCTTGTTTTGCTGACGAAGAAAGATATGAAAAGATAATTTGTAACTTTTCTTTAAGTTGCGAGCGATTCAATTCATCTATATAGTCATTTTCATAGATGCCTCGTAGCCAGATGTGTTTGTGTTTAACATCTAAGGCATCTAATTGTGTCTTATATGCATTCTTTTCATCCATTTGTCTGACAATAGATAGCTGTTTATTGAAACGGTTTGCTTCAAACCTTGCCATGTTTATACTAGAAACAATAAATGAATGTTCAATACGAACATAATTTTGCATTACAAAGATTACAAACTTCGGTGCACCCACCCGGTTCTTCTTTCGCGCACCGCGTTTTACAATCCTGGCAAAGGCGGCTGTGGCGCAGGGTCATATATTTCTGGTAAAGTTCGCAGTGATTTCTTTGCAGTGTTTTATACTCCTGTTCGAGATTGTTATAGCGACTGTTTGCAGCTTGAAGCAGGGCGATTAATTCCCTTAGCAAAGGCAAATATTTTCCTTTCGAGATTTGCAGATTAAATCCAGAGTTTACTCGTTCAAATATGACTTGGATACGCCTGCCAGATGATTTAACTTTTTTTGAAACTCCACTTTGACTTCTTTGCGAAGTTCTTCTCTGATCTTGTCAATATCTGGCGCTTGAGGCTGGTCCCCCCGTGTGGACTTTGTTGCCCCAGAGCGGATATCGTCTTTCAGTTTGTTGTATTTTTCAACCTCTTTTATGATGATTGTAAACTCTGGGTCGTTGATGCTATTGTCAGCTAAAGCCTTTGAGATCATTTCATAGACAGAGTTCCGTTTGGCAACAGCGAGCGTGTATATTTTCTCGTGTTTTGCGATTTTTCGTTCAAATTTCTTGCTGAACACTGTGAGGGCTGCAGAGGAGGCCCCCGTAATCGCCGCCACACCAGCAAGGGCAGGACTGGCAACAATTCCGACTCCAGATAAAGCAGTCGCGAAAGTGGCCGAAGACATGCCTGTAGCCACCAGACCAAGACCCACAGCTGCTGCGTGAAGAATCGTGTGGGCCCGTTTGTATTTTTTTGCGACCTGGCGATAATGGTCGGCTTCCTTCTCAAGCTCTTTCTGCAAATCTGTTATTTTCTTGAGCCGGAAGTCTTCGCCATTTGTTGGTAAGCTGGGGTAAAGCGATTGAGTCTCACTGTAATCCGGTGCCGATGGCAACACATTAGCTGAGCTCATGGTTGTGTATACATATTAATTTATTTCAACTTCAAATTCAAGAGGCGCGTTATTGAAATCAAAAAGTTCATTGTTCGCATCTCTCACAGACAGAGTTATGCTGTTTACATAATCGCCAGACGAGACGTCACGCAAGATGTTCTGCTGTGTTGATTCATAGAAAACTTTCTCATATGGCTTTCCACGAAGATCAAATTTAGCCAAGACTGTCGAAGGCTTGCCGTTGAACAGGTTCTGTTCTTTATCAACCAGATCGCAGTGGATAAAGTAAGTGCTTGGTGAGTCGAATTTTTTACTGGTTATATGTGGAGGTGTTTGTAGGCTCTTGCCCAATAATAATCTGATATTATTGGAAAGACCTATTACATATTCACCTCCTGGGTTCAAAATCGCCATAGCACCAAGAGGAGAATACGATTCCGCTTTAATGTCTATAACCCGTTCTTTGTATTTGTCAACTATCGTTTTTGCTAAACTACTAGGAGTGTAAAAACTAGGCTCAATGTTGATTATAGTTGGTTGGGCCTTCGAGCCTGATACTTTGACAGATATTTCTCCTCTTTGTTTCAAATTATGCCACGAATTGCAAATCGAACAAGAGACGAGCCGGATATAGCTCGGTTTCTTAAGAGGGTGATTGAAGTAGATAGTGTGAGGGTTCGAAGGCGCAACGATTGTTAACACAACCATTGTGTATATAAATATATTTATATACAATCATGATTGGCGGGCGCTCTGGCGGATTTAATCCTGGTTCAAACCTTGGTCTAGACATTGGCGGGCACGATTACGGGCCCCCACCCCCGTTTTTTCCTCGCCCCCAAAACCCCCTCCAGCCAGAACAAAGGTATATCAGTAAAAAACCTCCCGCAGTAAATCCGCAACTTGCTTGGCTTAGTTCTCCGGAGGCTGAAAAACTTTCTACAGCCGCCAAGGCTAAGGCTATCTCAGACTTCAAAAGGCGTTTCCCGCACGCTGACATGTCAAGATTTACAACAGAAGTTTCTTTCGACGACAACCACAAAGCCACAGGAGAAGTGCTTTTCATAAAGGGCCCAGGCTCCTGGGCTATGCCTTCAGACATACCCCGCAAGGATTGGTCTCAAGCCATGAAAGAGGCTCTGGGTGTGCAGCAAGACGGCGGTTTTCCTGTCCCTTTGTCCATTAACAACAGCCCTACAAAAGCGATCCCGGCAGTCGCGTTCTCTGAAAATGTGGCAAGCATCGGCGATATCTTGAACAAAGAGCAAAAGATCTATGTGACGCCAACAGAATCTTTTACAACAAAATTCAGGCAGCTTTTCACTCAGGCTCAAATCAAACACACAACAGGAAAAGAGTCAAGAAGGTGGCTTTCTAAGCCCGACATGAGCTATTGGCCACAGCAGCTGAACTTCGCCTTATGGTGTGCAACAACGGGCTCTGGGGTCTCCCGCGAGATATTATTGTCCTCCAGCTATCTAAACCTTGCCCCGCAGCTCCGATCTTTTTATCTCTTCCATGTTTATTTCACAACAAGGCGCATATTGTTTGAAATGGGGGGGATCCAGAGCAGCAGTGCTTTGCCAGGCGACCCCACATTTAGTCAAACGAACAACAACTATGATCTTGCCTCATATCACAGGATCTGTAACGAGTTCGGTGTTGACCCAAGCAGTGATTTCCGCTTCAACCACGGCGCGAATCATGGCCTCGGCAATGTGTTTATCTATGTTTCACGAGGCGGCATGATATCCACCGGAATGGGCTATCCAGGCAATCATGCGAAATTCAGTGACGAGGGTGGAAGTGCCAGTGATGGAAACCTTGTGCAGTTCATTCGCAACGACAGTGGCGCGGACAGACAGTTCGAGCACTTCGTGCCAAACACATCGCAAGGCCTCACACAAGCAGGTCTCTCGCGGATGAACCAGTCAATAGAGGCCTTCGTCTACTGTATCCTAGGCGCGCAAGTCAACGTCCGTAGCAGTATTCTGGGCGCCGGTGGGCGGGCAAAGGAGGCGCAAACTGATTTTCTTGTCCTCATGGAAGACGCGATCAGAACGCCAGACATTTCAAAGAGCGTTCAAAGATATCAGCTAGCCATTGACGGAGCAAAGGTGCGCCTTGACTTTGCTGTAGCCCCAGGATGTTGGCTAATGCCCTCGCGCATGGTGATCAACACAGAAAGTGTGGTGGGGTACAATAACAAGCTGAAGCAGGCAACGCAAGGGATGCAGCTGGGTGTGAACAACAATGTCAACCTGGAGACAAAAAAGGCCTCCCTGCGCCCCATGGACGGTGGTCCAACAAATATTAATCCACCAAACAGCCACCCAGCGAACCCGATTCACAAACAGGCGGCACAGGCACAGGGCATCGCGCCCAAGCCAACGACATAACCAACCCCCACGCCAGCCACAACACCAGCCACAACGCAAGAGACTAAGATCGAGCCGCATCACGTAAACAAGGCACTAATTGCTGGGGGCGCTCTTGCTTTAGCAGGTTTTTTAATCTGGGCGCGTTAACGCTTGCGCTTGATTGTCTTTTCAACCAAGAAAGCCACAACGGCAAGGATCAGTAGCCAGGCGTGCTCGCCAAGAAAGGATAAAACCTGGCCGGCTGCTTTGAAGATAAAGCTCACGATCGAGCCGATCAAGCCTGGCAGGGCATTGGCTGCTTTTTTGCCAAGCTCTTTAAGCCCATTTCCAATAGCCTTGGTGGCCTTTGCCAGGCCATTCAAGGTGGTTAATACCACAGCGCTTATGACAATACCTGCAGCCAGAACAATTGCTTGAAGGGTCCACCCATATTTCTTGAAGATATTTTTGACCCTCTCTCTCAAAGGAAGGGCTTCTTCTCTTTCCTAAATTTGTGTTCTTAGTCTTGCCAGTTCTTCTTCTTGCTCAGCAACGAGGGGTTCTGCAGCTTCTCTGTCAGAGGGAGAAGTGTTCTCGTCCTCTATCACGCGTTTATCTTCCTCGATTTGTCGTACAAGCTCGGTCTCTTGTTCTTTTAACTCATCCAGTGGCTTGGTGGAGTTCAGTCTTGCTTCGACAGCATTTCTTTCCCTTATTTTCGCAGAAAGTTGTGTTCTGGTTTTGTCAACCTTTGCCCGCTCTTGGTCTCGTTGTTTTTGTATTTTTTGAAGGGCGCCTAATTCTTTGTCCTGGTTTTTAATATCCCGTAGAAGATTTTTATTCAGTTGTTTTAACCGATCTATCTCGGACTGATTCTCAAGGTTTGATCCGTGTTCCTGTTGTAGAGCTTCAATCTTTGCTTGATTTCATGCAAATTTGTCGCGGAGGTTTTGCGCCTCATTTGTTGCTTTTTGTTTTTCTGCAACAATCTTTTCAGTCTCATTCAGTTGTTTTTCTGCCTCCTTCTCTCTTTGTCTTTCCTCCCTTATAGCTGTATTATCTTGAACTATTTTTTCTTCTGCAGACTGACGACCAAGAGCAAATTTTATTTCTTGTGAAAGGTTTGGGTTTACTCTTGCACGGCCAGTTAATCTTTCTCTTGTGTAGAGATAGTATGCTTTTTTGCCAAAACCGCTTTTTTTTGATCATTAATCTATTAGATTTGGGGTCAAAATAAGCATCAAGTTCTATTGCATTAGCATCTGGATATAAGGACTTGAGAATACCCCAGGCTCGTTCTCTGCCAGTCTCTGCAAGAAGAGGGGAAGTTTCATCTAAGCCGCTCTGTTCGCTAGGCAGTGTATGCATTTCATGTTGTTCACCGCCATGATATGGGGTTGATGTGCCGCCCGGTTGAAAGGAAGTTGTTGTGTCAACTTCTTCTTCGTCATCGTCATCGCCATCGTGGTCAATGTTCCAGTCAAGCCCGGTGTTTTCGTTCTCGCCAGGTATATCATAACCTCCTTCTGCCATGATGATATATAAATATAAAATTTATATATATGGCTGTGCAACCAAACCTCCTCCCAACGAACGCAGAGAAGATTCTTGGGGCAATGAAAGCAGAGCGCACCGTAAAGCGCATCACATTCGATCGCTCTACGGCCCAGCCTGGTGAGACCCTGTACGTTACAGTGCCCAAGCTCAACGAACATGAAGTTATCGTGCCGGGCTCGCTTGCCTTGATCTTTAACATCGATCTTACCGGCGGCCACGCAAACAACTCTCTTGTACAAAATGTCTCAAGAGCACTAGTTGACAGGCTCGTTGTCAAGTTTGCCGCCACTACTGTCCAGGACACCGTCGGGTACGATATTTACAAGATCTTTGAAGACCTCTTCCTCTCTGTCGACAAGCGCGAAAACATGCTTTCAGAGGGCATCCAGAGCGTTGACTTGTGCAAGATTCGCTCTAGTTCCGGCGATAAGAAGACCTCGGGCGTGGATGCGGAAAACAAGCTGGAGACCATTTACAAAAACAAATACCGCATCAATCTGGATCACCAGATTCTAACAGACCACGGCGTCATATATTCGCAGGCCCTCTACAACGATTTGACATTCGAGATTACGCTCGCCCAGGCCTCTCAAGTTGTCAAGGGTTCGGATACAAGCAAGCTTGTCTACAAGTTGACAAATATCCAGCTTGAGTACGAGACAATCCGAAGTAAGCAGCTGGCTGATGAGGCAACAAGTGTACTCTCTAGCGGAAAGGAGTTTGCCTACGACCATATCATGCGAGAGGAAGTGGTCCCCTTCTCGAAGGGTTCAGACGCACGGCTAAATCTCAGGGTGAACCCTCAGCGCAGGTCACTGAAAGCCATCCTTCTGCTATTCATAGAGCCATACACGGCTGGAGCCCGGGAATCTGAAAAATACTTCAATCCAGACATTACCAAGGTGAATGTTACCATCAACGGCTCGCCCAACAGGATTTACAACGAAGGCATCAGCGGGACAGACATGTGGAAAGAGGTCAGTCGCCTCTTCAAAAAGAATGGTGACGGCAGGCCCAACATGAATCTGACCAAATATCTCACGGGAAACAAGTTCGGCCTTCTTATTGACCTTCGGTCCATGGCTGATACAACCCTTCACGGTAACGGCCAACGCCTTGTCAACACAAAGGACGGCGTTCATCTTGAGCTCGAGAGATCACCCTCTGGATCAGGAAATGTACACTGCCACATATTCACCATCAGCGACTCGCAGATGAACATCATGGACAAGCAGCTGCAGGCTGTTCAGTATTAAATATAGATGGACCCCCAAAAGTTGCCCTTCAATGCCCTAATAATAGGGCCGACTAACTCTGGCAAAACACAATATCTCTTGAATCAGCTACGCGGCCCCTTCCGGGGCAAGTTTGATTATATCGTTCTCTTGTGCCCAACCTTTGTTCACAACAAGACATACGATGGGTTCATAGACAATGAGCCACGCATTTTCGTGATTGACTGCCAGCAACACGAGATTGAATTTTGGCTAAAACTAGCCAGTTACCACTTCGACGGGACAAACACTCTCATCGTTCTCGACGACTGCGCCGCTTCGAAGGATGTGAAAGGTCGCACGAGCCAACTTGTCAACCTAGGCTTCAGTGCCAGGCATAGCGGTATTTCCGTGTGGGTGTTGTCGCAGCAGTTAACCAGCATTGCCAAACCGTTTAGAGAAAACGTGGTAGCGATCGTGCTTTTTTACACACCATCAAGCAAAACAACTAAGGCCATCTTCGACGACTATGCCGGCGAGCTCACACATGAAGAGTACAAAGAGCTTATTGCAAGATTGAAGAGGGGCAAATTCGGGCACATGGTTTTCTCTCTGCGCTACCCTTATGGAGTTAATATATACTCTGAACCATGAATGCCTCCACCAGTCTCCACAAGCTCACAGTCTTTTCACAGCTTCTTGGTGAATTACAGAGCAGGACGGAAGAGATGCAAATCCAGAAAATCAAAGCCGCTGGCGAGGATGATCTGCGCCTCATGCTTCTTAGCCGATATCCTTTGAAAGTTGTAAAAATGCCAGACACAATGACTTCACTCATACGGGAGATTGAAAATATTTTGCCTGACATCAATAGAATAATTGAGAATTAATATATACACGATGGCAACAAACCCTGGAGACGATGACATACCTCATGAATTGTTTCAGGCTCTGGATAAAATGTTTCCTATTGACGAATCTAAATCGAAAGCCCAACTAATTAGCTACATTCAGTTTCTGGAGGCTCTTTGTCGGGGGTTTGATGAAGCAATTACAAAACAAATATATACACAATGTCCACAACTCCGGGAGACGAGGCCGCAATGAATGAAATCATGCAGATGCTGGAGTCAGGCCCTGATAGCTCCTTGCCATCAGCGATTCCTGAAGTCTTAACAGGTCCAGACACTCAAGCTCAACGTGAGAAACTGGCAGTCCTTGTTTCAACAGGCAAATCAAAAGAGGCCATCGGGACCCAGCTCACACATGAGCAGGTGAAACGCCTGACAGATAAGGAGGTTGAAAAATTCTACAAAAGATATGAAGCCTACGTCGGCAACAAGACGACCGAGTCTCTGATTGACAGCGCTATAATGCTCGTAACAAAAGCCATCGGCTTGGCTGTTGATATTGACGACGTGAAGGAGTTGCAGAAAGAACTCAAAAATGACTACATGATTCAACATGAATTGTCATCTCTTGCTGGAGGCCTGGCACTGCGATGTGGGCGATTCTTGGCCTTGGCCAATGCTGCTTTGATCACTACAAAACACATAGACTTCAAAAAAGAGTCTCCACCCGTTCACCCAAACAGCAGGGACAGTGAAGGTTACCCATTGGAGGGCTTTGATGAAGTTGGCGGACCACAAAGGAACCATGAAGGAACCATGAAGGAACCATGAAGGAACCATGAAGGAACCACGCAGGTTTTAAATAAAATATATACACGATGGCGCAACCGCTCGAGACGATCCCTGAAGAAAAAGTCGCTCCTACATCCACACACGTAACCTCTGATATCCCAAAGACTGCTCCGGCTAAAAACCCTGGCCGTGTTGCTTCTGGAAAAGCCTTGGCTGAACGAAAACGTCTGGCAAGAGAGGCAAAAAAACAAGCCAACCAGGCGTAAGATTCTGCTCCAAACGAGACGCCGACAAAGGCAGAATCTAGCAGCAACACTGTTCTCATCCTTGGTGTTGGAGGTTTGATTGTCTCCGCTTTGGGCGTCTATTACCAGCGTGAGACCATTATGAATGCACTTGGGCGCAACAAGACACCACCACTAGCAGCAGAGGCCCCTCCACCAACACAGAGGCCACCGAGACAAAGAATTCGAGAGATGGAATAAAAAAATATATGTATACCATGTGGACTCACGACTTTGTGAACTTTATTGGCTGGGCTACCACCGGTTATCTTTGGGGTTGCACTACCTACATCGTCCTCAGCACAATTAACAATGCATATAAGAAACGCGATGAAAAGATAATTGCTGCACACGAAGAGGAAGAGCGAATACATAGGGAACTTGATGAGTATAGGGAGAAGCGAAGAGAAAGGGCATTTGCTAAGTATGAAGAGCGAAGACAAAGGGAACTTGCTGCACACGATGAAGAGATTAGACAGCAGGCACTTGAGTCTTACAAAAAACTCTGTGAAGACGAGAAACAAAAAGCATAAATATACACAATGTCTGACAACAAGCTCGTGAAATCTGTTCTCGATGCTGCCACAGTCACTGGCCTTGTCGCTGGTATTGGCTGGATTGGCAAGAAAATCATCAAAGAAAACCTCACAGCTGACCCCAGCACGAGTCTGATGAATTACGTCAAGTTCGTAGCTGCCATGACTGGGAGCTTCGCACTCAAGAAATACCTCGAGGACCAGAAAATCCTCCCCTCCACGGTGTAATATATACAAGATGGCCTCAATCGCTATCATGGTTGGTGGAGCAATTCTCAACGCAGCCGCTTTCACTGGCGGCAATTATCTTGCAAAATACTTGTCTGGCGACAGTGGGAAAGCCGCTATGGATGAAAAGATCAGGCACGATAAAGCGTTAGAAGCTTATCAAGCGGCCTACGCCAAATACCAGAAAGACCGCACAAAGCTCCTCGACTGGATTGCAACCAACGATCGGATCAAAGATCAAGCGAAAAAGAACTTTCAAGACACTGATCAAGCTCTAGTGCTCTACAACCAAACACATCGGGAGCAGCAAATAACACTCCCCAAAGAGCCCGAGTTCTCTGACTTCTATAAGCCGGGCCCTCAGCAGAAGCAAGGCGAACTCTTGTTTATCGGTACTGGCGCACTCGCCCTTGGTTATGCAGCGTTTCGCTTTCTGTAAAAACACATGTATATGGACTCCAAACTCTCTAAAATCTATTACGGACCCAAAGGATACTGGAAAGGTCTTGCCGCTGTCAAAAAGCTAGCTGCTGCAGCCAAGGTCTCAGAAGAGGCGGCAAAGAAATGGCTCGTCAAACAAGCCCTTTGGCAAATATATCTTCCTGCGCCACGCCACATCCCGCGGCCAAAATTTGATGTCTTCACGCCTAATTCAGTGCATCAAGCAGATCTACTTTTTTTGCCACATGACAAATTGCCTCATGGGCGAAAGGTTTACAAATATGCTTTGACAGTTGTTGATGTAGCAAGCCGTTACAAAGCAGCAGAGCCCTTGGCTTCGAAAGAGTCTGATGAAGTTTCGAAAGCGCTGGCCCGGATATACAGGCGCGGGCCTTTGAAATGGCCACAACTGTTGCAAGTCGACCCGGGGACAGAGTTTATGGGAGCTGTGACTAAAGAGACTGGGGCCCATAAAACAACAATTCGCCGTGGGCGCGTTGATATCCACAGAGATCAAGGAATTGTTGAAAGATTCAACAGAACCCTGGCTGAACGATTGTTTGGTTACCAGTACGCAGTTGAAATGAATCTGCCCTCTGGCCGGTCGACCGCTTGGGTTAAAAGATTGCCAGATGTTATCTCGGCCTTGAACAATGAAGTAACCAGATTGACTGGCAAGAAGCCTTCACAAGCAATCAAAGAGAAAGCCACCTCAGCCAAGCCAGCGACACCATATGCTAGGCCTGTTGGGGTGAATGAAAAGAAGCTCCCACCTCGGGTTAATTTGCGATATCTGTATTATCCCGGTGAGCTAGAAGGTGGTAGTCGACGAGCGACGGACCCGATCTGGTCTTTGAAGGTCTACAACATTGAAAGGGTTGTCACCAAGCCAGATGCGCCTGTGGTGTATTACCTCTACGATGGGCCCAAGCGGGGCTTCGTTCGCGAGGAGTTGATGGTTGTGCCGCCAGGCACTCAGTTGCCACCAGCTGGATTGTGAAACTCGATTGATTCTGTGTGAATGCCGTCAGGCAACACCCAGCGCTTGTCGTAATAAGCGGAAAGACCTAGCTTACGCTGTTCGTACGTGTACATGGCGCCCTCGTGCATTCGAAAGCCTCTGTTGACTGCCATGTCTTTGAACCCATCGAGGGCTCGCTCGTAACTTTGCCAGTGGAGCTCGTTCTGCTTCTTGTTGACGCCCTTGGAGGACATCTTGGCCTGTCCGCTAGCCTCATCTTCTACGTAGTAGCACTTGCTGCACAGGGCGATTGCTCGTGTACCTTCTTTTTCAAGCTTGAACAGGCCAGGCTCTCTGTTCCTCCACTGGTCCCAAGAGAGCCACTTGTTTTTCTCCCTTTCGAACTGGGTGCGAAGTTCTGGTCGAACTGCCTCTTCTAGAGTGTCATGCGCAAGAGCGAAGTACATGCTGTCCGTGTCCATCTGGATTAGCTCGAAGTCACACCTGTCGAGATAGTGATCGAGGAACTCGTAGTAGAACTGCAGCATGCGCAACTTGGCAAGTTGATATACGACGATACCGACTTGAAAGGGGCGGTTTATGGTGACCTTGGTTTTGCGCAACTCGATCTTGTATGCGCCCCCGATGTCTTCAAGATCTTCGAACCAGGCTGAGCGCAGGTGTTTGTCGACCTCGTCTTCATCGCGGGTGTACACCACTTTTGTCTGGCGCTCGACAGCCTCGATGAACTTGCCGTAAGCCGAGTTGCCCAGAAGCTTGAACACTTCTGCGAGCAAGGCTTTCTCTTTGTCAGCGTCGCCTTTCCTCCGGTTGTCTGCAACCTCCCGGACGAACCAGTCGAAGACCTTCATCGGGGTATAGTCGAGCGTGCGATATAGCGCGGTGACTTCGAGCCCGTGGTTGTAGAGCCACTCTAGCACGGGGGCGTAGAGCAGCACCCTTTTGGCCTGGAGCACGCCGAGCAGCTTCTTTTGTTCGGGCAACGGAGTTCTGTTGCTTTGTGCTAGGTACTCCTTCATGTGCTGTGGTACGTCCTCTTCGCCCACGCAGGTGTTGATGAAGAGCGGAGGAAACTCTTCGAAGCGCTCCCACAGGGCCCGAGGGACTTCGATGTCGACCTCGGCGAACCCGAACCACTGGCCTGTCACAAGCCGGATGATGAAGGGGGCAGCAGCCTGTTCGGGGTTCTCGTAGTGAAAGACCCTCTCTTTGCCGCAGGGCATTTTTTGCAGCATGGTGCTGGGGTACAAGGAGTTGGCGTCGAAGCCGAGAATGCGCTTCACGGGGCGCGCCAAGTCGTATCGGTGCGAGCGGATGCGGGTCTCGCCGGCTACGTGCTTGCGGGTGAACACAAGACTGGGGCCACCGACTACCGCGTCCTTCAGCATTGCGTAGGCCTCGGGGCCTGGGGCATAGAGGGGAGGCCGCTTTTTCTTGGGGCCACCCAAGGTCCCGCGCAGGATGTATTGCATCGAGACCCCGGGCAAGGAGACCGCGTCTTTGAAAATGTCGACCCCAAGCCCTGTATAGAAGGCTTTCATTTTCTCGAGCGCTTCGAGAAATGGAGCAACGTCGAGGTTGTTGTAATATTGCAGCCAGTCACCGAAGGTCTTCATCCCGCGCTCTTTGAAGACCTGTTTGCATTGCTTGTACTCCTCCGGCGTAAGTGTGAAGCAGTTTCGGAGTTGAGAGTACCAACACCAGTAAGGCGGGAGGCCCTTGTAGTCGAGTTTGTCGGCGCTGTCGAACCACTCATACGGGAGCCACGATTTGGTCTGGTTCGCGCCGTATGTCTTCACCCATTTGTCGTACGTGATGCCTGGGGCGAGATAGTTGATTATGTCGAGGAACTTGAAGGAGGGCGTGTTGATGAACATGATTTGTCTTTGTTTCTCGCCAGCGAAGACCCCGCTCTCTTGCCCGAGGTGTTCGACGAAGTGGCGGCGGATAAGGTGCAGGTCGTAGCGGCCAGAGTTGATGCCGACAACGGGGACCTGGTCGCACCATTGTTTGATGAGGGTCTTTTGGGAGTCTGTCAGGCCCTCGAGGTCTGGCGGCATATACCGTCTGGCTATGTCCTCTCTGATTGCGTTGCCGCGGCGCACCAGAGATTGATAAAACAGCCGGATGAGCTCTTTGGGGTCTTTGGAGCAGATGTACTCAGGCTCGGGCTCTAGGGTGTCCGCGATGGCGACTGAGATAGGGACGTGCTCGCTTTCGTAAGAGAGATCCCGTGTTGGCTGGCTTGCCTTGGCCTTGTTTTGATAGGCTTCGAAGTCGTAGACTATGGCGTGTGGGTACGTTTCGTTTCGTTTAGGTGGGGCTCGAGCGTGCCACCAAGGGGCGGGGTGCTCGTGCTCCCACCGCTCAACTAGATTATAACCGAGCATCGTGCGGATCTCGTGGCTGATTTGCATTGTTTTGGCGAAGGCTTGCTCCCGGGTGATTGGGTTTCCTTGCCTGTCGTTTTTGACCGCTTCGTTTCTTTGTTCGGGCGCGGGGAAACAGTGGCGGCAGCCGTGCCAGTGACAGCCGTGGAACTGGAACACGGTCTTGCTCTCTGGGTGGTAGCCGTCAACCTTGTAGCCGCCAATGATGCGCTCGCCACCGTGGCCGCATCTGTGGTGGTGGATGTGGATGCCCCGTTGCTTAGCCTCATATTCGAGCCAACAGAGCGCGCGGATACCAAAATTGGCTTCTGGATAAAAGGCCTTCTCGAAAGCCGACTCCGGAGCAAGGATCTGGTTTCCGGGGCAGGAAATCTTGGTTTCGCCGCGAGTGCATGTCTTGGCGTGGCGGGCTAGATCACAGCATTTTGTGAACCTAGCCCCACACTCACCACAAGCGTAGTTGTTTGTGACTTTATTGATGTCGGTGATCAGAAAGGCGTGTGAGTCATAGATGCCGAGGGTCATCACTGGTGAGTTGGGGGTAACTTTGTCATAATGTGAGGGTGTGTAGCTAAGAACGAAGTTGCCGTCGGCTTTAACGGTGTAAACCGCAATGCCCTGTTTAAAGTGTCGTTCAAGCAAAGGAAACTTTTTAAAGGGCACAAGATTGCCAGCCGTCCGAGCCTGCTGCTGAGTGTCGAAGAAGCTTTGCGCTAACGCTCGAGCTCTTTGAGTACACCGATCCAAGCGGGCGCCTTTATGAACAGCCAAGCACCGAAAGACACAAAGATCGTCATTGAAGGTGTCAAGGGCTCTAACGTGGTGCTTGTTGCGAAGCCAGTCAGGCAGCCTACCAAGACCAAGCAACAGAGGTTGTCTATCTAATATCACTTTGAGTTCAACGGAAACGGCGGCTTCGAAGCTCCATTTAGTGTTAGGGCGTTCGATGTGTTCACCTTGAAGGCGAAGCTCTTCTCGTTGTTGCAGCCAGCGTTTCGTCTCTGAGAGCTTAGAGAACCAGGGGCTGTTAAAGTTTGAGTACCAAACGATAACCTCGCCATTTTCGATGTTTCGTAATCTGTACCCATAAGAGATGTTAGCTTTATGCCTTCTGCGAACCTCTTGTTTGATGCGGTTCATCATTTGGGGAACAAGGGGTTTTGTGAGACCCTGAGTGAAGCTCCATTTAGCTGTTCGCTGCACTCGACCGGGCCGGCCTTGTTGGCCCCGTTCACCAGGCGCATAGAGCTCAACAATCCGAGTAGGGAGTTGAAAGTCCCTCAGACGTTGTCGGTCTAAGGGATCAAACCCTGCAAGAGCCTCGTTGTGAGGAGCCTTTACAAAGGGTTTTCTTTCTTGCACGTTAAGCCAGTCATTCAGCTCCCGCCGATTGATATCTTTAAACACGTTCAGTGCCCGCGCCATATATATATAGGTTATAAACGTAGACCAGCAAGGTCAGTTTATGCAAAGGGGGGTACTCTGTTCAATTGGTAAAGCCCGAGCACTTTAGTGTGCTTTCTAGTGGTTAAAACCGGTTATGGAGGGTTGCCCCAAATAAAGGGGGCTGGGTGGTTGAAACCGCTTTCAGGCGGTTAAAACTGGTTATTAGTGTTTTAAGCTGGTTCTAGGGTTTAAATAAGCCTCGTGGAGTAAAACAAAAGACCCCAGTAGTATAAGGTGCGTCACCTGAATACTCACTAAACAAAATAAGACTCCATCGACAGTGGTGAATGCCTATTTCCCCAAATTAGTGATATAACCTGCAGGCCGACTGAAAGGAGGCCTGTAGGTGATGGTCGCTAATTGGGGAAATAGGCATTCACCACTGTCGATGGAGTCTTATTTTGTTTAGTGGTATTCAGGTGACGCACCTTATACTACTACTTTCTCCTGATCAGGAACCCCATCCACATTAACCCAATGTCCGCTAGAATTTCTGGAGGGAAGGGATCCAGATTACTCGCTATCAAAGTCTTTATCCGAATACCCCGAGACGGAATATCAAAACTCTGACCGCTTGACACACGTCTCCGCTTTACTGTTTGAGTTTGCAGAAACGGCAAAACGAAAAAGAAAAACCAACATCCTTAGAAAAAGAAAAAAATAGTTCTTAAAGGAGGCAACCAAAAGATTCCCCCCCCCCCCCCCTTCCAAAAAACAAAGCACTGGGTGAATGGGGTCCCCGATCAGGAGAGAGTAACTGCCCACGCCCGATAACGGCACGTCCACAGGCAGCCCAGAAAAAGGGCTAGCCCATGAGAGTTACTCACCCTAATCTGGAACAATAAAGTAAAAAAAAGCCTAGGACACAGAAATCAGTTGATGACAATAGTTTATCAGACGTCCTGAAATCATACAAAAAACAGTCGCCCAAGGTTTCACAAGGCTATCAGCTAACTTGGACAGAAAAGTCGTGAAATTTGAGATCATAAACTAGGTTATCTTAAAGATAGTGATTGCTGCGCACGTACGTGATTAGGCTTGGATAAATTCTGCTCATAAAATGGCTTATCCTGCCTGCCGGAAATGCAAATCTGATTTTGTTTATACGCACAATTGCTCGACCTAATGTGGCCGAGTTTTCGGCTTTGGTTTCTTTTATGGGTGTCGGGCTATAAGCGAAAAACAACTGTATTAGCGCGCGCTAAAATAGAGAATTAATGTCATCAAATTGCGTCAATAAATTACAATATAAAGTTCAAAAATGAAAAATTCAACTTTGAAAAGTTAAAAAAGAACGAAATGTCAGTCAAAAATTAAGTAAACACAAAATGCCACATTCCGGACATATCTAGTTGCTCTTTATCAGGTTTTTCTTTCGACCATGCAATTTCTGACTCGAGAGAAATTATTACGTTTAGAAACTCGAAAATATTCATCGTTTCCTCTCAGAATGACAATTTTACTCGCCATGTGATTGCGACATTAATTCGCTATTTTAGCGCGCGCCAATACAATTGTTTTTCGCTTTATAGCGCGGCACCCCTAAAAGTAACCAAAGCCGAGTTTTCTAAATATTTCTCAAAAACTACTGATAACACAAAGAAACAGTCAATAAATATTTCTTACAAAGTAAATGCACATTCAAAAATGTTATTTCCTTTACCGTAGCTTTACAATAATTCTTGAAAATTCTTAGAAAAGTCTGCCGAGTGTGAATTCTGAAGCAAGACAAGTTCTCACTTTGTGATAAATCTGTATAAATGGATCCTGTCATCCTCAAAGGACAATTTAATCGCTTTCAGCTCTCTTGCCATCACTTTACGCTTTCAGCCCTCTTACCTACTAATATACCAAGTGTAAAGAATACTCGCCTTCAGAAGCGATCGAGGTCCGACAATATAAAATCCATTTCACTGAAGAAGGGCTAAGCCCGAAACGTCTGAAAACACTTATAAATTTTCGGCACTTTTTTAAATTAACAGTTTCCATTATTTAAAATCCTGTTTGCATGTGTTTAACGGAAAGCGAATGACACAAATAAAGGCACGCATCAGCATGACGCACTCAAAGAGTTGTGGTACAGCGTTTCCTAGGAAACGATTGCATCTTCAGCTTGGCTCGCAAAGGATTGTGGTAAAAAAAGAGCGATTCCAGATTTTTTCTGCCTTTCTGGATAATGAACTGCTGCTCCGCTCACTTCGTTCGCTGCGCAGCAATTATGAGGTCCCCACTGGAAGCGACCACGTTTAAAGCGGGCTGTTGCCAAATCCGCAAACGAGCACGGCAACTCCACTGGAAGTGGCCAAATTCATGACAATAGAAACACTGAATACTAGCCGAGCTATTGGCTCTACGACTACGGAACAGAAACGGAGTTACGCGCGGAACCGCCCGATTGAAAGATCTTTTTCACCTCGGCGACCCTACCCAATACTTTTCTTGGTCCTTATCTCCAAAGAGAAAGAAGGTCCCGATCACGGGCCACTGCCAACAACTGTAATATCTATAACGTCAGCGACCACGCTCACGGGTCCATGTCACTCAAAAATTAAAACGGTCTCGATCAGAGATGAACAACGGTCATTTTAAAACATCTGCGACCACGCTCACGGGTCTATATCACTGTCGTATAGAAAAATGGTCTTGATCACGGACAAACAACAATCATATTTATAACACCTGCGACCACGCTCACGGGTCCATATTACTCTCATATTCAAAATGGTCTCGATCACGGACCATCAACGAACATATTTTTACATCTGCGACCACGCTCACGGGTCCATATCATTCTCATATTCAAAATGGTCTCGATCACGGACCAACAACAATCATATTCATAACAGCTGCGACCACGCTCACGGGTCCATATTACTGTCATACTCAAAATGGTCTCGATCACGGACCACCAACGAACTTTTTTTTTTCTTTTTTCTGCGACCACGCTCACGGGTCCATATCACTCTCATATTCAAATGGTCTCGATCACGGACCAACAACAATCATATTCATAACAGCTGCGACCACGCTCACGGGTCCATATCACTCTCATATTCAAAATGGTCTCGATCACGGACCAACAACAATCGTACTCATAATACCTGCGACCACGCTCACGGGTCCATATTTATACTGTCCTACTCGAAAAGAAAGCGACCACGCTCACGGATCCATATCATTCTTATATTCAAAGATGGCCTCGATCACGGACCAATAACAATTATATTCATCACATCTGTGACCACACTCATTGGTCGACGAAGGGCCAACAACGTTCATATTTCTAACGTCAAGAACCACGCTAGGGGTTCACGGTTACTCCAATATTCAAAAAGGTCTCTGGCCGCAAAATAAAACTTCAATGACCCCGCGACCCTAGCGTAAAGTCCATTCGGGACTGGGATCCAATTTACAGACATTATTATAAGGAAAAGAAAACGAACTTAATAGCCAAAACGACATCATTTCGCTATAGCACAACAATATCCGACCGCTAATTTAGGAGGCTAGCGAGCAAAATAACTTACTTCAACAGCGGGCTGCGCGGCCGCAGGAATAATAGCATCATCTTGGCGTTCGACATCCGCCACGGCACGTTGAACGGCGTCTCCCTCAAATTGGAGTGGAAGTCCTTGTCCCCCCAAAGAAAAGTCTTGAAGGAAGGATGTTTCAGCCGGGGTTGATAACAGCAATAAGCCACGAGTAAGCATTTCGGATTTCTTGCTCAAGGACCTCAGTGAGATTATGAAAGCGTCCTTTTCCTTTTATATGACCCAGTAACCAATAAGACGAGCCGTTGAGCCCCGCAAACAACAACTGCACGGGAGGAATGTCATTAATGACACCACCTCGGCAAAACATACATATTCAATGACTTTGCATAGCCGTTGCGAAAAACTTGATTCGCACTCGTGTCCCTCAAACCATTGAATGAATAAAAGTAAAAAAAAATGTCAGAAAGAAAAATCAAAAATTTTCGTGTTGGCACTTTAATTGTTTCTTTCTGTTTTCAAACATCAAAGAAATAGCATGCATCAAACTCAGGAAAAAAATCCAAGTTCCAGATGGGATTTGAACCCACGACACTCCATGATCTAGAATCTTTTTATCCAATTTAGTTGTATATTTGGTGGCATTTGGCAGTATAATAAAGCAATGAGGTAAGCGAAATTTTGTTACTTGGGTGAGACACTCTTCTTTAAAATCCCAATTCAGTTGAAGTCTGCAATAACGTAACTATCACAACGTAACTGTTTGCGGTTATTTTGTCTTTATTTCATTTTCACCTTTACAATTGCAATACACCTCATTTAAAGAACAGTGGTATAACCTGACAATGAAAAAGAATTATTACAGAAAACAGGAAAGCGCTTTATTTTAAATATATTTCCATTTTCAATCAAATTTACCTCTCACTTTTACCATTTATTATGTTATATTTTGTTAATTGTATTTTGTATTTTTGTATTTGTTTTTTCTATATTAATTTTGTAAATTTGTTTTTATTTTTTTCGGTTTTAGTGATATTTTTTTCTTTAATTTATCGTCATTTATTTTTGGGATTTTTTGAGAGGCATTCTTACTTTCACGTTTCTCATTTCATTACTATTTTTGATTTTCATGGTTTTTATTTAATTTTTTTTTTGTTTTTCCCATTTTTTTATTTTTTCTCTCTTTTTTTAATATTTTGTGATTTGTCTAGGAGGATTTTTTCGCATTTTATAATTGTTTTTTCTTTTTCTTTTCTTTTGAATTATTTTTATGTTATCGTAGGTTTTATTTTTTGTCTTCATTTTTTTTTTTCATTTTGGGGGGGCTTATCGATCCCCTGCATGCATTTCCATATACTTTCTCATTGACTTTATATTCCAAGCTGTCCTTATTTTCGTCTCTGTCTCTCTCTATATATTTTTTGCGCTTTTTATTGTTAAAATTACTGTATGGCTAAACAAAAATAGTGTCGGAATGAAATCAAAGTTATTTTGTTAGTTGAAAAATATCGAAAATTCTAAGCAGTTGTTCTTGCTTGAGAGCGAGGTGTACTGTAAGGTTTTACAACTAATCGGCTTACTTTAAAGAACCTTACTTTTAAAACTTCATAACGATGGTCTATTCGGAGAGAGAAATAATTTTTTGTACTTGAAGTATTTCCAATTAAGTACGATAAGTTAATTTGCAAGTACACGGTTTTCAATTCTGACAAAGAAATATTTTACAGTCGAGATCAATTTTTACTTAGTAGTTTCAACGTCTGACCATCTGAAAGTTTAGATTTTCTCGAAACGACCCTCCCTTGTTCAACAAATCATTTCGGCCGCTCGACTGACGACAGAAGCAAATTAAATAAATAAATACATACATAAATACATAAATTGATTAATTAATTAAAAAAAGCGATCAAAAATTGGCATTATGGGACAATTTCAAATCATACATATACATATATATAACAAGAAGATATAATTATTATTAACAATAAACGGAACTAAAGAAATCATTGACACCAGAGGACAAATTACAAGTTGAATGCAGAGATGGAAAGGCCTGAAAAAGACGAAAACATAATTATTATCGAATATTTTTACAACCATGTTAAAATTGTTACCGAACCCACTGAAAGCAAATATTTCTTCAAAACAAATTTATATCACATGAATGAAACAATTTGTATCTCAGGAAGAAAAATAGTTCTTTTATTCGCTATTAACAATTCGTCTTCTTATATCCTTTGAGAATATAGTTAAGGTAATTTATTCCTATTTGCTTTTTTTTTTTTTTTGCATTTTCTATGATAACGTTTCTGCAATTAGGTTTATGATACAAATAAACATTTTTATATGTTTTTGTTTTCACCGAAAAAAGGTAAAAAAACACGCATTTCTATTTAAAATGGCTTGCCCTCGTGCAACCTATGACGTCACATCTCGTTACCATAGCAACGGATTGTCGCCAAACTTTACGAAAATGTGTCCCAAGGATAAAAAAACAACTACTGAAGACGGTGTGTGTTAACAATAAAATAGTGCTTCTGGAATAATCGGAGAAAAACCATAAAAGGGGGGGGGGGGGGGGTTGGGGGTGGGGGTGGTATCCATCTGCACCTCCCATTTGTGAATTGAACTTCCGAGGGTATCCATTATGTTATCGTCGCACTAGTAATCCAATTTTACAGAATGACTTCGCGACATAAGAAAGACTCTTACCTTGGCTTTCCAAAAAACATTCCAAATCTTTAACAAGTTTGATTTTTCTTCGCATACTGGATCTAAAGATATTTAAAGAAACGTATATATTAAGTTACAAAGTGATGGCCACACATTCTTAATTAATCGAAGATCAATACTTCCGGCAAGAAAGTAAAAATATTAAATTTTATACGGTCGCTCATATAAAAAGAAGCAAAGAAGAAGTAAAACGTATTTCTGTAGTTCAGACATGATCTGCAGACATAAGAAATATTATATTAATTTACAATGATATTGCAACACATTTTCAAAGCAGAGGCTTTCAAAATCACCCCATCAACATCCCCACAAATAAAATCGTTCCCTTGATCGGCACCTGAGTAAAGCGCTTTTGCCCAGTCGAAAGTGACATACACCTCCTTGTACAGGTCCAAAGCAGCTACGTGCTTACGAAATAACCCGACCTTGTTACTACGACGCTGGTCTCTTGGTAATAACCAAGATGCACCGATGCAACAAAAAACGAAATTAACCAAGGTCCCTTATGGTAATGAATGCGTTAAGATCCCCTCCAGTAACTTCGGAGAAATTTGATAAACATATTGATTAGCTGTAATCAAGGTAATTTCAATACTTACTTCATAAATGGTCGTTTGAGAAGAAATAATAATTTGAGCTTTAACGACGCTTTTGCGATAAAGCATTTGGCCATTCCATTGCTGTTGAAATATAAGACAAAGCTCTAAACCCTCGGACGTATATGCAAACTTATACCACCACCATGGTACAAGGAATTTGCAAAGGGATGTTTGCGAGGGTTTTTGCAAAATTTCGGATGTATTTTACGTCTAATAGATAGCCTGTGATGTGCTCTACAAGATAAGGTAAATATTATGGTTTTTGCACTGCTGGGGGTCAATGACGTGATCCGAAATGGCCGCCAAGATGGCCGCCAAGATGGCCGCCATATTGGATTTTACTGAAATTCAACTTTATTCAAATCCATGGCTTGAACTCGTGCTACTTATGACGTCATATCTCGTTACCATAGCAACCGGTTGTCGCCAAACTTGTACCAAAATGTGTCTCAAGGATAAACGAACATCTACTGAAGACATCATTAGCTACTCATATGGTCTTTAAACCTTTGGGCTTGGTTGGGGGGGGGCGGTTTGGAGGCGGTGGGGGGAGGGTAACAGTGAGCATTCACAACTTCTTTAATATGTATTCAAACGCCATCAAACTTTGTGACTTTTCCTAAAATTTATCTGGAAACAATTTCATATGACAATTTTTGATCACGTGACTTTATGTTTTCATGGCAACAATATTTTGACAGCAACGTTGTTTTTAAATTTGCATATTTGTACCTTTGAATGAAGAAAAACAATGTTTATTAGTATGACTTTTTATATTTTTACGTCGTTTAGTGTTTATTTATTGGTTTTGTTTAATTTTGAGTCAAATTGGACGGTTTTTAAGAGGTTTTAAAAAAATTTCAGAAATCCAAGCTGGCGGATCCAAGATGTCGGCCGTATAACTAATTACCTAATAACTACCGTTTAAAATGCAAGGCCAGTACAACGGAAATTAATGGCAGGTTTAATGGCCAATATTTCGACTAGTAGAACTAGTCTTCTAGTTTTGGACGTACTATGTACCCTCTAGGTTTTATTGTCTTAATGTTCTTGAAGTTACAAGGGGGGGGGGAGCACCCCCCCCCCCCCCCCAGACTGAGGAACAAAAAAATCCCAGGCCGAATAGATAGATAGATAAGATAGATAATCTTTATTTAACCACGGTAAAAATTCGTCAGCTAAAAATCATTATAATACTTAACACAAAGCAATAAACTAATATTAAAAAAAAATGTCTATATATGAAGAATTTAATTAAATAATAGAAAGCTGCTTTCCACGAATGCCGTGCCTTATAGTTCCTCTTTGAGAAGTCGTTTAAATTGCCCAAGGGACTCAGCTTTCCTTACATAATGAGAAAGGCTGTTCCAGAGCATGGCGCCACTATAACTGAAACTATTTTTATAATAGTTTGTGCGCGGCAATGGAACATTAAGTTTATCCTCAGAGTCCCTTAGGTTGTAACTAATTTCTCGCTTCTCAAATTTAGAACTTAGATAGTTTGGAGCCAACCCGTGTAGAGACCTATAAACCATCGTAGCTCTTTGAATTTGTTGCTGGCAGGCAAGATTTTTCCATCCTAGGAGTTCTAATAGGTTACCAGCATCTACGTCATAGTTTGAATAGGTCAAAACACGAGCTGCTCTGTTTTGTAGCTTTTGTAGTTTATTCTGCAGAGTTATCTCACAGTTTCCCCAAACAATGTTGCAGTAGTCGAAGTGTGGCTGTATCAATGCTTGATAAATTAAGTATAAGGTCGCTTGAGGAACGAGGTGCCTAATTCGTTTCATGGCCCCAATACCAGAAGCGACTTTCTTTGTGACTTTCTCGATGTGGTCACTCCAGCCAAGTTTGTCATCAATGGTCACCCCAAGTGATTTTGTGGTAGTGACCCGGTTAACTTGATGATCTTTAATTGCAAGTGCTGGGGAATCCGTGAGAGTACTTAGCCTCTGTCTAGATCCGATAAGCATAAATTCAGTTTTAGTCATATTTAGAGTGAGTTTGTTTGCTTTCAGCCAATTGTAAACGTTTTCTAAATCTTGGTTTAGATATAATTGAATGTCGTCTGCATTATTACTTGCGTAAGTAAGGTGGGTATCGTCAGCATACATCCTCGGCTCGCAGTTTAAGAGACAATTTGGAAGATCGTTAATATATAACAGAAATAGTAGTGGTCCTAGGATCGTCCCCTGGGGAACACCACAACTTAAAAGACAACTTTTTGAGAGCGATCCGTTAATAGAGCACATTTGGGTACGATTCTCTAAATATGACTTAAACCATCGATGTGCATTACCATATATGCCATAATTGCTTAATTTTGATAAAAGTAGCCCGTGGTCAACTGTGTCAAAAGCCTTTTTTAGATCTAAGAAAACAACGGCATTGACTTTACCACGATCGATATTATACGCCCAAGCGTCAGTGGCTTCAAGGAGAGCCGTGACAGTTGAGTGAATAGTACGAAAACCTGATTGATATTTACAGATGATTTCGTTTTCATCTAGATAGGCATATAACTGGTCATAGACGATTCTTTCAAAGACCTTGGCAACAACTGAGATAACCGAAATTGGACGATAATTGTTTAGATCGTCCCGATCGCCCTGTTTAAAAAGTGGGGTAACCTTTGCGCATTTCCAATGATCTGGAAATATACCTTGACTTATTGA
Source organism: Cladopsammia gracilis (assembly GCA_022457155.1). Lineage (NCBI taxonomy): Eukaryota > Metazoa > Cnidaria > Anthozoa > Scleractinia > Dendrophylliidae > Cladopsammia > Cladopsammia gracilis. The sequence goes on along the minus strand of JAJGOT010000094.1, from coordinate 1,438,046 downwards.
TTGGTTAAAAATATCACAGATAGGTATACAAATGAGATCAGCACATTCACGAATGAGCCTAGCAGATATCTTGTCAAGGCCAGCTGCCTTTGACTTATTTAGTTGATTTAAAAGTGAAAGAACTTTTTCGGTACTAGTTGGACGTAGCTGGAACCGTTTATCTGTGCCTGTAAGATATCTGTGAAAGCCATCACTATCTGAGGAATCAATATTGCTGGCAAGGGTTGGACCGATAGTAGCAAAATGATTATTAAAATGGTCAGACAGCACAGTTGGATTTGTCATTGATACTCCATTTACTTTCAGGGATGTTACCGATTTTTTCCCAGATTTCCGAGACGTAAGTTCGTTAATAGTCTGCCAGGTTTTTCGTACCCCAGATTATACGTGTAGGATGTCTATTGTACCAAATTATTAGATACTTTGTAATAGTTCTCGTGCTGTAAAGCGATTGCTCTATAATGTTGCCCGTGTTCTTATAGTCTAATTATCAATACACGAGATGCCCATTTCTGATTCTTGTCTGCGTTGATATCATTCATTGTAAAAAATGATTTGTTCTTGTTTCACTGCAGAGTGATTAGATCGAGAGAACAAAGATGGTTGCCATGGGAACCTTACATGTCATGAACACACGTCCGTCACACCAAAACGTTCTCGCATGAATTCCAGAACAATTCACATAGTTTGGTGGTTTTGAATAATTTAAACGGTTTAAGTCAACACAGAAATCATCGCCTCCCAACCCCCTTCCTAGGGTTGAATATCGCTAAAAATCAATCGATCAGTACTTCAACTTTGTTTAACGAGGGTGACTCTTAACAGTCACGTGACTGACAAACCTGTGGAGTACCCAGAGAAAAAACCCTCGGAGCAAGGATGAGAACTAACAACAAACTGAACCCTCATATGACGCCGCGTCCGGATATCGAACTCGGGTCACAATGGTGGGAGGCGAGAGCGCTCTCACCACTGCGCCATCCCCGCTCCCCTAAAACTGGCACAATTGGAGAAAAGGTAATATATTGAATGAGCACCAGAAGATAAACTTCTTATTGAATAGGCCATTTCCGAGTTGCCTTTAGCCCCTCTACCAAAGCGAGGCTAGGTGCGAAACCTTTCATATGAAAATCAGTTTTCATTCACATGCAAATAAAACTTATTTGCGTGTGAATAAAACTCATTTTCATATGAAAGGTTTCGCACCTAGCCTCGCTTTGATAGAGAGGCTAAAGGCAACTCGGAAATGGCCTATTGACTATAACAAAAGCATTACAGCTGTATACTGTATGTAGCTGTTGATTTCTAAATTTCATTGATAATAACTACCAGAGAAAACAATTCTATAAAATCTAATACCCTCAGCTTAATAACTTTTCTTACCGATCTTTCAGGAGTTTATAGAACTTGGTTGCCCATTTGGATGTTACACTCGTGCATTCGTCATTAGTAGAGTTGTACACGAGTAGCGTGTATTGCTCAGACTTGACATGGCTTCTAATAAAATGCTTGGTGTATCTGTCGGCATTTCAATTCAAGTAGAATTAGAATCCATTTTACAAAACGCGTGTCATGCAAGTTACGTTCGTTGGTTTCAGGAAAAAGCATGGTGACTGCTATTTGAAATTACATGTAAAGGACAAGACATTATATTTTTCGGGTGCTCAAGCTACTTTGCTTCAGTCGCGTGACAACGTAAGTGGTCGCTAATTCTTGGTTTTTACTTACGTCATATTGTATTTGCTAGAAGCTCCATTAACGTTAAATTGGCTTATAAGCACTCATAATGTAAACAACAACTTTCAGCTGATTCAATTTTGTTTATTTTCACGGCTTATCTGAAATACAGTGTGGCATGACGAATTACGTGACACATTTAAAACCTTGTAAATCGGAAGCAAAACATCGTTAAAACCTGAAACTTTTTGTGAAAGATTATAACACTGGTATCCACATACCATGTTAGAAACAGCTTTTTAGGATGTTTACTTTAGATTTTTGATTTTTTATGACGTCATGTGAAAACCAAGAATAAGATGAATACAACCTTGAAACCATCAGCTCTTTAAAGTCACTTTCGCTGTATTCCTGGCGACCTAATTTCCTTCCTATGGCTAGCAGCGGGCGCAGAGTTTATTTCACCATTCTCTCATAGACTATTTACACATTTTAAGAAGATGTTTGACTTGCAGTAAATAAATACTTACAAGCACAGTGCATTCATAGTTTCTTTATAGAGCCCATTTTTCTTGAATTCGCTTTTTAAGGGCAGAAGCGAGGTGTTAATGACTACCAAATCATTTCCATCTTTGATTTTCACACCTGAAAGACCTGAAAAACAAGAAATGGCAATAAACTAATTATTACATATGGAACAAATAAACGATTTTTAACAACTATTCACCCAAGTATAGGTGGCTAGTGGTGGATATTTACACTGAGGTGAATAGTTGTTGCAGTATATACTAAAACAGTGAGATAATATGGCACGGAAATAATTATTTTTGTCTCATTCATTCCTGTCAACGATTGCAATTTTCTCGCGCAAATTGCTTGGAGGTGAATAGTAGTTGCTTAATGTAGCTTGTTGTTTATAAATTAACACTGGAATTCCGAATTCATTTTGCGATTTAGGTCTGGTTTCTATATAGTTGTTATTGTTGTAATTCAGATGCCGATTTCCCCCTAGCACTCGATCAGGACTTCTCGGTTTAGCAATTGCTGATTGATGTTGAAACTGTGCATATAGGCGGTTTGGTGACGGTTAACTAATTCAGGTTAATGTGTTGTTCTCTGATCGAGCACGCTTTCGTGAAAACGTTAAACGTTTGATGGCTCAGTTATTAGGGACACGGTCCCGCCAAAATAGCAAAATTTCGCTTAGCTTATTTCCACACGTTGTATCGCCAATTGCCACCCAATATACAACTCTGTTGGATAAAAAGATTCAATAGAGCAAAACAAAAGCAGTAGTTTTGAGATGAAGTGCAGGATTGCAAGGATTGGAGTAGATTACAGTTCATGAAATTTCATTTATTGATAGGAGGTCAAGAAATCCAACTTGCCGTTCTTATGAAATTTTGACTTTTCTACATCGTAGCTGTTATTTTGTCTGTTCAGTTCATATTTCTTTGCTTCTATCACTTTTGGCGATGGTTTCTTCCAATTTCAAGGTGATAAAGTAAGCTTAACGCAATGCAAGCTCCTGGTCATAATCATGAAAACACGATATTTCAGCCGGGATAGTGTTCCTTTAAGTTTTTGTGGCAGTACCTTAAGGTATTGCTGTTTGCCTTAGCTGCCTGGGGACGCAACTATTAATGCCTATTGGTTCTTAACATCGCTTTGCACCTTCCTGCTGCTGTTGAGGCATAGGCAACTATTGTAATTGTTGTAGAAGTTGATATTGTTCGACTTTTCAGGCCAATAGTCGCTGATCGTCGCCGACTGAATTACAACAATTACAACTCGCGTTGCCGTTAAGTCGTAATTGTTGAAAGACTCGATGACTGAATATTACAACACTTATTACAACTATATGGAAAACAGGCTTAACTAAAAACGTTTTAAGCATTTTGAACGCGAATTATGTTGAGACTGGTAAGCACCGTGTACACTTGTTTACAGTTTCATCCGTTTCTCTGGGCTACAGTTTGACATTATGTGCAGGTATTTGACCGCGGTGGAATGGTACGCACCTTTCCTGTTAGAAGTTCCAATATTGGTCTTTCTTCAAGCTTCAAGACGCCCCGTTTTTCTAGGAATTTTCCGTTTAATACTTTCTTTTAATCTTACCATACACTTCCCAGATGCAATTTCAATAAGTTAGGTGAAAAAGGTAAAATGTCAGTTTCTTGTCTCTTACCAATTTTGATGAAATCTTTGTATTGAGCGATCTTATCCCAGTTAACGTCTGGTGTAGGATTAGACTCAGACACTTAAAAACGAAGGAAACTTTAGATTGTTAGCTTTGATGGCGTGAATAATTTTTCTTGTTTGGATTTTCTTACCAGTGAAATTAGCTTTCATTTCAGAATCTTCTGTTGCCAAAACCTCTGTGACAGGATCACGTGGTCTTCAGGACCACGTGTTCTTCATGGTACTTTCCCCAAGGAGAAAGATATCTGTCATCTTGTGGAAAGTATCTTGAAGAACAACATTGGTTTATGTTGGTAGTGAGGTCAGTGAGCGTTTTCAGACGAGGTTGAACTACATTTTGAATATCAAGATTGTTCTATGGAAAGCATAACACCAGTCAAGAGGACCTATGTTTGTGTATTGGTTTAATTGAGCCACGTCTCGTTAGCCTAGCTTATGTACCTGGAAACCCTTATTAAATTGAACCGGGCGGAAGCACGGTTAACGTTTTTAGTGCACATCAACTGAACCAAACTACGATTCGTCAAAATGATTTTCTCCGTCGTTTCTTTTTTTATAAAATCCCATCGAAGCTTTTCATTGTCAGCTTTTGGTTCGTGAATAACGTTTTTTGTTAACGTTTTTCAACCCGTGAATACGCGCATGCGTAATGAACGGGTTATCTGCAACGGAGACAGATACATTTGGCAAATGAGCACTCACTCACTCGCTCAATCGTTCCTTCCATCAGGTGTAAACTTTTGTCACGTAATGTTTTAAATTACATGTAGTTTTGTTACGAATGCGTTGCCTAAGAAGAACAACGTGAATCCATCGATAACAATAACAGATTTATTACAAACGAATATGAACAGCAATAAGCTTAAAGATATTTCACATTTGGAGTCCTTTGATGAATAAACCAAATTTATGTTTTTCGTTTCTTAGCGTGAAAGAACAAATACGCATTGCTTGGTTGAGATAAGAGAGAACTGGACACTATTATGTGCTAAAGGGTCCTAAAGGGCAACTTTCATATGTCATATGTTCTACTGAACAGAATATGTAGACCTTAAACATCACACGTATCATATGTAACAGTTTCATAGGATTTAAGTCGTTTTAGCCTGGTTTGTGAACCAGGAAAGTCTGGATAGCCTGGCTTAATTTGTGAACAAGCAAGGTCTGGTTAGCCCGTTTTGTAAGCCATAAAATTCTGGTTAGACTGGTTTCTGAACCAGGAAACTTCGATTCATTCTATCGGGCTATATCAAGGATAAACCCGAATTTAAGCAGGTCTTAAGTGCACAGGAACTAAACCAAACTACTTTTGCCCAGAGTATTTTGTCGATCGTTTGGTTTGGTATCGCTTTTCATTGCCAGCTTAAATAAATTTATATTTGGGTTTTCTTACCAACTGAAACTTTCATTTCAGGACCCTCCGTCGCCAAACCCTCTGTGACAGGAGCATCTTTCTCCTCGCCATAAGTATCTTGAAGAAAAAACAATGGTTTATATTGCGGTAGTAAGTATTTTTAGAAGAGGTAATAAACTTCATTTTGAATATCAAGATTGTTTTATAGAAAATAATAGAAATCAGGTTTGTATGTTGGCTTTATTGGATTTAAGTCTTTCTAGTCTGGTTTGTGAAACAGGGAAGTCTGGTTAGCCTGGTTTAATTCGTGAATTGGCCTGCTTTGTGAATCAAAAAAGTTAGCCTCGTTTGTGTACCACGAAAGTCTGGACAGTTGGCTAACTGGAACAAGAATAAACCCGCATTTAAACAGGACTTGAGTTCATAGGAACTGAACCAAACACCATTTAATTTTGTCCAGAGTTTTTTTTGTCGATTGTTTTGTTTCGCTTTTCATTATCAGCTTGAATAAAAATTTTATTTGGTTTTCTTACCAACTGAAGCCTCTTTCTCCAGAACTTCTGTGACAGTATCACCTGTCACCTCAGGAAAAGGAGCCTGGATCGTACTCTACAAAAACAATTTTGTTTTGTTTTGTTTTTTTTTTTTATGATGAGGTGTCACATTGAAAGTTATGTTCAACATATGTACATATAATCTAGAATTTTGCTGTACAATAAACTTGAAAGTTAGAGTATAAACACGGTTTAAACAGTACCAAAACAAAAAATAAAGGATAGTGTGAAAGTCTGAAAACAGAATTTCAGTTATTAGGGACGGACCATTATTTTTCTGGAGGGGGGGGGATGAGAAATATTGAAAAAAAAATTGTTTGCAGGGCCTGAAAAGACAAAATAAATTGATTGCAAACACAATATGTGCAAAAAAAATGTTTGCAGAGAAGTCAGATAAATTATTAAAAAATATTAGTTCCAAAACTGAATATTGCTCAGTGATGATTCTTTCCATTTGGTTGCACAAGACAACTCCTTCACCTTGCCTTCGCAAAAAGTAGCCAAAAATCTCTTCGTTGTGCCAGGGCTTAAGGTCAGAATCTCAACGGGTTTTCATTCAAGGAATGCCGCTTGCCTTGCCACTTAACGTTGACATTCTGTCCGAGAAATGGGCGAGTTTCAGAAGTCTGTCATCTTCCTGACGATATCACCATCAAAGCTAATGGGTCAATAACTGTTTACAAGCTAGTTATTTGGAATAACCTATGGCGATGGGAATCATTTTAAATTAGCAATGTGCCTGTCTTCACCGCTGGTACCACAGCTAGGCCGGGTGGTACGAGTATGATGGCCTGTGGGAACAACGTCAAAAGAGGATCAGGACTTCGGTACTGTGGAATCGCGAAAAAGCCTGCTACTCCCTTTGCCTGATTTTCTGTCGTATGCCCTCTATTTGCGCCAGTAGCTACGTAGGAATTAAAACGGTGAATCATGTATAAAGGAACAACAAACTATATATTACAAGGAGCGTATGTGGCGAAAATAATTGGCTATAGCCCTATTGATTTTTGTTTTCGAAATAGCCTATCTCAATTATTTTTAGCACCAGAAGATAGCACTGTAAAAAAATGAAAAACGAAATGTTTGCAGGAAGGTGGTCTTGGAAAAAAAATGATTGCAGAGGCGCATAAATTAAAAAACATTGTTTGCAGATGAAAATTCTCATTTGCCCCCCCCCCCCCCCCCCCACCCTCCAGAAAAATAATGGTCCGTTCCTTACCATGGATTGTTACAATACGAGCCAAACGAGTTATCATTAATTGTTCATACACGACATTTGACGTGATCCTCCGCTTCTATTACGAGCAAAAGAACATGAAATAAATTACAGTCGAACCTCTCCATACAGACACCTCTCTAATACGGACACCTCCCGGACAGTTCTCTTGCTCCCGAAGATACCAAAATTCATACAATCCCTACCTCTGTAATACGGACACCTCTATAATACGGACACTTGGGTCTGTCCCTTTGGTGTCCGTATTAGGGAGGTTCGACTGTAGCTATATGAGTCTTCCTAGTAAACCAAATTTTATACACTGAAATTGATCAACTCCTTTCCCATCCCTCGCCTTTTATGTTTTAAAAAGGTAGGAAATGAAATGTAAATAAACCTTGTCTCGTGCCTTTAGCTGCTCAGCGACGCCTTTCAGAACTTGCTGAACTATCTGCTCGGCGAAGACTCGCAGGCAATGTTGTTTAGCGCCATAAATGGCTTCTTCGACGATCTGTTTCGCCTTGTCACGGATGTTTTCCTGTGGTCAGAAGTATAAAATCAAAATTTATGTAAAGTTGAAGCTATCCTTACGACCATTCGCTCTCGTAGACGACCAACTAGCTCCCCTTTACGACTAGCCACGTGAATCGCCGTGTAAATTCTTGGCAAAACGTTTTGATTAACCTGTAAGCAACCTCAAATATTGGAGAGTGAAAATGTTTCGTTTCTTTCGGCCTTATTTTATTCCAAGATCCACATCACCATTGTAATTATATAAATTAATCCATTCACCCCCAGAGTCTATTATGCAGACAAATAGTGTAGTAATATAACTTTTGAGTCTCTCGACAAAATCCTGTGGTGTGACCATTCAAATGAAACCTCTACACCAGGCCCCGGCTGTTCAAAAGGAGGATAGCGCTATCCACCGGATTAATCTCTAACCAGTGGATAACACAATTGGTTTTGCACGTGTTTATCCGCTGAATAGCTATTTATTCGGTGGATAGCTCTATCTACCTTTTTAAAAACCGGGGTCAGTACTTTTGCATGGTACAACTTGTTTCTTTTAATATCTTACAAAATGAAACTTGGGGATTTTATATGAAATTTTATCTTTGGCGCTCTTGGGAGTCAAATTGTTAGTCATGGGCGTTTCTCACGGCAAACTTGTTTGCAAACTTGTTCTTGCTAATACAAGCTGGTCGGCGGGTGAAAGTGGTAAAACAGCTTACAAATTTTTGTAAAATATGTTTCCATGGTTCACAAACGTTAGCTTGTGTTTGCAAACTATTTTTTGTCGTGTTAAAACAAACGCAACGTCCTGTTGTCGTTGTTGAGGTCATTATTCTTTATGTCATCTTTTTAGTGAAATTTGTGATCCTCGCAGTGTGCTCTCAACCTAAGCAGTTGAAAAAACAACCTAAAAAAAATCACGCTAGAACGGTTTCATTTCATTTCATTTTTTTTTTTCAGGTTGGTTTTTCAACTGCTTAAGTTGAGAGCACACTGCGAGGATCACAAATTTCCCTCATGCTTATCCGCAGTTCAAATATATGATTTCCTTATATTCACATTCATGTTATTTTTTTGTGTGTTATTTGTTATTTTTACTCTATAGATAATGTTCATTTTTCATCTATTTTTCTACCACAAACGATACTGCTTTTCCTTCCTTTAGTGTTTGAGTTCATTAATAATTAATCCAAGGACAGTTGATGAACTTTTTGCCCAGTTGCGAACGCAGGACGGTGTAAACCTACATTTAACCCGTTACTGCGCAAGCAACGGTCAGAAAACTTCTTGTAACCTACCTCCATGCTCGCCATCCTATAAAAATACTCCTTGATCAACGATCTTAATTTGATTCCTTTAAAAAATGTGTCAGTAAACTTGCTTGGGCGCGGCAACAATAGAAAGGTTTGCAGCGACGTTGACGTCACAATCGTGTACTTATTCAATTAGCCACGTTTTATTATGGAATGGTTTACGAGATCATTCATTGATGACTGATTCTTATTTCAGGTGGTTCGAATAAAAATGAAAGCCTGATTCATTGAAAAAAAAAATCAATTTAAACAATAAGGACATTTGCTTGATTTGTTTATTTCATAATTCACTTGTAATTGTAATATTTTGGGAGGATTCCAATTCCAAACAGATGCGCGTGCGGATTTTAAATGCCTGCGGTAACTTTGATCAGCGGCATGCATACTTAATTAATAACAAAGATCAGAGTCCGATCCAGGGGCGCGATCCATTCGACTAAAATTTCCATAAATTCCGGTTAAAAATCGAAAGGAACGGAAATTTTTCGGTTGTCCTCTTTTTCCGAATATTCCGGTAAAACCGAAAATTACTGTTCCATTTGTCGCTGAAATTTTCAGAAATTCTAATTGTAATTTTAGGTTGAGTGGATCGCGCCGCAGATTTCTAGCTCAGATCAGCCGATAAGAATGACATAAGCGTAACAAGTGATTATCGAAAACATGCGAACTGTAATAGATTCAGTTTGAAAAGCTGTGCTCGTTTTCGATCTCGTACTCCTGATCAAATCGAAAGGACCCTATTATGTCAGGTGCTGATAACATTCGTTTAGTTAAAAACGTTATCAGAATTTCTCCTTCTCGGTAAGTATCTATTAGTCTTTTTACAAGGCAGGATGTAAGTCCTGATATTTGTCAAAGTCATTTGTAAATGCTGTTGACTTAGTTTTAAACGAAGTCACATTTTTGTAGTTTGTAATTTTTAGGTCTAACAAAAACGAAATAACAAAAAAATATTTTACTTTCTTGCTTTAAGCTCGGTTTAAATTTTGATCTACGGGGCTCTCCTTCGCCACTGCTATTGCTTTGTGTAGCCAGTCAAAGAGACAGGAAATCTAAGTATGAAACCTTTAGGAATGGACCATTAGAAAAGTGATGGGGGAGGTGGGAACTTTGGGAGAGGCAAGAAATTTCTTTTTTGTTTTTCACTCGATGGCTGGAATATTTTTTTTAATAGTTTTTTAACTGTCCTTGGGCAGATTTTTTTTTTTTGGCGATAATGCGTGGGAATTTTTTTCCATTAATAATTTACTGGGAAAATTTTTTTTTTTGCTTTTGCCCCCCCCCCCCCCCCCCAATCACTTTTCTAATGGTCCATCCCTTAACCCGTGAATACGCGCAAGCATAATGAACGGGTTATCGGTAACGGTGGCTAATTCACCCACTCACTCACTCACTCACTTACTCCTTCCATCAGCTGTAAACTTAGTGACGTAAATGCTTCGTTACGAATGCGTTTCGTAACAAGAACAGCGTGAATCCAGCGATAACAATAACAATTTATTGTAAACGAATATAAACAAATATAAGCTTAAAGATATTTCGCATTTGGAGTCCTTAATGCGACATAAAATCGATCTTAAAGGATTTTCTAGTCGAGACACGCGTTTTGATGCATATCTACCTTTAAATAACAAAATTTAGCCTTAGTAGAGCATGCGTTTCTCGATGGTCTCGTGGGCTTAGGCGCCGGAGTTGCAATCGGGAGCCCCGGATTCAATTCACGCCCGTGACTCTTCTTTTTTGTTGTTGTTGGAACTGGACACTATGAAAGTGATTTCCCTTTTTTTTTTGCGTTCGTCAAAAATCCTGACGGTTAATTATTATTTTTTTTTTTAAATATCGAACCGTGTCAGTGTGAAAACATAAGCTCGCCGAAATATTGCGTTGCGTGTTAGCATTTCTTATTCACGGGTTGCCCCTTAAAAGCCTTTGATTATGTTTGCGTACGCACGCGCGCCATGAGACGCCGTTTTCAATATCCCGGATCTAAGTCGGAATACAGTTTCGGTTTCAATTCTGTTGCTAGTGCTGAGGATTTTGACGTGAAAACACGATACTTTCCCGTGGAACATCACGAAATTTATGCTTTTATCAGAGGACTGAAAGCTACACAAATAACTGGTTTGTTATGTTTGAGTTGAGTGTTCATTTAGATATAAAATTTACAGAGTGATATTTTTTTCAATCCCGGAAGCGCGCGCACAAGCGATGTGGATTTTCCTATCCGGATCGCGCGTACGGGCCGATCCTAATTTTACAGAAAAGTTTTATTGCTTAAAGCTGAATATCACAAAATCTTCTCGTAATTTATGGGCCCAGACGAAAGCTACCAAAACGAAAGAGAATTTTTATTGGTCAGATAAAATATTTATCGACACAAACAATGAAAACCATGAAGAAAACCAGCAAAGTTTTACCACGGCTAGTCTTGACATCGGCTGGCATGATCCAAAAACACGCTAAAGACCCTAACGCTTGAACAAGGTATCAAAAAAACTCAACGAAGAAAGAGAGATTAAACTAAGTGGAGGGGAAATTCAGGCCCAGTTCAAACGTCGAACTTCACATGTGCCGAACCTAATGCAAATGAGCAAAATCTATTGTTCTTGCTAATTTGCATTAGGTTCGGCACATGTGAAGTTCGACGTTTGAACTGGGCCTCAGCCGTAAAATTAAAGGCCGATGTTATTCCTTGAAAAGGCGAATACAAGTTTGGATTTTATGATTTGTTGATTTTTTAGTTTGTTGGGCGTTTTTCATTGCTTTTTACAAGGCGGCATTTGTAGCTAAAAACTTACTGTAATTAGACAGCTCCGGCAACCTATGCGAAATTTAACAGATGTTGTTCAATGAAAAACAACCTTTTGTGAAAATGAAATTATTATTGACACTTCATATAGTAAAACAATAACTAAAGATTAACCCTTTTACAAGAAATTTTCGCGACAACCTTTTTCAAGGTTTTGGAAGCCAGCGATATTTCAATACACATTGCTTAAAAAAATAAGCAATCCGAATGCACCAAACTGCAATCCATTCATATCATTTTCTCAACAAAACGAAAACTCTTAAAAAAATTAAAAAAAAAAACACATTCTATGCATGTAAACGTTTTATTTGTTTTCGATTAGGTATGTTCTTGAGAACTCTCCACAAAGGTGTCTAATTAAACTCACGAAATGCAAACTGTGCCATTCATTTTTTGGCGGAATAATTGCATCAGGACAGTTGTTTTAATTGAAAGTGAGAAGTCCCCTTACCTGAAAATAAATTGAAGGAGTGGCAGATGATCTCGATCACGTTCGAGGTGATGCGTGGTAATAATCATAGACCGTCTCGATGTTTTAAAAGATCAGCTATAAACGCCTCAAATATATAAACGATGTCTCGGTTATGAATCCTTGGTTAGCTTCCCAGTACCGTTACAGTCTTTGGAAATGCTATGGTTGCTTCAAGGCCACGACTACACAACCAACCTAACTGGTTTGTAATGTCACTATCATTGGCTGACTTTGCTGTTAGTCTTGTTTATTTTCTCACCGACTACATTTGTCGAAAACTTGCAGTTTACGAAAGTATAGCCCCTGACATAGCTGTGCTAGCTATTTATTCATCTGGACCGGGTTGTTGAAAAGGTGGATAGTGCTATCCATCGGATAAATCACTATCCAGTGGATACAAAAGGATTTTGTCAAGACTTATCCGCTGGATAGTGATTTATCCGGTGGATAGCGCTATCCACCTTTTCAACAACCGGGACCAGCTGCTAATTTATGCGTTATGACAACTGATCGTTATGTGGCTAAAATAAACCTATGAGGTATAACAAATGCCTGACCTATATGCACATATCAATGTAGACACACATGCTTTACTATACAACTTTTCCAAAAGATTTCACTGCTGTATTTAACTTGGATATCTCTGGCTAGTGAGTGGTCTAGTGGGAATGTCAATACGATGTGTTGGTGTGATAAGTGAACTATCCTAAATGTACATGGGACACATATATATTTTTTTCTTTTAAAGGATTCACCTAAAATACTGCGCTAGTCTCTGTCCATAAAAATATAAACACATCTTCAAACAAGCAGTATAGATCCCAGAAAGGATCGGTCACGTGACAACTTTGTGTCTCCTTGCTGCAGGCGATTTTCACACGTTGTAAAATAGCAAGCTACATAAGAAATTCATCCTCTGTTAAGGTAAGCGTTAAGAGTGCAAATATTTTCATGCACGTACGCTCTCCGTACCGTACCTATGCTTTTCAGGTTCGCTGACATAGAGTGAAGGTAATATGAAAAATAATTTTTAACCTGTCTGATATGTTATGCCTTTCCAACCTTGATTTGATCATATCTTAGTCCAACGACAACGATATTATCTACGAAGTTGATATTAGATTAGATATGGTACATATTGTGTAAATATCAACGCCCAACGTCATGAAAGTTAATATAAGGTGTATTAATCATTATGCAGCTTTTGGTAATATTTTTTCACCAAAAAAGGTAAAAAACACAATTTGTTGTTACAAATAATGCTTGACGTCATGCTGCTTATGTCGTCATATCTAGCTACCATAGCAACGATTGTCACCAAAATTTGGCAAAATGTGTCCCAGAAATAATTAAAAAGCAAATGAAGACGGTAGGTGCTGACAAATCCTCTTAGGAGAAACGAAGAAAATTTCGTCCGTTGATTAATCTCGTAATGTTTATACCCCAAAAAGGATACATTTATTAGACCTCACACGATGAGTTCATGTTTGTCAACTTTCACTTTTAAATAAAAGTTATTAAAAATTGCTTTAATTTACGCGGTTTGCCTTTTATGTTTTTTTATTTAACTCTGGAATATCCTTGTTGTTAACTCTGGAATATCCTTGATAAAAGCAAAAAAAAAAATAATAATAATAACACAATAATATGTTCTCTCTTATTGGCAATGGAGAAGGAAAAATACGAATTGTTTTACTTTAGAGCAACTACAACCGACTTGATTTTACAAAACATGTTTCGACAATCCTTTGTCATCTTCAGTTGAAATTTAAAGTTACAAAGTTGAATTTTTACTAAGTAAATGAAAATGCTAATGGGTGAAAACACCTTTAACAAATAAATGAAAGAATGTGTGACAATACGTGATTAAAAAGAAAGTTTTAAATTAACATGATACAATTGTCGGTTCAAAGAAGGTTGTTCCCATTTGATATGTAAAGCTTCCTTTATCTTAAGCTGAAAATTAGTGGAAGCATGATCTAAAATATTAAAACAATTAGGTGAACTAAAAATGACTTTGGGTTTTATTTAATATATTAAATAAATACAAGTAAATGAATACAAGTGAATGAAACAGCGCGAGTAGTACTGCTGTTGCGTTTACTTTTGCGTGGCTTGAAAAACTTCTCGGATTCACTTTGCATATGATCAATGACACTTTGCACGAGCTGTCAGGATTGACAGCTCCGGCAACCTATGCGAAATTGTACAGCTAGCTGTTATTCATAGAAAAGCAACCTTTCGTGTAAATTGAATTATTATTAACGCTTTGTATACTAAAACAATGAGACTAACCTTATTACAGGAAATTTTCGCGACAACCGGCGATATTTCAATACATGTTGCTTAAAATAAATAAGCAATCAATACACAAAACTGCAGTCTATTCATATCATTTTATCAACAAGACGCAAGCTCTCTAACAGAAAAGAATCAAAAACCCTTCTCTAGACGTTTTATTTGCAGTTTTCGCTGTGCTTGAGAACTAAGGTGTCTAATTAAACTCAAGAAAGACAAACTGTGCCATTCGATTTTTGGCCGAATAATTGCATCAGGACAGATGTTTTAATTGAAAGTGAGAAGTTCCCTTCACTGATAACAGATTTAAGGTTTAATGACTTCCTTTTTTCTTCTTCAGGTTCCATTTGAAATGAAAGAGCTGACAGTTGATCTCGAGCACGTTCGAGTTGATCTGCGGTAGTAATCATAGATCGTATGGCTAAATGTTTTCAAAAATCAGCTATAAACGCCTCAAATATAACGATGTCTTGGTTTTACATCCTTGGTTAGTTTCCCAGCACTGTTGCAGTCTTTGGAAATGCTATGGTTGTGTTTATAATTGCTTCAAGGCGACGACTACACAACCCACCTAACTGGGGGTCGTACAGGGGTATTCTCGTGATGCGTGATTAGCTTTGCGAAGACAACTCGGACCCTTTCAGGTTTTAATGGATGCATCACCGGGTGGTGGGGTAGATACCACACTGGTCGGTCCTCAGGGTGTAGCTCATCAACCGGTACTTTCTCTGCATGACCCTCCTCAATATACTCATTCATAGTTGCATTGTACTTGGAAAATAAGTCTTGGTCCCTGAGAAGACGCTTCTTTAGAAGTACGGCTCGACGCTCAGCCATTGACCGGTTGTTTGGCAAATAAGGTGGACTTGTGCGCCAAGGCAATGCTACCTGATAGTGATCATCCACTATTTTCAGCGACTGATCCATCTTCTCTAGTGCTCTCTTGTCCTCGATTGAAAGACTCACACTTGAGCTCACAACAGAATCTGCAAAGTCAGTCTTCCATAGCTTCTCAAGTTGCTCCTGTAAAATTTTATCTTGATTTTGACGCTTCGTTACCATATCCTCATACTGCAACTCTCTGTTCACTGCCTCATTTGCCCTTGATCCTTTAACTGGCGCATCAACATAAAACTCCTTGTTACCCAGGCGAACAAAATTGACTGAACAATGTTCACTATACTTAACACCACTTAAAGGACCCATTACTGTCCAACCTAGGAAATAACGCACCGCTACTGGCTCGCCACCTCCACCTGATCTACACTCTAGTGGGACAAATAATATAGGCTTCCCTTTGAGGCCTATAATTAAACCAACATCTGACTCACTTGACTCCGGCAAATCAATATCCCTTAAGTGGGTCCAGTTCAAAACATCTTCCTTCTTTGGAATGCAACTGACCGACACGGGTATTTGCTCAACAGTCCTAACATTGGACAGCTATTTTGACACTCGGTCATCCATTGACATCACAACAATATTTACCACATGTCTCTCGACGTTCTTGGATCCTGTCACTCCTTGCAGCTCATAACTGCGTTTTGAGCCCCCATGACCCAAGTTCATTAAAGAGTTGCTCCTTGCACAACGTCACCTCACTACCACTGTCCAGTAGTGCATACGTTTCAACAACTCTTGCTCCTCCCTTAGCTTTTACTTTGACAGGAACGACTCCCAAGCAAATGCGCCTCTCACCGGCCCCAGTTGCTGCAGTCACGGACGCTCCTTTGACACTCTGATCCTCTTGACTCGTGCCTTGGGCTTTACCTGAATCACCTGTAGTTGCACCATTCTGCTGATGACTCTCTTCAGCTCTGCGAGGGGTACTGTGGTGGTCGCTATAACCGTTGGTACTCACTTTCGCCAATCGCTTTCTGGGTGTGGGATGTAACAGAGTATTATGATCCTCAACGCATCCTGGTACCTGACATTGAAGGTTCCTTTAGAGCAACGGTCTTTAAAATGCCCTCCATTGAGACACTTGAAGCACAGTCTCTTGTTCAGTGCCAATTTGTTTCTATCCCCATATGAAAGCTTCTTAAACCTATCACAGTTCCATAGGCCATGTTGTCCTGAACAAGCTGGACAGTTCCTGCTGGCACCATTCTGTCCTCCATTCTGACCAACTTTGGTTGCCAAGGTAGTCAGCCTTGTTGGAGGTCTTCCCCCTTTGTCATCATTTCTCTTCTTCTCTCTCGAGGAACTTGAAACAAGACCTTTCCCGAATTCGTTATTTACAAGCTATGCTCTGTCCTTCACGAACTTTAGAAAATCAATGAACTTAGGCCTTTCTCCAGCTTCAATAATTCTGCCAGCACGTTCTTCCCACTTTGCTCTCATGAAGAAAGGGAGTTTCCTGTTCAGCTCCATCAGGGTGTTGGTGTGGTTCAAGTCACTAATATATTCAGGACCCATACCCTAAGGGTTCTTTCTGTTACTTCAATGTGCCTTGAGAACTCCAACAGTGTTGACCCAGCGCTATTATTCAATGGTGGCAAATGCTCTAACTCTATTAAATGAGCCCTTGCAATCACATGAGGCAACCCAAAATTCTTGGCGGCTTTATAACCCTCTGACACTGGCAAGTTTACACAACCTTCGATTGCCTCTCGGGCATTACCCGAACAATGCCGAATAAGAAGCTGCAGGTTTCTTGAATTGTCGGTATCGTCCTCTAAACAGGTCTCGAAGTTGCGCGTGAATGATACATAGTTAATTGGGTTTCCATCAAAGTGCAATATATTCAACCTTGGGGGTATTCATAACTCGACACAAGGCTTTAATTATTTGTTCTCCAGTATCTAACTTAGTTGAGCATTTGCTCTTGCCTTAACCTTTCCAGTTGCTGATCCACTTGAGTGCTCTGAATTGGGGGTGACAGTTCACATTCTTTCTTAACTTGCAAATGATTGGCATTGGGTGAATTTTCCGGTAAACATAACATGCTATCTTCTTGTAGAGGCGTTTCTGGTTACTCATTTCCCTTTGGCAATGGTGACTTTGTTACAAATTCTGGGGCAGCTGGCGACAAACTGGTAACATGGTTTGGGGACTCTATAATTTCCTTCTTTGCATTCGCCTGATCTATGACATTAACTTTGTTGCCTACCCACCCCAAGGTTGGAAGTCATCATGTAGATGATTTTTCTTTTTTTGCCAGTCGAACTGGTTCCCTTTACCTTCCCGGTTTCCCGGTCAAGGATACGAAAACTCACAGAGGCTCTCTCAGCTTCCATTTCGGCCTCCATTAATTCCCGCGCATAATTAAGTTCAGTTAGTTTGCGTTCAAGTTCTTGTTTCCTTTTCAAATGCTCCACATTTAGTTTTGCTAAAGCCATTCTCTCGCTTCGTGTTACAGTACTGCTATTTGAAAAAGAGCTAGAGCTGATAACAGTACTCACGGTTTTGGCGCCTTTCCTTTCACGTGACCTTGCCGAAAATCGGCTGTCCTCAATGGACCTTGACCCAGACGAGCCGCGACGTGGAAGTAGTTTTACGGCACTGTCCAACTCCATTTTCTTTGCAAATTCTTCGTCGTACATCTTTTGAACTCTGCGGGTTTCAATTTCCGACTCAGTTAAATTCATGAAACGTTCGTGAGCGTTCACAAGACGCAAGACGTAAGACGCCAACTTCGCTGTTAAATCTTCTGGCTGCAAATTTTTCCATTCGGTTAAGAAAGGTTCAATTACTCCTCGCAATTTCTTTAGCGTTCCAATGAATTCAGCCTTGGCTCTCTTAAACTGCTCAGCCTTTTCGGCTCGATATTCTTCCTCATTTCTTCTTCTCGAATACATATTCAATCGAGCTCCTTTTCCCGCAACAGGATACGAATGGGTAGACATGTTTACTCAACTCTTCGAAATAATATTTAGCTGTCCACACAAAGCAAAAGTTCGAAAACTGTCACTACGAATCAAGACAAACTCGTAGTTGGTGAAAAACACTGTCTCGCTTTATTTCGCGCCTCAAACTTCAGAAGCGAAAACGCACAGCCAACATAAATAACACGGTTAAGTTGAAAACGACCGCACGGCATCGGTCGACAAAATGTCCACAATCAAACTCACACCAACTTGTAACCCTTGCACGTGTACGTGGTTTTCTGAAAATTACAGATATTGTCAAACAATGTTCTCAACAATCGACGACTTAAACAAGTCAACATACCGAACTGTTCGGCTTCAAGCGATGAAATAGAAAGACCCACAATATTTAAACAACCTAACTCATAATCAGCTTTGCTCGCGACAAATCTAGCAAACACATGGAAAACCAACCTTGTTCCTAGTCAAGTGACAAAGAACAAAAAATGACAAACTTTACTGAGGGGAGTCGGGAGTGACACTGGGAAAATTATAAAAAGCCCATTTCCGAGTTGCTCTTAGACTCCGTTTCAAACTGAGGCCAAGTACATGTTTTTTACATATCACATCATCTAAAAGAACTGGAAAAATATATTATACTTAATACGTCGCTGATTCCTTTACTTCAAATGCCTTCGTATTGCGTTTCCAAAGAAAATCAAAGCTGTCATTTATTGTTGCGGCGGTCGTTTAAAATGATTACTATTTAGTTTTTAGACGTATTTTTAGGTTACATGCAGGCCTTGTGTGTCACCCGGGCAAGAAAAGGTTTAATAAATAATCGAGTGAAACAGTGTTTTTCATAATAGTATAGTACTGTTCAGTATTACTTTACTTTGCATGACATTAATTTTTATACTTAAACGCGGCTTGAAAACCTTTTTACCGATCGGATGCATATCAACATACATTGCACAAGCTGTGCTATTGACAGCTCAACCTGTGCGAAATTTTACAGATGTTATTCAATGAAAAACAAACTTTCGTATAACTTAAATTATTAATAAAAAATTATTACTGACACTTTATATAATAAAACAATAGGACTAACCTTATTACAGGAAATTTTCGCGACAACCCACGGCGATATTTCAATACACGTTGCAAAAATAAATAAGCAAATAATGAACCAAACTTCAATCCATTCATATCATTCATATCACAGGACGCAACCTCTCTAAAATAAAAAAAAATAAAAACCCTTCTTTAAGGGTTTTATTTGTTTTCGCTCAGATTTGGTGCTTGAGAACTCTCCACAAAGGTGTCTCATGAAACTGACAAAATGCAAACTGTGCCATTCAATTTTGGGCGGTATAATTGCATTAGGACAGATGTTTTAATTGAAAGTGAGAAGCCACCTTAACTGATGACAGATTGAAGGTTTAATGACACCTTTTCTTTCTTTTTCAGATTCCATTTGAAATTAAGGAATGACAGTTGATTTCGATCACGTTCGAGTTGATCCGCGATAATAATCATAGATCGTATGCCTCAATGTTTTTCAAACATCAGCTATAAACGCCTCCAATCAGTAACGATGTCTTGGTTTTACATCCTTGGTTGGTTTCCCAGCACTGTTGCCGTCTTTGGAAATGCCCTGGTTATGTTTATAATTGCTTCAAGGCGACGACTACACAACCCACCTAACTGGTTTGTAATGTCACTAGCATTGGCTGACTTTGCTGTGGGTCTTATCTTTTTCCCTACTGACTACATTTGTGGAAAACTTGCACTTTGCGACATAAATATAGCCCATGACATAGCTGTGCTGGCGATTTATTCATCAGTTGCTAATTTATGCGTTATGACAACTGATCGCTACTTGGCTATCATTAGACCTTTGCGGTACGTGTCTTGGATGAGCTATCGCCGAGCGACACTCCTTGTAGCCATTGCCTGGTGTGTTCCATTTACCATTGACTTCATTCCAGCCTTATGTACTCGTCTGGGAAAATGCAATTTGGAAAACAAAGCGCTCGTATTCAGCAAGATGATTTTATTCGAGATTCTTCCATGTTTGTTTTTGCTGATAACTACAACAAAGATAATAATAACCGCTAGAAGACACAGGCGTCAAAATGCTCGTCTTAACGCTCAATTGCAATATAATCAACCCAATCATCGCCGATCTACTAGAGAAGTCTCCACTGCTAGAGTGATCGTAATAGTGGTTGTAATTTTTCTGGCCTGCTACTCAGTTGAACTGTATAGCGTTTTCCGTTTCCTTATTTATTCCTCGATTCCAACGGCAGAAGTTGTAAAAGTTATTAACTTCCTTATGGTCGTTAACTCGGCTGCAAATCCAATAGCATACGCTCTTTTCAAACGTGACATCCGAAAAGAACTTCAGAAAACGTGCACAAAGCCCTTTGTTTTAAAACATCGCTCTAGCGCTAGCACGGCAGTTTAAGAAAATAATCTGACATATGTTTGACCTACATGTACATGTCAATGTCATCATTATTTCTGATAACTGCGCCAGGTTGTGTTCTCATAATGTGATTTGAGTCCAATAAGCTCCTGACACTGAACCTGCCGCAGTCGGGAAAAACAAGCTTTATCCAATGCATGGAGGCCGCCTGGCGATTCTTCGTTATATGTTAGTTTGGGTGACATGTTTCCCTGGATTGTTACAGGTTATTGAACGTATACACCTAAGAGCAGCAAAAATTAACCATAATCTACCAGACAATTCGAATTACATGGATGCACTGAGAAATGTATTTAATGGCACGACAATGCAAGGGACCGTGAACGAAAATGCTGCTGGTATACGCAGGATCTGTAAGAGGTCTGATTAGCCAAAAATAAACAAAATACTATAAGAAGCAAGGGCTGACAACTGCGTAGAAAAAGTAACGCAACAATGGCATGATTGAGACCAAACCGAAAGTTTAAATGCAACTGTGGATAGCTATTTCGCCGTTATAGTATTTATGGCAACCTCTCAGTAATGTTTACAAACGGAAATTGACTTTTATAGTATACGGGGACAACTGTGCAAAACACATGTAAGTCATTGCCCACTGAGTAGGACATTAGGTATTTTAATATTTATGAATATCATATATATAGATAGGCTGAGCCTAACAGGGAAGCTCTCTGAACAGAACGCCGACGATTAGCTTAACTTAGGTGAAAGGTCGGGAGCACAAGAATCAAGATTGACGACCGGGCTATTTTTCAGTTTAGTAATTCTAAAAAACAAAAAAAAACAGCATTACGCGATCGTCAGCACAGTACTTTTAGACCGTACAAAAGTTCACAAAAACAACTTCTTCTCGGTCTAGATATATAGTATGACTAATTTCCGAATATAATACACGAATAAAATACAATTGCTCGAGAAACTGATTTGGATACCAAATCTGCAAAAAATACACAAACATATTTGCACAAGGCGACGCGAGTGAAGTTAGAATTATAAAATCCAAGTCTTGTTTTGTTTACATCAAATCAGTTTTCAACCTATGTAATGAATGAACAAACACATGAAAATGGACAACAAAATTTTCTTTTAAAAATTTTATTGAAATATCTATTAGTTTATGTTTAAAAGCAAAACGCGTACCATTTTTAGCGCATCGAGGCCGAGCTGTCCTCGATGAAATTCAGGATAACAACACGATGGAATTTGAGCACGTTTTATACACCAAATTCAATAAAGGTTGCTTTGGAAATTGATCATTGGTAATTGGGCATTGGCATTTGGGCATATGGAACACAATGCAATGCTTTGCTTGAGTGACAGCCAAACAATAGCTTCCCAATGCCCAATTACCAATGACCAAAGCAACCTATATTGAATTAGGTATAAACATAGCTCCAAAACTAACGAGAACACAAAGAAAAAGTCAATCAAAAATTTATATCAATTGATATCAACATAAATTCCCATCGAAAAATTGCACAGGATTTGCACATGATTTCTAATTTGCTGTAGCGTGACTTTTTAGACAGTAGCGTTACATGTTTATGTTTGCCGTTTTGGAGGTTTTGGAGAGCGAGGATATCTATGTTGATGTCTAATTTCTTTGTACCAGTCTTCGTAATTTCAAAACACTTAATTGACTTTAAACTGCATTTTATTACCCCTTCTCCTTAATTTATATATATATATATATATTTTTTCATATTTATTTTTATTTCTATTATTAATTGATTTATTTGTTGTTGTTACAGTAACTAATCATAAATTATCCATTCCTTATTTTCGTATTTATTGTTATCTGTCAATTATTTTATAGTGAGCTCCTGTAATTGTTTAGTGTGCAGCAACCCGCCACGATTAACTTTAGTTATTTGCGGGTTGCTAATATAATTTGTTTTATTATTTGTAAATAAATTGTTGTTGTTGTTGTTGTTATTGTTTTTGCCGTACGCGCACCGCGAGCCATACACTTTCGGTTTCAATTCTGTTGCTAGTGCTGAGGATTTTGACGTAAAAACACGATTCTTTCCTGGTGGAACATCACGAAATCTATGCTTTTATCACAGGACTGAAAGCTACACAAATAACGGGTTAGTTATGTTTGAGTTGAGTGTTCATTTAGATATAAACTTTACGGAGGGATATTTATTCAATCCTTAAAGCTCGAAAAAATAAAAAAACTGACTCGTAAAAATACTCAGCCGTATTACACAACTTCACGCTGAATAACCGTTATGTGCGCAACTGATTTTGTTTGTTTCATTTTGTGTAAGCGCCCTGTGCGGGAGGTACTGGAAATGTTAAGAAGAACAGAACTTAATTGAACTTTATTTGCGTGACTGATTGTACGTGCGTTACCACTACGCACGAGCGCGCACATTGGTTACATTTCTATTTCAAATTCAAACTCGTATGACGTATTTAAAATGGCGCGAGCATCGCGCGAGCGAGGATTCGTGGTTGTGTTGTGAAAGTTCTTGGTGGACAATTGTTGTCAAGTTTGATCGTAGTTTTTTACGGTCTTAGTTTGGACATTAAAATCCGCTGAGGATGTTTTAGTACTGCCGTGTAGTTTCGTCTGTGGACCGTTGAATTCCGCTGCCGAACAGGAAACGAATTGAACAAAGAGAGTGTGAAGCACATGGAAAATGGCGTAGTGTTGTGCTTGAATTTTGATTGAATAGAATTGAATTTCCAACGCCGGAGAGAATATCCAACAACTTCACGCTAAATAACCTCTGTGTATTTTCCTTTTACGTTTCCCCAATGACTGTCAGATATTTTACAATTTGCTGGGATAATTATAAAAAGCCCATTTCCGAGTTGCTCTTAGCCTTTGTTTCAAACCGAGGCCAAGTACAAAACCATTCATATGGATATAAGTTTTATTTGCATGTGAAACAAAACTCATTTTCATATGAATTGTTTTGCACTTGGCCCCGGTTTGAAAAGGAGGCTTAGAGCAACATTGGTTTATATAATAGGGGCGAACCTTTAGATTTTTTAGGGGGGATGGGGGTGTTTGGTGATTTTGAAAAGAGATATCCTGCAAGCCAATTCTATGATAATAATAATTTATTGACTTACTACCAATTCTGTTGGAAAAAGAAACCTGCAACCACGAAAGCCTTGTAGCAACACAGCTTAAAGACAAATTTCGAGCACAGACTTGATGGGTGGTTGTGAACAGCTATTGTTTCAGTTAAGGTGACATTCATTTTTCTTTTCAATGCTGTGACAAGATAGCAATTAATTCTGATGGGCATTAGATGCACATGCTTAACTATGCTACATCATGTCTATGTTCAAAAAACATCTTTTAAAACTAAAAGATTTCACTTCTGTATTTAACTTGGATATCTCTGACTAGTGAGGGATCTAGTGAGAATATTAAGTAACAATCCGTGTAAGAAGTAGGCAATTCTCTATTGTTCCGATGCATTTCGCTTTCCCCACATAAGAATGTTTAGATTTTCGTATTGAAAATACGTCAACCTGTGGACAACATGGTTTTGAAATAAAACTTACTGAAACTTTATTTTAAAGCGATGTTTCTTTTGTGTACAAGTTTCACCCAATCGTGCGACTCCAAAACAATGGCCAAGAAAGACTTCTAATTTTCCATGTTCCCCACATAGAATTTTTGTTGCATTAAAAACCACAATAGTTTTCACTAAAAGGGAATCAATTAGTAAACTACAGATAAATAAATGCGCTGCCTGATGAAGTTATGGTAGATTTTCATGTTTTAGCCAATGAGGTGGACGGTTTCAACAATAGCACAATTCACACCTTTCTGCATTCCGTGCATTTGGGTTGCCTACTTCTTACACGGATTGTTACTTAATATGATTATTGGTAAAATTTGAATTCACCCCTTTTCAGGCTTGTCTGATTGTGATAAGTTAGCTATCCTAAATGTGCATGGGACACATATATTAAAAGTATTTTTTAAAGGACTTACGCTAGTCTCTGTCCATAAAAATATAAAAATATCTTCAAACAAGCAGTAGACATCCCAGAAAGGATCGGTCACGTGACAACGTTGTGTCTCATTGCTGCAGGCGATTTTCACACATGTTGTAAAATAGCATGCTACATAAGAAAATAGGCCATTTCCGAGTTACGTTATGCCTCGTTGTCAAAGCGAGGCTAGGTGCACAACCTTTCATATGGAAATGAGTTTTTATTCAAATGCAAATAAAACTCATTTCCATCTGAAAGGTTGTGCACCTAGCCTCGCTTTGACAACGAGGCATAACGTAACTCGGAAATGGCCTATTGATGCTCTGTTGAGCTAAACGTTAAGTGTGCAAATATTTTCACGAACGCTTTCCGTACCTATGTTTTTCAGGTTCGCTGACACGGAGTGAAGGTAATATGAAAAATAATTTTAAACCTGTCTGATATATTATGCCTTTCCAATTTTTTAAGCCAACGACAACAATATAATCTATGAAGTTGATATTAGATTAGATATGGTACAGTACGTGTTGTGTAAATATCAAAGCCCAACGTCATGAAACCAGTTAATATAAGGTGTATTTATGCCGTCAAATCATGGACAAAATGTTTGATTCGCCGTTTCGAGTATCGTTTCGTCGTTTCGTTGGATCATTTCGCCACTTCGTTTCGTCGTTTCGTCACTGCGTTGTTTCGTTTCCTCTCTCCGTTATTTCTACTTCATGGAGGAGGAGGGAAAATATATTGAAGGATAAAAATTTCTGCAATGCCCCCCCCCTTCCCAGTGGCCCAATGGGTAATTTAATTTACCCCCCCCCCCACACCTTCCCCATAACTCTTAGACTCGACAAGTCCTGATAAGAGGTCCTGATATTGTCTTTTTCTTGATCATTGAGTTGTCTGAGATACATCCGTCCAGTTATGAGATCGATTAGTCTTGTTCTGAGATCAATTTGTTAAGTTGAGATATCCCTCAATATCCCTCCACATTTTTTTGTGTGCAGTGTGTCTTATGTACAGCCATGAGCCAATTGGCTTAATTGATCATCCTTAATCTTTTATTTTTTGGTCTTGAGGTCCTTGTGCATACATATTCTGCATCTGTGAGCAAAACTGCATCTGTGAGCAAAACTTATAGGTGGAATGTGACTTACACTTTCAAATACAGACTTTAGCATTGGCCAGTACTAATCGCAGTGTGTGGAAATTCATTGCTTTAACCCTATCCAGACCGGGGGGTGGGGGGGGGGGGCGGGCTTTTGGAGCCCGCTCGAACTTTGAAGTTGTGTCGTTTCAAAATGGTCGATGCAATGACCACCAAATTCGGTGACTTTTCCTAAAATTTATCTGGAAACATTTTCCTTTTAGCGTCCTTTGTCCACCGACATTGACGTTTCCATAGCAACCGCTTTTTGACACCTATGTTTTAGAAAATTAGCATTTTTCGCTTTAATCAAGATTATTTCAAAGTTTTCTTATTGAATTAATATTTTCCACTTAATTTAGCGATAATTGATCAAATTATGTATAATTGTTTATTAATTAAGGTTAATTAACGGTAATTTTAGGAAAATGTAGAATATGAAATGTCAAAATCCAGGATGGTGGATCGAAGTTTTACTAAAGGTATTTTCTCTCTATAATTTTATTATTGGTTCATATTTTGGATTGTAAAACCATTTGCCCACAATAAACTAAGCTTTAGCAGTCCATTTGCTTTATTTTTCGGTGTTTTCACCGAAATAAACACGTTTGGACTAATTCAAGATGGCGGATCCAAGATGGCGGATCCAAGATGGCGGACAATAAAATGGGAAATTTATTTACCTGTCTGTGTAATTCCATTATCTCTAAACATTTATTGTCAAAATATCGTAAAAATGTCCTTTTCACTTGAGAAAGCCATAATTTACAAAGTTATCTGTTCCAGTTTTTAAGAAAATGTACACATCACTTCTATGACGTTACATGCTGTTACCATGGCAACAAAGTGTACGAATTCATTAACTTTTACTCCTGCATCAATATGTGCAAGTTTGGTATGAACACTACCGTTTGTTTCAGAGATATGTCTTACAGAACGTTTCGGTTGGTTATTTCATTGTATATGACGTCATAATGACGTCACTGTTATTGTTAACAACAAAAACAGTGTTAGTAAACATAAGACTTTTATCAAATAGTTAGCTGTTAAAGTATTGTTGTTATATGTTCAAAATTGAGAAAATATTGATGAAAGACTGTTTTAGCCAATAAAATCGACTATATGACGTCATAATGACGTCACGTTACGTGATTATGACACCACAGTATCTGTAGTTACTAGAATCCATGACAACATTATCCTGTGTAAATTTGGTGGCCATAGCATTAGCGGTTTCAAAGTTACATAGGGGGGCTTCTGGAGCCCCCCACCCCCCCCCCCCCCCCCGTCCCAGACGGTTACAAAAAAGCCCGGTCTGGATAGGGTTAACATGTTGTTGTTGTTCTCCCTCTTAAAACCTTAGCTGTAATTAACCTTCGTGATGTCCATTTAACATAGTCTGGGTCGGAAATATTAAAATGTATATGTGACCCTTTTGAATGAAAGGTCCCAACACAATGAAGAAAGCCTTAATTTTCCCTTTGATCCTTTCCATAACTGGAATACTTCCAAAATAAGGGAGCATTTGAGTGGGGCCATCGGTAGACAATGGGCTAGATCTCTGGTTCAGCGACAGGTGTGGGGGAAGGGGAGATTGAGGAAGGAACGATTTGTAGGTAGCTGCTGGTATTTCGTTTGTATAAAATGTTCCTTCTTTAATCCTGTAATTTAATTGGCAATGAAATGTCAAACTGATTAAAATGAGTCACACAAAGAAAAACTATTGGATTAGTCATGGTTTAAACTGGATTTATTATATTTATTATTAAAAATTATTATTATTTCTCAGTAAAATTTACCAGGCATTGCCTTTGAAACAAAATTAGTTATCAATACCTCATAAACTTTTCCAGAAACTCGAACGGAATTTAGAAACGAATGAAACAAATAACATAGTGGGACAGTTATGACAGTTCGTACAGGTTTTGTCTTATTAGAAAACTTATGTGTTTGTTTTTCTTTCTTTTATAATAAACAAAATAACAAATGGCTGCTTCAGTGGCGATATGGATTGTGAAACTGGCCCTTGGCCAATTCAGCGTTTTGGTATATATCTTCGATTTCTCGTTTCAACTAAATAATATGTTTCATGCAGTCTTTTGCTTCATTGAGATATCTACGCACACATAGGCACCTGTACGTATCAGCACTTGTATGAAGCATTAAAAATGAAATCATGGTTATTTAACTAATAAACAAATTATGACATGAAAGGCCATCCTCATAAAATGTTTCGTTTCCCATCGCCCAACCGACCCATTTTTTTGGAAAAGTAAAAAAAAAATTCAGATACACTGTCTGACAAGCAAAATTTTACTTTTTTCAACATGTGATCAAGACTTTATTTTGAATAGAATTTTTTTTATATTTAATTTATTAACCTGTATATTAAATCGGAAATGTTTGTGAAAGTCATTTCATATATCTCTCAGCATTACATACTTGGAAACGAAGGTTTTATTTAATAGCATTGTGCATAAACTGGAACAAAAACTGACAGGCACAGTGTGCTCCCTCGGTCAATTTTCTTTTCTTCTTTTTTTTTTTTGGCCGGACCGACCGACCCACTTTCACGAGAGGGAAGGCAATGTGAAACGAAACATTTTATGATGATGGCCTTAAGAGCCCAACATTCTTTTTCCTGTGTATTAAAATCTTGCGACAGGATAAAAAGCTCTTAACATGTCAATCTATATATACCAGATTTCTAGCTAAAAGAACAATTTATCTTTCAAACAAGCCTGTAAGAAATGAGACAACTTGAAGGTAAATATCAAGTCCAAACGACTGGCTTTCATCCAGTGGATTAAACTGGTGAAGCTGCTCATTGATACGATGTATACGTACATCACGTTGTCCAATTCTGTGTCGGTCAGACAGCTGTACATGTGCTTTTCAACTAGTGAGCTGAAATTCAACGACGCTTTGTCGGATCGTTTTTGTTGAAGTGAAATCTGACAAGCTCGCCACCTTGGCAGATTAACAATAGCCTCAGGGATAACCTCTTCATGTTATCAAGATGTGAATTGTAGCCTTTCCCGTTCCCAGTCCAGCGAGTCGATAATATAAAAACCAAACGGAGTGACGAAACGAAATAATTGGACATTATACGTAGGCTTACTGAAGTAGAAATAACGGAGAGACAAAACAAAACAACGCAGTGACGAAACGACGAAACGGGACGACGAAACGACGAAACAACGAATCGAAGTGACGAAACGACGAAACGAAGTGGCGAAACGACACAATGAAACGACGAAACGATATGTACAGCCCCCGAAATGATCCCGACCCCGAAATGATCCCCGACCCCAGGCAGTTAAGGACATTTTGATTTTCATTATATGCAGTATTCACTTATTTATTCATTTGGGTGATTCTTAAACTAAATATTATAACGCATTTTTTAACAATTTTTCAAGTAACTATATCATTTCCTGTTTTTGCTAGTGTAGCGTTTTCAACTGTAACTAATAACAAATACAAACTTATCCGCTTCTTATAGCAGACAGGCATGATTTAAAAGAGGAGACAAACATGATCGAACGTGAACATCAACAGCCATATTATTTCAGCAACGAGAAATACAATACAATCATACGATCAAAAACGTAAATGGTAACAAGCTGAAGTCTCTAATAAAGACGGCTAAGATCTCAATCGCATGGTTCTACTTGGACACGAAGCAGAGGCTCACTATCACAGCTTAGACTGTGTGGACATGCCATCATCTAATGAAGGGGAGGATGTTGTCGAATACTTGAAAAAGAAGTACGGGGAAGGCAAAGTGACAGAAGAAATTTGCCCCAAATGCTGTAAGAAATTCCAGTGCCTATCTGCAGGTGTTTACGCCAATGAAAGCGGCCTCATGCAGTACTACGACGACTGAGGACTGTTACATGTGTGACGAGTGTACTAAAGATGAACAGTGGTACACATACTTAAAGTGAACAGTATAGCTCTAGGGTGTAGCTTCTATGGAAAATTAACAAAGGAATGTTCAAAACTGAGACATATAGAAAGCCATAAAAGATAGCAGAATCGGAATGCTTTTTTCGATCTGCTATTACCCTTATGCGCAAGGTAACTTAGCGAAATTAAACACGAAAGTATATCTTTACCGTGACATGAGGCGGAATATCAAACAGATGTTATATGCAGAATGTTCAACTGACTTGAGCTTCTACCTTATTCATGTTCCGAACGTGCAACCGTAAGAAATGATATAGTTTCTTGAAAAATAGTTAAAAAATGCGTTATAATTATTTATTTTAAGAATTGTCCAAAATGAATAAATATGTGAATACTGCATATAATGAGAATCAAAATTTCCTTAACTGCCTTTATTTTATTCATACCAGCTTTCTCTGGATGGAAGGCCATTCCATTCCAAAAATAACTTGGGGATCATTTCGGGGTCAGTGTGAAAAAAATGGGGATCATTCCGGGGTCGGGATCATTTCGGGGTCGATTTGGGGATCATTTCGGGGTCGGGGATCATTTCGGGGTCGGGATCATTTCGGGGTCTGTACAGATACTCGAAACGACGAATCAAACATTTTGTCCACGATTTGACGCCATATTTATTAATCATTTTGCAGCTTTTTGGTAACATTTCATTTTTTTTTCACCAAAAAAGGTAAAAAAAAAACACAATTTGTTTTTACAAATACTGCTTGACCTCATGCTACTTATGTCGTCATATCTAGCTACCATAGCAACCGTTGAGACAAGGAAAAAGCAAATGAAGGCGGTAAGTGCTGACAATGATATCCTCTTAAAAGAAAAAGAGAAACGGAGAAATGTTCGTCCGGTGGTTAATCTAGTGATGTTTATATCCCCAAAAGGATACATAAATTATTCGACCTCACTCGAAGTTTATGTTGTCAACTTTCAGTTTTAAATAAATGTTATTAAAAAATTGCTTTAATTTGCGCGGTTTGCCTTTTACGTTTTTTATTTAGCTCTGGAATATCCTTGCGAACAGCAAAAAAAATGACACAATAACACAATAATATGTTTGTTGATGGTTCTCTCTTATTGATAAAATAAATAAATAAATAAATCCTCTTGAAAGAAACGGAGAAACGGAGAAACGTTCGCCCGATGGTTAATCTAGGAATGTTTATATCCCAAAAAGGATACATTTATTCGACCTCACACGAAGTTTATGTTTGTCAACTTTCAGTTTCAAATAAACGTAATTTATTAATTTGCGCGGTTTACCTTTTACGTTTTTTATTTCGCTCGGAAATATCCTTGCAAACAGCAAAAAAGAAAATAACACAATAATATGTTTGTTGATGGTTCTCTCTTATTAACGGAGAACGAAAAATATGAATTGTTTTCTCTGTTTTTATACATCACATCATCTAAAAAATGGGAAAATATATTATACTTTAATAATTGGCTGCTGATTTTTAATTACCATCACTTTCCTTCGCATTGCGTTTCCAATGAAAATCAAAGCTTTATTTGTTGCTGCAGCTTAAATTAAAAGTCGTTAAAAATGACTTTCGGGTTTTAATATTAAATTTATTTAGTTCTTAGACGTATTTTTAGGTTACCTAGAATCCTTGAATACAAGTGAGTGAAACGATTCGAGTAGTACTGCTGTTACGTTTACTTTTGCGCTGCTTGAAAAACTTCTCCGATGCACTATGCATATGATCAATGACACTTTAATTTTTGCACAAGCTGTGCGATCGACAGCTTAACATATGCGAAGTTTTACAGATGTTATTCAAAGAAAAACAAGCCTTCGTGTAAATTAAATTATTATCGATACTTTATATACTAAAACAATAAGACTAACCTTATTACAGGAAATTTTTGCGATAACATATTTTTACATTTTGGAAGCCAACGATATTTCAATACACGTTTCTTAAAATAAATTAGCAATCAATACAACAAACTACAATCCATTCATTTTCTCAACAGGACGTAAATTCTCGATCTTGTTTTATTTAGATTATGTGCTTGAGAACTGTCCACGAAGGTGTCTAATTAAATTCACGAAATGCAAACTGTGCCATTCAATTTTTGGCGAAATAATTGCATCAGGTTTCCATTTGAAATAAGAGTGACAGTTGATCTCAACCACGTTCGAGTTGATCCGTGGTAATAATCATAGATCGTATGTCTCGATGTTTTTCAAACATCAGCTATAAACGCCTCAAATATAACGATGTCTTGGTTTTACATCCTTGGTTGGCTTCCCAGCACTGTTGCTGTCTTTGGAAATGCTCTGGTTGTGTTTATAATTGCCTCAAGGCGACGACTACACAACCCACCATACCGACTACATTTGTGGAAAAGTTGCACTTTGCGACATAAATATAGCCCACGACATAGCTGTGCTGGCGATTTATTCATCAGTTGCTAATTTGTGCGTTATGTCAACTGATCGCTATTTGGCTGTCATTAAACCTTTGAGGTACGTGTCTTGGATGAGCTTTCGTCGCGCGACACTCCTTGTGGCCCTTGCCTGGTGTATTCCATTAACTCTCGACTTCATTCCAGCCTTATGCACTCGTCTGGGAAAATGCAACTTGAAAAACAAAGCGCTCGTATTCAGCAAGATGATTTTATTTGAGATTCTCCCGAGTTTGTTTTTGCTGATAACTACAACAAAGATAACAAGACACCGGCGTCAAAATGCCCGTCTTAAGGCTCAATTGCAATATAATCAGCCCAATCATCGCCGATCTAGAGACGTCTCCACTGCTAGAGTGATCGTTATAGTGGTTTTAATTTTTCTGGCCTGCTACTCTGTTGAACTGTATAGCGTTTTTCGTTTCCTTATGTTTTCCTCGATTCCAACGGCAGAAGTTGTAAAAGTTATTAACTTCCTTATGGTCGTTAACTCGGCTGCAAATCCAATAGCGTACACTCTTTTCAAACGTGACATCCGAAAAGAACTTCAGAAAACGTGCAGAAAGCCCTTTGTTTTAAAACATCGCTCCAGCGAGTCTGACCCACCCAGTGTGCATTGCGCGCTTCTCTTATTGTTATGATACGGCTCTATTCCATATTTGGGCAAGCATATCACCCCTTGCACGAGTGAATTTCTCATCTACGATACAGTATGGACTTTCGGGGGCCCTGAAAATGGCGGATTAACCAACGTAGGCGCGCAATGCAAACTGGGTGGGTCATATTCTTTAAGAAAATCATCTGACATGTACATGTACATGTCAATGTCATCATTATTTCTGACCACTACGACAGGTTGTATTTTCATAATGTGATTTGAGTCCAATAAGCGTCTGACACTGAACCTGCCGCAGTCGGGCAAAACAAAAGCTTGATCCAGTCAGGGAGGCCTGGCGCAATTCTTCCTTATATGTTAGTCTGGGCCGGGCTGCAAAGCGCGGTTAAGCTAACCCAGGGTTAGAATAAATTTTGATTCCAGTTAAATAATTAATCCATGGAGATTTTTTCCAAAGTAGTTTTTGCCCTTTAGTTTCGTCTCTGACTTGTCTTCGCATGTAACTTATAATTAGCTTTTGAAAACACTTTTAACAAGAGAAATTCAATCCTCGGTGACATTTTAATTCCTGGGTAAGCGTTAACCGGCTTTTGAACAACCGGGCCCTGGGTTACATTGTTCCCCTGGATTGTGACAGGTCATTGAAGGTATACAAATAAGCAGCAAAAATTACCTATAATCTACAACACTATTCGAATTACATGGATGAACTGAGAAATATTCAATGTCAACCTCTCAGTAGTTTATAAACGGAAATGGACCTATATAGTATACGAGGACAACTATGTAAATCATATCAAAGTCATTGCCCACTGAGTAGGACATTTTAAAAGTATTTTAATATTCATAAATATAAGAAACTCGTACATATGAACTGCGGATGAAACATGAGTGTTTTGTGATTCTCGAAGTGTGCTATCAACTTAAGCAGTTGAAAAAGAAACCTGAGAAAAAATTCAGGTCTTGATCCATATACTAACATCCAACAAGAAGAAGGAATCAAAGAATGTTATTTGCCACTATTAGCCCGGCTATACGATGATCATTATCACTCAAAACCACCTATTGCTACACAAACTTTAGGGGACCTCATGAGACTGGTCCTTAACAATTTAATGGCAAACACTATTTGCAGACCCACGGCACAGCAATAAGCACCAAAATGGCCATACCTTTTGCAGTCATCTTTATGGCTCTCATCGAAAAACAACTACTCGCATCCAGCCCTGATAAACCTATTCCATGGAAGAGTTTCATTGACGGCATTTTTCAGTGTGAACCATAAACGAAAACGAAATCAATGATTTCGTCCTATTCGCAAACAGTTTCCACCCAACTATTAAATTTACTTGTGAAATGTCATCTGAGCGCATTGTTTTCCTAGACACTCATTGGCTGCGGTCACATCTGGGCTACTAACTATAGTTAAGGCGGGGATAACTATAGTTAGCTATTTCGGTAATGTGACCGCTTCTCTGTTCGCTCTAACTATAGTTATATTAGAAAACTTACGCCTCGGTGATCCAAAACAATACAGACTAACTATAGTTATACCCAAGCAGGGTTCATGGGTTAGTCTTAAGTTTACAAACAAACAACCAATCAGAATGTGACAATTCTTTTCGCACGTGCGAGATGAGCATATATAAATATGCAAAATAAAAACCAAGCGTGAAGCGAGGGAGAAACCAAAAACAACAAACAAAAAATTTACATACAACAAGGTGGCAACACGTGTACCCGGCGTCGAGCATCCGTTAAAATTCTCAGCTTATTTCTCATTTTTCTCCGACGGTTTGCCGCACGAAAAAAATGAATAAGAATTAAGAAAAACTAGACACACTATACGTCGGTCAACCATGTTGACATTTCACGGATCAACAATAGAACGTTTGCCTGTAAGCCGGTTTTAATATGATAATGAGTTCAGTAACATGCTAGTGAGCTTTTCACATTCTTATGCAGTGACTTCTTTTATACTGAAGGGTGCTTAAGCAACGAGGACGGCAACACCAAGGAAAACGTCACTTGAAAAAGGGATTTGTGCTATTTTAAACTACTTTGCAGTTGTTCCAAGTTGTTTAGTTTGTCTAACGTGACTGGATTATGCAGGATCTTAATTTGTAGAAGCGGCTTTCAAGTTCGTGTGTTCACGTTCTCCACAAAACCTATAATTTGATTATTTAACGTTGTTGTTTTGCATGGAACGGCAAAAAAATGTACCAAAATGTAAAATGCACGTGCAGAGGCATTATTTTCGCTCATTAAACCTACATGTAGGGGGTATAAAAGCTCATTAGCATGTTACTGAACTCATTATCATATTAAAACCGGCTTACGGGCAAACGTT
The DNA here is from genome assembly GCA_022457155.1 of Cladopsammia gracilis. NCBI lineage: Eukaryota > Metazoa > Cnidaria > Anthozoa > Scleractinia > Dendrophylliidae > Cladopsammia > Cladopsammia gracilis. The sequence continues at coordinate 1,402,884 of JAJGOT010000094.1, read as the reverse complement.
CTAATAAGGGCCGTCACGAACCTCTTTCAATTCTGACGTCATCCATAGGCTAAGTAGAACTAACTGTAGTTAACTGCGTGGTGTGACCGCAAAGTCGACCGAAAGCACAAACTACAGTTAGGTATGACGTCACGTAACTTGAGACTAACTTAAGTTAAACTTTAGTTACGTCGTAGATGTGACCGCAGCCATTACCTTTTCAAAGGGCCTCATTTCGCCGATGGCAAAATATTTGATGTCCAAACACATTTTAAGCCAAAAGAAACTTTTCAATACACCCATTTCTCTTCAGTAGATTAAAACAACACATACGAAGTTATATGCGGTAAGGAGGGTGACAAAATTACAAACATTTGCTCTAAAAAAATTACACCGCCACCGCACGGAGTAGAATCCACTTTGTATGGCTAATAAGACTTACAAAGTCTAGATTATAGCGACCATTACTGTTGTCATATCTGCAATATCTCATGGAAATTATAGAAAGCAATTTTAACCTCGTTCAAATATTTCCTAGCGCGCCTAATGTAGCTTGTCAAAGGCTATATCGCTAAAAGACTTTCTTGTCAGATCTAAAATTCCTTCACTCGATTAAAGGCCCACCTTCACCCAAAAGACGTTGCGGTCGTTTGGTTTTGTTCTGAAATGCTCCATTGTTCATACGCGTGATCTGATTGGTTGTACGCATTCAAGCGTGAATTTCGTGTTACACAAAATTCAGCACAGAAAGTGATCACGGCGCGCACAGCATTTTGGGTGAAGGTGGGCCTTTAATATATGAAGTAAACAGGGTGACAACATTACAAATACGATCAACTCGGTGATAAACGTGATGCATCAATATGCAAAGTTGCAATGCTAACATGACAATCTGCCTATTTTACCGACTCCAGCTGTAAACAAAATTAAATTCGGATGACATTACCAATACGTTCAACTCGGTGATAAACGCGATGAAACAATATGCAAAGTTGCAATGCTAACACGACAATTTGCCTATTTTACCGACTCCAGCTGTAAACAAAATTCGGATGAATGCTAAACCTGCCAACTGTCTTTTGCTTTTTGAAAATATGATGCTCCAAACGGATGAGAACACTCGATAACACAATGATTGAAACGTATTGTGAATATTTAGTGGCCAATGTCTACCTTGAGTAAAATCTCCGTTTGCCAATATATTCTTGGTTTTCACCTGTCACGTGACTGAAAATATTTCCGTAAATACACTTCGAAATGCCAAATGGTCCAGGGAATCGCAAAGAACGCTTAAAATTGTGTTATGTGGGTAAATTTGAGACGGATTGTTGGTTTTCCGGCTGAAATATGAGCGAATCAATGTGCGCGATATCGTACAGTAAATGTATGGGGCCGCCATGTTGGTGCCCATGTAGATGGACACCAACATGGCGGCCAAATTACGAGTGCCCTAAAAGGCACATTATGAATGGAAATATTGCCTAGTTTCCTTTGATTTGCAAAGATATCAACTTATTTAACATGCTGGCATACACAGAGTGAAACATGAAAGGACATTTTGTTGAATTTCAACTCGTCAAAAAACGTGACTTGTGTTGCGTGACACAAATTACTTCAGCTGTAACTCCGGAAGTAAAAAACGGAATCCGATGAAATTTTGTGTGCAGACTAGCTGGACCGGCTGGTAAACAATATCTAACACACACCTTCCCAAAGTCCGTAGTTTCAAAGTTAGAATTTTGATGACGTCACGTGAAAACCAAGAATTAGTTGAAATTATACAGCACTGCGTTTTTCCAAATAGATTGCTCGTACCATTAGCATGATTAGACGGTTTACGTCACCGCCGGAAGTAATTTTTACGTCAAAGAACCGTCAAGGTACCGCCCTTGACATCTTCAAATGGGTAGACCTTCACGTGGCTCGTAGAAATGGCGCGGTCCGTCTCCGATGGGGACGTAAAATAACCGCTGAGGACGTAACAAAACTCTGGCTGTGACCACCCTCAGTGCTATACATTGTTGAAGGGTGGAGTGGGGGAGATAAGGTCAACAATGAAACGAAAACGGCTGCCTGAGGCGCCTTCATGAGCTGACGTCCGATCTAATACTCATAAATGTATGTAAAGCGCCATGAGACATGTGCGCTATATATTAAGTAACCCATTCATTCAGGCGACCCCGTAGCTGTCCAAACTAGTCTGTGATTGGCGAGCGATACAATTGATCTATCACTTGAACAATGCCCTATCCCTAATCCCTATCCCAGCGGGACAAATCTATTGTTCTCTTAGCGAATCACAGTCATCGTTTGGACAAGTGCTGGACTATTCATTCATTCATTGAATTTTTTCATTCATTCATTCATTCATTCATTCATTCATTCAAATAGACCACAGGGAGTCCAAGCTCACAATAGGAATCCTCAATGACAAAAATATAAGGATTTGTATTCTATCGTGAGTTGGACAAAATATCAAAATAACAAATAAACAGCCATTACAGTGTTCGTACCTCATAAAATGCAGTCAATCTGTTGTTTCTTGGCGGCTTCGTGACTTCGTAACGGCATTTTAGCGAGTTTGTTTTTTCTTATTTGACTTTACCTAAAATATTTAAAGGAAGAACTCGGATTTCGAAGTAACTTAAACGAAAAGCGCAAAAAAGTACCTTCAAACGATCCCAATCTCTCCAAAGGTTCGCTCGAGTGAAGAGCGAGACCTTTCCTTTCTATTGATCTCACATTTAGCTCCTTAACCGCAGTCATCCCCTCGTAAAGACGGTAAATACAACCAGAAAAATTCAAATTTCTCGCCTCCTTGGAACCGTTGTTGCACGAGTGTCGATGAGAGCTGCCGTTGGCTTTGCTTAGCAGCCAGGCCGTTCGGTTCAAAATCTTCTCGTCGGGGAGGGACTAGAGCAGAAGACAGAACAGTGTATTATTCTGCCTCGGTTATTGTCATTAATGAGAAGTGGAAAGGCAACTCCGACCGGAAAAGCTCCGGCACGAAGAAGTAGGAAGGACTGGATGGATCAACCCCGGCTGAAACAAGGGTGGGTGGGTGGGCGCCACGACTCATAATTTCGGATTTCTTGCTCAAGGACCTCAGTGAGATTATGAAAGCGTCCTTTTCCTTTTATATGACCCAGTAACCAATAAGACGAGCCGTTGAGCCCCGCAAACAACAACTGCACGGGAGGAATGTCATTAATGACACCACCTCGGCAGAACATACATATTCAATGACTTTGCATAGTGTATTATTCTGCCTCGGTTATTGTCATTAATGAGGAGTGGAAAGGCAACTCCTCCCTTCAAAGCTCCCCCCCAAAGAATATAATGACGATTCCTAACAAAGCGCGCCTCCAATATTTTTACACCCTTCCCAATCCTTATATCCTTATCTTATACAAACACAATGTCTTGAAAGATTATCCACGAACAATAATATCTATTCTGGAAAAGCTGTAACAAACCTTTGAGCCCATTGACAGCTTTATAATCCTTGCCTAGGTCTATATCCAGATTCGCAAGCTTTGCCGCAGAACCAGCCGGATTAAGGGCCTGTTTTAGCTTTATGTAGAGGAGGGGTGTCCTACTAGACTTCTAGCTTGCATCAACGATTATATCGTCAAGACTAACATCTGCAAGCGCCATTGAAATGGCCGCACCGCTGCTAAATTCGTGAATCGCGAAGTGCTCCCAAACAAACGTAAGTGAAACTGCTTCATATACGTGTCTAACCTACAACAGCTTGCATCGCCAGGGGCTGTAATGCGCATGCGCTTATCGTAGCAATCTCCGGAGACGAAAGAGGCAAAATCTTGCATGATGCATGATCGCGAACATTATGTTACTCTCAGTATCCAGTAAACAATAGTTTCACAGTTGGGGTGATCAAGAAAACATTTCTTGCCAGGATGATACGCTACGATGCATGTATGCCACCCGCTGTGGGGTGGTCGGGACCTCGGAATCGTAACGTCGCCCACAATGCAGCGACACATCCGGGACTTTGCACGAGCTGCCAGCGCTAAACTTGAGAGCTAATTAGCTAAGCGTGCTTCCGACAATAGAGAAAATGGCCCGAAAATGTCTAGTGGGTATAGGTTGCGCTTGTTTTGTTCAAACTTCTTTGATAAACTACAAGTATCATATGGCTTTTATAGAAGAAAGATCAGTTAAACCGTGTGGGCTGTTGTCTGTTGTTATGCACTTCTACAACATCTGTCAAATTTGACATGAAAGTTCGCTACTTCGGCATCTTGTTTGTATGAGGAAAGGGGTTTGGCGCACTTTGAGGTGTAATATCTCTTTAAATAATTGCTGGAATCTTGTATTATAGGATTATGTTAACTCGACTGTTCAGAAAGCCTCGTGCAAATTTTCCAGGGGTTACAATAAGTGCAAGTACTGTCAAAACGCGAATTTCTAAAGTGCCTGCTAGGCATCTAGCTTTCTCTCCAAATTTATGCTTGATCGATCAAAATAGATCCAAATTTGAGTAATTATTTTCGCAAACAAAAGAATGTTATTTCCCACAGGAGTAGTTCTTGTCGCGGGCCGGCTTGGGACGGGCGCGTTGTAAAGGTCTTTCAAAACAACCTGAGACAATTTCACAGCACTTTTCAAACATTTTAAACTTCGAGCAACACTGAAGGGGAATGCGTATGTCTGTCATGACAACCCAATGCACTGTCCGGGTCAGCGCGCGTCATTGACAGACCGCGCTTCTTTTCTCAGCGCGTCAAATGTCTTTCTTCATGAAACTGCTTTCACAAAACAGCTAGATTAAACTACTGGCACATGAAGACAAAGACAAAAAGTGGCCTTCCTTAAATTAAGAGTCAATTGCTCGATTCACAGAGACAAAAACTCAATAGACAGGCCGGTTATTTTTGCGAATTTACATAACGTTTTGCGCTCCTCTAGTCGCGTGTGACTTGCGCTTCACACTTCTTTGATTCGCGCATGAAGCTCGCTGTCTTCACTCGCCGTTTTTATTATTTGGGGGGAATACTAGTTGAAAGGTGGAGCAAGAACAAAAAATGCACAACGATAAGTATGAGCAAGTGATCCGCGCAGCATCGCACTCGCTATTTGGTAACCGTTTGATTGACATCCGTTAAGTCTGCGAAGAGACTAGAGTATTCCCAAAGCTTAATCGGTTGACCAATCACAGCCGACGAATTGTGTATACGCAAATTATTATACCGCGCATCGAGAAACTGTGCACTGTAAGCACATGTCGCGGAAGACGATGGCATTGTTGGCGATGAACCTGGATAAGCAGGGCGCGTCCAGGATAGACAACACATCATCAATGTCTTGGCAATCGCCTTTAACTTTCTCCTGATCAGGAACCCCATCCACATTAACCCAATGTCCGCTAGAATTTCTGGAGGGAAGGGATCCAGATTACTCGCTATCAAAGTCTTTATCCGAATACCCCGAGACGGAATATCAAAACTCTGACCGCTTGACACACGTCTCCGCTTTACTGTTTGAGTTTGCAGAAACGGCAAAACGAAAAAGAAAAACCAACATCCTTAGAAAAAGAAAAAAATAGTTCTTAAAGGAGGCAACCAAAAGATTCCCCCCCCCCCCCCCCCCCCCCTTCCAAAAAACAAAGCACTGGGTGAATGGGGTCCCCGATCAGGAGAGAGTAACTGCCCACGCCCGATAACGGCACGTCCACAGGCAGCCCAGAAAAAGGGCTAGCCCATGAGAGTTACTCACCCTAATCTGGAACAATAAAGTAAAAAAAGCCTAGGACACAGAAATCAGTTGATGACAATAGTTTATCAGACGTCCTGAAATCATACAAAAACAGTCGCCCAAGGTTTCACAAGGCTATCAGCTAACTTGGACAGAAAAGTCGTGAAATTTGAGATCATAAACTAGGTTATCTTAAAGATAGTGATTGCTGCGCACGTACGTGATTAGGCTTGGATAAATTCTGCTCATAAAATGGCTTATCCTGCCTGCCGGAAATGCAAATCTGATTTTGTTTATACGCACAATTGCTCGACCTAATGTGGCCGAGTTTTCGGCTTTGGTTTCTTTTATGGGTGTCGGGCTATAAGCGAAAAACAACTGTATTAGCGCGCGCTACAATAGAGAATTAATGTCATCAAATTGCGTCAATAAATTACAATATAAAGTTCAAAAATGAAAAATTCAACTTTGAAAAGTTAAAAAAGAACGAAATGTCAGTCAAAAATTAAGTAAACACAAAATGCCACATTCCGGACATATCTAGTTGCTCTTTATCAGGTTTTTCTTTCGACCATGCAATTTCTGACTCGAGAGAAATTATTACGTTTAGAAACTCGAAAATATTCATCGTTTCTTCTCAGAATGACAATTTTACTCGCCATGTGATCGCGACATTAATTCGCTATTTTAGCGCGCGCCAATACAATTGTTTTTCGCTTTATAGCGCGGCACACCTAAAAGTAACCAAAGCCGAGTTTTCTAAATATTTCTCAAAAACTACTGATAACACAAAGAAACAGTCAATAAATATTTCTTACAAAGTAAATGCACATTCAAAAATGTTATTTCCTTTACCGTAGCTTTACAATAATTCTTGAAAATTCTTAGAAAAGTCTGCCGAGTGTGAATTCTGAAGCAAGACAAGTTCTCACTTTGTGATAAATCTGTATAAATGGATCCTGTCATCCTCAAAGGACAATTTAATCGCTTTCAGCTCTCTTGCCACCACTTTACGCTTTCAGCCCTCTTACCTACTAATATACCAAGTGTAAAGAATACTCGCCTTCAGAAGCGATCGAGGTCCGACAATATAAAATCCATTTCACTGAAGAAGGGCTAAGCCCGAAACGTCTGAAAACACTTATAAATTTTCGGCACTTTTTTAAATTAACAGTTCCCATTATTTAAAATCCTGTTTGCATGTGTTTAACGGAAAGCGAATGACACAAATAAAGGCACGCATCAGCATGACGCACTCAAAGAGTTGTGGTACAGCGTTTCCTAGGAAACGATTGCATCTTCAGCTTGGCTCGCAAAGGATTGTGGTAAAAAAAGAGCGATTCCAGATTTTTTCTGCCTTTCTGGATAATGAACTGCTGCTCCGCTCACTTCGTTCGCTGCGCAGCAATTATGAGGTCCCCACTGGAAGCGACCACGTTTAAAGCGGGCTGTTGCCAAATCCGCAAACGAGCACGGCAACTCCACTGGAAGTGGCCAAATTCATGACAATAGAAACACTGAATACTAGCCGAGCTATTGGCTCTACGACTACGGAACAGAAACGGAGTTACGCGCGGAACCGCCCGATTGAAAGATCTTTTTCACCTCGGCGACCCTACCCAATACTTTTCTTGGTCCTTATCTCCAAAGAGAAAGAAGGTCCCGATCACGGGCCACTGCCAACAACCGTAATATCTATAACGTCAGCGACCACGCTCACGGGTCCATGTCACTCAAAAATTAAAACGGTCTCGATCAGAGATGAACAACGGTCATTTTAAAACATCTGCCTGTAGGTGCGGGTCTATATCACTGTCGTATAGAAAAATGGTCTTGATCACGGACAAACAACAATCATATTTATAACACCTGCGACCACGCCCACGGGCCCATATTACTCTCATATTCAAAATGGTCTCGATCACGGACCATCAACGAACATATTTTTACATCTGCGACCACGCTCACGGGTCCATATCATTCTCATATTCAAAATGGTCTCGATCACGGACCAACAACAATCATATTCATAACAGCTGCGACCACGCTCACGGGTCCATATTACTGTCATACTCAAAATGGTCTCGATCACGGACCACCGACGAACATTTTTTTTTTCTTTTTTCTGCGACCACGCTCACGGGTCCATATCACTCTCATATTCAAATGGTCTCGATCACGGACCAACAACATTCATATTCATAACAGCTGCGACCACGCTCACGGGTCCATATCACTCTCATATTCAAAATGGTCTCGATCACGGACCAACAACAATCGTATTCATAATACCTGCGACCACGCTCACGGGTCCATATTTATACTGTCCTACTCGAAAAGAAAGCGACCACGCTCACGGATCCATATCATTCTTATATTCAAAGATGGCCTCGATCACGGACCAATAACAATTATATTCATCACATCTGTGACCACATTCATTGGTCGACGAAGGGCCAACAACATTCATATTTCTAACGTCAAGAACCACGCTAGGGGTTCACGGTTACTCCAATATTCAAAAAGGTCTCTGGCCGCAAAATAAAACTTCAATGACCCCGCGACCCTAGCGTAAAGTCCATTCGGGACTGGGATCCAATTTACAGACATTATTATAAGGAAAAGAAAACGAACTTAATAGCCAAAACGACATCATTTCGCTATAGCACAACAATATCCGACCGCTAATTTAGGAGGCTAGCGAGCAAAATAACTTACTTCAACAGCGGGCTGCGCGGCCGCAGGAATAATAGCATCATCTTGGCGTTCGACATCCGCCACGGCACGTTGAACGGCGTCTCCCTCAAATTGGAGTGGAAGTCCTTGTCCCCCCAAAGAAAAGTCTTGAAGGAAGGATGTTTCAGCCGGGGTTGATAACAGCAATAAGCCACGAGTAAGCATTTCGGATTTCTTGCTCAAGGACCTCAGTGAGATTATGAAAGCGTCCTTTTCCTTTTATATGACCCAGTAACCAATAAGACGAGCCGTTGAGCCCCGCAAACAACAACTGCACGGGAGGAATGTCATTAATGACACCACCTCGGCAGAACATACATATTCAATGACTTTGCATAGCCGTTGCGAAAAACTTGATTCGCACTCGTGTCCCTCAAACCATTGAATGAATAAAAGTAAAAAAAATGTCAGAAAGAAAAATCAAAAATTTTCGTGTTGGCACTTTAATTGTTTCTTTCTGTTTTCAAACATCAAAGAAATAGCATGCATCAAACTCAGGAAAAAAATCCAAGTTCCAGATGGGATTTGAACCCACGACACTCCATGATCTAGAATCTTTTTATCCAATTTAGTTGTATACTTGGTGGCATTTGGCAGTATAATAAAGCAATGAGGTAAGCGAAATTTTGTTACTTGGGTGAGACACTCTTCTTTAAAATCCCAATTCAGTTGAAGTCTGCAATAACGTAACTATCACAACGTAACTGTTTGCGGTTATTTTGTCTTTATTTCATTTTCACCTTTACAATTGCAATACACCTCATTTAAAGAACAGTAGTATAGCCTGACAATGAAAAAGAATTATTACAGAAAACAGGAAAGCGCTTTATTTTAAATATATTTCCATTTTCAATCAAATTTACCTCTCACTTTTACCATTTATTATGTCATATTTTGTTAATTGTATTTTGTATTTTTGTATTTGTTTTTTCTATATTAATTTTGTAAATTTGTTTTTATTTTTTTCGGTTTTAGTGATCTTTTTTTCTTTAATTTATTGTCATTTATTTTTGGGATTTTTTGAGAGGCATTCTTACTTTCACGTTTCTCATTTCATTACTATTTTTGATTTTCATGGTTTTTATTTTATTTTTTTTTGTTTTTCCCATTTTTTTATTTTTTCTCTCTTTTTTTAATATTTTGTGATTTGTCTAGGAGGATTTTTTCGCATTTTATAATTGTTTTTTCTTTTTCTTTTTCTTTTCTTTTGAATTATTTTTATGTTATCGTAGGTTTTATTTTTTGTCTTCATTTTTTTTTCATTTTTGGGGGGCTTATCGATCCCCTGCATGCATTTCCATATACTTTCTCATTGACTTTATATTCCAAGCTGTCCTTATTTTCGTCTCTGTCTCTCTCTATATATTTTTTTGCGCTTTTTATTGTTAAAATTACTGTATGGCTAAACAAAAATAGTGTCGGAATGAAATCAAAGTTATTTTGTTAGTTGAAAAATATCGAAAATTCTAAGCAGTTGTTCTTGCTTGAGAGCGAGGTGTACTGTAAGGTTTTACAACTAATCTTACTTTAAAGAACCTTACTTTTAAAACTTCATAACGATGGTCTATTCGGAGAGAGAAATAATTTTTTGTACTTGGAGTATTTGCAATTAAGTACGATAAGTTAATTTGCAAGTACACGGTTTTCAATTCTGACAAAGAAATATTTTACAGTCGAGATCAATTTTTACTTAGTAGTTTCAACGTCTGACCATCTGAAAGTTTAGATTTTCTCGAAACGACCCTCCCTTGTTCAACAAATCATTTCGGCCGCTCGACTGACGACAGAAGCAAATGAAATAAATAAATACATACATAAATACATAAATTGATTAATTAATTAAAAAAAGCGATCAAAAATTGGCATTATGGGACAATTTCAAATCATACATATACATATATATAACAAAAAGATATAATTATTATTAACAATAAACGGAACTAAAGGAATCATTGGCACCAGAGGACAAATTACAAGTTGAATGCAGAGATGGAAAGGCCTGAAAAAGACGAAAACATAATTATTATCGAATATTTTTACAAACATGTTAAAATAGTTACCGAACCCACTGAAAGCAAATATTTCTTCAAAACAAATTTATATCACATGAATGAAACAATTTGTATCTCAGGAAGAAAAATAGTTCTTTTATTCGCTCTTAACAATTCGTCTTCTTATATCCTTTGAGAATATAGTTAAGGTAATTTATTCCTATTTTTTTTTTTTTTTTGCATTTTCTATGATAACGTTTCTGCAATTAGGTTTATGATACAAATAAACATTTTTATATGTTTTTGTTTTCACCGAAAAAAGGTAAAAAAAACACGCATTTCTATTTAAAATGGCTTGCCCTCATGCAACTTATGACATATCTCGTTACCATAGCAACGGATTGTCGCTAAACTTTACGAAAATGTGTCCCAAGGATAAATAAACAACTACTGAAGACGGTGTGTGTTAACAATAAAATAGTGCTTCTGAAATAATCGGAGAAAAACCATAAAGGGGGTGGGGAGGGGGGTATCTATCTGCACCTCCAACTTGTCAATTGAACGTCCCAGGGTATCCTTTATGTTACCGTCGCACTCGTAATCCAATTTTATAGAATGACTTCGCGACATAAGAAAGACTCTTACCTTGGCTTTCCAAAAAGCATTCCAAATCTTTGACAAGTTTGATTTTTCTTCGCATACTGGATCTAAAGATATTTAAAGAAACATATATATTAAGTTACAAAGTGATGGCTACACATTTTTAATTGATCGAAGATCGTTACTTCAAGCAAAAAAAAGTAAAAATATTAAATTTTACAAGGTCGCTCATATAGAAAAGAAACAAAGAAAAGTGAAACATATCTCTGTAGATCGGACATGAGCTGCAGAGATAAGAAATATTAATTAACAATGTAATTGCAACACATTTTCAAAGCAGTGAGGCTTTCAAAATCACCCAATCAACATCCTCACAAATAAAATCGTTCCCTTGATCGGCACCTAAGTAAAGCGCTTTTACTCAGTCAAAAGTGACAAACACCTCTTTGTACAGGTCCAAAGCAGTTTAGTGCTTACGAAATAACCCAACCTATACTACGACGTTGGTCTCTTGGTAATTACCAAGATGCACGGATGCAACAAAAAACGAAATTAACCAAGGTCCCTTATGGTAATGAATGCGTTAAGATCCCCTCCAGTAACTTCGGAGAAATTTGATAAACATATTGATTAGCTGTAATCAAGGTACTTTCAATACTTACTTCATAAATGGTCGTTTGAGAAGAAATAATAATTTGAGCTTTAACGACGCTTTTGCGATAAAGCATTTGGTCATTCCATTGCTGTTGAAATATAAGACAAAGCTCTTAACCCTTGGACGTATATGCAAACTTATACCACCACCATGGTACAGGGGGGGGGGGGGGGGGGGGGGGGATGTTGTTGCGATGTTGCAAAACGTCGGAAATATTTTACGTGTAATAGATAGCCTGTGATGTGCTCTACAACATAAGATAAATATTAAAATTTATCGGATAAATGCGAAATTGGAAATATTTTTTGCTAGAGTTGCAAAATAACATCCTAATAACCATTTTGATGCTTTGGGCAGCATTTTATATGTTCTTTTTTTCATCGAAGAAAAGTGACAAACACGCATTTTTATCTAAAAATGGCTTGATCTCATGCTACTTATGACATTATATCTCGTTACCATAGCAACCGGTTGTCGCCGAACCTGTACCAAAATGTTTAATCATAAATGGTCTTGAAAAAAATCAGAGAAAAGCCTTTAGGGGGAGACAACCACCCCCCCCCCCCCCCCCCGTACTTCTGAGGGTTAAGTAATTAAGAATTCAAAACGAATTTCTTAATTTTCTTGCAAACTTCTCTTAACCATTGAATTGGACGGACTTGCCCACCCACCCTTGAGAGAAAACACATCTCAACACTTGAGAAGATATCGAATTTATCAATTTTGGTTGTAAAGAAAGAGCATGAGCTACCCTACCATAACATACCAACTAAGCGGTGTCGGAAACATCTGTGGATTTTACTCAGAAATCTTTGCGATCTTCGTAACGACGAACGTTCGTATGTCAACTTCGGAATAAAGCCAAACAACTTTTGAAAGTAATCGGAAAACTAAGATCTTTGTATGCAATCAGTGTCGATTATAAAATAAAGAAAACAAAACATAGCTGCAGTGGTTGAAAATTGTAGAATGTATTTTATCATTCATAGATGTACTTTTGTTAACATGTGCTGTAATCCTTAATACTGGTTTTTTTTTTGTACCCCAGTTTATACGTTTATACGCCCCCCCCCCCCCCCCCCCCCCAATCCCCCTACTTCCAAGGGTTGAATATCGCCAAACAGAAAAAAAAAATCAATCGATCAGTAATTCAACTTTGTTTAACGAGGGTGACACTTAACAGTCACGTGACTGACAAACCTGTGTCCCTCGAATTCCAGGTCGAATTGGAATTTTTGGAGAGGGAGGAAAAACCGGAGTACCAGGAGAAAAAATCCCTCGGAGCAAGGATGAGAACTAACAACAAACGCAACCCACATATGACGCTGGGGAGGCGAAAGCGCTCTCATCACTGCGCCATCCCTGCTCCCCTAAAATTGGAACAATTGGAGAAAATGTAAGATATCGATGAGCACGAGAAGATAAACTTCTTATTGACTAGCGTGATTACTTTTTCTTACCGATCTTTCAGGAGTTTATAGAACTTGGTTGCCCATTTGGATGGTACACTCGTGCATTCGTCACTAGCAGGGTTATAGACGAGCAGCGTGTATTGCTCAGACTTGACGTGGTTTTCAATAAAATGCTTGGTGTATCTGCCGGCATTTCAAATCAAGTATCATCTTTAGTAAAGTAACTTATCTACTAGCCCAAAGTTTTAGAATCCATTTTACAAAATGTGTGTCATGCAATTTGTTTTTTTCTTCCTGGACAAAGCATGGTAAATGCCCTTTGAAATTATATTTAAGGGACAAGACTTTATATTTTTCGTGTGAGCAAGCTACTTCGCTTCAGTCGCAGTGACAACGAAAGTGGTTGCTAATAAGACGAACACAACCTTGAAACACTCAGCTCTTTAAAGTCACTTCGCTGTATTCCCGGCGACCCAATTTCCTTCCTATGACTAGGAGCTGTCCCATAGACTATTTACACAGAAGATGTTTGACTTGCAGTTTGATGTTTGACTTACAAGCACAGTGCATTAATAGTTTCTTTATAGAGCCCATTTTTCTTGAATTCGCTTTTTAAGGGCAGCAGCGAGGTGTCTATGACCACCAAATCATTTCCATCTTTCACATCTGAAAGACCAGAAAAGCAAGAAATGACAATAAACTAATTGTTACATATGGATCAAATAAACGATATTTAACAATTATTCACCCAAGTGGAGATTGCTAGTGCTGGATATTTACCACCCATACTCGTTTCAGTAACAGTAAGATAATACAGCACAGAAATGATTATTTTTGTCTCATTTATTCCTGTCAACGATTGCAATTTTCTCGCGAAAATTGCTTGGAGGTGAATAGCAGTTGCTTATTGTAGCTGGTTGTTTAACAATTTACACAGGAATTCCGAATTTATTTGGGAATATATGTTGAGACTGGTAAGCACCGTGTACACTTGTTTACAGTTTGAATCCAATTCAACCGGAAAGCCAGTTTCAACGGTTTCTCTGGACTATAGTTTGATGTTATGTGCAGGTATTTAACCGCGTTGGAATGGTGCGCACGTTTCCTGTTAGAAATTCCAATATTGGTCTTTCTTCAAGCTTCAAGACGCCCCGTTTTTCCAGGAATTTTCCGTTTAAAAAACACTTTCTTTTAATCTTACCATACACTTCCCAGATGCAATTTCAAGAAGTTAGGTGAAAAAGGTAAACTGTGAGTTTCTTGTCTCTTACCAGCAATTTTGATGAAATCTTTGTATTGAGCGATCTTATCCCAGTCAACGTCTGGTGTAGGATTAGACTCAGGCACTTAGAAATGAAAAAGGAAGCTTTAGATTGTTAGCTTTAAGTGCGTGAATATTTTTTCTTGTTTGGATTTTCTTATCAGTAAAATTAGCTTTCATTTCAGGATCTTCTGTCGCCAAACGTTCTGTGACAGGACCGCGTGTTCTTCAGGCTACTTTCCGCAAGGAGAAAGGAATCTGTCTTCTTGTGGAAAGTACCTTGAAGAACAGCATTGGTTTGTGTTGGTAGTGAGGTCAGTGAGCGTTTACAGACGAGGTTGAACTACATTTTGAAGATCAAGATTGTTCTATAGAAAGCAATAACACCAGTCAAGAGGAACTATGTTTGTGTACTGGTTTAATTGAACCACGTCTGGTTAGCCTAGCTTATGTACCTGGAAATTCTTATTGAATTGAACCGGGCGGAAGCACGGTTAGCGTCTTGAGTGCACATCAACTGAACCAAACTACGATTCGTCAAAATTATTTTGTCCGTCGTTTCGTTTGTCATAAAATCCCAACGAAGCTTTTCATTGTCAGCTTTTAGTTCATGAAATAACTTTTTTTGTTAACGTTTTTATAACCCGTGAATACTACGCGCATGCGTCATGAACGGGTTATCGGTAACGGAGACAGATATGCAAATGAGTACTCACTCACTCGCTCACTTGCTCTTTCCATCAGCTGTAAACGTTTGTCACGTAATGTTTTAAATTGGTTTTGTTACGAATACGTTGCGTAACAAGAACAACGTGAATCCAGCGATAACAATAACTAATTTATTGTAAACAAATATGAACAGCAATAAGCTTAAAAGATATTTCACATTTGGAATCCTTTGATGAATAAACCAAATTTATGTCTTTCGTGTCTTAAGGTGACAGTACAAATACGCATTGTCTGATTGCAATAGAAGTTTTGCACGGCAGCCATGTTGCATGGCAAGAACAATAGATTCTTTTCCCTATGGGAAAGAATGTTCTTTCTAATGCAAAACATTTTCATTGTTCCTGCCATGCAACATGGCTGCCGTACAAAACCTCTATAGGAGAGAACTGGACACTGTTATGTGCTAAAGATCAACTTTCATATGTCGTCAGTGGATCTGATCTGTTCCTTAAGTGAAAATATATCCTTGCGTTTTTCTACTGAACAGAATATGTAGACCTTGAACATCACACATATCAATCATATCGCGGATCACTGTATTTCAAAAGATATCGCGCGGTGTTTATAATTTAAAAAGACTGTACATATCGAATGCGCTGCGTAACAAGAACAGCGATAACAAGAACTAATTTGTTGTAAACGAATAAATAACAACAATAAACTTAAAGATGTTTCGCATTTGGA
Source organism: Cladopsammia gracilis (assembly GCA_022457155.1). NCBI lineage: Eukaryota > Metazoa > Cnidaria > Anthozoa > Scleractinia > Dendrophylliidae > Cladopsammia > Cladopsammia gracilis. Next base: position 1,387,119 of record JAJGOT010000094.1, on the reverse strand, counting down.
GTCTTTATTGCAAAACCCGAGCTGCAGGCTTGAAATGGATTTTAATACACGTTTTACCCCATATCTACGTTAAAATAATAATATTTTACCCTTCTAGTTATCGTACGTTTTCGTGGCCTAGTGACATGGTTCATGTCATGACTATTAGACAGCAGCCAGACGTCTCGAGTTCAAATCTCGCCGTAAATCTTTTTTTCTTGCATTCTTCAAAAGTCGTTACGTTTAATTAAAAGATATATATCGAGCCATGTCAATATTAAAACATAAGCTTACCGCAATATTGCATTACGCGTTACCAGTTCTTATTTACGGGTTGGCTAACAGTTTCCTTTGATCTTACCAACTGGGGCTTTCATTTCAGGATCCTCTGTGACAGGACCATCTATCACCTCATCGAAAGTACCTTGAAGAAAAACATTGCTATAGTTTGTTCTACAGAAAGCATAATATCATAGAAATCGCGTTTTGTATGTTGGTTTTGAGATTCCTCCATTTTGGAATAAAGTTCGTGACCTTTGAAGTCGTTTCCAGCTCCTTATAGAGCATGCGTGCCCATACATGAATATAAATGATATAACAGTTTTATAGGATTAAGTCGTTTAAGCCTGGTTTGAGAACCAAGAAAGTCTGGATAGCTTGGTTTAATTTGTGAACAAGCGAAGTCTGGTCAGCCTGCTTTGTGAACCAAAAAAGTCTGGTTAGATTGGTTTGTGAACCAAGAAACTCCGATCCATTCTATCGGGCTAGAGCAAGGATAAACCGAATTTAAACAGGTCTTGAGTGCATTGGAACTGAACCAAACACCATTTTGTCCAGAGTTTTTTGTCTATCGTTTCTTTTCGTTTCGTTTCGCTTTTCATTAACAGCTTGAATCAAAATTTTATTTGGGTCTCTTACCAACTGAAGCCTCTTTCGCCAGAACTTCTGTGACAGTATCATGATCACCTGCCTCCTCGGGGATAGAAGCCTGGATCGTTCTCTACAAAAACATTTTTTTTATGATGAAAGTTGTCACGTTAAATTTATGTATATATAATCTAGAATTTTGCTGTACAATAAACTTGAAAGTTAGAGTATAAACACAGGTTAAACAGAACCAAAACGGAAAATAAAGTGCAATATAATAATCGTAATCACAATCTCAGAGCGTGGTCAATTATTGTTTCCAGAATTTCAGTTGTTACCATAGATTTCGTTACTAACACAACACAAGCCAAACGAGTTATCGTTAATTGTTTAGATACGACATTTGACGTGATCCTCTGCTTCTGTTACGAGCAAAAGAACATGAAATAAAATAGCGACAAAATGTAAACAAAAACAAAAACACTGAAATTGATCAACTCCTTTCCCATCCCTCGTCCTTTACGTTGAAAAAAGGTAGGAAATGAAATGTAAAAACCTTGTCTCGTGCCTTTAGCTGTTCAGCGACGCCTTTCAGAACTTGTTGAACTATCTGCTCGGCAAAGACTCGCAGGCAATGTTGTTTAGCGCCATAGATGACTTCCTCGACGATCTGTTTCGCCTTGTCACGAATGTTTTCCTGTAGTCAGAAGTACAAAATCAAAATTTATGTATAGTTGAAGCTATCCTTACGAGTCTTACGGCCATTCGCTCTCGTAGACGACCAACCAGCTGCCCTTAACGACTAGCCACGTGAATCGCCATGTTAGTTCTTGGCAAAACGTTTTGATTAACCTGTAAGCAACCTCAAATATTGGAGAGAGAAAATGTTTTCGTTTCTTCTGGTCTTATTTTATTCCAAGATCCACATCACCATGGCAATTATATAAATTAACCCATTCACTCCCAGAGTCTATTATGGAGACATATAGTGTAGTTAAATAACTTTTGAGTCTCTCAACAAAATCCTGCGGTGTGACCATTGAAATGAAAACTCTACGCCAGGCCCCCGGTTGTTCAAAAGGTGGATAGCGCTATCTACTGAATTAATCTCTATCCACTGGATAACACAATTGGTTTTGTACACGTTTATCCGCTGGATAGCGATTTATTTGGTGGATAGCTCTATCCACCTTTTGAAAAACCGGGGCCTGTACTTTTGCATGGTGCAACTTGTTTTTCAATATTTTACAAAATGAATATTGGGATTTTATATGAACTTTTATCTTTGGTGCTCTTGGGAGTCAAAGTAAGTCAGGGCGTTTCTCACGGTAAACTTGTTCTAGCAAATACAAGCTGGTCGGTGGGTGAAAGTGGTAATACAGCTAACAGATGTTTGTTAAATGTTTTTCCATAGTCCACAGACGTTAGCTTGTGTTTGCAAACTGTATTTTCCTGAAACAAACGCAAGGTTCTGTTGTCGTCGTTGAGGTCGTTATTTTTTGTCACTTTTTTTTTTAGTGAAATTTGTGATCCTCGCAGTGTGCTCTCAATTTAAATAGTTGAAAAAGCAACCTGAAAAAAATTCACGCTTAAACGGTTTCATTTCATTTTTTTTCAGGTTGCCTTTTCTGCAAATTTCACTCATGTTTATCCGCAGTTCACATACATGATTTTCCATATTCACATTCATGTTATTTTTTTGTTGTGTGTTATTTGTTATTTTTATTCTACAGATGATGTAAATTAATGAGAGATTGATTCATTTTCATATATTTTTCTACAACAACGATATTGCTTTTCCTTCCTTGAGTGTTTGAGTTCATTAATAGTTAATCCAAGTATAGCTGATGAAATTGTACATTTTGCCCATGTGCGATGAAAGCCTACATTAACCCGGTTCTACTCAAGTAAGGCCCGGTTCAAACGTCGAACTTCACATGTGCCGAATCTAATGCAAATGAGCAAGAACAATAGATTTTTCTCATTTGCATTAGGTTCGGCACATGTGAAGTTCGATGTTTGAACCGGGCCTTTCGCGTCAGAAAACCTTATAACATACCTCCATGCTCGTCATCCTAAACACTCCTTGATCTACGATCTTAATTTCACTCCTTTTAAAAACTGTGTTCGTAAACCTGCTTGGGCGCGTCAACAACAGAAAGGTTTGTACAAACGCAGCGACGTTTGACGTCACAATCGTGGACTTATTCAATTAGCCACGCTTAATTATAGAACGACTTACAAGATCACTGATGACTGATTCTAACTTCGGAGGGTTCCAATAAAAATGAAAGCTTGATTCATTTAAAAAATCCATTTCAACGATCGGGACATTTTCTTGATTTATTTATTTCATAATTCATTTGTAATTGTAATTTTTTTGGGAGGATTCCAGTTCCAAACAGATGCGCGCGCGACATTTAAATGCCCGCGGTAACTTTGATCAGCGGCATACTTAATTAATAACAAGGTTCTGGGAGGTTGTGGGCGGCACGGTGGTCTAGTGGTTAGCGCGTCGGACTTTCAACCTGAAGGTCGGTGGTTCGAGCCTGGTCTCTGCCGTCGTGTTGTTTCCTTAGACAAGAAACTTTACTCCACACTGTCTCTCTCCACCCAGGTGTATAAATGGGTACCGGCGACAAAATGCTGGGGTAACCCTGCGATGGACTAGCATCCCATCCAGCTAGGGGGGAGTAGCAATATTCCTAGTTGCTTCATGCTACAGAAACCGGGTTAAGCTCCGGCCGTGTGGGCCATCGTGGCCCGTGTGCGACTTCACCTTTACCTCTGGGAGTCAAGGCGCGATCCATTCGACTAAAATGTCCAGAAATTTCGGTTAAAAATCGAAAGGAACGGAAATTTTTCAGCTGAAAAGTGTTCAGAAATTTCGAAATTTTCGGAAATTCCTGGAATGGAAACCAACGCGCGAGGTCTTTTTTTTTGGAACTAGTCCGGGAAGGAAACCAACGCGCGAGGTTGTCCTCTTTTTTTAATATTCCGGCAAAACCGAAAATTACTGTTCCATTTGCCGCCGAAATTTTTAGAAATTCTGATCGTTATTTTAGGTTGAATGGATCGCGCTCCAGAATCGCTAGCTCAGATCAGCCGATAAGAATGAGATTAGTGTGGAAAGTGATTATCGAAAGCATGCGAACTGCATTATATTCAGTTTGAAAAGCTGTAGTCGTACTTAATCCCGTACTCCTGATCCAGTCGAAAGGACCCTAGTATATCAGGTGCTGATAACATTCGTTTGGTTCAAAATACCAAAAAACAACAACAATAATTTATGAAAAATAGAGAGATGGTAGGGGAGGTCTCTTATATACCGGGAACTGAAATTGTTAATCATTAATCCCTTATATACCCGGAACAGAAATAGTTAATCACTACAAATAGCAAAGGAGTATGTCACGTGGCCTGAGGTGATCACATATAGCTCCCTGTAGATTTGCCTAAAAAGTTTGAAGCCACGAGACAGGTCAGTCTTAATACGAAACAAGAAAACTATTTTACTTTCTCGCTTTAAGTTCGTGGGCGGTACTATTTCCTTGAATCGTTTAAATTTTATTGATTGTTATTTCAGCACATAATTTCTTTTGTTGCAGCGTGACTTTTATGACAGTAGCGTTACATATTTAAGTTTAAATTTGCGCACGCACGCGCGCCATGAGACGCCGTTTTCAATATCCCGGATCTAAGTCGGGGTACACTTTCGGTTTCAATTGAAAACATGATTCTTTCCCGGTGGAAAATCACGAAATCTATGCTTTTAACAGATCAGAGGACTGGAAGCTGCACAAATAACTGGTTAGTTATGTTTGAGTTAAGAGTTCATTTAGATACCAACTTTACAGAGTGATATTTTAATAATTTATTCAATCCCCGAAAGCAATGATCGCAAAATCAACTTTTCATGCGAACACAGATGAGCACAAATGAAATTCGGCAGACACTTGTTACGCGTGGCAGAATGCCACCGAGTATCAAAATGAGCGTGTTTCATGGTCACAATTGGACACCTCTTCAGGAAAATTCTAGAAACGTATTTTTGAAGTGTTTCTGCGATAACACATAAGATAACAACCAGACCTGAATATTTATTTACCACATAGCTCTGTCGATCAGTGTTGATCATTTTAGACCGCTCTAAAAGAAAATACTTGGGAGGTTGATTAGTTCCTCGCGAAGCGAGGGCCGAAGGCCCGAGCGTAGCGAGGTTAATAAATTTGTCGTCCCTCGGGAGCTGAGCCGCGTGAATTCGAGCGAAAAATATATTTATATATATATATATATATACTTGAAGGTGTCCGGCAGTTGCCCGGCAACAAAAATCGCGACCGCTGACAATGGCGTATTATGTTTATTCATGGCAGCCGTGCCGGCGGCCGTTTAATCTCGATGAAACACAACCAATTTCTGATGCAAATGAGAAAGAACAGCAAAGACAACAACGCTGGATTCCAGAAGTGGCTGGAAATCCTTGTCCGTGAAAATTAACTACCGAAAATCCGCTCAACGGTGACTTGAAATTCAGCGCAATCGCGATCGAGCAACGAAGACGGACAACGAGAGCATACATTACAAAGACTTCGAACAGCCTAGGCACACCGTTTGACTAGGTTCAAACGCCTTGACAAAATGCCGCCATTAGAATTCTGAACGAAACCGATCAGGAGAGGCGACACCGACTGGAAGTGTTGGACGAAATGATTCTGTTTGTAGACGCAACGAGAGGCGGCAAGAATTACACGATCAGCTAAATACTCGTGACGAATATCTTTCATACCTGATACAGTACGTAGGGAAAATCAAACATTGATTACAGGAAAGGCTCAGAGAAGAAGAGCGATTAAGAAATGTAGCTGAAATCACCGGCTAAACTACTGAGAGGATAATCAAACACTGAAAAATACTTCTCTTACTACACACTGTAATTTGATGTTTATTGATATTCTCACTAACGTCACTAAGGAACTTTTTAAATGATCAAAACTACAGATAAATGATCAAAACTACAGATCACACAGGTGGAAATTATTTCCCAAATATACAACATTTACATGATGTAGCATTGTTTGTGAATGAAACAGTGATCGAGTTGTATACGTATACAGTATCTTGAGTTTACAGCATTCATAAAATAGTTCAATAAGAAATAAGTAAGGAGAATTTCTGTTTACAATTTGGATAAAAACATTTTGTTAGTAAAAAACAATTTTCTGTTAGCAATCATGACCAGCTAATGTCAATGTGTAGCAACCGTATACATGTAGCTAAACACATGACACATCAACATTACTGCTTCACATTTATTATTGGAAGGATGATCAGTATCTTAAATCTCCTCACAATATCAGTGTACGAGCAAGTACATAGAGTATACAAACTAAGAACCTGATCACCTTCAACATAAGTTGTCTGTGGAAAATGAATACAAATTCACTGTAGTTATATGGCTATGTGAACTGCATTGACACCAGTAAGGAGAATGTACATCAACAAATTAATTTTGATTTCAAGATTTTTAAAGGCGCTAACTGGTCATGAAGGCCTAACTCCTGGTCTTAACCCACAAATTCTCCATCCAGGTCTCTATACATTGCTTATGATATTTGCAGAGAATCTGTTGCTTCATCTTGAATATTCATGTTTTGTAATCAATTTTGTAATTCCCATGACCTGTATCCAAAATATAGTATTGTTACTGCTGGGAGAATCTCATGTGCCACTTTCACCATTGAGTTCTTATTTTTTGGACAACATCACTTTTCAGCAGCAGTAACCTCCTTGACCCACAGCTCAAAACCCAACACTGACCAACACCAGCTCTCCAGGAAGACAGGGCACAAAGTACAAGTTAAATTGAAGAGACTGAGAACGAAAATGTCTCAACTTTAAATGAGGTCATTGCCAGCAAGCAACCCAACCTCTCCATTTAAATCAGAAATTCCATCTCTCCCTCCCACATCGCTAAAATTTTGTAGTGCATCCTCCCCCGAGCTTCGCGAGGTTCTGCGAGACACGTATTTCTAGTTAAATTATTGTGTAATGTGTTATTTTGCTGGGTGAAAGATTTCGTAAGAGAGTGAAAGTGTCGTAGATTCTGTAGGGCAGCGTGTAGGGTGAAGGATGGAAGCGATAGTGGTTTCAAGTGCCGGCTACTGAATGTAGTTTTGTGATATAATTTTAGTTTCTTCGTAAAAGCACTTATAATGCATTGGGTTTAATCCCGGCATAGTAAATTGAACCCAATCGAACTAAATTTCAATCGAACTCAATCGAACTCAATTCATGGATTGAGTTTGATTGACAATCGAACGAAATCAAACTCACCGAAACGAACCCAATCGAATGTTCGATTTTTAAACTCGTGATTTGTGCAAAACAGGCGTTGAAAATCCATAACCAGCTCTTGGAAGCTCGAGAGTGTAGCTCGGAGTGTAGGGCAGTCGTACAACAATTTCGGAATACGCCCGCGGGAATAATGATAGCTTAGCTCTCTTCTGTTCTGTTCTCTTAACTGCCGTGGACAGTTTATAAATGGGGTTTCTGTTATTGAATAAATTGGAAAAAAGCACAAGAAAAACCTGCTTTGATGGGCTTGCTTTGGGCTTGCTTTGTATAGGTTTACCAGAGCCAATCGAACGCAATCTATTTAATTGTGTTCGATTGAGTTCGGTTTCCGAACTCAGTCACACACAATCAGATGGATTAAGTTCGATTTGTTCGATGGAATTCGAATTGGTCGGAAATCGAACTCACTGAAAGTCCGGTGTTCGATTTCGTTGGATTGCCGAACTCAATCCACGGATTGAGTTCGATTGAGTTCGATTTTCGAACGTTCGATTTACTATGCCGGGGTTTAATAAAGACGCCACGAGTTCAAGCTTCTTATTTTAAGTGGTTTCAAGAAATAGCTAGAACTGATAAAATTGTATTTTGTATTGTATTCGGAAAATAGCATTCAAGGTTTAATTTCTTATCTTATTATTTACCACAGGGGCAAAGTTTACCTCCGCATATCGCCGCCTCCCAATTCTCTCATATCATAGCTTCCGGCCACTGTTATTTGCACCTGCACCGCGCAAACAACACTGCAAGCTTCGTAGGCTTTTTTTTTACAACAGCCAATTTCCCTGCAGCGTTAAACCTTGAGTTTTTCTGTTGAGAAATGTAATTTGTAGCAGGACACCATGACAAGAAATGATCTAAAAGTTATTGAGATAATTAAATCAATAGTTATTTGTCAATCATAACGTCAATTAGTTTTACCAGACGCATTCCAAATATGTACAGTAAACATTACATGGTATAACATAGTATATAGTTTTTTTATCTTAAGAAAAAATCTATAGCTGTGAAACTGACAGGAGGAATATATTTACGCTTTCCAGAGCCGTTTAGAATATTTAGTTACGCTGTCATTTGCTTGCTAGCTCTAGGCATACAATTTGGCTCAATTTGAAAGAGTTGCAAGATCAGTAGTAGCCGCTTATTATTATTCACACTAGTAAAACTAGAATGTTCAATAAAAATAAAACAATTAGGTAAGCTTGTGTGTCAGGTGCCACATAATACGCAGTTCTCACATTCAAACTCTAACTTAGGTGAAAGATTGACAATATGCATCTGTCATTTAAATTATTGCAGCGATGGCAGATTTCTTCACTTAGTTTGCTCGGCAGACTATTCCATAATCTTTGTCCTAGATATCTCAATGAGTGCTTCCCGTAGGTTACCGAATAAAATCTGGGTATGTGAAAATCAGCCCCTCTAAAGTTGTAACCAGTGCTATTCTCTGAGAACAAATCCTTGACACTCTGAGGGCACAGGCCATGCTTGACTTTGTACACCATATATGCTATGTCTTGGAATGCCTCCTTTCATACAGTGTAGTTAATTTAGCCTTGTTAAACAGTTGCTCATATGTGGATTTACCATCTCTAAAGACTGCGCGCAACCCCTCTCCTGAATACGTTCGAGTTTCCTCTTATCACTCGCCCGGCAAAAATGCCAAGTAAGATGGCAGTATAGTCACGGCCTATATTGCAATTGTATTTAGCTCCTCAGAGTTTATTCTGCATTTTAATAATAGTGATTCAGAAAAATGACCGTTCATGCACATTATTTTAGTCCACTGTCAATACCTGCTTATGGACACCTGCTTGAAATGGACCACTATTATTACAGACAGTTTCCTTGGTCCTGAAAGAAAGCCCATACATTTTGTCTAAAATTCACCCATAACCTTAATTACAGACTCCCACTAATACAGTGCCTTAATATGGTATACATAAAAGAAGGCTGTGCAGCTGGAGACTGTTAACAGTTACGAAATTCTCAATAGTATAAGGGACCGTTCATTGTTTATGGGAGGGGGGGATGGGTGAGAAAATAAGAAATTTTCCATCCACCAAAACCACCAAAGATCTGAATCAACAAGAAACAACACATGCGTATACATTTTTACATTGTTTTTATACTTACCACCAAAACAGAAGAATAATTTATTTTTTCGGCAATACAGTTTATCCAAAGAAGCATCAAGAAAGCGACATATCCAAGGTCATCGAAGTCAATCAAACAGAACTGACAAATCGGTTCCTTTTTTTTTTTTTTTTTTTGCACTTTATTAGTGTTAACAACTCTTTACAATTTATAAAATACATAAATAAACAAAAAAGTTACAAAACAACTAACAATACAAGGTTACAACTTAAAACAAGCTATTTGGATATACTTAATTATTACATATTATAGTTCTAAAAACACAGATACACTGCAAACAAAGAAGGATAAAGAGCAAGTACGGGGTCAAGAGAAAAATGTTCGCTTACAGAGCAATCTTTACTTTTGTATGATCTTTGCGTCTATTAAGGGCTTCCATTTATGATAAAAAGTTGTCAGAGAGTTAGACCTAGTTGCAATTCGTTTTTCAATTTCAGCTTTACTTACAACTATGGCTTGGAACGTTGATATAGATAATGGCTCCTCTTTAACACTACAGCAATAAATATAATATTTCGCGATAAGAATTAAATGATTGATAAGTCTATCAAACTTGTCTCTTTTAAGAATTCCAAACATGATTTTGACAATAGAAAGCTCTATTGCTGAGGGCATATACTGTTTGTATAACTCACTAAAGGAGTCCCAGAATTGAGCAATAATAGGGCAGAGAAATAACATGTGTTTAAGGTCTTGGGTTCCTGATTTGCATAAGTAACATAAGCTATTGTCTGCTAGCTTTGTTTTGAACAACTTACTTTTTGTAAAAACTATATTATGCAGGATCTTATATTGAAACATTACTAGTTTAGTTTCCTTTGTAATAGTGAAAGCAAGTTTGTAATAGTCAGTCGTTTGTTCTGATTCAATTCCATAATCTAAAATACGTTGCTTTGACGTGGGATCTTTGAACGTGTGTTTAACAAGTTTTTGGTATACGGCTTTGGTTGTGAAGTTTTTGACATCTAAAAACACTTGGTTTGAAGTATTTCGCTGAGTTTTTAGTTTCTTGATCGATTTTTTTTGCCTCTGCAGGAATTGCGTTAATTAGACCGTAATAAGTCAAGAAATCTGTTTGTATTTGATACGTTGCGAGAAATGTTTCATGCGTTAAAAAGTTTAGATTTTCGTCAAGCAGGCTCCTTGTGTCTGGTGTCATTAAATATATTCTCCGAGGTCCGAGAATCCTCGGTCACGATCGGTCACGATCGGTCACGAGTTGTGGAATTCGATCTCAGTCTCTCTCGGACGAGGTGGTTTTGGTGGATGGAATCTAATGCTGACCGTGTGCCATTGCCACACAAGTACTTGAGGCCAATGGAAACCTACGGGGTAATGGTGTCCGAAATGTTTCAGCATCAACGGCTACCAACGGTACTTCGAGTAGTACTTTCCCGTCTACAAAATTTGAGCTTTATTTGCCATTTTGAGGTTGCGCATGAGACTGGGTCGGTTTCGTTTCTAATTGCACTATGGGACTATTTTGGGAACGCAATTCAAACATGGCGTCTGCCCAGGATGTAATCTTGTCAAAATGGGATGATAATCCAGGGAAATATTGGAGGAAGTTCATTTCCATTCATCCTCACTCTTCTTGGAAAATGTGCTCAACAAATCCTTGTGCTCGGTGCGTCCTTCTTAAAGGTTGCATTTCGAATCAGTCGTACATACGCCTTTTTTACTTTCGGATCACTTGGTAAAGTGTGAAAGTTCATATTTGGTGAATTTCTCCAGTTGTTGCTGCATCCAGGTACGCAACAGCTAAACTCTCCAATTTTTGACAAGATCACAGCTTCAGTTTATATCCTGAGCAGACGCCATGTTTGAATTGCGTACCCAAATAGCCCCATAGTGCAATTCGAAACGAAACCGACCCAGTCTCATGCGCAACCTCAAAATGGCCAATAGTCGACGATTTCCAACTTTCAACGCACGTGGGGGAAAAGAAAACAGAGAACAAGCTTCGATGAGCTCAGCGGCCCGTGAAAAAAGTATGGGCGATCCAATAAGACCACCGTCCATAAAGATTTGGTGATCATACCAAACCCTATAAAAACCAACCAAGTACCAAGTTAAGCTGGACGAGAGGCCTAATTATTCATGAGTTCACTTTTAATAAAGAGTGGAGCCCCCTTGACTTGAAAAGGAACATTAAAAGACAACTTCCAAGGAACGATATTATTTTTAAATACCTTAAGGTAACGACCAACTATAAACTATATAAACTATATATTCATGGCACTGAATCCCGGTCAGTTGACAAGGTCCCTGCAAGGATCACTCCTAACAAACTTTCTATTGATTCTGTGGCAACATATTTCCAGTTTCACACACAAAAATTAAACAATAGATTTAAGGGTTATTTGAGTATGCATGCGCATGTCTCATAGCTAAAATGGGAAGAATCCCTGTTCCTCTTCAAAACAAAAACAAACAAAACAAACAAACTTCCAGTAGTCAATAATAAGTATGCGTGTGCGTAAGCATGTAAATGAACTGCTGTCATTGTGTTGTTTCAGAGGGTATTTTGGTTTGGACCCCACCCCTCTGGTAATTCATACTTTCCTTAAAAACTTTGGCATTTTAGACCCCCACCCCCCTCGGAATTCCAATAACCTTCGACGGGAAAGGTGTGGGTGACTAATAGCATTGAGTGTAACAGCACAGAGGTGCTCGACTTTTTGTCAGTATTTGATTGTAAAAGAAATGCTGACGACAATGTAGCAGAAATTATTTACGGTTGCCCACAAGGAAATGGTGCAAAAACCTCAATATGAAGCTGATTGTATCCCGCCTTAAAATATATTTTCTTGATTTAAGCTTTTTTGATCAATTATATTCCGCCATTACACCAACTAAGGGACCGGTCATTATTTATGTAGGGGGGAGGGAAAAAAGAAGGGGGGAGGGGGTCAAGGCTGTCTTAGATTGGCTTGAGGGGGATATTTTTTAAAATAATTGATAGCGGGGGGGGGGGGGGGGGGGGGGCATCATTTTTTAGGTTTTGCAAGGGGTCTTGTCTGTGCTTTTGCAAATGGGATTACTTTTACGAAATAAATTAATTTCAAAGATCCAGGTGGTGAAGATGGACAACCCAGTTAGAAGAATATTGTCATAAACTTCATTGCTTTCATATTTCACACTTTAAAAAAAAGACAAATCCAGATCAGCCTGTTTTAGTGTTTTTGAGCAAAACAAATTGTCCATCGAAGTCACCGATGCCATTAAGGAATTTTCCCAGAAGTTTATTGTTGAAGAGAAGCATGTGAAGTCTTACGTAGAGCATTTACGTAGAGCACGTCAAGAAAGACATACAAGAGATGTCTCTGATTACAAGTGGGAAGAGCTTGTCGAGAATTGCAAACTTGCGTCACTTACAGTTGCAGAGCTAGACAAGTATTTAGATCATCACAATTCAAGCTTTGCAAGAAAGGCAAGAAAGGTGACAAGATCCGACGAATTAGGGGGCACACTACTACGTGAAGTGCCGACAGGCCATTCCTGAAGACTATCCTGTAGCTGGTGCTGATGACAAGTTGGTTCAGCAGATAGTGATAATGAAACTGACAGCGATGATGACTTGAATTTTTACGAGAGTGACAGTGGAATTGACAGCAGTGGTACTGATGAACAAGAGGATGGTAACAAGGTACCTATTCAGCAGCAAACATCCAGAAGTGGAAGGAAAACTGGACACTGGTCTACACGATACCCTGATTTTGTGAAATAAAATCATAAGTGGAAAAATGGGGGGGGGGGGGGGGTCATCAATGAAATATTGAATTAAGAGGGGGGGGGGGGCTACTTATCATTTTTAGACCTGAGGAGGGAGGGCCTGGCAAAAATTTTCATCTATCAAAATTTTTCCCTCTCCCCCCACCCCCTTCATAAATAACGACCGGTCCCTAATGTCAAAGTAATTGCTCTACTGAAAGCCAATCCAGGTACGGCTGCTGAGACTGAAACCATGGCTCACCTCAAGAGATTCATAAGAAGACTCGATAAAGCAAAACGTATCACCTTTGTGAGTTTTACTATTACATCTGATGTTACTGACACGTTGACAATATATTTCGCAAATAACGAAGGTCTTCAGACAAGACCTGTTGCTCATACGTGTGGTTTTACCTTAGAGGTACCAAGCACATACTCTAACTTTTGCGAGCTTAGAGAAGAATTTATGTCAATTTTAAATTCAGGTAGTTGGCAAATGAACATAGTATAACGAAATAGCATAACGTTACTGTCTTTATTTCGATTGCCTTCATGAAAATTTCCCGGACTGTTAGGTTGATGTTATGGTTGAGTTAAATCGGTTAGGTAGGCTTGTTATGTATAACACAATTCATATATTGCTATGGCAGAAAAGAAAAAGTCTGCATATACATGTAATAGTTTCTGCAACACAACATGGCTATTGTTGTGTTATCATGGCACTTGCACAGTGTTTTTATTGTTGTTTTTTGAACAAAAATATGTGTGTATGATCTTGCAGTTGTGCAATGCAGTAACTGTTTATAGCGTATGGAAAGGGAATTGACTAGTTCAATGAATACAGATTAGTATATTATAGGTAAACAATCTTCTGAAGACCCGTTTTTGTCAAGTCAGTAATGAATTTCGACTTTATTATCTAAGCTGTTGGATTTGAAGACTCTTGTTGGCATTTCAAGTAATCTGTTTTATTTTACATACATGTACACCTACGTTGAGTTATTTTACAACTTAGACTAATAATAATAATAATAATAATAATAATAATAATAATAATAAGATATCAACTGAAGTCATAAGACTCGCTGTTGAATAAGTCATGTTTTGAAGCAATGAATTCTAATGTTTATTTCTTTTTGACACAAAAATATGATCTTCTTTGACAATAATCTCTCACTTTTAATACCTTTTAACTTGACTGTCGTCCCGTACAACTTGTGTTTAAATCATAGAAGACAGAATTCTTAAACAATACAGACATGTATTTGCACCACTTCTGTCATCTTCTTGTAAAGGATTGCATTGATTTTCCAAGTCTGCCATCTGGTGATCAGAAATTGGGAAACTTGTCTGACCTTGTCTCTGGAACTACCACCTGATAGTCTTCCTCCTCAACAGGGAATGGTCCCGAGGGATCGAATCCATAATCATGTATTCTATTAGGATCAAAGACACCGGCAACTCCAGCATATCCAGAATGCTTATTATTTAAGGCGGTATCCATCATATGTCTTGTCAGATATTCTGACATTTGTTATGTCACGTGACCTGTTTTCCTTAATTGGCGGTTTTCGTTGACACATGGACACGATTAAAAGGCGGCATTATTAAGCCCTTACTAGGAGTCATAAAAAAGGAATAAACAAGATGAATATAATGTGACTATTCTCCATTTTCGTTGAAAGATTTTAACCGTTATAAGGCGAATGCAAGTCATGTGACCCAAACTTGACAAGAAAAAGTTGACCAAATGGATACAAACGCGAATAACAAAATGCTTGCCAAGTTTCATAAAGATTAGATAAATGCTTTTACTTGAAATAAAAATCCACCAAATTGTTGGTTGAGTCAAGCCTTAACACACTTGAGTCTAGATGGTAGTCCAAGGCTGTTGACACCTCTGATAAATTGCTCCAGGATTGTACCTGCTCTATTGTTGTTGCGACGGTGGGCATAAATTATGAGGCGAGAATATTCATCAACGCACACATGAGTTATGAGCCTCCATCTGATAGGTTTGTGATTACTGTCAATGTGCCACAGTGCGTTTGGTGTTGGAACACTATACTTTCTTCTGTAAATTTCTGAATGCCGCCGTAAAGTTGTGCCAACAGGATAAGGGTACGAAGACAATTCGTCTCACTCTCTGTCGTTGCATATTTAGTCCTCTACTCCTTAAAGCACCCAAAAGTCGTGCTTGCCTGATGTGAGGAGTTAATTCGTGGATTTCTTGCACAATTTTCTCTAAATCAGTATCTGAAATCTGCTTGAGTCCAGCTTGACTACTCGTCGCTAGTCGTGACACACATCAACCTTCTCCTTCTAATGGTGCTCTCACTTACATCAAGTAAAAACCAAATTTGGTCTTCCTCCACAACATATCGTATCATAATTTTTTTCCTTTGGCTCTCTGTGCATGATTTTTTTCTTTACATTTGCTGTGCAGTAATGTTTTTTTGCTAATTGCCCAACCCCTTAAAAATAAAATGGTCCGTCCCCAAAGAGTGCTTAAAGCGGGCTGTGAAATGTAAATGTAAATGTGGACTGGATTGTGCATATTAATAGATTCTAGACATTGACATTGACATTGACATTGGTTTATTGGATTTCAACACTGTTACATAATTAATTGATCTAAATTTAAAGAAATAAAATTTAAATATCTACAAACCCGCTTATAGCATAGCTAATCTAGGCGGGTTGTATATCACGTGGATTGCTAATATAAAACTCTTAAATGAAAACTGGGTGGAAACTGAGATCAAACGAGCCAGTTCCAGTATACTTGTTATACTTAAGTATTTGCTTTTGTGTCATCGTGGGCGAATCATAGCCGGCGTGAAAAGACCGTGTCTCCACATTGGTTTGTAGTTAGCTGTATTTGAGGAACTGTGCTTTTGTAGTTGCAAGTCGTACAGAAATCTAATAAGTGATAGAAATGTTCGCGAACAGATTTTTCTTTTCTTAAAAAGGTGGTCGGAAGGTATTAAAAGTTGAATTAAAAACAAACACGAGAAATTGAAAAATTAACACTATTTTATTAGACTTTGTCCAATACCACTCCTGATAAGTTTGAAAGACGTGTAAAAGCTCTTTAATGAAAGAGAGAACTGGTAGTTTTATTCTCGTAAGAGTGTTCACTTGCATTGTTTTCGTTTTGCAGGCAGTCAAAATATTACTGAAGCCGCCGAAAGATCAAAGGGCCACAGATATGGCTTCCTCATCCGGGACATCCCAAGAGCAGCGCCGGTGGTTAGTGGTGGGCATCGCCCTTCATCACGTCCTCACACCATGCCTCAGGCATAAGATTAAGACTGAAATGACTCCATTCTACCAGCATGTTGTGCGAAACTTTGTATTGGACAAACAGACGTATCCAGCTTTCAAGAAGAGCATTCCACCGTCCACGGTGAACTTGAACTACGACAGCATCAACAATAACGCAACCCTTCATCGACACCCACGTCATTATGACTACTGTGTAAAGGATGAAGTGTCTTTAGCCAAGTTGTTTATGAAACCTTTCATGGCACAGTTTAATGCATTTGACAGTTCCTTTGACTCTTCAGCAGCCTTGTCTGTTCTCTGTGGAGCTTTACCATTTACGTCTGTCAAACGGTTTGCTGAGGATGTCAGGTCTAAAGTTCGTAACGAGTGGGCACATTGTGACTTCACAGCCTGGACTGAAGCACACTATGATACCTGCTTTGATCTCATGGAGGCTCTGGTTAAGAACCTGCGATTTACAGCCGCTGATGAAGCGAGAATTCTGGACGAACTTAAATTGTGGAGAACGCAAGGTAAGGTAATAAAAACTGCCGAGTGAATTAACCCCTTCACTCTCCAGAATTGTTGATACAAATTTTGAAAGATGGCAGAAAGTATTGCTCAGTAGTAGTTTTGTTTGGAATGAGCCCACTTTAGGAATGCGTCCACAGACTTAAAAGTTAAACCACCATACAGTTTTCATGTAATGTTAAATAACACCACGGGAAAGTACCCGTATTAGTAGAATAATTTTAAATGAAACTGGACCAATATGTTTTGGTTTCTATTGATATAAACTTGTCTTTTGGGCTTTTTAAAGAAATACTAAAATATGAACAATGACATCCCCCATTCAAGAGTTTAGCAGTTACCGCCAACGTTTTTGCGTTTAATGTTTAGAATCGTTACCACTCACTTCAGTATTCAAAAAAGAATAGAATATGAAAGGGTGAGGGTTTGGACCTCGGGGCGGGGCATCCCCATACAAAACGTTGTTGAGTAACCCCCTCCCCCTCCCGAATGCTCCCTTCTTTACACTTTCTAGGGCCTGCCATGCAGGCTATTTGTCTACATGGTCATGTCTAGAGTTTAAGAGTTTTCCCTTTTTGTATATGATTTCCCGTTTTTACCTTTGATACAGGACTAGAGATATGTCTCGGTAAAACGGTCGATGACACCCTTCTGCAAGTCATACGCAATGAAGTTCAACGACTTTCTGACCTGGTAGATGATTACAAAGATAGAGAAGGTGAAGATGTCAAAAGTATTTGTTCTACTCTTGCCCTGTTCAAGGCTGAATTCAACAGTGCCATTCACTCGCTCGAAGAACAACAGTTATGTTTGAGAACAACATGTGAAGAACTGAAGAACAACCAAGATATGATTAAAGAAGAGATAACTGCCAAAGACAAGGAACAGAAGGAAAATCTCCGAGCATCAGAGTTGCACTGGGAAATTAGGCAACAACAAGTAGATTGCCTCTGTAAAACGTTGGAAGTGAAGAGCGAACTTATGCAAAGGGACTTAGAAGCACTGAAGGCAAAGATGGACAGTCTATCATTTTCAGACGATTCCAAAGAGGTTGTGTTTGACGCTCCAGAACAAAACAAATGGTTTACAGGAAGAGAGGAAGCAATGGTAAAAATTGAGAGGTGCCTTACTTTTAAACGTGAAGGGGCATTGAAGATGGCAGCCATTTGCGGTCTTGGGGGATGTGGAAAGACAACTTTAGGAGCCCAGTTCGCATGGAAACGTAAACTTGAATACGAGGGGGGTGTATTTTGGATCTCCATGGAAGACGACAAAAAGTTCGAAAACTCTATGAGTGACTTGGCATTGCGTTTAGGAATGTTAGCAGACTCGTTTGAGTTGACGCTGTCGAAGGTTCTAACATGGATCTCAAAGCGGAAAAAGCCCTGGCTTTTGGTTCTTGATGATGTCGACCAGCTACACCTCTCTGAACAAATGCAGAAGGTTCTGTCTGGTCGGTGGAAAAGGGAAGCAGGGGGTCATGTCCTGCTTACAACCAGACGTGAACCCAGAGAGGTTTGCGAGTCTATTGATCTCGATAAAACTCGATGTATTGAAGTTTTCGCCTTTTCGAAAGACGAAGCAAAGAGGTTCCTTGTTACCCGATGTGGGGCCACCGTAACGGGAATAGAGGTTGAGTTAAATGAGCTGGTGCGTGAGCTTGGCTGTCTGCCTCTTGCTTTAGAACAAGCTGGTGCACATATAAAAGCTCTTCAATGTACCATAAGTAGCTATCTCGAAGAGTACAAAATGCAGCGACTAAAGTTGTTAAGTCAGCATCCCCGGACAAAACCGTCATGGGAATACGAATCTGAAACCCGACTGGCAGTGCACACCACGTGGCTTTTAAACTTTGACTACGTCCGAAAATCATCACTTGGAGTAGTCGCATCCCATTTTGTGCAAGCGGCAGCGTTTTTGGCACCGAATGAAATCCAGGAAGAGCTAATCAACCCTCAACTGCTTTCAGATGATCAGCCATCTTGTCAAAGTTGTCACTTTTCTTTCATCAAAACCCAGATCGTAGAAATTGTGACGAAATTTTCCCTTTTTCAGAGAAAAAGCTCTAGATCTCTTGGATTGCACCGTCTGGTTCAGGAGGTCATTCGCAACAGAATGACCGTTGAAGAAAGTGCCTCTGCGTTGCTCAGAGCAGTGAGAATTCTTCATCAATCCCTGCGCGGTTGCCCTTCACCAGACCAAATCCTTGTTGATATTACAACACGTGCACTAGGCCAACCATCAACTGCTGTGGCCAACCCTTCTCTGTTCTACTTGTGGTTGAAGTTAACCAGCCATGCTTCTGAACTACAACAGCATCTGAAGACCTTGCTGGACCGGCAAGAAATTGGAAGGGATGTTAAGACAGTGGTCGTAACTCATGAGACTTCTCGTGTTGTCTATGAAAACGCTGTGCAGTTAAGCGTCCATGGCCACCAGGAGGAAGCCAAGGAAGCCGAGCGCTTTGCATTTCAAATTCTGGATTCCTGTACAGGTGATAGCGTGACTGTTACACTTGAAGAGTTGAAAAAGCTATTTCCTCACAGTCTGCCTCTTCCGCAATTGTTTCAGAAAATTATTTTGTACTCATCTCGGCCTCCAATTGATGTTCAGGACGTTGCGGAAAATGATGATCATCTGATTGACGACATAGATGAGATTCGTTTACGCGGAAACGCTTTGTTTAAGAATGGACGTTTCAAGGAAGCAGTTGAAACGTACACGGAAGCACTGGAAACAAGTAAAAGGGGAAAGCAGCTGGATCCCCGCCTTCTAAACAATCGCGCCACTGCGAATCTCAAACTGGGAAAATATGAAGAATGTCTTCAAGATTCCGAAGAGTATATTAACCTCAGGTCAAACTGCTGGAAAGGGTACACAAGGAAAGCCTTGGCTTTGAATGGCCTTGGAAAAAAAGGTTCCTCTTTGTGTTCCGCAGCGATTGCTTATTATTATGACGCAGAAAGATGTCGATGTTATGAAGGTTTTCAAAGTGTTTTCAAAGATCTAGATGGAAAGTGGGCAGTTGTTGAATCCTCTGAAGCACTCCAACGTTGTATTACAGAAAACAAAAGCCCTCGTTCGAGAAAAAATGTTATTCTTCTTACAAATGGACATTATGAAATAAAAGACGCCCCACTTAGACAAGTCGGAGAAGTGACATTTGTTTTGAAACATTCCGACGGTTCCAACGATATTGTGGACACCACGTTAGCAGCTTTCTCTGATGGATCAGACGTTACAATATCATGCGGTGGAAGTCGGTTTTCTAAGGAGTGTTTTTTGCAAAACATATCTTTTTTGACAAAGAGTACAATTTTTGTTGCACCAGATGGAGACGTGAAGTTCACTAATTGTAGATTTACGAGCACCAACATATCACACGTACACGCAGCGATTATGGTTTATGGAACAGCAAAGCTGATTAACTGTTCTGTCAGTGACTGCCCGGGAGGGGGAATCACTATAGAAGGTCTTAATTCGTCAGCTTCATTGAAAAAATGCAAAGTGAATGGAAATGGTAAAGAGCCTCGTACCTCCTCTGGAATACTCGTGGTGGATGGTGGAAGTTTAGAAGTTAGTGAGTGCCAGATCCACGGAAATACTGAGGGAATTAATGTTACGGGAACTAATTTTAACAATAGCATAGCAAAGGAGGCCTTAATACAAGATTCCGAAATTTATGATAACAAATTCGAAGGTATTCACGTGTCAGGACATCCCAGTTTGTCTTCATCTGTAGTTATTCGCAGGAATAAAATTTACCATAACGGCGGATTTGGTATGGAAGTATCTTTTCTTGTAAACAATGTACATTTTGAGGACAACATGGTGTTTGAAAACTTTTGGTGGGGAGTCTGGGTGCAGTGCAACTCGGGTGGTCACTACAAGGGCAACGAAATCTGCAACAACAATATGGGTGGTATACGAGTTGGTAGGCAAAGCCCAGGAAAGCCTGCCTGTGTGGTTGAAAGCAATGTTATCCATCATAACTGTGGGCCGGCGTTTTACGAAGGATTGAAATATTTCGAAGTGGTTTCCTTTCCAAGTGAACTCAAAATCTATTTCAAAAAACATGAAAAGGAAAAGACGAACAACGTTTTGAAGGGCCAGAAGAACGCATTTGAGGTTTCTTTACCTAACGCGGTGTCAGCAGTGTATAAGTCCGACAACCAGTGCGATCACAATGACACTACAAGAATTAGTTTACAGGCACCATCCTCGAAAACAAATTGCGCCTTTTGTTTTCGACGTGAAACCGAAACTAAATTAAAATGTTGCAAGCGTTGCATGACCGCAATGTATTGTGGAAAGGAATGCCAGAAACTGCATTGGGGCAAGCACAAGTATATCTGTAAAGCCATAGGACAAATAAACACCATCGAGGTTCAAATTCCTGTAAAAGCTCATGGCAAAGTTTTCTGTCAGGTTGGTCTAACACATCCTAGTTTGGAGCCAACGGGCCCGCGATATGCGTCCCCTCCTCCAAGGGATGGAACCCGGTTTATTGTGAAAATTCAAACATGGGAGGGATTGGTAAAAAAATTTACTTCTTGATGGAAGAGGATATGTCAGTGATGAATATAACCCCCAGAAAGCCAAGATGTCCGTTTATGATCGCAGCCGCTCCGTTGATTTTGAAATTAGAAATCAACCAAAGCTTTTTCATTTAATCATGGAGTGTGGAATGATGGGAGCTTACATGTACCTTGCCAAGAAGTTGTTTTGTTGGGCGGCATTTAAAGATGCAAAAACACTCCGAATATTTACTCATGAGTTTCCTCCAGTGCAAAAGTGGTGAGGGCATTGATGTTTTCCAATTTTCACAAATCAGTGCCACTGGATACTTCAGTTAAGGTCTTTGGTTGCTGTATTTTGAGGACCAAGTATTGTCTTGATAATGACAGCAAGGAGAATAAGACAAAGTTGCAACTTTCCTTTCATGAAAAACCGCACCGTAGAAATTGTGACACAGATTTTCACTTTTCACATGAAAAAGCTCCGAATATCGTGGGTTGCACCGTCTGCTTCCGTAATTCGTTCGCAACAAAATGACCATCGATCAACAAGACAACGAGAGAGATGTTAAAACTGTGGTTGAAACTCATCCGGCTTCTCTTGTGTATGAAAACGCTGTGCAGTTAAGCGCCCATGGCCATCAGAAGGAAGCCAAGTACGTCTTGGATCCTTGAAGCTTTCACTTGTAGTCGAGAATCCGAAACTTTGAAATAACGCCGAACAGCAGCAAGAAACTCGGCTAGATAAGATTCGTTTGCAAAGAAACGCCTTTAAAAAAAAATGGACGTTTCAATGAAGTAGTTCAATAGCACACAGCAGCGACAACGCTGGAAGACAGCAAAACACCCGAATTCATGTCCACTGAGCAACAGAGGAACTATGCCTCTCAAACTGAGAAATATACGCAGAGTTCTTGCAGATTGCGGGGAGTATATTACCTTAATGTTCAACCGCTGCAAAGGTAGCCTGCGTGTAGATGTCTCCTATTTCCTTTGCTTCACGCGTGAAGTAAAGGAAATAGGAGACTTCTGCACGCAGGCTACTGCAAAGGACACACAAGAAAGAATTTGCTTTAAAGGCCCACCTCACCCAAAATGCTGTGCGCGCTGTGATCACTCTCTGTGCTGAATTTTGTGTTACATGAAATACACGCTTGAATGCGTGCAACCAATCAGATCACGCGTATGAAAAATGGAGCATTTCAAACATAAACAAACGACCGTAAAATCTTTTGGGTGAAGGTGAGCCTTTAAATGGTCTAGTCGAAAGAAAATTCCGCTTTGTGCTTTGCAGTCATCGCATATTAACACGATACAAACTGTTTTCGATGTTATGAGGCTGTCCAAAGCAATAGCGAAACTACTTTCGACACTCAATTAAAAACCGCTCTAACATACATATCAATCCTTATTATTTGTTTATGTCAGACTTGATATTGTATGCTGAGTGTCTAGTTTTTTTATCTACCATTTTGTTGAACTCTTCGACATCGTTTTTTGTCGCCGTGACAGTCAATGTATTTTCTCACCTTAGATTAGTATACCACATGTGTGTTACAGCTTTGAAGCGTGCATTGCTGTTGTTTATAAGGCTTTCTTCGATTTCAAATCATTCGACGGCGTCTCACTCTAATTTTCTGTACATTTTTTAACTCTTTTCCCATTCCTAGATTTTGATTTTGTGCTTCTGACTACAGGAAAAAATGCGAGAAAAGACAAAAAAGATCGCCGAGGAAGCAATTTTTGGAGCTAAACAATATTGCCGGCGGGTCTTTGCTAAGCGAGTCGTTGATGAACGGAAAGGCGTGGAAGAACGAAAGAAGGTGCGAGACAAGCTTATCTTTTTTTCATAACCTATTTTTTTAAAACATAAAAGGGGATGCACAGTTGAAGCTCTCCTTACCACCATCCACTCTCGTAGACGACCAACTACAATTCGCGTCATAATTAGTTGGGACACTCAACGATGTTTTTGTTTTATTGTTTTCTCTTCCAATGGTGTGAGACCTTACGAGAGCTGCGACATCGCCTGGGAACCAGGAGCCCCGCAACTCTCATAATCCAATATTTCATTGGCCTTGTTAAACACAGCTGCTTTTGTTTTTAGGGCTAGGGGCCATAGTTATTGTCTTTTAATGTTTTCTCTTCCAATGGTGTGAGACCTTACGAGAGCTGCGACGTCGCCTACACTCAAGGACAAGTTCATGTTTAGCTGTTCAATCATGCGCGCGTTCTCTCCCCCCTCAAAGTTGCGTTAAAATAGCTCTTATTGCAAGGGAGAGAGGGACGACTATCCCAACAAATGTGTCTGGGATTGTAGCTTCCCTGAGCGATTACCCACGTGAAACTCCGTTCAAGTTATCGATAAAACTTTGTAATTCACCTGTAAGCAACTACAAATATTAGAGACTGAAAAAGATATGTATTTTTTTTTGGGGGGGGGGGGGGGGTGGGGGGGGGGGGGGTGGGGGGGGGGGGGGGTGGGGGGGTGGGGGAGAATGGGCCACTCCCCTAAATCCGCCACTACTTTACAATAATTATAGTGACTTGGAAAAAAAAATTTTCATATTTTGAACACGCTTTCAACGAACAATTGAGTGGCATTCAACGATCAAGTGAAATGTAAATAAGTTTTATTTCTAACTTTGCAACAGTTCTGGTACTGCGAGCCGTTTTTATACCTAAATATGGTTTAGAAGTTCTCCTCCCT
This sequence comes from Cladopsammia gracilis, assembly GCA_022457155.1. Taxonomy (NCBI): domain Eukaryota; kingdom Metazoa; phylum Cnidaria; class Anthozoa; order Scleractinia; family Dendrophylliidae; genus Cladopsammia; species Cladopsammia gracilis. The sequence continues at coordinate 1,363,023 of JAJGOT010000094.1, read as the reverse complement.
CTCTTTTCTAATTTCATTCTTCGATTGTTTCCAGAAAAAATAAATGACTTCTAAGTGAACAAATGTTACACACTGAAATTAATCAACTCCTTTTCCATCCCTCCCCTTTTAGGATTAAAAAAACAGTCGGGAAATGAAATTAAAATAAGCTTGTCTCGCATCTTCATTCGTTCTTCAACGTCTTTCAACACTTTACAAATTGCTTCCTCAACGGTATCTAAGTTGTTGCCGTTTCCCGAATTTTCTCCTGTGATCAGAAGAACAAAATCAAAATGTATGCACAGTTGAAGCTGTCCTTACGACCATCCACTCTCTTAGATGACCAACTACGATAAATCTCAGAAGTCGTTGGAACAGCCTTTTCCCGTTTTCCATTTTCACAATGAACGCGCATGTTCATTATTTTCCCAACAACATTGCAAAGTGGAGAGGAAGGGAACCACTATTTATACACCATCCAAAACAGTGTTCCAACGCTCGTGTTTTTGGATGTGCTTGATAAATATTTTCAAACACATACAAATGTTGCAGGTCGAACCGACCGATACACTGCTGATTAGTAACACTACATGGGTAATTTATTTCCATGTTTAACTAATTCTCGAAAGCGTCCAGTTTATTTATTACCGTTTTATTAAATGGGAAAATAGCCGTTAAATCCTCCGACCTGTCCATTTAACGGACAATTGAATGGAATTCAAAGATCAAGTGAAATGTAAATCCGTTCTCCTTCTAACTTTGTGGTTTCTTATGGACTGCGGGCGGGGAAATCTTTTACTCAAATTTGGTTTAGAAGTTCCCCTCTTTTTCTTTCTAATTCCATTTGCTTGTTTTTTTTTTTTTTTAACTCCATCGAAAAAGAAGTTGTAATGAAAATAACTTTGCACAGTTATTTATTACGTCTACTACATCAAAGAAATACAATGAAAAGAGGGGGTCGCCATGCCCGTTTTCAAGCTATAGCGCTGTAATATGTTACTAATTTGCAAGATTGTGACGGCAATGTTGAAAATCCTAGCTTTGAGCGAGAGGCAACCATTATTTCCAGAAAGTAATTATTAGCAATGAAGTATTAGTATTATTGTTATGATAGTAGAACAATGTCACCGTAAAAAGCCTTAAAGTTACCGAAAAAGAGAAACTAATGAAATAATAGGGCACTTCAGCACCTGCAGGCTCCCAGTGAAACGCTAAAAACTAGATTGGAAAAGTGATTTCATGAGAATTTTTCAAAATCTGCTATTGAAAAATTTTTCAAATATGGATATATAATGGAGAGTAGTATTTTCTTCAAATACATGGAATAAAAAAGATAGGTCACCATGCTCGTTTAGGCGAAAACTGCCACTTATTTACTAAGGTAACTGAATCCTCAAAGGAAACCCTCTTGCTTCAGAGTGCGCGCACGCTCGTGCAGGTGCAAATAACACAGTTTATAATTCAACACATTGATACACTGCCCAAATATGGTAAAAAGGTTATCGATAGATGTTATGTCTACATGACGTATAACCAGCGATGGCGGTAAATTTCGCATTTTGAAGGAAAGTGAAAATGACTGCTGCCTGCAATTTCGTGTTTTTTCGCGAAAAAGTGCGTGAACTATTAGTTAAAAAAGGGAAAAGAAAGAAAAAAAGAGAAGAAAAGAAAAGAGAAAAATACTGTTCACATGATTGGACAAAAAAGGCGCGAAATTTTCGCGTTGTCGCGGTCGCAGTGTTTCTTGGCGTAGCTGAATGAAAACTGGTTCAAAGTTTAACCGCTCGACAAGAAGCGAATGAAGGAGCACAATTTTCGTGAAATTCCTTTGGTAATCACCTCTGGAATATGATATAGACTTGATGTTTCCTCAGAAAAGATTCTGATCTCGTCATTACGGCTGTGGGAGCTAAAAAACGAGCATTCCAAGTTTGTAAACAACATTGATCGACTCAGCTCGTACTTCGATGTTTTAAAATTTGGTGCTTATGGAAGGGACTAAAAAGCCAAATCAACTACAGGTACGATGTTTTAACCGTTTCTTGTATCCTTTAGCTGTGAATTTTTGTAAGCTTACTGTCCACGCTGTAGTTCTTTCCGACTTTTCGCCGCTATGTTTAGGTCCGTAGCCGTGTGTTTGTTCAATTTGTTTTGATTCTGAATTGAACTTTTTAAGATACGAAAAACTTGTAACTAAAGGCCGCCGCACACTAGCCGATTTTTTGTCTTTGGAACGCCGATTTTTTGTCTCGGTTCACCGCACACTAGCCGACAATGCCCGACAAGACGTTTTAAGATCTAGCACTGCCAGATATTTTTTTGTCGGCCGACAAAAAATCTTAACTTGTCGGCGTTCTAAAGACAAAAAATCGGTTAGTGTGCGGCGGCCTTAAGACATTCTATGCCATTTTACTGTGTTTTAATTCTTGTAGTCACTACTCTGTTCCGTTCTTTGAACAGACGAAAGCTCTTCGTAGAAACTGTCAACTGATTGTGTACGATAAGTTAAATTAATTTTAGCTTGGCAAAAGTTTCGGCATTCACTGCTTGTTGTTTAAGAAATGGTGCGAGGTAAAATATTGTAGTTAGCCTTTTTACTTAATGAAAGGTTGTATATCTCAATGATTTTTTTTCTCGAAACTGTGATTTGTTATCAATGTGTTGAATTATAAAACAGTTATAGTGTTCAAGCTTGCACAATATTGACAAAGGCGCCACTTTCATTCATGAACTGTGTGATGTTGCAAGTTTCGCGCGGTAAAACATCTGTAAGCTTTTTTTTTTTAAAAATAAAAGGCTTGTCGGCGATATTTTTTTTATCAAACTATGCTTTGTTATCAATGTGTTGAATTATAAAACTATTATAGCGCTCAAGCTTGCGTGATATCGCCTAATTTTAGCCGACTCGGCCTACGGCCTCGTCGGCTAAGTATTAGGCGATATCACGCGCGCTTTCGCGCTATAATAGTTAATTATTATGCGCAGTAGGTGATGTTATACGGGACGATTCGCAACGACGATTGACACCGTGTAGCATGGGTGCGCGGACGATTTTCTTCGAAATTTTTGCGTTGCGAGTTTTTGAAGCTCGCAACGCAGACTGGCACGTTACCAGCAGAACTATGCGACGGTAGCGTACATAGTTTTGTCTCGTTCTCGGGGCCACGCGTATGAGGGCCGCCGTTTTTTCTGGCAGATTTCCTGGAAACAGGAGGAATTGAACCATTCAGTACATCTGGCGAGCTTTACTTTAATCAATATTGATCTCAATCTGTCTCGGCCCCAGGCGTGGCTCTATGCTCCAGCGCGGTGAGCGTGGTATTGTATTTGCATGTTTCTCCACGACACGCCGCGCTCCCTGCTTTCCCGCGCTCTACCGGCACTTAACCCAACCTCGTTCCCAGCGTGCAAGGGACAGGAAGAAGAGAAACGCTGGAAACGGAATTAAAAAAAATGAATATAAAACTTCAAAGCAAAGCGTATATTATGATTTGTATTACAATATTTCAGCACCCCAGACCACCGTGACCACCTGAAAAAAGACTGAAAAAAAAAATCAAATGCGTCGTCTATTTTTGTTAAAGCTACTATCTAGATATTTAGTAAATGTTCTTGACTTTAGTTTAAAATAACAGTGTCGCACATTTTTTTGTATTTCGCGAGTCTTAGTTTTAAAGTTACTGAATTACCACTAAATCCTACAAATTTAAACCCGCCAAAATCAAAAAAGAAGAACGCGAAAGATTACTCAGCTTTTAAATAACACAATAAGTTTTATTTGATAACAATTTCATTATATTTCGATAGTGATTGATAGGTGTCAATCTTTGGAAGACGATTAGTTGTGCGTGGCGTTATCAGTGTCACCTGATCTGGCATCTAATATACATTTAATGACAGTCACGCGATCTCAGATCATTTCGCGAGGTCGAAAACACGGTGGTAAGATGATCACAATATAGCTCGCTGTAGATTTGCCAAAAAGGTTTGAAACCACGAGACAGGTCAGTCTTAATACGAAACGAAACAAATAGCTAAATATTAATAACTTTCTACTCGGGTCTCGGTAGTTTTGACTTGGATATCAACTTCAAAATCATTTGAAGGTGCCACAATGTCACAAATGCCGATAAAATTATGCTCCGAAATGAAGTTTTGTATGTCCATGATTATTTTAAAGCAAAATGCGTTTTTTTTTAACTCCTGCTCGTGCCTGTCAAGTCAAATGGAAGGCTTCTTCCTTTTTTGTCTGTGATATCATGGTATTTTATTTCGTACACAGTATATCAACTTTGTACACACCCCTTGAATTCGTATGCTGCCAATTCAGTGTATTTATTGTGCTTTCTTGCACTGGTTTCAGTCTTCATCCAGTAGACTGATCGTAACATTATAAAGAGAGCGAGACTGTGTTCCTTAGATTCTTGCCAAAGGAACAGATGTATCTCGATCCGTGAAGGTATGTGTTCTGTATTTATCTGTGATATGATAATATGTGACACGTTGAATTCAAGTGCTAAAAAGCTTACCCACATTACCGTCACGAAAATATTAATACATCGATCACAAAAAAGTTACAACCACACGATGGCTTCTACTGTTTACGACGGAATAAAAAGGACACAACATAACCTTCAAACATTCAAAGTAAAAGCTTAGAGGCCACAAAAACGTTCAAATCGGATACAGGGAATTCAATATCAAACAAAGCAGCATGAAACAATGTGCTTGAGCTCTTGGAAAATCTGGAACAAGGATCAAGGATAAAGGAAGTGGGATCTTTCCTTCCTTTTTTTATTCAAATTTTCTTTTGCCTTCAAACGGAAAAATATATACAGTTGAACCACTCTAATACGAACACCGAAGGGACGGAGCAAAGTGTCCGTATTAGAGAGGTGCCCGTATTATAGAGGTCACCACGATGATGTCACTTTTAAGACTCCGCTCGTCTTTATGCTGCATGTATAAATTGATTAATATACAGCCATCGGCGTACGAGGGGGAGGGGCTGGGGGGCTGCAGCCTCCCCAGTCGTAAAAAATTAAGTACTATTCGGGCAAAACTGGGCGATTATTCGGGCACCACAGACACAGTAAAATTACCGAATTATTTTGTGATGCAATGTCTTAATTTATTTGTTTTTATTTCGTAACTCACATTACTCACTTAACTTTCTAACCGAGCTCTATACTACATCGATCATGTCATTCATGTGATAGCTCCATTAGATTCTCACCGCGTGAGCAGGCATAGAACGACAAATTTGCGTCGTGGTTCGCCAAACCGGGTGGGAATGATAATGTAAACCGCGCAGGGATTGAAACTAAGGGTGCTTTTCTTTTCTACGTATTCTTGCCATTCCAAAAACAGAAAACCTCAAACTATTGCACCTATTCCTCTCGTGAAATATGAAAAGAAGTCGCTACTTTGACTATGTGTACCTGGAAAAATGTTCGTGTGTGAGAATGTAAACAACATAGTTTTGTTAGCGTATTCTGAATTCAGAATGACCAGAATATGTCCCTAAAAAAACCCGCCCTAAGTATAACATTTGGCGACCATCTTGTATGCGTGGTTGGTATCTGGTCGCGGTCGATTAAAATAATATGTCTTCGTCGAAGTCTCGTAAAAGATCTTATCGGAACCGTGTGATGTGCGAAGAATGCGAGATGTAGAAGGTCATTCTCGGATCGTTCACAGCGGTAGAAAAGTAAAATGTCAGCGAGTGCTAGAATCATTATCATCATGGCAAATAAACATGACGTCACGAGTTTCATTCGGGCAAATGAAGTTCAGCACCCCCGACAAAATTTATCCCGTACGCCGATGTATACAGCGTTGATTAAATTGATTAATATATCAGTAGCGCCGCTCGTACTACATTGTACATCTCAGCTACATACTGTATGCGAATCATTGTTTTCAAACAAAACGGACTACAACGTAATGCTGCATGTAAAAAAGTAATACAAATACAATTCCGAAAACTTATTTCTATATCTGTTTGTAACCACGAACAGGAAATTGTATTACATACACAAACTATCATCACCTGATCACCGGAGTGTCCGTAATAAAGATTATGATATATTCTAAACATGAGAAGAAGATGTCCGACCTGGAGATAAGTTACTCCTTTCATTCAGTCATCGTTCCTGCAAACCACGTTGTTTACTATTGAATGTTTTGGAAATGAAGGCTGTACCACAATAAAGGCAGTGATTCTTCTGAGTCTTATATATACCAAACGTGAACATAGTAATGTATGTAGGGTTGTAGGAGATGCTGTCGTGACACGTAAGTAACACTCTTTTACCGGAAGTGACAGTAGCCGGAAGTCACTAAACAGGAAGTGCAAATGGCGAAGACATGAACAAGAAGTGCACAATTTAAAATTTGCATGCAAAATCGTGACACAAAAAATAAAAATAATAATAAAAATAGGCAGTCTGTGACTGCATGTAGCTAACTGCACCTGTTATTACTTAGATTATCGTAGGATTTCCTGGCCCGCTAGCACCCCCCCCCCCCCCCTCCACTCCGTGCCCCCTGGATTTCCAAGCCGAGAGACCCCCCTCTCCTGCCCGGATTTGCAATAAATTTTTGGAAGGCCTAAATTTCCAGGTAATGAAAAAAAAATTCATGTTATCGCATTTAGGAGATTCTGTTTTTATAATTTTCAAAACCGTGGTGACGAGTGCTATAAATTGGTGAAACATTTTAAAAATAAATATTGCGTGACGCATCATGACCACCTCCCCCCCCCCCCCCCCCGTGATTGCAAGACTAAATCGAAGTGAAATTTTTCTAGTTCCTAATAACTGCTTTTATTTGATTTTGCCATGTATTAGTTTTTATCGGCTTCACAGTTTTTTCAAAGTGTTGTCGCAAATACACAATATTTCCTTCAATGGAAATGTCTTTCCCTTGAATAAAAGAGTTAAACGCTTATCAGAATTCAGTGATTTTCTGCTTCCGGAAGGCTTAGCGATTTGTTTATTCTAATTGCAGCGCTAGCGCCGGTCTGCGAATTATATTGTAAACATCACAAAATAATATTTAAATTCAGCAACCTACTTTATTATATCTAGTGTTTTCTAAAATTTCCGACTTTTCATGTGTATATAGAATGCCATTCTTATCCGTAAAGATGATTCGCATAATGTTTTCGTGAGCGCTATTTAATTTAATTATATTTACTAGCGCGCCTCTACCGTGATTATAATTGGCTTCATTAAGAAAACAGTCGAAGAAGTTTGATCGCAATTTGCACAAGAAACGAATTCTCTCAGTTGAAAGTTTTATTCAAATATCTACTAGTTTAGTCTCAAGAGCAAAACGCGTCAAATTATGAAACTGTCGGCCACGCAAATTTGTTCAGCATCTGGCGAATTTCTCGCTCGACCGATTGTGGTCAAATTTTCTAAATGTTTGTCAAAAGCCACTAATAAGACAAAGAAACGGATGTTTCTTACAAAGTAAATGGACATTAAAAAAAGTGACTTTCTTTACCGTAGTTTTCCAGGAATGCTTGAAAATTCTTAGTAAAGTCTGCCGCTTCGAGTATAAATTCTGAAAGAAGACATGTCCTCACTTGTGACAAATGTCATCGCTCTCAAACCACCACTAAAAAGGCATCAAAATCTTCTAAATGACTTCTTCTTTCCATTTCGAAGTCTTAAAAGGCGTGCTTTCATTCCGGTTATGCAAATGAACGTCTACAAAATGGAAGCGTGGAGTTCATGGGCGGCCATATTTGTTAGAAATCTGATAGTCTTCTCTGAGTGAACATTCGATTCGGGCCATTCGAAGCTATCCTCGACAAACGTTGAACAACCGACGAGGTTGCGAAGCTATCCTCGACAAACGTTGAACAACCGACGAGGTTCCAAAACAAAAAAGGAGTTAAGATCGGGGAATATCGGGTCAAAATCGGCATAGTTCGTTATATCGGGTCAAAATCGGCAGAGTTCGTTAAAATCGACTCTATCCATCAAACCGATAGCATAGTAGCTACTTGCGCAAGCGCAGTAGCTACAAAAATAACAAGAAACACGGAGCCGAAACCTTACCTAATGCCGCTTCGCGCATGAGTAAATATGTGAGAATTTTGAAGGGGCATTGGAAACTGCATATTATAGACAGTTTGTAATGTCTGCAGAATAGCTAAGTTATATAGTAATCGTTACTTCCGTTACATACTTTGTGGCGAATTAAATAAATAAATTAAATTAAATGTAAATTAAATTGTGTACCTTTTTTGTCTTCCATACAGGGCTACAAATGAATCTCGGTAAATCGCTTCTTGGCACTCCAGACCTTCTGACTCCAGCAAAGCCAAAGAAGGTAAATACGTGAAAAGTATTGGTTCTAATCTTGCTTTGCACAAAACCATAAACGCGCTTGTACAACAACAGTAAATTCTGCAAACAACGCCACTAAACTTTCAAGAGCTCAATTGGATAGTGCCGAGTCACAATCAAAGAAGAAATGAATACGACAGAAAAGCAACAAAAGGGCAGTCTGAGAATGATAGAAGAACAAGGCCTTGAGGAATTTCAAAATGATGCAAACCAACCGCAAAGTGCTGTCATTGGTTTTCGCGGAAACGTTTTTTTCAAAGAAGGAAGTTTCAAGGAAGCAGTTGAATCGTACACAGAGGCGCTGAGAGCAAGAAAGGAAACAGATCAGCCAGACCCACGCCTGCTTATCAATCGAGCAACTGCACATCTCAAACTGGGAAATTATGAAGAATCTATTCAAGATTCCGAGGGGTATATTGACATAGTGCCCAACTGCTGGAAAGGACACGCAAGGAAGGCTTTGGCTTTAAGCGGAATTGGAAGAGATCTTCACTCGTTATGCTCTGCAGCCATGGCATATTATCACAACGCAGAAAGGAGTCGACAATATGCACCTTTCCAAAGTGTTTTCAAAGATGAAGAAGGAAACTGGGCGGTTGTTGGCTCTTCTGAATCACTGAAGCGTGCTTTAAGACGCAACGCATATAATGTTATTTTGCTGCAAGATGGGCAGTATGAAATTAGCATAATGCCACGGCTCATGTTGGACACTAGTCTAGTTGCAATAAGCAAAAACCAAGGTGCCACCTTGAGAACTGAATTACTTTATCTCAACAACAATTGCTGTTTTCAGAACGTTAACTTTGAAACGAAATCTGGTGTCCTCGTTCCTCCCCAAGTGATAATAGAATTTGATCAATGCAACTTTCAGTGCACTTCTAAATCAGCAGACAAGCCAACTATTCAAGTCGGTGGAACGGCATGTAACAACAGCAATCTTATCAACAAACATATAGTATTACATTTTTATTTCTCTATTATTTCTTTACGTTTATCGCTATTAATTGAATTGTCCTTGCAATTTTTGGACCCCCGAGACCAGTGTATTCGGTAGTTCGGTTTATGCCGCGGTCCAGGTACAAAAACCAAATATACAAATACAAAATCGTCACACACTAAAACTTAAAATCAATCAATCAATTAATCAACCTAAGTAACACACTGAAATGTTTTCACTGCAGTTGAACCTCTCGGAAACGACCACCGTGGGATTTTAAATGGGGTTGTAATTAGAGCTGGTCACATACGAGAATTGATTTTTAAGTGACCTTTCACTTGAAAGACAGAATTTGGTCGCCTAAGGCGGGAAATTGAAGCATGTCAAAGAGATTACGTAAACAGTGTTTCTGATAACTACGTAAATGCCATGAAACAGGCATGGACAAAACGAACATTTTTTTTTTCAGCCTTTTCAATTGGCTTTCAACCAACCGCTGTTAAAATAATAACGAATTTTAAGTTTCTAGTTGTAAATTTAAAAATAACTGAAAAAAAAAGCCCAGTTGGTAAAAATGTCTCAAAGGTGGCCGCGATCGCCTAAAGAATGGTCGCTTATACGGGAACTTCTAATTACCGAGATTTCACAAGCACCCAACGGATCGTTTCGATGGAAAGCCGTCCGGCTCAGCGTTCGGCTGTTCGGTTCAGTCTTCGGCTGTTCAGCTCAGTGTTTGGCTGTTCGGCTCAGTTTTCGGCTGTTCGGCTCAGAGTTCAGCTGTTCGGCTCAGTGTTCGATTGTTCTGCTCAGTGTTTGGCTGTTCGGCTCAGTGTTCGGTTTTGGCTGTTCGGCTCAGTCTTCGGCTGTTCGGCTCAGTGCTTGGCCGTTCGGCTCAGTGTTCGGCTGTTCGGTTTAGTCATCTTAAAAATTCGTAATAAATTACAGAGATTAAGAACTAGAGTTTTCTTAAGTAAAATGTCGCCTCAAACTTTCGTGACATCGGAAAATTAAAACGCCTTTGTTTTCCGAGGGATAAAAATGTACGAAATAAGGTCAGCTTGGATTCTCACAAATGAGAAAACAGCTAGTAAATTAGAGAGATAAGCTACCTTTCCCTAAAATTTTCTGCTGCTGAAATATTCAGCTTAAAGAACCGAAAAGATCAAACTGCATTTAGCGTCCAAGGGTTTTCTTTCCCATTCCTCGTTGGGTGCCCCAGCCCTGAGTTTTACGGAGAATATATAAACAGAGTTTCCGAGGGTGGTTGCTCATGGAAGCAGGTCGCTTACGGAAGTGTTTGCATGGAAAGCTTCAGCTGTATGTAGTTTGTATGTATCTTTTAATCCATGTATTAAGTTGTCAAGCTTAGCAAGGTGGGGTAATGTCTGGCTCCACTCCAGCCGTTTGAGGGAGTGGGGTTTTATCCTCCACAAAACGGCTGGAAATCGAGCCAAGAGTAATGTGGCAACAGGGATTTTAAAATTATTTAATCTGGCTATTATTGGCGCTTTCGCTGTTTAAAAATGATACAAAAACCAACGTAGACATTATCTGAAATGTTTTCTGTTGCGGGTAAATTTCTGGGTTCATATTAATTTGTTTACTGCTCACTGCTTCTAATACTGGAATCCATTGAGCCTTCGGTTCTCTCTATTATCGGTCACTTGTTTACCATCTTAATGTGTTTTTTAATTGATATAAATGAACAGAAACGCACCGTTGAAGTTAAAGATTCAGTATTGTCCATTATGCTTCACGCGCCTCTGAACAATAGATGCCTCGCTTCTGTGCAAACCAAAAAAACAACAGAGGCGCGCTAAGCATAATGGACAATACTGGGCTTTTAACAACAACTTCCAACGTGTTTCAGTTACAATGATATGTGACATCAAATATTCTATGGGAACCTGTGCTGAGCGAACACCCTGTATTTCGCCAACACCCTGTTATTAGCGAAGGGTGTCCGTTTAGCACAAAGTTATTTTGGTATTAACTAAGAATGTTTCAGGCCATTAGTCAGAACTGGCAGGCCTGACAGGTCGTTTCGTGAATGCTACGTGCCAGTCTAGACTGGTTGTGCGGTCCTTCTATAATATATATACATAGCCCAAGCCTAACAGCGTCGCACTTTGAACAAGCTTAACTAAGGTGAAACTTAACTAAGGTGAAAGGTTGGAAGCACAAGAATTAAGATTGACGAACGGGCTATTTTCAATTTTAGCAATTCTCAAAAACAGTATTACGCGACCGTCTGCACAGTACATTTTTATAGACCGTACAAAAGTTCACAAAAACAACTTTTCTCTGTCTAGAATAAATAGTACCACTAGTTTCCGAATAAAATACAATTTATGTTTGTCAAAAATTGCCGGAGAAACTTATTTGAAAATCAAAAATTGCAAAAATACACAAACATATTTGCATAAGGCGATGCGAGTGAAGATAGAACTGTACTATAAAATCAAGTCTTGTTTTGTTTACATAAAATCGCTTTTCAATCTATCTAATGAATAAACAAACACATAAAAATGGACAACACAATCTTCTTTCGAAAAAATTTATTCAAATCTCCATTAGTTTACGTTTAAAAGCAAAACGCGAACCATTTTATTATAGCTCATCGAGTTCAAGCTTTCTTCGATGAAATTCAAGAGATCGATACAACTAAATTTAGGCACGTTTTAAAATCAATTCGCCAAAACTAACAATAACACTAATAACAAGTCACTCACAGATTGATATCAACATAAATTCTCATCGAAAACTGTAATCTGTTTTACCTTTAAGTTCCTCGCTTGCTTGGAAATTCAAATCTCCGCTTCTGGTTCTGAAATCATCTCCCGCATTGATAAAAACGTAATACATGAAGTTCCTCGAAGCAAGATTTTATCCCTGAAAGCTCGTCTTTTTCCACTAAAGCGGCTTCTGAGTATACCTTAATTAGTATCCCTGTCTTGAGTAGCAAACCGCGAAAAAATGCAGGAAAATAACGACTTTAATTCTCCGCTAGGCACAAGAAAACAACTAAAGTGTTTACCGAGCTCACGGCTGTGTGGCCGCGCGAAAAACAAAATTGCTAAGATCCCGGATGTTGTCCAACACGGGCGGGCACACACGCGCCCGCGAAACATTCCGCTAGCCATGACCATGAAAAATCACGGCGTAGGTTCTATGAGTATGGAGCTGCGCAGCCAGGCCTTCGGCCTGGCAAGTGCTCCGCTATCAACCTCGTACCCAGGGCCTTCTCGTTGTACAATGTGGCTCGGAGAAACCGCTGGACAAGGCGGCCTAAATACTGCAACATCGTGGAGTGTTTTGGCACGTAACAACACATGATAAAGAATATAATGTCTTCGTTCCCCTTGACTGAAATAGAGGTTCCATTTTGCAAGAAACAAATATGGCTGCCAATTGCCGGAAATAACCTCTGAAGACGACAATTTATCATGTGTCACGTGACAAAATATTCCAGGGTCAAGCCCAAATCATACCGTCCAGAAGGACGTCGGACACCTTTTTGAGACATATAACGGAGTAACTGGTTAGCTTTCAGTTGAGGTTAGGGGTAGCAGTTTATATAGTTAAATTTAGGACTAAGCAACTCTAGAAGCTAGGTGGTACAGTGGTTCGGTAGGCTATGTAAGCCTCAGCCTAGCTGAGGACACAGGTTCAATCCTGAGTGGGGATTTTAGATTTTCTTTTTTACACTTAAAAATTTATTGAAAATAAAATTCTAAGTGTCGATATTATGTTATATAAGTCTCGATGAGGTGTCCGACGTCCTTCTGGACGGTATGATTTAAGCACAACCCTTGTCCAGGGAGTTCTAGGCCGCCATTTTGAACGCCGAGAAAGCCCTGGGGACGAGGTTGCTTTTATTTGACTCGGTGGCGATTTTCATTTACGATTTGGACAGCCAGTGCAATTGAAATGATTTTTGGACAGCTTTCCGACAATTTTGGAGTCGGTTTTGTTTCCTTCTGGATGAAATTTACTGTTACAGTGATTTTTTTACTGTTAGTGTTAAAATGCCTCAAATTTAACTGTTTTATGTTACAGAGCCCGAAAATTAAATGTTAAGTGTTATCGAGGTTCCCCCATTCAGACCCTCTTACGACCATTCGCTCTCGTAGACGACCAACTAGCTCCCCTTAACGCTAGCCACGTGAATCCCCGTGTAAATTCTTGGCAAAACGTTTTGATTAACCTGTAAGCAACCTCAAATATTGGAGAGTGAAAATGCTTTCGTTTCTTCCAGCCTTATTTTATTCCAAGATCCACATCACCATGGTAATTATATAAACTAGAAATAGCTGAGAGCCAGTGAAGTGCTGCGATGTTACTCATCAAATACAGTGTAGTGTCAATACTTATAATGATTGTCAATAGGCTCCGTGATGATTACTGTTTTTTTTTTTTTGTATATATTTTCCCAAAAATGTAAGTGAATTGTTTGAATAATAAGCATGAATTTGTGTCATTCCAAAATATTGATCCCTCAGACGAGACATTTGCTCCGGGCGTGCGCGTTACCAAAATGAACTATTGCTCATAATTATGTATGTCTGCACTATTGTTTTGCTTTAGGATTTCTATGGTTTTGGCTTTTGTTTTAGTTTTAAGAACGGTATGCATAACTAATGTATGGAGTTAAACGGAAATCTTTCCGGCTGAAAAGTGCAAAATGACGGAGGTGTTTTCGCTCGAACCAAAGCAAATTTCCCACCGAAATGTTTACTAGATTCCAATCTTTCCAAAACCGAGTGTCGATGTTGACATTACGCCTGTTACTGGAGTTAAAACGCTTAAAGCGATGACCGCGCGGTCGAACTCCATACAAGCCTTTATACGAAATTGCTCACTTCAAGGTAAAAATGACGGTACTTTTTTTAAAAGTTATTAAAATATTTTAACGTTTCTAGATAGAATAATAACCATATTACCGGAGTCCGAGTGTGGATTTCCGAAAAGTAATTCATAAATTGCCAGGCCATGCATTGACAGAAGAGAAGGAAAAAAACGGCAAACTGATCCTAACGGCAGAAAGAAAAGAAGCAGAAGCAGAAGCAAATAAAATAAAATAAAAGTGGAATATAATAGTGCCCAATATTTCGCTTTGCAAAACAAAGCTTCTTCAGGGGCTAGAAGAAGAAGAAGAAGAAGAAGAAGAAGAAGAAGAAGAAGAAGAAGAAGAAGAAGCTTTGTTTTGCGAAGCGAAATATTGGGCACTATTATATTCCACTTTTATTTTATTTTATTTGCTTCTGCTTCTGCTTCTTTTTTTCTGCCGTTAGGATCAGTTTGCCGTTTTTTTGCTTCACTTCAAGTATTAATACTGATCTAGGTCTGGAAACCAGATCCGGCCATTCTCAACGGTTTGTTGCAGTGATCGTGCATTCTGTGTTTCTTTTTATTGACAGAAGAGCATGCGAATAGATACAGACTAATAGAAGCCAAAATTGGCTAAGTCGAAGCATAGTGCACTGATAAAATGTCAAAATGACGGGTTTTTTTCGCTCCAACTAAATCATATTTCCCACCAAAATGTTCGCAAGATCCCAGTCTCTTCAAAACCGAGTGTGGATGTTAACATTATGCCTAATAAAATGAGTTATACCGCTAAAAGCGATAACCGCGCGGTTGAACTTCATACAAGCCTTTACTTGACATTGGTCACTTCAAGGTCAAAATGACGGGACTTTTTTTTAAAGTTATTAAAATATTTTAACGTTCCAGATAGAATAATAACCAAATTACTGGAATCCGAGTGTGGATTTTCGAAAAGTAATTCATAAATGGGCGAAATTTTGATTTTCCTTTAAAAAAAATTTATTTTATTTATTTTATTTTTATTTTATTTATTTTGCCACAAACAATGAATTACAAGGAGAAAAAAAAAACATTAATAAATAGGTTAAATTAACATTAAATTTAAAATTTGTACATAACTTGGGAGGAATGACTGTGGCGGGGAAATCTCCAAGAAGCCGAGCTTATGAGGAATAGAGATTTCCCCCCAGGAATAGAGATTTCCCCCCAGGAATAGAGATTTCCCCCCAAAAATGGCGTTTTCACAGTGATTTTAAGGGTCAAATTGGGGGTCTCGGGACGAGTTAAAAAATTAGAGGCAAATGTCACCCAATTTTTTGCCATGAATATAATATAGTACTAAATAGTACAGAATTCGTCGTTTTCCATTGCTTAGCTTGTAATGTTTTATGCCCCCGGGCATACGACGACGAGAGGTTAGCTCCGCATAGTCATAGTCCAATGTAGACATCCTTAGGGCTTGTCACGCAATCTTTCCTCCCTCGTGCTACATAGTGGGAAATTTGACGCGAAATTAACGATTGACTTCAACAAAAGCATTGGTCAGCGGTCGCAAGATAAGGGATTTCGTAATCCATATTTTCCGCTATTTTCCATGACTACTTCCAGCGATTGATAAAATTGTGTTTGCATGATAACTCTGCGGTAATAAGTAAACAGCTTACCTCCAGCAAGAACGCAAAACCTCGGCTTTGGTTACCTTTAGGGGTGCCGCGCTGTATAGCGAAAAACCAACTGTATTAACGCGCGCTGAAATAGCGCATTTAATGTCGTCAAATTGCGTCAGCAAAGTACTAATTAAAGTTCAAAAATGAAAAAAATTCAAATTTGACAAGTTAAAACAGAACGAAATGTCACTCAAAAATTGCTCAAACACAAAGCGTCACTCCGGACGTGTGTGGTTGCTCTTTATCAGGTTTTTTTGATCTTTCAACCATGCAATTGCAGACTCGAGAGAAATTACTACTTAAACTCAATAACATTCATCGTTTTCTCTCAAAATGACTATGATCGCGAGATTAATTCAGTCGCAATTTTAGCGCGCACTAGTACAGTTGTTTTTACAGTTGCTAATACAGTTGTTCAAAACCAATCATCGTTTTCTCTCAAAATGGCAATTTTACTCGCCATATGATCGCGAGATCAATTCGCAATTTTAGCGCGCGCTAATACAGTTCTTTTTACAGTTGCTAATACAGCCGTTCAAAACAAATCATCGTTTTCTCTCAAAATGACAATTTTACTCGCCATATGATCGCAAGATTAATTCGCTATTTTAGCGCGCGCTAATAAGTTGATTTTACAGCTATCCTGACCACGTAGAATTCGACAACTACAGCCGCTGATGATACATACTGCATCCTCACTCAAAATCATAGTCCACGAAAAAGTCCACGAAAAAGTCCACGAAATCCTCAAAACGATCTGTTGCGCCGTATATAAAGCGCCCAGGTCTCACTCGGTCAAATGAAACACAGGGAGCCTGTCACGATTAGTGTGCTGCTCGCCAAAGGGCTCGCAGCAATTAACCCATTCACTCGCAGAGTCTATTATGGAGACATATAGTGTAGTTATATAACTTTTGAGTCTCTCGACAAAATCCTGCGGTGTGACCATTCAAATGAAAACTCTACTGTAACACCAGACTAGGCCCCAGTTGTTCAAAAGGTGGATAGCGCTATCCACTGAATTAATTTCTATCCAGTGGATAACACAATTGGTTTTTTTTACACGTTTATCTGCTGGATAGCGATTTATTCGGTGGATAACTCTATCCACCTTTTGAACAACCGGGGCCAGTACTTTTGCATGGTTAACTTGTTTTTAAATATTTTACAAAATGAATGTTGGGATTTTATATGAACTTTTATCTTTGGCGCTCTTGGGAGTCAGGGCGTTTCTCACGGCAAAATTGTTCTAGCAAATACAAGCTGGTCGGTGGGTGAAAGTGGCAAAACAGCTTGCAAATGTTTGTAAAGTATTTTTCAGTTGTTCAGTGACTTTTGCTTGTGTTGAAACAAACGCAAGGTTCTGTTGTCGTTGTTGAGGTCGTCATTCTTTGTGCTATTTTTTGGTGTGATATTTGTTAGTTTTACTCTATAGATGATGTAAAATGAGAGATTGATTCATTTTCATCTATTTTTCTATAGTAAACGAAATTGCTTTCCCTTTCTTGAGTGTTTGAGTTCAAAAATAATTAATCTAAGTCCAGCCGATGAAATTGTACCTTTTGCCCAGGTTCGAACGCGTGGTGTTGCTCATGTGTTAAACCTACATTTAACCCGTTACTGCGCAAGCAACGGTCAGAAAACCTCTTGTAACCTACCTCCATGCTCGCCATCCTATTAAAATAATCCTTGATCTACGATCTTAATTTGATTGGGCGCGGCAATAACAGAAAGGTTTGCAGCGACGTTTGACGTCACAATCGTGTACTTATTCAATTCGCCACGCTTAATTATGGAACGACTTTCCAGATCACTGATGACTGATTCTAGGCTGAGCCTAACAGCGTCCCTCTCTGAACAAGCTTAACTACTTAACTAAGGTGAAACTTAACTAAGGTCAAAGGTCGGAAGCACAAGAATTAAGATTGACGACCGGGCTATTTTTCAATTTTAGCAATTCTCAAAAACAGTATTACCCAGCCGTCTGCAGTGCATTTAGACCGTAAAAAAAGTTCACAAAAACAACTTTTCTCTGTCTAGAATAACTAGTACGACTACTTTCCGAATAAAATACACTTGTTGCTCGTCAAAAATTGCCCGAGAAACTGATTTGGAAATCAAAATTGCAAAAATACACAAACATATTTGCATAAGGCGACGCGAGTGACGATAGAACTATAAAATCCAAGTCTTGTTTGTTTCCATAAAATCGCTTTTCAATCTGTGTAATGAATGAACAAACAAACACATAAAAATGGACAACACAATCTTCTTTCGAAACATTTTATTCAAATCTCCATTAGTTTATGTTTAAAAGCAAAACGCAAACCATTTATAGCACATCGAGGCCGAGCTGCCTTCGATGAAATTCAAGAAATTGATACACCTGAATTTAAGCACGTTTTAAAAACAATTCTCCAAAACTTACAAGGACACAAAGAAAAAGTCAATCACAGATTGATATCAACATAAATTCCCATCGAAAAATGTAATCTGTTTTACCTTTAAGTCCCTCGCTTGCTTGGAAATTCTTTAAATCTCCGCTTAGCTTCTTTGGTTCTGGAATCCGTAATAAAAACAAACATCTCCCCGCATTGATAAAAACGTATATGAAGTTCCTCGAAGCAAGATTTTATCCCTGAAAGTTCTTCTTTTTCCACTAAAGCGGCTTCTGAGTAAACCTTAATTAGTATCCCCGTCTTGAGTAGCAAACCGCGTAAAATTCAGTTAAATAACAACTTTAATTTAAACGGTTTTCTCCGCTTAGTAAACACAGCAAAATTAATATCCAAATGTTTTCCCAGCTGACGTGACATTCGGCCGTGTAATCGCGCGAAAAACAAAGCCTCGCTTTGGTTTAAAAATTGCTAAGATCCCGGATCTTGCATGACGTCGTACGCGCATGTTTTGCGACATCATACGCGCCTGCGTGCTGGTCCTGCCCAACGGCGAACGGCGGGCGACGGGCACACGACGCGCCCGCGAAACATTCCGCTAGCCATGACCATAAAAAATGACGGGCATAGGTTCTAAGAGTATGGGGCTACGCAGCGGGCCTTCGGCCCGCGAGAGCTCCGCTCTAACAAAACAGAACAGAAACAGTACGAAAACTAGAGAGATGGTAGATATTCCTCCCATTCTTCCCGGAAATTTTCCTGGAAAAAATGTTCACAATTGGCGAAAAGTGTTTCATTATTACCGAGCTGCGAACCATTTATTAATAACCGAAATTTCCGGACATTTCGGGAAAGAAACCAACTCGCGAGGTTATCTTCTTTTCCCGAACGTTACGGTAAAACTGAAAAGCCCTTGAATTTTTGTTTTTTTAAATTCTAATTGTAATTTTAAGTTGAATGGATCACGCCCCAGCATTCTAGCTTAGATCAGCCGATAAGAATGAGATTAGAGAGACGAGTGATTATCGAAAGCATGCGAACTGCAATAGATTTGAAAAGCTGTACTCGTACTCAATCTCGTACTCATGGTCTAATCGAATTCGAAAGGACCCTGATTTATATTCTAATTCGCTGCCCCGCTCAACCGAATACAAAACATTTATCATGTAATAGGCAACCACTATTGGGGTGTGTCAACACGAGCCGTATGCGACCCTCTTTATTATGTCTTTACAATCAAAACTACAAGATAATGAATTTTATAAACAATTCGAAAAATAACGAAAACTCGACATACAACAAGATAGTTACTACCGATGTAGTATAAAGCTAAACAAAAATCTGAACATGTGCATGTATAATACAATAAATATATCAATTCTTATAGTGGCTTGCAAATACAATAAACCTTATTCATTGGGTATTTAATTTAGAGGGTGAATGGACGGTCGTAAGATTCGAATGAATATGAATGAAAGCAACGCGATATATATGCCAACGCCCCACTAATGAAGCATTGTGCACATAACACCCCAGAGACGGGGTTACGTAACCCATGATAAATACATTTATATTCTAATTCGCTGCCCCGCTCAACCGAATACAAAACATTTATCATGTAATAGGCAACCACTATTGGGGTGTGTCAACACGAGCCGTATGCGAACTAAAAGAACGGGAAAAAATTAAATACCCAATGACAAAGAAACAGACAACAGCGCTTGAACATTGTCCTTGATGTAGCCATCCTTGGCTCTATCCGATTTCCATCGCCCATGTCTTTTAAACAATCTATCGGTGACTTGGGCATTAGCTGCAGCAGAGGCGCCTCCAGCTCTAAGGCTATGAAATACCGTAATCATGTTTGGGAAGGCCAATGGCATCAAAAACGCCCAGCACTATCTCGCGCGCTCTAGAGTTGGACAATGGATCAGAACCGCGGAATTTGTAAGATCTGTTACTACTGCAAAAAGTGAGGGAACGAAAAATAAAATCTTCGCCATCTACTGGAAAAGAAGCGGCAGCAAAACATCGTAAAGCTAACAGAACAGGACAAGTAGACTTGAAAGTTTTAGCAATAAGAACCCAAGCCCTGTCTCTATAGATGTCCGTCTTACTACGTTGAACGAAAATTCTCATAAAAGAATCCTTAAATTGAAAATCACACCTGCGTAATTGCACTAACTCGTTAAAGCGAAAAAATCCTGCATAACCTAAAACACACAACATGAGAACTCGTAAATCAGCTAAACTAGCAGAGGTGGAACCATAATGAGCAACTAAGCGTTGAATAATGACCGGAGTCACCGGTTCTTTCTTTTTAACCGAAACACTAAGAAGCCTTCTTGCGGATTCTATTAATGGCAACACGAATGGCGAATTACATGGGTCAGGCTGACCCCTCAAGTAGTTTAAGGCCTGGGTCAAGGGCTTTGACCAGGAAAAAACGGTTTATTCGTAATAACTTTTACAAACAGAATGGAACCGAACCGAAATTTGGCACATAGAAATATATTATCGTCCTTAACATTTTTAAGTATAATAAGCTTTGGCATAGGTCACGTGACATGTCACGTGGCCATTTTTCTTAAAATAGCAAATATTTGACGAATTGGTGACGGGTTTAGGAGAAAACATCAAATAAAAATGCTTTTCTGATGCAGATTAAATATCTCCAGCCCATCACGTTTGGAATGAGTGTCCATTAATCTCTAAAAATAAATTATGAGGACAAAGGTCATTTTTCAGTCCAAAATTCAACCTATAATTATTTATAACTGTAATTTAAAGACTTGAGGACAATCATTCCAAACGTAGAAGGTTAAATATGTTAAACCTCTATCGGAAAAGCTAATTTATTTAACTATACAAAGAAAATTCGCTACCAAATCGCCGATTTACGTAATTTTAAAATTTTGATCACGTGACATGTCACGTGACCAAACTTTTGCGTTAAGGCAAAAGAAAACATCAAGATTAACATTCAGGGAAAATTTCATTTTGATCTAAGGGGCGGACCATTAGAAATCTTGGGAGGGGGGGTGACAATTACCAAAAAAAAAATCCTGCAAAGGAATATTGTCTCAAAAAAAATTCCTGCAAGCAGTTGACCATAAAAAAATAAAATCCTGCAAGCTAACTGGCTATATATACATTTATTTATTTATTTATTTATTTATTTATTTATTTATTTATTTATTTTAAACTGGAATATATGAGAGTATGACATGCTCTCTGGTAGTAAAATTCATCAAAAAGCAACTTCAGGTTGAGTCAAATGCTGTCAAAAATTACCTGCCTCAAAGGTCTAGCTGGTACATGTACCAATAACTTACCACTGATTTCACTGTTACGCGACCCTTCGAATCAAAACTACTCTGAGCAATTTCAATTTACTCTGCCGTCAATCATACCTAGTAGGAGGAAATCGAGTACTTGTATGTGGAGCCACACAAAGAGACGCAAAGCGACGAGAAGCCACATCAATTTGCCAAACATTTTTGACAGAAATTGTTGTCTCAGAACACTAGAAATGGAGTTTCAGAGCATCAAGATTTCAAAATTTTCTGGTGGGGCATGCCCCCAGACCCCCCTAGCGGCTCGCGCCTTTGGCGCTCGACCACTCCATCTCAATTCTTATTTCTCCCTATTTTTATGCAAAGGTTCGACAGTCTGACTGACTTAAATCTACTCTCCAGCGTTTAATACCAAAAATGGATTGGGCCATTAGTATTGAAAAAAATTGGAGCTTGCACGCATTTATAATGAAGATCTCAGAAAAAAAAAAAACCTGCAGGCTTGCACCTCCCCAAAAAAAAAATCCTGCAGGAAACTCAGGCCGAAAAAAAAATTCATACACTGAAAAATTTTTGACCCCCCTCCCAGGATTTCTAATGGTCCACCCCTAAGTTTTCTCGGTCAAGATATCAAGTGTCAACCATATTTTCCGAACACACTTTAAACCCAGGCCTTAAACTGCTTGAGCCGCTAAATCATGAACCCATTTAAGGCCATAATGAACTTCATCAATAATGCTACAAGAAACAGATTCCTGAATTAAACTAAGAAAAAACAAAGAAACATACACACTAGACGCGGGAAATATTACAATTTCTTTGAACTGCGAAGCCCACGCGTTGAAGCCTCTCTCGTATTTCTTCGTGGTGGTGGCAGCTTTACTTTGAAGAAGAACTGCGGGGAGATCTTGAAGCAATGTCTTGAGGCGACCGTCTTCAATATGTTGAAAATTAGGCTGCAAGGCGCTTTCGACAACATCTATGAGGATGAAAACAAAAATACACTGGAAACAAAACAAATCAGGAAAAACATGTCGATTAAATTCGACTCTAACTGCACTCAGTGTGCGAAATTCCACCACGCCACTCGGCGAATTCCAACTGTGGAAGAAAAACAAGCCACTCGGCAAACTAGTTTCATTCGAAACATTATGAACAAACTGACAACACCACTAGAACTCGTAAGCCGAAACACAAATCGGTGAATCGCAACCGGCATAAAGGCACTGATTGCCGAGATCAAAAGCCACTCGGCATAAAGGCACTAAGTATTACGACCCCTACTAGCATCAATTCTGACAGCCAGTACTGCACTATTAAAGTTGTCGGAGCCAAGGAGTGACTCCTTGTATTATCCAAGGGCAAATATCCCTGAGGGGTCTGCGAAGTAAATGGACTCAACGACGTATGGTTGATATTCAACCGCGCTAGTAAATAGAAAAGGCCAAAACGCATTTGACGGCCAATAAGGCACGACTAATGTACCCACAGCACTGCATACAAGGAGGTGCTGGATCACTCTTATAATGCAATGTACTGGCGGAACCAGCCAATTATTCTGTCCTGTCCATGAGACTGAAAATGCATCAACAGCTTCGGAGCCCGGTACACGAAACCTAGAATGAAATCTGGGAAGATGGGCATTAGATGCACTTGCAAACCTGTCGACGGTATGAGGGCCCCAAATTCGATCTAAGTGCGCAAAAAACCCCGGGGTAGTGTACCAGTCATCGAAATCTACAATATTGCTGATTGCATCAGCACAAACGTTAAGCTCCCTGGGAACCCATAGAGGAACAAATGTAACATTATAAATTCGACAGAAATCGAAAATATCAAGTGCAATATCCTGCAATTCTGCGTTAGGACTCCCTATATCTACAATACGGACAGCCCCCTGGTTGTCAGAATGCCAATTAACTGACTTGCCCTGAACTAAGGCTTTAAATGACGTTAAAGCAAAATGGACAGCCTTAAGGTCTCTCCACGTAGAGCTCTTTGCCGCCTCACATGGGCTCCACATGCGATGGCAAACTTCATTAGTGCCAACAAGATAAGCACCACAGGCTACATTACTGGCATCTGAATAGCTAATTAAACAAGGCGCCTGATAAGGTAAAATAGCTCTAGAATTGAGGCTAACAATATGGTTTTTCCAAAAGAATATTTCTGAAAGGCAGTCATTATGAAGCCCGATATTAAAACGGGAATCCCATGAAGATCTGGAATCTATGACCTTGTAAAGAAAACGGGTCTTAAGACGAGTCAAATTACCCAAGACCGGTGACATGGACATAACGTGACCTGCGATAGAGGCACAATCCCGAGCAGAAACATACGGAGCGGATTGAAGAAATTTATCTATAAGAACGATGAAATTAGACACACGCCTGTCGGTAATAGAAATTGAACCGGAAACAAGATTCCAGTTCAAACCCAACCAAACGAGTGACTGGGTAGGTTCCCATAGCGATTTGGTCGAATTAGCCACAAACCCTGCATAACTCAAGGATGTTTGCACAAACAACGAATGCCCCTTGGCAATTTGGAATGATTCCCCCTTGCCACACTCGTCATCGAGAAACACAACTATTTGAACACCATTAAATCTCCAAAACTTAACAAGCGGTCTGAGGCACTTGGTAAATAAAAATATATGGTGCTGAACTAAGACCAAAAGGAAGAACTGTGAAACAAAAGTATTTGACAGTACCGGAAAAAACCCAAGAAAAACCCAAAAATGTCTGATGATCAGGGAAAATATCGAAATGGTGATAACCAGATTTAAGATCAAAACTAAAAAGGGAATCACCCGTGTTAACATATGATAACAAAACTCTCCAATCTTCACACTTTAACTTCTGCTTCCAAATAGACTGACTGACATGACGCAAGTCGAGAATAAGTCTTTTCTTCCCTGACGATTGTATGGACACAGAAAGAGGATTAACAACATGTGGGACAAAAGGCACCTCAACAACTGCGTGATTGCTGACTAACTCAGAAATGGCTGACTCGACAAAAGATGCATGATCCAAAGCTGACCTATTGTTAGAAAAAAATCGCCTTACAAGGTGTACTAATGAACGGAATCCGATAACCGAATTTGATCGTATTCGTAACAAAGTTATTGGCACCAATAGTATACCAATAATCAAGTTTAGCCTTAAGTCTACCCTTAAGTACAGGCAATGCAGAATTCTGTTCGTATTCAAATAGATTGCGATCATAATCGAAATCGACTAACAAATTAGAGTCTCTTTCACTAAAAAATGTGGAATTGGAAAGATTAGACATATCTAAACAGTATAATAAATAAACGAAATACTTAACTTGTACAACAAGCTCGTATGTAGGCTCCTATTTACCTCCAATAGCTGAAGGAAAACCAGAAACGGACTGACCAGAACTTGAGGACCTGAGTTGTGGATTGCCCTGGCACTCGGACCTCCAATGACCTTGTAGACCACATGCGAAACAAATGTCGCCAGGCTTCGCTTTGCTGGTAGGTCTGAAGGAACGAGAATTAGGCCTGAAGTTTGGTTGATGTTGGCCAACAAACGAAGTGGTGGTGGCAGAAGGTTGAGAACGGAAATGGCTTTGCCTGGCGGTAGGCTTCGCTTTAGATTGCTGACGCTCTTTACGTTTACGAAGGGCTCTTTGCTCTGCACGTCGAATGCGCTTCTCGTCCTCGGACCCGCTTGCCAATTCGTCGGATAAATATTCGTTGACTAAATCCCACCCAGCGACGGACTTATCTGCCAATCTGATAAGCTTGTTGCGTTTCCTAATGTCAGAGTCTATTTCTTCCAGACAACGTTTAACGACTTCAAATTTTCTTTTGCCAAGAGCTGTAGAAGCCGAGCTAACCTTCTCCGCAAGACCCGAATTGAATAAGAACTGCTGTTTGTTTCCTTCAAATTTGAAGGTGACTTTAGATTCCT
Organism: Cladopsammia gracilis; assembly: GCA_022457155.1. Taxonomy (NCBI): domain Eukaryota; kingdom Metazoa; phylum Cnidaria; class Anthozoa; order Scleractinia; family Dendrophylliidae; genus Cladopsammia; species Cladopsammia gracilis. Next base: position 1,337,611 of record JAJGOT010000094.1, on the reverse strand, counting down.
CTTTTAGCTTTTTGGCGATAGCATCAGTATTACTGAAGGAATCCTCTTGAATGTCACGTTTCAAAACGTTTAACTTCTTATCGAAGTAATCCTTGAATAAAGCGAACGTCGATGCTATATCAGTAGATTCGGGTGGCTGTTCCTGTCCTGCGTTCGTTTCAGCCGCGTGGGTTTCAGTATCCGACATAATTTAGAGGGTGAATGGACGGTCGTAAGACTCGAATGAATATGAATGAAAGCAACGCGATATATATGCCAACGCCCCACTAATGAAGCATTGTGCACATAACACCCCAGAGACGGGGTTACGTAACCCATGATAAATACATATATCAGGTGCTGATAACATTCGTTTAGTAAAAAATAACAAAACAGAAACAGAAACAGAACGAAAAATAGAGAGATGCATGGTAGAAATTCTTCACATTCGGTAAATATTTATTAGTATTTTTACAAGGCAAGATGAAAACCCTGATATTTGTCAAAGTCATTTATAAATGATGTTGACTTAGTTTAAAACAACAGTGTCACATTTTTGTAGTTCGTTGATTTTTAGCAATAGCAGTTACTGAATCGCTGTAAAGGCCTGCAAACCCCCTAAAATGGAAAAACGCGCGAAAACTCGCAAAAATTCAATTCTAAATGCCACAATAAATTTTATTTCAAAGCAATTTCATTGCATTTCAGTTATAAGTAATAAGCTAAGCGTGACTGTGCGTGCCATTATCAGCGTCATGTGATCTGGCATCTAATTTGCATACAATGACAGTCACGCGATCTCACATCCTTTCGCGATGTCAAGAACACTACAGCCTGAGGTGATAACATTATAGCTCGCTGTAGATTTGCCAAAAAAGGTTTGAAACCACGTTACAGGTCAGTCTTAATACGAAACAAGAAAAATATTTCATTTTCTCGCTTTAAACTCGGTTTAAGTTCGATCTACGGGCTCTCTTTCGGCACTGTTATTGCCTTATTATGTAACCAGCCAAAGAGACAAGGCATCTAAGTTAATAAAGTTAATTAAGTTCTTATCTTATCTTTATCTTATCTTATGTTCACTTGGTTTTTGTATAGTTTTAAAAAAGGCATTCGATTCTGTCGACCATGATATCCTTTTATCCAAAATGAATCTTTACGGAATACAAGGAATAGCTCTTTATTGGTTTACGTCATATTTAACTAATCGCACACAACGATGTTTCGTTAATGGTTCTCTTTCTAAAATGTTCACTTAAATGTGGGGTACCGCAGGGAACAATCCTAGGCCCCCTTTTATTTCTCATATACATTAACGACTTGCCAAACTGCCTAACATCATGCCAGCCAAGAATGTATGCTGATGACACTCACATCACTTATGCGGACGCTGATGTGAATTCAATACAGTTAAACCTGAATCACGATTTGGATAATCTAAACAAGTGGCTTATCTCTAACAAACTTACTTTGAACACTGCCAAAACTGAATTCATGCTAATTGGTTCTAGACAAAAACTGAGTACTTTGTCAAACCCACCTGAGCCTCTTGATTGATAATATTCCAATAGAACAAGTTTCCTCTGTCAAATCGCTTGGAATATTTATTGATGAACATCTACGGTGGCAAATACACATCGATAAATTATCTAAAAAGATCGCTTCCGGGATAGGAGCCATAAAAAGAATTAGACCTTTTGTGCCTCCATCTACTCTTCATTATAATTTTTTATATACAACGCGCTAATTCAATCTCACTTCAATTACTGCAATCTTGTTTGGGGTAATTGTGGTAAAACTTTATTTGAAAGGCTACAGAAGCTTCAGAACCGTGCCGCTCGTGTTTTAACCTTTTCTAGCTGCCAACTGCCTCATTAGACAACTCGATTGGAAAGATTTGAGCTCACAGTTTCAAATACAGAAAATCATAATGGTTTACAAGTGTTTAAATGGTCCTGTTCCTGAATACCTGTCCTCTTAATTTGTTATACGAAATGGAATGCGCTATTCCCTGAGGGACTTTGATAACAAACTAGTCGTCCCGTTCCCACGAACTAATTACATGAAAAATTGCTTTAGTTATAGCGAAGCAGTTCTCTGGAACAGCCTACCCTGTGATATGAGAGAAATGAAATCTCTAAGTCAATTTAAACGTTCAGCTTATCTGAATTTTTAATTTAAACTACACACGACATTCATGAAAAACAGGTTATTTAGGTTAATTGTAGTTAGCTTTGTAATTTGTTTAGGCTAGTTAGGTTAGCTAGGTTTGGTTCCTGATTATTTTACGGTGTTTAAATAAAGATTTACAATTACAATTACAATAACAATTACAATTAGCGCCAAAACACGAACATTTGCGCATAACTCAGATTTAATAACGATTTTGCATTTTAATCCACATTTAATTACATTTTTGGGCATTATTTTGCGTCATTCGGCATGCAAAAGAGAAAAAATTGTTTCATTTGCGTTAACATTCAAATCGTTAACACCATCTTGAAAGTCAATTGAGACAATCGACAAACATTGAAGTGCAAAAAACATTTATTAACATTTTTATCACACTGTTTGAAATTCAATAGAATTCCTGGACCGCGTTAGTGCGGATGAGACAAATATTAATGCGCTTGTACAAGCAATTGAGCGTTCTTTACATTCAATATGCAAAAATACATTTTCAATTAAACAGTACAATTTAAATAATTATTTTGTTCTGGATTTCAGTTAACCCATCAATAATCTCTCTATTCAAACATTTGGCAGATAGGTCTGCATGAAGCGGTACCATCGCGCGCCGGCCAACCGAAACCCGGCCATTTCCGCCCCAAACACAGAGCTTAATGCATAGTCCTTTCCTAAACATTGTGGAGCAGGCACCCGGGAGCAGGCAATAAGCTGTCTGAAAGCAGTAATCAAGGCCGACATCTCCAGAAATTCAAAGACGTATGGATAACAGAGCTGAGGCCAGAGTATGAGGAATCCCACTGGGGGAGTTTCGCACACAACTGCTTGAAGCTCTGCACAGAAACATCGACACTGTGACCGCAGCAAAAACCGCGCAGTGGTGCCGCTTCATGCAGACCCATCTGCCAAGATGTTTGAATAGAGAGATTTAATATTGAAGGGTAAACTGAAATTCAGAACAAAATAATTCTTTAAATTATACTGTTCAATTGAAAATATATTTTTGTATATTGAATGTAAAAGAACGTTCAATTGTTTGTACAATCGCATTAATATTTGCGGATCATTACTTAATTACCTTCACTTTCCTTCGCATTGCGTTTCCAAAGAAAATCAAAGCTTTATTTCGTGCTGCGGCTTAAACTAAAAGTCGTGAAACATGACTGGGGTGTTATTTAATAAATTAATTTTATTTAGTTATTAGACGTATTTTTAGGTTACTTAGAATCCTTGAATACAAGTGAGTAAAACGGTGGAAGCAGTACTGCTGTTAAGTTTACTTTTGCGCGGCTTGAAAAACTTGCATATATGCATACGATCAATGACACTTTGCACTAGCTGTGCGATTGACAGCTCCGGCAACCTATGCGAAATTTTACAGATGTTATTCATAGAAAAACAACCTTTCGTGTAAATTAAATTATTATTAACACTTTATATACTAAAACAATAAATAAAGACTAACCTTGTAACAGGAAATTTTCGCGACAACTGTTTTTTTTTTTTTAGGTTTTGGAAGCCAGCGATATTTCAATACACATTGCTTAAAATAATTAAGCAATCCGAATACACCAAACTGCACTCCATTCATACCATTTTCTCAACAGAACGAAAACTCTTTAAAAAAAAAACCTTCGTAAAATGTAAACGTTTTATTTGTTTTCGATTAGTTATGTTTTTGAGAACTCTCCACAAAGGTGTCTAATTCAATAAACTCACGAAATGCCAGTCAATTTTTGGCGGAATAATTGCATCAGGACAGATGTTTTCAATAAAAGTTAGAAGTCCCCTACCTAAAAATAAATTGAATGAGTGACATCTGATCTCGATCACGTTCAAGGTGATGCGTGGTAATAACCATACATCGTATGTCTCAATGTTTTAAAAATATCAGCTATAAACGACTCAAATACCAATAACGATGTCTTGGTTGTGAATCCTTGGCTTCCCAGTACTGTTGCAGTCTTTGGAAATGCTATGGTTGCTTCAAGGCCACGACTACACAACCAACCTAATTGGTTTGTAATGTCACTAGCATTGGCTGACTTTGCAGTGGGTCTTATTATTTTTTTTTACCGACTACATTTGTGGGAAACTTGCATAATATAACCCATGACATAGCTGTGCTGGCGATTTATTCATTAGGACCGGATAAAACACTATTCAGCGGATGAAACAAAGGATTTTGTTAAGATTTATTCACTGGATAGTGATTTCCGGTGGATAGCGCTATCCACCCTTTCAACAACCGGGCCAGTTGCTAATTTATGGGTTATGACACATGCTTTACTATACGTAATGTCTATGTTCTATAAAGTATCTTTTGCACTTTTGTATTTAACTTGTGAGGGGTCTTGCGAGAATGTCAATATGATTGGTAAAATTTGAATTCACCCTTTTCAGGCTTGTGTTGTTGTGATATTAAGTTAAATATCCCAAATGTACATGGGACACATATATTAATAAGTATTTTTAAAGGATTCGCCTAAAACACTGCGCTGGTCTCTGTCCAGAAAAATATAAACATAATATTATCTTCAAACAAGCAGTAGAGATCCCAGAAAAGATCGGTTACGTTACAACCTTGTGTCTCCTTGCTGCAGGCGATTTTCACACACGTAAAACAGCAAGCTATATAAGAAAATTGATGCTCTGTTAAGCTTAGCGTTAAGAGTGCAAATATTTTCACGTACGCTTTCTGTACCTATGCATGTTTTTCAGGTTCGCTGACATAGAGTGAAGGTAATATGAAAAATAATTTTAAACCTGTCTGATATATTATGCATGCATTCCAACCTTCGTTTGATCATATCTTAGCCATGCAACGACAACGATATTATTTATGAAGTTGATATTAGATTAAATGTTGTGTAAATATCAAAGCCCAACGTCGTGAAACCAGTTAATATAAGATGTATTAATCATTTTGCAGCTTTTGGTAACATTTTTCTCACCAAAAAGGGTAAAAAACACACCATGTGTTATTACAAATACTGCTTGACCTCATGCTGCTTATGTCGTCATATCTAGCTACCATAGAAACAAACTGTGGCAAAATGTGTCCCAGAGACAAGGAAAAAGCAAATGAAGACGGTATGTGCTGACAATGAATCCTCTTAAAAGAAAAGGAGAAACGGAGAAACTTTCGTCCGGTGATTAATCTGGCAATGTTACACAGTAAGAATACATTTATTCGACCTCACACGAAGTCGATCTTTGTCAACTTTCAGTTTTAAATAAAAGTTATTAAAAATTGCTTTAATGTGCGCGGTTTGGCTTTTACGTTTTTAATAATAATATAATAATAATAATAATATGTTCTCTCTTATTGGCAACGGAGAACGAAAAATATGAATTATTTTACTGCTTTTATACATCACATCATCCAAAAAATTGGGAAAATATATTATACTTTAATAATTGGCTGTTGAATTTTAATTACCTTCACTTTCCTTCGCATTGCGTTTCCAAAGAAAATCAAAGCTCTATTTGTTGCTGCGGCTTAAATTAAAAGTCGTTAAAAATGACTTTGGGGTTTTATTAGGCTACCCAGATTCCTTGAATACAAGTGAATTTAACAGTACAAGTAGTACTGCTGTTACGTTTACTTTTGCGTGGCTAGGAGCACTTGGAAATCTGACGATGAACCGGGAACTTTTAAATGCGCACGCACACAATGCAACACTTGTCCTTTCATTCACAACGCAGACAAAATAACGGGATCCAAACGATCTATTAAAATCACTGACCGCTTCACATGCACCTCCGTAAATGTTATTTACTGCATAACATGCACTTTTTGCAAAAAGATATACATTTAGCGAAACAGGTAGGAGACTGGGCGACCGTTTTCGTGAACATCTCCGAGACGTTGAAAAAAATGACAAAGACGCATCCAAACCAGTCGCGCGTCATTTCAATCTTACTAACCATTCTAAAGAACACATGACAATCTGCGGCCTTTCCCTACACCAAGGTAACACAGAAAGCCGTAAAAATTTAGAACAAAAAATCATCTTTCAAATCGGCACTCTCAAACCCCACGGAATCAACGAACGCTTTTCTTTCAACTAATTTACATTTGATTTTCACGTCACCAAATTTCCACCAATAGCGAAACTCCACCTACTATATAAAACCACACACTACCCACAATCCCTTGATTCGCTCCGACGAAGGGCTAGCGCTCGAAACGTCAGCTTTCTCGAATCTTTTTACGGTGGCTAATTTACCTTATCGACTCACCCCCACCGACGCAGCACCACAGTTTCTCTAGAAACTAACCCCATTCATTAGTCGATAATACATATTAATAACTTACCTATACCATCACCTAGACACCTAGGCACCTAGGCACCTGGGAACCTAGGCACCTAGGCCATCGCGGGGCTTATCTTTGCTGGCCCTATACTCGTCATTAAAGCCACGACAAGCCATGTCAAGTGGAAAAATGACGTTTATTTTTAGTCCCCCCTTAAGGTTTTTCTCCAATTTTTTCAAAAGCATTTATCGCTAGCACATGTCGTCTTTAAAGGCTGTTTGTTTATATGGTTTGGCGACCATCGGTTGCTATGGCAACGCGATATGATACCATAAGTACCATGAGATCAAGCCATTTTTGAATAAAAATGCGCGTTTTCACCTTTTTCCGTTGAAAAAACGTACAAAGCGCTACCAAAAGCAAGAAAATGTTTAACTGCATCATTTACGACTCTAGCAAAAATTATTTGCCATTTTTGCATTTTTCTGATAAAGTTGAATTTTTTGTAAAATTCAAGATGGCGGCCATTTTGGATGATGTCACGGACTCCAGCAGTGCCAAAACCCATAATATTTACCTCATCTTGTAGAGCATGTCACAAGGTATCTAAAAGAGGTAAAATATATTGTAGCACTGCAAAAATCCGGGGGAGGGGCTGCAAGCACCCCCACCACCACCTTCTCCGCATTGATTTGAATTCATTAAGCATGACTTTAGTTATCACCCAGGGAAAAAATTGCCATTTTTCAAAAATCGAGATTTTTAGATGTTTGTATAAATCTTTACAACAGCTTTCTTTTAAAAAAATCCAGAAAAACAGTTTTTTTTTTCTGCGTTAAGTTATTGAGCGCAAAGGATTTTTCCATGTTAATTAGTTTAATTGACCGCTGACAAGTCCTGTCATACTTGATTAACTTGTATGTCGTCAAGTCACGTGATGTGTGTTATAAAATAGGACAGGTTAAACACTATTCCCACTCGTCGCAAAAAAGTATTTTAAAAGCCTAAAGTATAATGCTTTCCCAGTAAGACTTCAGAGAGGATCGCGCCTTTAGATCACAGTTAAGAGTTTGTTCTCTTCAATGATATAAAGCTTTAGATCTCGGCGGATTATCTCTCAGATTGATAGGAGGATTCATGCTGTCCAGAGCCGTTAGAATTATTTTATTTCTTTATGCCGTTATTCCGTGCTAGCTCTATTGGCGTCAGTACATTGTGGTTCTTTGGCTCACTTTTGTTGCAAGATAAATACTTATCGGCTAAAGTTTGTAATCGCTTTGAAAGTGCTAGGATCGTTAACTTTCTCAGGCCGTGATTTAATGTCTAAAGTCTGCGGCGTGCAAGACTCGAGAGAAAGCGTTTCCGGCATCACGGATATAGGCGTCTTGGATCCGACTCTCAAAAAGCCGTAGTCTATAATTCCACTGCAGTGAAATCATGAATTCTTGCAATAACTTTTAGCTCCTAAGTTAGTTCTGTAGTTGAATAGTGTCTCAGTGGAGCTAGGATGAACCTCCGTTGCTTTGTAATTGCGTTTGATTTGGCATCCAGGAGATAATCTGCAACATAGTTGCCGTTTTGTAAATTTCACGGATGCTAGTAAATTCTTGAGTCCTTTCCTTAAGCAAGCAATGAAAATCATTTTCTTTCTTCTATCCCTTCTTTAAATCTCTTAAAATTTAATTCAAATTTAGGTCGAGTCCCGCCTTAAGAGGGGTGGCATCCACCCTTCCCCCGCTGTACGTGGCGGCCGTATAACTAATTACCCGATAACTACGTCATATGACGTCATCGTTCCATTGTGTGGACCGCAAAGGAGAGAGTTTTTGACGTACTATGTACCTTCTAGGTTTCATTGTTTAATGTTCTTGAAGTTACGAGGGGAGGGCACAATGTGTCCCCTCCCAGGCTCAGAAACTCAAAACAGCCCAGGCAAAATAGGGTTAAAATATAAAGAATATGATATTATGTACAATGTCTAACTAAAGAAAGAATTAAACATACAATGCTACACTCACAATTCTGGTTGACTATTTCTTGTGATTTTACAATGTTGGAGGCTTTCTAGCGTTATTTTTTTAGTTTAGATCTTCCCTAGGGGGTTAATCAACACTTTTTTACCAAATTATTAAATTAATTCTAATAAGCGTCGCGGAGCGCAAAACATTAACCTTACAATTACCCTTAAATGCATTTGTAAACAATCTCAACGTATTCGGCCTCAAGTTTTAAACTATAAATATAAAAAAGGAACGGTAAGCTTACACAGCAATAAGACCAATATATCGGGAAAAGGACGTCATGGGCCTGCATAAGAAACATTTATGCTATATTTTTTTTGTACTACGTATAAGAACAGTAGTATTTCTCTAAAACAAAAATGACAATGTTAAAGAAGCCCGATCTGGCCAACAATTAATCCTTGCACTTAGTCCGTATTGGTGTAAACCACGTTTTGATTGTTATATAAAGTTGGTTCCAAAAGGAAACGAACAATCCTTTGTGATGGTGGTGTGACACTTTTGTGCCGGCCGCACAAAAAGGTCTCGGGCAACTAACCCAGGAAAAAATCCCTTGCATTTTAAGAAGTGGGCACCCACTTCATAATGGAAGAGACTACACTGCAGGGCCGTAGCCAGTATGAGGCAAATCGACGCACTTGCCTCAGTCATGATCCCAGTGTTTTGTTTAAACGTAGTCACTATACAGACCCTAAATAGCTAGGCGGGGGAACTTAACCATAGATATTGCCTTAGTCCTTATTTTTTTCTGGCTACGGCCCTGCACTGTATCTACTAACAACTCAAAAAAACCGTGCACCCTAACCAAAATGCCCGATTGTAACATCAAAAACAATATTCCGACATAATAGGACAGTTTTGCATAACAGGAAAAAAATAAAGGAGAGACCGAAGGGCACTTTGATAAGTCAAATTGATTACGAATTTTTGAGACGATTATGGCCTTCCAAAACGATTCGTTAGGTGTTCCTGAATAAATCTGATTTAACCGAGATTTTTTGATTTTTTTTTTTTTCGTTACGGTTGACACGTGCAAATTTCGAGCGGTTTTAGCCGACAAATAAAAATAAAAAAAGGGCTATGCCGCTTTCGTTAACTTCAGATGTCACTTAGTTTCATTCAAGATTCTTTTTAAATGGCAGGAAAACTTCCAGCAAATATTCTATTCCAATCTATTTTGACGCCAATTAAAGTAAGTGAATTTCGTAGTCTAAACTATGCATTGAATACCATTGCAACCAAATTTTAAAACGCGGGGCCACGAGACAATGCGAAAGCGAGGTCAAAGTCTATACCAATTCTTGGCCAACAAAGAGGCCACTGAAAAATGTTCCGTTAAGCTTTGTTGGTGTCTAAACGGAAAAATAGAAAAAAAAAATTTATTTCAGCTACGGGTGGCACAGGACACCCAACGATGAGAAAGCGTATCTTTGTTGTCGAACGCAAATATAAACATCCTGTGTATCCTCTTAGAGTCAATTTACCCAATAATGCTCTAGTCTAGCTGAAGAAGTACTCCGTAAAGCTCAAGTCCAGGAAAAGGATAAAGGCAATGGCTTCTAACAGTGTCTGTTTGTCGAATCCGAAAGTAACGGAAAGCTGACACTTTTCCTTTGACCGAACCTACTACATTGTGCTTGAGGGTGCCTGTTGCCGACATCGTCCTAGCGGTCGTACTGAGATCAATCCATTTGCAATCATCAGTTTTGCCTTGTAGGAGGACTGAAGGCTCCGTGGTTGTTAAGGCAAACTGGGTGGGGAACAAACGGTAGTTCTCACCCAAGTCAATCACACAGCAACATGAGTCTTCCTTTTCTTCTGCACTACCGAATTCGTACTTTATATGGGACAATACGTCAAGAGCTTTTCCTTCCACTTGTTTGTCTCCACGTGGTAATGACACATCTAAATTAAAATCATATGAATAAAGCTACAGCAAAAACTTATTTATATTTACAAGGTAATTTACGCATTAACTGAGTTTCAGTATTAAGTTAAAACAGAATTGAAACAATGTCCAGCCATCAGTTAAAATGTCAGTAAAAAGGTAAAAGAGGTAACTCGATCGTGTACGCTTGGGAAAAGCTATATCTGGTTAGGTAACAATCGACCTCGAACTCAGTTTCTTCAAACGTGGATAAGAAAGCCTTTGAATTAAGTGAACGGCAAATTAAATATTACATTTAGCAACTGAATGTCCGGAAAGTTTGTCTTACAACTGTAAATATCATAAGGATTAATCGACTCGTTACGAAATTGGGAAGCAAGTGCTGCAGTGTACCGTTAGGAAAAATGTTTACGCAATAAAGTGGACAGGGCTCTGGAATCAAATACGCGAAACAAAATGCATGCTTGAGCGTTTCCCTCATTCATGATGATTGTCGATAAAGACAGGAAGGGAACTAAAGCTCCATTCACACCAACATGTTTAGATGTTGTTTAGTTTAACTACGTTTTTCGACTCTCTCTTGAACGTTTTAAATGTGTATGACTCAAACTACCTGGAATGGTTATTAAAGTCACTAAACATTCTTTAAGTAAATATTTCACTCCAAATAATACGGGAGGTTTGGAGGTATTTTCTAAACCTGCTTAAACTAAACAACATTTAAACATGTTTAAGCGTTGGTGTGAACGGAATATAAATTTTCTCCACCACGTTCCGTTCTGTGACTGTAGAACGGGTTACGGTAAAGGGAAAGGGTAAAGCTACAAGGAGGGTGGTAAAGGAATTAATCATCTGTTAAATGAAATCTTACGAAAAGAAATGTATGCTCTAAACCATGCAATGTTTGTACTTTATTACGGACTACATACAACGAGAATATTGACGTTCCGAATATCGCCGACGGCAACCGGTCTTTATTTTAAGGAACATGTGTACGTCATCATGGAAACTTCCACTGACGCAAAAGAAAATAACCTTCATTTCTCTGATGAGGTTTTTAAAGGGGCTATGTCATGGCGGTTTTTATGATTTTGTCTCAGACTGTGCTAGAATTAAAACTGAGCATCTTATTTCAAACATGAAATGCCTCTTAGAGCACCAAGAACAACATGTCAAGAAAATTATTGTAGAAAGAAAAAAAAAACACAATCAATTTTTTTAGCAAATTTTCCAAACACATTGAACAAACTTGAAAAAAAATTGGCCAACTTCCATCCTGGCCATCTGTAGTCAGAGACACTTGTTTATAGTTTCAATATACTCATAAAGCAATTTTAAACAAAACTGAACCATTATTTTTGCATTTCCACTGATACAAAAATGTTTTTTCGCTTTTTAAAATAACGCTAAAAATGGTGACATAGCCCCTTTAAACCGCGGAACATACAACTTGCGGTTGTCACCGATGATGTAACACGCCAGTGAAGTAATATTAGAAAAGAGATAAAACAAATTCACGGCCAACGACGAATTAAACATCTGTAAGTGTTGTTGTAAAAATTTATTCTAATCTCACGTGTCACACGAATTGAGATACATCTCAGTAGTAATGGTTTAGCAAAGATAAGCCCTACAACTTAACCTTCCCCTGCCTTCCACTCATTAACTATGCTTGTAAAATTCATTAATAATTCATAAGCATTATGACCAATAAATAGGCAGTATTTGAGTCACATGTATACCTTTGTAAACCCCAATAAAAATCAACTGTCTGAAAGCACGGGGAGGGTTTGAAAAGGTAGCAGGGAAAGGCAGGGGTTGATGAATTATGAATTAGTAGAATTATAAATAGGATTCATTTTTTATAAAGATCTCTAACTCCCCTAATTAGTATGCTTAGCTTTAATAAAGACGAGTCCTGCAAATTTGTACAAAGTTTATTAATCAATCACTAGTTTGACATATCAATCACTAGTTTGATATAACAAAGAATAATAAACTGCATTTAGAATTTCATATTTCTATTGTCTACATACAATCTAAACGTTTACATGCCTGCAAATATTACTTTTTCTCGTAGCAAAAGTTGATAGTGCAGTTGTTAAATACTGAATTGGCACAAAAATTAACAAATAAAGCGAATTGGGCGGATAACGCTCTCCATTTTGCTTGGCCACTTCGCCAACGAACTTGCTCAACCAAAAGTTTAGCGTATTTGGCGACATGTGCTCTAGTGGAACGGTCAGATCTTGAACATCTTCGCATTTCAGATCGGCCACTCCAACAACTTCTAACATTGCACATGTATTTTGCCGTCGCTGCTGCCATTCCTCGAAGACTTTTCTACCCCATTTAGTGTTGTATTGTGTTGCTTTCGGAGTGGCTTCCGACACCAGACTGGTCTCTTCTTCTTTACTCTTTGGAGAGCGAAACCGACCTGCCATGTTTCTACTCCAAAAGCTATATGAAAATGAATTGCTAAATTCAATGGTAAATATTTCCAAACTCCTATGGAACAACTCCACGCCGACGTGATTAACATGACAGACACAATCTATTGTCATGGTTTCATTTCACAAGTAAGATAAAATATTCGCGTCCGACCTTTATGGGCTTTAAAACGGCTAGCCTACGGCTCGCCGTTTTAAAAGCCCATAAATGTCTCCCGCTCATATTTTATCTATTACTTGATAATGACGTCAACCATCTATACCTTTTGTGTTATGGTAAAAGGGAACCCCTGCTTTCCCCTTATGAATATTTAATTCAGAAACAACTGTTAGGTAAGTAATTAACTACCTTTCGCTCTATTCTTGGTTTGCAAATTACGTCATAAAAATTCAAAAATCTAAAGTATACATCCCACAAAGTTGTTTCTAACATGGTATGTGGGTACCAGTGTTATAATCTTTCACAAAAAATTTCAGGTTTTAACGATTTTTTGCTTCCGATTTATAAAGGTTTTAAATGGGTCACACAATTCGTCACGCTACTTCAAATAAACCGTGAAACTAAATAAAATTGAACCAGTTGAAAGTTATTTTTGCATTATAGATGCTTATAAGCCGATTTTTATGGAACTTATAGTGAATACAACATATTTTTATTTAGATTTTTAGGGTAATAAAGACTTTGAATTTTTGGCCGCCATGTTGGTGCCCCTTAGAAAAATAGAAAAGCCTCAGTACAGCAAACTCATCCTACACGTTTGTTGTAAATACATCAGTCTAGCGATGTAGCAACTATAAGAATGCTGTGGATTTCAGTAAAGTGGAAAGCACTTTTTTTAGTTTCTTGAGATTTACCGTTTGATTCCTAATTTCATTGTTTCCGAACCATCTATGAAAAAGATCACACGTAAAAATAACAAATTGAAATCTTTGCTCAAGTTGAATGAAGGAATGATGCCTTCAACAAAATTTTGCGTTCTTTGTAAACGGACAATAATTTACAAGCTTGATAACCTATCAGTGTTGGTATAAAGCGGAAGGTAGTTAATTTCTTACCTACATGTATCCACTAATTAAATGGATAACTGTTTCTGAATGGAACATTAATAAGGGGAAGGCAGGGGAAGGCAGGCGAAGGAAGAAGGCGAGGCTTATCTTTGCTAAACCATTACTACTCATGAATCTCCTATTTTACGTGAAATAAAAAGGCATTGGAGGGATCAGGGATCATTTGCCCCATTGTTTGTTATAATATATATAGATAGGCTTAGCCTAACAGCGGAGCTCTCTGAACAGAAACGATGATGATAAGCTTAACTTTGGTGAAAGATCAGAAGCACAAGAAAAATTAGAATTAAGATTGACAACCAGTCTGTTTTTCAATTTTAGCAATTCTCAAAAACAGTATTAAGTGAACGTCTGTGCAGTACATTAAGACTGCAAGAAAAGCTCACAAAAACAACTTTTTCTCGGTCTAGAATAACTAGTATGACTAATTCCTGAACAAAATACGCCAGTTGTGTATCGAAAGAATACGGAATACGGAAGGTCGTGGGTTCAAAACTCATCTGGAACTCAGAATTTTTTTCTAAGTTCCTTTCTCTCCACACCCATTCATATTCATATATATTGTATCGAAAATTGCCCGAGAAACTGATTTGGAAATCAAAATTGCAAACAATACACAGAAATCTTGGTAGCGTGTGTAACAATGTTACATGGAAAAGGTCTAGAATTTTCGTCCCTAAATCGGGCAGCATATGCAAGGCGAAGCGAGTGAAGTTAGAACTATAAAATCCAAGTCATGTGTTTTGTTTACATAAAATCGCTCTTCAACCTATGTAATGAATGAACAAACCTATAATCAAAGGGCTCTTAAAGCCATCTCGTTAATGCGTTGGAACGTGAGGTTAAAAAATACGAATCTTGACAGTGAATATGGTAAAGATATGGCGTTGTAGAATCAGACATTATGTAGAAAATGCGACGCGCAGTAGGCAACTGAATATGGTTCTTGGCAGGATAGAGAAGATTGAGAGAAAGTTTGAAAATTCGTGTTGGTGCAAGTCAATAAAAGTTATGAGTAACAAAGAATCACGAGTGTGAATGTAAATAATTTTGATGTTAGTGAAATGAAAGTGAAAGACTTTTACCGCCTTGCTAGCTAATTGACGATGAAAATGTGTTGTTGGGTCAATTTGCACAATGCATTTTCAGTTATTCATTGTCTATTTTCTGTTGGGATATTTGACAATAGAAAAGACTTTCTAAATCAAATACAATAGACTGCCGCAATTTCAAAACAATTAAAAGCCCACAAACCAAACAAGTGACCGATAATAAGTCACGTGCAGTGACTTTATATCTGATAAAAACAGCCCTATAAATTAGTATGTGGTGTTTTATTAGATATAAAGTTACTGCACGTGACGTATTAATATTAATTATCAAAATATCAATTGACACAACAAATGGTGACTGAATCTTTAATATTCTTTCAAGTAAGGCCCGGTTCAAACTTTGAACTTCACATGTGCCGAATCTAATGGAAGGAGACCGTAACAACATGTCATTTCTCTAGAGCTGCCTGTCCCCATGCCAGGACAATTTGGGCTATGTTTAGCAGATATCGCGCCATCAGCCATTTCTTTTACAACTCTCCAGCAGTATTCGAAAATAGAACAAAGGTCAAAATTTATGGTATTTTGCTGTTCCTACTCTTGCATAATGAAACGGAAAGTTTTGTAGTTAGCTAAAGTATCAAGTCTGCTGTTTTATATATTTTTATAATAATAATAATTTTGACGTGAAAATGGCGGGAAAATGGTGATCACGTGATCATTTTTCGGTCACGGCTGCTATGGACGCACTTATATAGAAAATATTGGGTCTGGAGCGGGTAAACAGGACACCACTCCTGGCGGTAACATTTTTAGTTTCCCTTAGATCGAAATGAGGTTGATGACAGGCCTACACCAACTCCGCTATGTGCTTTTGCGGTTGCGATGCATTTATATTAGCTTTCAAAGTCTGGCTGTTATGAGTACGTCGTTAAGTGATTTACGTCTTGTATGATATGATAGGCGGCGTTTTGTAAATAGTTTTCAGGAATGGTTGGTTTTGAACGAAACTCCATTTTTCATCAGTATTTGTTTAAGGTTTTTCAGTCGTGGGTGAAATGTTAATATTATTATCTCGTGAGTTTTTTTCGCTTTGTTTTTTTAATGCCAATTGCGTTCCGGCAAAAGTGAAATTCAGAATACCAGTGCATTTAGGAGGGTGCTAATGGGGTTAACAGTTAACTGACAATTGCCCAAAAATATAGTAGTTAACTGATAAATGAAAAGTTAACAGTTAAGTGACATTCTATTAATTATACTAAATTAACGATTGTTGTTGTTAATAAAAGCAACATAGTTTTATCCTAACAGCAAAGCTATTTTGTGATATTTATACCTGCTTCGCTGCGTGCCCAGGTGACATATTAACCGATATTATATGCGAAAGATACCAGGGTCGTAGAGCGTTGACCTTGATCTCCGTGATGGCGTCAAGTCGAGTGGCGCGGTCAAAGTTATTCTGAGTTTTTATCGAGATGATGACAAAGGATCGGCATTCGAATGACACATAGGTCGCATACCGTTTGACATGACAAAGCACAATTCAATGGACATATAATCAAACAATAAGCGGAAAGTTTGGACCCGGTGCGTTTGATTTAAAGTGGTTCCGATTAGAGAAGATCGACGGGAAAGCTGTTACAAAGGCTCAGTTGGAAATGGAGCTACCTTTTCTAATGGGAAATGCGACAAGTGAGATACATGGTGTGTATTTTGTTTCGTCTCTTTGTTTAGAATTTTGTCCACAAGCACGCGAACGCGGGTTGACCCCGGGGTTGACCACACGAGCCCTTTTCAGTGTTAGATTAAATGAGTAAGATTTCTGATTACAGTAAAACCTGTATTAAGCAGACTCCAAAGTAAGAGGACACACCGTATTTTATTGGACACAAGCATCAGCGAGTTTCGATTTTTTCCTTCCCATATTGTACGATCCTGTATCAAACAGACATCTTAACGATCCTTATTACGGTTTTGGAAGCTATCTTGACAGGTGAGAAATTATGGTTTTTGTATGAGAATCGAATGTCGAATAATTTTCGTAAAGCGGCTGTTCTAAAAAAATATAAACTAAAGCTACACGGCAAAGAGTTCTACTGACAAATTTTGGGGGCCTACACGGCAAAGAGTTCTACTGACTATCTTGTTTTAGTTTTGCATACATTTCTCTGTCTCTGGTTTTATGTAAACAAAACAAGGCTGATGTCACGCAAAATTCGTTGAGAGGGAAGGGGTGCGTTGTCGCGAACGCCTCTGTTTGGCACAAGAAGTCCATGACAATTCTCAAGTAAGAATGATTTAATCGCAAAGTCCCTAGGCCTAGATCCTTAGTCACAATGTTCACCGATCCCGAAAACGCATTCACTCTGGTCATTCACATGGCCTGTAAAGTAACCTTATCTTAACTTTGCAAATTTAAAAGCCTTACTGATATACGTAATTTCCTACTTGTCAAACTAAATCACTTGATAAGATCAATGAATGAAAATATTGAAATGAACCGATTTCCGACAGCGTGACCCAGTTAAAAAAGAAAAACGGTAAAACCTGAGGGAGCCCAGGCTCACAACAGGAATCCTCAACGACAAAGTATTAGGATTTGTATGGGATTTTATCGTGAAATAAACAGCCATTAAAGTGTTCATACCTCATCAAATAATGTCTGTCTGTTGTTTCTTGGCGGCTTTATGGCTTCTAAACGGCATTTTAGCGAGTTTTAACATTTCTGGTTTGACTTGACCTAAAAGAAGTAAAGGGAGAACACGCTATTCCAAGTCACTCCAACGAAAACCGACAAAAATTACCTTTAATCGATTCTAATCGCTCCAAAACTTTGCTCGATTAACGAGCGAGTCCATTCCTTTCCATGCCTCTTAAATTTAGCTCCAAAACCGCAGTCATCGCCTCATAAGGACGATAAATATAACCAGAAAATTCAATGCTCTCTAATCCTTGGATGCACGGACAAAAAAGCGGCCTACGGGCGGGTTACGGGCGCGCGTTGGCTTGACTTAGCAGCCAGGCCGTTGGTTCAAACCCTCTCGTCGGGGAGGGACACGAGCAAAACAACCGTTTCAAAACTGGATTCGCGCCAGTACCCAGGGGACGCTTTATCAACATTCGAGCCGCCAGCCCGGTTGTTCAAAAAGTTTGCGGACTACTTTCTTCTTGTTTCAACTTCAAATTTCTTCTATGATCAAATTTGAGGTTTCCTTTCTCTTTCTGCGCTTGAAATCCTTTCTTGCGAATTAACAGTTCCCAAACATTAGACAGTTACTGCAAAGAACTGCAAATCAGTTCTTTTAAAAGCAACCACGACGGCAACAACTGGGAAAACTTCAGTTAAAAACTTTTAAACTACCTCGCAATTATTCCAAATTGTAGGACTTTCGGTAAATTTTCTAATGTTTGGGAGCCGTAAATTCCCAAGCATGAAAGAAGTTTAGTTTAGACAGAGAGAGGAAACCTTGAATGATCATTTGACGTTGTTGTTTTGCAGAGAACGGCAAAGAAATGTACCAACGTGTGTAACGCACATGCATAGTCGTTGTGCTAATTAAACCATTGTTTCTTTTTTTTTTTTTTTTTCACGTTCTCGTTGCCGTCGCCAAAAATTCTAGGTAAATTAATTTACCATAGTAGTGCTTTGTGCTATTAAACTTTTCGAACAACCGAGCTGGCGGCTCGAATGTTGACAAAGCGTCCCCTGGGTACTCGTGCGAATCCAGTTTTGAAACGGTTGTTTTGCTCCTGTCCCTCCCCGACGAGAGGGTTTGAACCAACGGCCTGGCTGCTAAGCCAAGCCAACGGGCGCCCGTAACCCGCCCGTAGGCCGCTTTTTTGTCCGTGCATCCAAGGATTGGAGAGCATTGGATTTTCTGGTTGTATTTATCGTCCTTATGAGGCGATGACTGCGGTTTTGGAGCTAAATGTAAGAGGCATAGAAAGGAATGGACTCGCTCTTTACTCGAGCGAAGTTTTGGAGCGATTGGAATCGATTAAAGGTAATTTTTGTCGGTTTTCGTTGGAGTGACTTGGAATAGCGTGTTCTCCCTTTACTTCTTTTAGGTCAAGTCAAACCAGAAATATAAAAACTCGCTAAAATACCGTTTAGAAGCCATAAAGCCGCCAAGAAACAACAGACAGACATTATTTGATGAGGTATGAACACTTTAATGGCTGTTTATTTTTAATTTTGATATTTTATCAAACTCAAGATAAAATCCCATACAAATCCTTATATTTTTGTCGTTGAGGATTCCTGTTGTGAGCCTGGGCTCCCTGTGGTAAAACTTTCTTATACAAGCGCATGAGTATAGGCTACCAGTGTAGCCTCTTGTTAACTGACAATTGGCCGAAAAAATAGTAGTTAACTGACAATTGGGTACCCCCATTAGCACCCTCATTTAGCAGTGCTAGATTAATTTGTCGTGTGTTAATTTGGCCTTGTTTACAAAATGGTAAAGTAAGCTCACTGTAGCTGTCGAGAAAAAGCTGCGCCGGGTTTACAACTCTTTACAGGCAAATTCACCGCGAGAAACAACTTCAAGCATCACGCTTCAGTGAATGTTCCGATACCTATGGAATGAATTGAATTCCATTGTAATAATATAATGGATAGTAGCAATTATATATCTGGAAAAAATCCTCCCCTTTTCGCGTTATTTCCGCTAAATCGGAAAACACTATATATTTATGTTTAGTTTTTTTTGGTAATTTCTAAGTTTTTCAGGTTTGGAATTGTGACATGTAATACCCTAATCAGGCTGAAGGGCATTTTTGAGGGGGGAGGGGGAAAGGGCGGGGGGGTTGATCTCGTCATTTCACGAATAGAAATCTAGGACCGGAAAGAGTTACGCGATTAACATCGGAACGGATAGATTGCCGTCCAAAATGGTGGTGCTGTTCAGATGTGTGTTACTTTTCCTTTATACCCTCTTAAAGTTTGATGTTCCCAATGTTTACGTATTTTTCTACGAAAGAGACGATAACTTTGTAATAGGAACGAAATTAAAAAAAGCCCGTCAAGGTTGTTGAAAGGAGGTGTCGCTGAAGATTCCTGTCAATTTTTAGAATTTTCAGTCAGTTCAGTTGCAACCTGTTAGTAAACGAACTTGAAATGTTCACCCGTATACAGACTTCTATTTTATGAGAGGGGTGAATCCAGCGATCTGTTAGTTTTTGGTCGTATCGTAAGTTTGTCTCAGTAAAGGCTGTACTTTTAGCTTGTATTCGCTACGCTTTATAGCTGCGTGGAGCTCGCTAAAACCTTCGTTGTCATTTTTGACAGTCTAGCGACTGCTACGTTTATGCCAGCCCACTGTTTGATTGAGGCAAATATATGTATATTTCTATGAATACACATCCACTTAAAAATATGACATGACATGACATCTCAATACCCTAGGGAAATTAACAATAGGTCAGGGGGAGCTCCCCAAAAATTTTAGTGGCCGTATGTGACGACCTTCTTGAAATCCTAACCGGTTTAACCAACTATATCTTCAATGCCATAATATAGCTTGTATAAAGAACTAATCCCCCAGACAAAAGTCCACAAAGCTAAACAAACAAACCTTTGTTAACAACTTTTGTCCGTTTTTTTGTACATGATACCTATATCTCGTTTTGCGCATGCGCATTAACGAGATAAAAATGGACAATAAAATCTTCTTTTGAAAAATTGTATTTAAATATCCGTTCAGTAGTTTATGTTTAAAAACAAAAAGCGTACCATTAGTGCATCGAGGAGCTGTCTGGATGAGCACATAACGAAATTCATGATGTCATTCCGACTGAGTTTTATAAACATTTCTTCACAAAGGAAAAGTCAATCACAAATTGATACCAACATAAATTCTCATAAAAAAATGTGTCACAAAATCAAAGAGGGAGAACAACAGCACCTCCAAAACAATGATTAATGATTCTGGTTCCAGCACAAGGTATAGAAGAACACAAGAGTCTGAAAAGGCTCTGCAGTTCATTCATGGAGGGGAAACTGGATCGTTCTACGGTGCTTGGGACTATATTACTGCGGGTGCTCCAAAGGAACTTGTAACTGAATTTATTGTTGAATACAAGAGAGGAAATTTTCTAAAAAAAAAAATTCAACAATGCTGTGAATACATATCAAATGTCGCCAGAAGCTGTAACGCAAGCGGTAGCAACAAAATACCAGAACCATCTGTCCCGCAGGAAATATACGCTTGTGTGTAGAAGCCAGTCTTCGTACTTTGATCCAGAGTCTGAAACATGGCTACCTTGAAATGTTAGTTGTTCAGTATGGGAATTGACTTAAGACTGCCCAAGTCAGCGTGTAATTCAGCGGTGGATAAATTTGTAAATAGCTTGGACATTGGCAATGTCACACAGTTGCCTGGTGTAGCTGGAGTTTCAAGGACTGTAACAGGACTTGTCTTTATGATGTTGATTTACACCTTAGGGTTTCTCATCTTTCAAAAAGGCTTGTTTGGTACAACGAGGTTGCGAATCATTTCATCCTGCAGTTCTCGGATGATGGAGCCCCAGAGACGGGGCAACTCACTATGTCCATTGGTAGTTTAACTTCGTGGAACTTTGGAGACAGAGTAAAAAGCTCTGACTTTCAATATTTGCTGCACTGTGTCAGTTTAGATTAAAAAAATGTAGTGCTGGAAGAGCTGTGGAAACAACACACGGAGGAGATGTCAATGCTGGAGGGAAATGTGTTGGTGATTGCCGGAAAGGAACGTACTGTGGAGTTCCAACCAAGCGCGGATATGTGCTGGCAAAGCTGGGCAAACAACGAGACAACACAAGCTGCAACGTACTCTTCGCCATATGCCAATGTGCATAAAGATATAATAAGTGGCTACTTGTGGACCTACTTTAATAATCTCCTACTTTCTTAGGGCCTGATTACATGAGGCGGGCTGGCCCAGTAGTTAGCCGAGCCAGCCCGGTTTGCCGGGCCAGCCCAGCTCATGTAATCAGGTCCTTATTTATTTCTTTACTCATTTTTATCTCGTTAATGAGCATGCGCATTAAACGAGATTTCGGAATCAGTCAGGAAAAAAGGGACAAAAGTTGTTAACAAAATTTTATGGACTTTTGTCCGGGGGTGGGGGGGGGGGTTCTTCCTTCTTCTTTATAGAAGCTATATTAGGGCATTGAAGATATGGTTGGTTAAACCGGTTAGGATTTCAAGTAGGGCGTCACATACTGCACCTAAAATTTTTGGGGAGCACCCCCGGACATATTGTTAATTTCCCTAGGGTATTGGGATGTCAGAACTTGTCATGAACTTGTCATATCTCACATTACGTTACCGCAAAGGCATTAAGTTCTTCTTAAGTTTCGATATCTCACATTACCTATCAGCTTCAATCATTTGTCGTAAAGCCATTAAAGCTGCTTTAAAAGGGTAAAAATAGGTCAAATGAGTTTTTTGGCAAGCGCAGTTTGAGAATTTCACGGTGTATTTTTACGAATGGCGACGTTTTAAGAAAGTTAAATGGGACGGGAAAGTTTGTGTTTTAATATGAGCGATATGGCAGAGCAAAATAGCATGAAATTTGCGTTTGTTCTATTTTTGAAACATTGCTATTACGGTTTGATTATGCAATAGTATGGGAAAGACGTCATAGTTTTGTTGATTTAGCTACCGTGCACAAGGAAATTTTGCGGATTGTCCCACTGAATTTGTTTTGCGGGAGGAAATTTTTGCGGGTCGCGGAGACAGCTAAAAATTTTTGGTTCTATTTGCAATTCTTCGACAACCACAAAGTGATTACAGTGGCAGTAAAGCTCACTGTCGTTGCAGATAAAAATTAAACTGATCTCAGTACGCGGGTGGCGGCTTAGAATTTTAAACATGAACGCTTATCGGCATAAGTGGAAAAGCGTTATTTCCTGAATTATTCTAGAGTTCTCACGCAAGTATGAACCTGCCTGCCATGATCTATCAAGAAACGAAACATAATTATTATCAATTCGCTGTTCTGACTCAAATGAGTTCAAATTTTATATTCAAGTTCCGATGAACTTCATTGCATTCTCAAATGCTTGTTCATTTGGCTCGGATGGTTTTATGCCGGTGGATTTTCAAGATCGGTTGCTTATACGCGCCGCACTGTGAAAGAAATTTCCGGGAAAGTTTAAAATTTTACAAGATTTTGGTCTATTCTCTTGCCAAATAATGCCATTTCAATGTAATCGATTTTTGTTACAGTTAGCGTAAACTTCGAGTTCTACGAAGGGTTCGAATTTAATCAATTTTTGCATAACCGGAATTCGACTGGATAAAAATGTACGACGATAAGTCGTGCACTTGTAATAAGCTGAGCGTGCAAGGCCTAGCCGTGTGGTTTAAACGCAATGAGAAGTTGTAGACAATATGATAATTAAGGCCTTTAAAAATCAGTTGAAATCATTAATTCAAATGGATGGACTCAATAGCCATTTAGTTTACTCTTAATTCAAAAGATAAATAGTATTGAAATATTTATGAAGAGGAATTTAACCGTTGCAACTCCTTGGCGCACTGTATTCAATTTTTGTTAATAGGTTTTTTAGAAGACTTACCCGGCTTCTACTTGCAGCTGAAAAAGCTAGGCTACATTTATCTTCGCTCGATTCCAGGGGCTCATAAAGTTCGCTAGAAATTGAGCTTGCGGTGATGGTTTTATCAGGATTATCGCCATCGCCCTTGCTACTTGGTTCAAACAGGTCACTGCTGACTATTTCAGAACTGACAGGATTCGCGGTCTCATCTGGTTCGTAAGGGTCACTTGTGACAGGACTGTTCACTGCATAAGACATTGTAAGAACCCGTTTCGATTTTTCAACAATTTCATCTAAAATTATATCGCTTGAAATCCCCTTTGTTGCCATAAATATATATACAAGTCAATCTCTAGCTCTACAGTCCGCAACATCCTGTGACTACCGAAAACAATTCGTGATCTCGGCACACATGAAACATATATGTCAATCAACTTTTTTGATGTTTCAGAATGATGAACTTGCACAAGCATGCAAAAACGTGCATATCTATTTCAGTAGATAGAAGACGGAACGTTTATTAAACAGATTAGAGAATCATCGAGGCTACAAGAAGAAAAACATGCGTCGGACGACCGGTCGATATCAAGTGGCATTTTGATGTTAACCCTATTCAGACTGGGCTTTTTTAGGCAATCTGTGACGGGGGGGGGGGGGGGGGGGGGAGCTCCTCGGACCCCCCTTCATATCTCTGGAACCAGTAAGGCTAGGACCATGAAATTTTCACATAATGTTCATCTCCATACAAGGAAACCTCACACCCAGTTTTGATCTGCCACACCCAATTATGACGTCACAATAACGTCATTTTTGTTTTTCCGACGTTTCTTTGATATTTTTCCATCCAGATACTTAAAATATCAAATATAACTGTAAAATCATCTCTTTAATATTAAAACATAATAAATACAAACAAGGACACACTTGTAAAGCGAGAAAATGCAAACAAAGGCGATAAAACTATAATTTTGAAATTATTGTCCGCCATCTTGGATCCGCCATCTTGGATCCGTCATCTTGGATTCCCTTTTTTTTTCGTTTAAATTAAAATTTAAAAAAAAAATCTAAAAGAGAAAAGGATCAGAATGTATAAAACACGTATCAAACTAATGTCTATTATCCAAACAATGAACTTAGAAGCGTTATTTAATAAATAGTACAAAATTTTTCTCTATAAGTAAAAGAGAGCAAAAATTTGCCTACCCCTCCCCCCCAAATATTTCATGTTAAAATTTTTTTTATGTCTTTCAAGAACTAGTCCCAAGAAAAAACTATTCTAACAAGAAAATGCACTAAAAGTCAAAAAACAAGATCTTAAAATAAAAAAAATTCACCATATTTTAATATTTTGAAAACCTATGTGTCAAAAACCGGTTACCATGGCAACATGGTTGATCACACAGACATATTATGGATACCAAAATGTCCCTAGATACATTATTGGAAAAGTCAGAAAATTTCAGCCTCATAGCTATTTCGGTGTAAGAGTTATCACAATTTCACTGGAGGGGGGGGGGGGGGGTCGAAAAGCCCCTCCCCCCCAGTCTGAATAGGGTTAAGGAAGGTGAAAAGGTAACCTTTAAAAGATCAGGGCCACGGCTGCAATCACCGAAGTACAGATTAGCTCTTATCGATCTTTTCGCAACAATCAGGAGAAATTCTTGCCTCTCCCAAAGTTCCCCCTCCCCCATCACTTTTCTAATGGTCCATCCCTTATAATAATATGCATGTGGTGAAACCAAATGAAATAAAAGGTGTTGACAGGCCCATCACAAATCCAACTAGCGCCTGGCGTATTTGTTGTGACCTTTGTTCACTGGGTTTTAAGTTAGTTTGATTTTTACAGTTTAGCTCTTATCAGTATGGTATGAAATAAGGGGAGGTTCTTTATAGATCCGTCTAAGCAAAGATTGTGATTCATTTGTCCATGAGGATGTAGCCACACTGGGTTGTATTGTGTTACAAAGGATGAATTTCCTTCCACGCAATGGTTTATTATTTCTGTTTCCAGCTTTGCCGTGAAAATATTGGCGAAAGAAACTGCCATTTTTGACCCCGGCCATTGCGGTGCCATGAGTATAAAGGTAGTCTTTCCGCTATAATAAAAAGCAGACTGATGATGATAATTACGGGATTCTTTTTCCCATGTATCGCCGATAAATGTTTATTCATCCAGACGTGCACGAGTGGCGCCGTTTGAAATATCAATAACTTGCAATATCCGGTCGGTAAATTGACAAAAGTAGAAAAACCTCTTCACCGCAGATAAAACTATAAAAAGCCTGAAACTGACTTGCTGATAACGTCAAAACATTAAACATAGGACAAAACACAGAGTCGAACATTTTCTAACGACAGACAAGATTAATCCTCGTAACTGGCGATTGAGTTACTACACTGCATAATTTAAAGCATAATTATGTAAAATTATCAAATTGGCCAGTGCTCCTGTCTTGATGCGGGACAGATTACGTCATCAGTATGGAATTTCTCAAAGTAAATCGCAGACGCTCTCTCGCGCGAACGCCTCTAGCGGCCGGGAGCGATGAGACCCGATGAGAGGCGGCTGTATTCGCAGGCTAGCAATGTGTGGAAAACTGAATTAAAGATATAACAGTTATTGATAAGATTCATCTTTCGTGGAAGGAGGAATAATATGAGGGCCGAAATTTAAATGCATTAGTAATCTTATCAAGTGACATCAGACACATTGTAATAACCGTTTACTATTTGTAACGAAAAAGCCCGCCAAAAAGGTTATGTTTTACACTTCGATCTCAAAATGTTCTCAATAGACCTATTTCGATTTATTAAAATTTCTACCTGGCTTTCAGGTTTAGTGGAATAAAAGAAAAGTAATGACGTCGAGGTTCACGGATGGATAATTGATTTCCGGTTATTCTTTTATTCCACTAAGGTCCCTAAGCCTTCAGCTACAGTATTCCGTTGTAAACAATATTTAGGCTTAACTTGTTAACATGTGGCTAAAGATTTTACTTTCTTTTTTAACTTGCTTTAGAATGAATGCGATAAAAAGATGATACAATATGTCTAATTTTTGTATAATTAACAATTATGAGAATTACATGTTATTTTTTATTTATTTATTTATTTATTTATTTGCTTTCCCAGGTTGTGCTGCAACTGCTTGGGCGGGAACAAGAGAATTTCATTGCTTAATTGCCGAAAGCGACGATGATAAGCATAGGTCAATTCGACGGACAGTAGAATTACAGAAATATAGTAACTGCAATATTTGTTTTGCCGGAGAGGCTGAAAACATCTTAGTGTTGTTAATGTTGTTAATGATTCTTTTAATGTTTCAAAAAACGCACCTTTTTATTTATATCAGTGCTATTCAAACATATCATCGAGAAAATTAAACACAGAAGTTAGAGTTACTACGTTTTTAAAGGCATCAAATGATGCAATACAAATTTGATATTTAGAAAGTTTTTTTTTTATCAGCATTAATTTTAACAGCAGTTGAGGTACATTGTGGTGTTACGTGTCATCATTTAATAGCAAATTACTCAGTTTAAAGACAATTACTAAAAATAACATATTTATTAACATGGCCACCTTGCAGTCTTTTTCTTATTAAAATAATTACCATTTTCCTTTACTTTTACTGTTCTCATAAGGAACATGAAAATTTCCATATTATTTTCCTTTCCTGATGTCCTTTCCTTTTCAGTGACTCAGAAATGTAAAGGAACATGGAAATTCCCATGTTCCTTCTCGCTACAGAATGCAAAGGAACATGGAAATTTCCATGTTCCTTCGGGCTACTTAACGTAAGCCGAGATGTTTTCAAAAAGCTTCGCATTTTCAATTGGCTACAAAAGGAAACGAAACCTAATCACTAGCTCTATTCCTACAAGAGACACCATTCTACCCGAAGGTACACAATTTTTGAGTCAACGGAAAAAGCGACAAAATATTTTCATTTTCCTTTTTGCAATAGTCTACCTTTTTACTGAGCTTATTGACATGCACAAAGCTCTTGTTGTTTCTCATACTTTACATCCACATATACACTGCACATATAAATTGCCTGTTTAAAAACATTGCCAGTAAATCAATTTTAATCCCAAATGAAAATCGTTGCAATATATTTTAGTTCTGTTTAAATATCAATAAATGAAAATAGTAAAGATTTTTAACCTTCGTACATTTTTCCCAAATTTCGATTGATAAGAAAATCGCTATTGTAATGCTATACAAGGCATTGCTACTAAAATACTGTGAATACAAAAAATAGAAAAATTAACTAAGTAAAAGGGCTCTCTAGTCAAGACAGATTGAATATAAGTAGTTTTGCCACCCCCATCCCTTCTTAAAAATTTCCCCCGTAGCAACCAAATTCGCCCCCTCATTCGCTTGATATAATCAAGTTGAAGTTTCCCCTCAGTAAAATGAAGACTATTTTGAACAAATACGCTAGATTAACATGAAAATTATTTACATTCACACTCGTGATTCTTTTGTTGCTAACGACTTTTATTGATTTAGTGGCTCCTAAAAGAGCCCTTAAGTCCTCTATGACAGCAATGTTAGACATACAGGTATTTTCAATCTTTCAACTTCAATAGACCATTAAGCAGCTTTACACATATTACCTATCACGTGCTTACTACATTTACCTATAAAGGGAACAAACGTTTCCAATTCTTGTTGTTGTTTTTTATTAACCTTACGTTCTCTCGCATTAACGAGATGGCTTTAAGAGCCCTTTGATTTTATTTATTTTTACTTTCATTGTTAATAGAATACAGGCATTAAACCCATGAAACAATTACTAATTTTTGAACACTAAACAGTATTTAGTTTGAAATAAAATTATTAATTAAACTAAATAGCATTATAATTACATATTTAAATGTTTAAATATTTAAATATTAGTATATTATTAAATTTTAAATTTTATTATTATCTCAATATCAAGTCCTAGGATTTCACGGTAACAATCGTTTCCGGTACCGTGTCGTTACTGTGTTGTTGAAATAACGGAACCGAGAAATAGTTTCCCTCCTATTGACATACAATGTATTCAGCCTTGTGTCTAGAGGAATATTCACGGAACCTAAAAATAGTTACAGATAGGTTCCCATAATCTCTGGGCACGGGACCGAAAATTGGTTTTCCATGGTATTTGAAATTCTAGGGCTTGAATATTCATAAATGTAAATCATACTTAAATATTTAAATCTTAAAAACATTAAATATCTATAAATGTTTATATATTTAAATTATTAAAATACTTAATTGACATTTTGGTAAGTAGTTGTTTATTGTAACTGTTTCCTTTCATTATTACTTCAGGTAACATTTGTACCATGGGTGGCTCTATAGGGTTTGACAAAAGCAACACCTGGAAACCATACACAAATGCAGTCAGAGAAAAGCATGGAAAGGATGTTCAAAAGTTTGAAGCTTCTTTAAAGGATACCTTGTCTGACAGTACCAAACATGACCAGAAGCTCAAGTACATGGCGGAGAATGGTATAAGACAACTTGGCCCTCCCAGACTAGGAGAGTTTGCTGACAAGCAAAGGCCTGAGCCCCTTCACTGCGAGATAAATGCCTGGCAACAGGTTCTTAACATCATATATCAAATGTCAGTACAAAGAAAGATGTTTGATCAGTTTCTGAAAGTTTTAGCGGCCCCACCAATTATTGTTGCCCCTGTCCCTGAACCAGCATTTGAGGAGCAAGAAACACCAATTGCTGGTTGTGGTTTGGTGTTTCTTGTACCTTCTTTTAAGGAACACTTCAAAGATGAAAAGAAAAGGTTCAACAAGATCTCTACCCGATTAGTAGGAGACCACGCCATTGCTATTGCGCGGTATGGGTATCGTTTGGTTGGTTGCCTACAATTCCACGAGGAATTACCTCAACAAAAGATCAAGCGTCTAGCATTCAGCCGAATTGTGGTGTACCTACGAAATGCTTGTGCATTATTCAACAAGGTTTCTGCCACAAGAGCAGAGCTATTGGAACTTGAGGAGAATTGCAAACTTTATTTCAATTTGCTTTGTTTATTCTTCCCAGATCATGTTAATGTAACATGTTGGACAGTTGGTTATGCACTGCCATTTCACGCATTAAAACTGTACGATATGTATAAAGTTGGCTAAGGCATAATTAATAATTTCACAACAAAGGAAAGAGGCCAAGCACTCGGCAGTCAAGAATGACTTGAACCTGAGCAACAGGTCCAACAGCGCAGACAAGGCAGGTAAATGGTGGCAGGTCATGAAAGCCAACTATGTGAGAAGTGTGTATCTTTCTAAACATCAACCACCACCACAGACATATAAGCCCCACTTTAAGTCACGAGTACCGCCCCACTGTCGTTCTGATGGTTTTTGTAACTGTGGCAGAATGAAGCTAGTGGACTGTGATCTTTGCCATACCTGTCTTCAGTGTTATGACGTTGTCAACTCAGCAGAGAAACAGGAACTATGCACTGAACTTGTACAGATTTTAAAGCCACATATATGTACTGAGTGTGGTCAGAGGTTTGCAGACCAAGTTGACATGCAGTCACATGAGTTGCTACACATTGGTGAAAATAGAGTCCTTTTGAGTGTCAAGAACCCAAAAGAGATGAGTGTTTCAAAGCTTAAAGCAGAACTTAAGAAAAGGAACTTTTCAACTGGTGGAAGGAAGGACATTTTAGTCAAGAGACTTGAAAGAAGTTTATGGGTGGAAA
The DNA here is from genome assembly GCA_022457155.1 of Cladopsammia gracilis. NCBI lineage: Eukaryota > Metazoa > Cnidaria > Anthozoa > Scleractinia > Dendrophylliidae > Cladopsammia > Cladopsammia gracilis. Next base: position 1,307,443 of record JAJGOT010000094.1, on the reverse strand, counting down.
ATACCAGTACTCACCATGAATTGGGAAATATCACGTGACCCATAGCATAACAATGGGAGAAAGCCGCATAGCAAATGACCCAGGGTCGAACGGAACAAATAGAAGAGTTCTTTATCGAAAGTTATGAATACTAATAAGTGAGTATGAAATCTGTATCAAAGGTTAAGAATACTAATTAGGCTGCAGTTGATCTGTATCGGGGTTTACAAACCTTCATTAAACATTCATTTCTTTTGTATTTTCCTTATGAATTATTAATGAATTTTATAAGGTAATGTACTGTTTCACGGGTTAAAGGGAAGGTTTCACGGTTTGGCACATGTGCAAGCTATGACGTAACTCATTTAATTTCATTGTTTAGACCAATCGGAAGCGAGTAGATAACTCTGGCGGGAAATTTGCCCATGAAAATGTCGCGGTCATTCAGCCGATTTAATAGATAATTATGCATACCCATGTGTGCCATGAAAACCACCAGAGCGTAGAATAAATCTTTCGGGTCTAAGGTTTTATTCAGTATTGACTTGATCGGTCTAATCCGTTAAAATTGGTACGAAAGCGAATAAAGCATTTTAATTTGTGCACTTGCGCAGAACCATGAAACAATCCCTTTAAGAAAAATCACTCTAATGAATTCATAAGTTTCTTTTACTCATAAATTTTACTCATGGCCCATCTAGCCTAGCTTTCATGTTTTAGCAAGAATTCAAATGCCTAGAACTTCTCCTCAAATGCGAAGGGCCCTGAAACTAGGCACAATGACTCCTTTTGACACAATCTTTCTTGCTTTTTAATTCATTCCTTAATTGCAGACATTTAAAATTTTTCAAAATTACATGGGGCCCTTTATGAAAACGGTGTACAGATGAATATTTTGTACATTTACATTTGCATGTACTACACCTTTTTATAAGAACAAGCTTAATAAGAACACTGAGGCTGAAATTGCTGAAAAATTTTGATTAATTTAATTTAATAACAACAATAATTAACAACTATTCACCGAAGTGGAGGTCGAGTAAATATCCATCACTGGCCACCGACACTGTGCCCGAGGCCGCAGGGCGAGGGCCGTACTCAAGATCTCTATACGGACCTCCCCGACCGGTGATTAGCATTTTTACTTTTTTTTTGCTAGGTCAAAAAATAAACACAAGAGTCCTAGATGTATGGAAACCTCTCCGGGAGGAACTGTATGTCAGCCCGTGACAGTTTCCCTTTGATAGGAATTACCATACTAAATGGCATGTGCACAGACTCTCATGCTGTATTTGTGCTTGCATGCCAGCCGTGACAACCAGTCAAAGAAAAAGTTTGATACACCCTGGTTTCATGCAATCATTCTTACAGTTTGTTTATAAACAGTAACTACTAAATGATTTAATTAAACGTTCATTGCCAAACTTAATTGGATGAACTGTTAACTTAATTGGATGAAATGTTCCTATTCATAAGTCCCTGAGACTTGAGTCCACTGCATAGTCATCACATGTATATCTTTGAATGTAGAAGGACACAAAGGCTTTCTGGCTCTTCATTACATACTCAATCCAGAATGGTGTTGATTCAGAAATTACAATCATTGATTTTCCATTGTAGACTGAGTGCTTTTTTCCCCCTGTTGTCGAAGGAACCCTTTTAAAATGTCTCGTGGCAAAAAACGTTTCTCCAGAGAAGCGAGCTGGCGAAAGTAGTCTTTTTAAGGATCTCATTTGAGTAAGAGTTATCACATGTTTACCGCCATTGCGAATTGTTTTTACATCACCAGAGTATCCGCGGCACAGCGAAGCAAATGACGAAATATCGCCCAGGGAAAGAACAACGATACTGGAGTGACAAGGCCTGTAGCTTTAGATCTTGAAAGTTTCGAATTAAGTGTTTTTCCAATTTCGAACAAGTAAGAATCGAGAACAGGACCGACCAGCTCAAGTTTATTCCCGATGATTTCTTCAAGCATGTTGTCCATATTCATCATGCCGTAATTTGGCTTCCCCCTTGCTTTTCGCACAGCCTTAATCCACTCTCTCTCGACCGAGGATTTCATTTCTACGTTCTGCATCTCCTTTATTAGCTTTCAAATCAAGACACAACTCATCCCTCTTTGTCGCCATGTTTTTTAATATCTGTAGCTGTGTGTGGTGTATACCGCTGAAAAATTTGAGCCCGCGCGAGTGGGAGAATTTTCAGATCAAATGACCTAAGTGTCTTTAAAACTTATCTTTCTATTTTGAATATTTTAAATGTGTGTTATTGCAAATCACTGCCGGTTTTGGTCAGCACGGACAGTTTAGTTTAGTTTAGTTTAGTTTAGTTTAGTTTAGTTTAGTTTAGTTTAGTTTAGTTTAGTTTAGTTTAGTTTAGTTTAGTTTAGTTTAGTTTAGCTCTAAACAAATGCTTCCACGATCTGCTAGCTTCATTTGTCCTTTGACGAAATAAGCACTTAGCTCTATATTCCTCCAAAAACGCTTGACTGCAGAGTTACATTGTTCGTAGTCCCAAATTAATGCTGTCTTGACCATTGTTTGAGAAATTTGAAACTTGTCTTGAGTAGCAAACCACGAAAAAATGCAGGGAAAAACGATTTTGCAAGCCGTTTTCTCTGCTAAACACAACAGTGTTTACTATGGCTGACGTAACATCTGGCGTGCAGCCTTTGGAAGCACGCGAAAAACAAAGCCTCGCTTTGGTTTCAAAATTGCTAACATCCCGGATGTTGCGGACGTCAATACGCCCGCGAGCTAGCCCTGCGCAGCGGACGGACGCGCTCGCGAACTAACCCTGCGCGAGTTCGCGCCCGCGAAACATTCCGCTAGCAGGACCAAAAAAATGACGGGCATGGTTTTACTATAAGTATGGAGCTCCGCGAGCAGGCCTTCGGCCCGCGAGAGCTCCGCTATAAATTACTTGGTACTTACATGTACGACTCACGGTCCTGCTTTTCCATTTGTGTGTACAAAGTTGGTCTATTTCTTCTCTTAGCTGCTTTACTTCATCCTTAAGTTCGCTAATTTGTGTTTCATTTTTCCTTATTGTTGATTTGAGCATGACATTCTTCGACAACAAAATCCCGACATTTTCTGTTTCCAAGCTTTTTTTTTCATTTTTGCATATGCTCTGTTTTTCCTCTGTTCGTTGATCTTCAAGGCTTTCTCTCGTTTGCCCATTAAGTCCGATAGCACAGAGCTTCAACCCCTCCATAAATTGACTTAATCTGTCGTGTAATTCCTTCACTTTCAACTGTATTGCGTCGATCTCCTTCTTCCGGTCATAGCAGTGTTGGCAGTGTTTTTCATCTTGTGGTGAGTCATTTGAACTTTGGACTTGTTCGTTGTTATTAGGGTATGTTTGTGTATTTAAACTTGTGTTCAGCCCTTCGTTGTCTCTGGAGTCGGTCAGCGACTCATCTACTTCAGATTCCGGCCAGTTCATTGTTTCTTTCTCTTTGGCAGAAGTTAGAAAATCGTTTAATGTGTTTATAATTTGTTTAAGGTATTCTCTCAGTTTAGTACTTTCAGCTCCTTCTGTGATGAGTTCAGATTTCAACTCTTCCAATTCTGCGGCAGAAAGAGAATGTATTCGGTTAGCTGGTCATGTTTCATTGTAGTTACGACGACTGAGTGATCACAAGTGAGGATGCATCAAAATATTTCGTTGATGTAGTTATGGCACGTTACTCACTATTACCGGAAATAAGAATTAACATATAACAAACACTTTTCGACTGTTTCTCTGGACACTTTTGAAAAAAGCATAGTTCTCATATGCCACCGGTATATCTACGATAACATCGGTAGTCTGGTCCCCGGACCCCTTTTGACTTTCAGCATTAGCTTGCCTCGCGGTTCGTCTGGAGGGTTTGCCATTATTCCTACTCTGTGTTACCCATGCAATCACTACAAAGATATTCATTGGCATTTATTATCGGGGCGGCGGGCAGCGACGGTCTGCTTTAAGGTGTTTCGATACAGTTTTCTGGGGACCACACCTATATTTTTCAATCGGCTTTTTCATTCGGTATTCTCCAAGTCAAATCAACGTGAAATTTTCACCACTTGCTGGCCGGTTTTGAATTGAAATTTGGCAGAATCTATTTTCCGCTAAAATCGATATTACCATGACAACGATAAACAAGAAACTTCAAAATCAGTAAAAGTGAAATTTTACGCGTCTTAGATTTCCCATTAAAAATCCCAAATATAGATGTTGTAGTTCATTTTTATCCTTGGTTCAATTTTGATTTTCCATTGTTCTTTTCTATGCTAATATATGATAATGAATATCAAACAAAGGAAAATCAAAATTGAACCAAGGATAAAATTGAACTACAACATACAGTGTATATATAATATACATGTATATATTGGATAATGCCTCTTGTTTTGCTATGCTTGTATTCATGCTGTAAGACATATGCAGGGCTGCAAATAATTATTTTTTCTTGAAAGGACATATGATGTCCAACTTGGGCACCATTTTGGTCGGACAAACGAAAAATTTGGTCGCACATCACATTATTTACCATGCATTACAAGCGGGCATACATGACGTATTCATTGCTCAAGGGTTTGCAGTGCATTATAATTATAGGCAATTTCAAACACGGTCAGCCATTTGCAAGGTTTCCGGACATAATGTCCGACCACGGTTGCGATTTCGTCGGACATTGGCAAATTTTGGTCGTCCATTGTCCGATGACCGACTGTTATTTGCAGCCCTGCATATGGCAGTATGTCATAGTATAAGTTATTGTCATAAAATATTTCCTATTATAAAATAACTGAGATACTACGCGCGTTCTGATTGGTCAAAGACCTATTGACTATTGTGCCGGTAAACTCATATAAAACCGCGCAAGCGAAACTGTAAAGTACACAACGTTCAATTTTCCACTGCATCAACGGAATCGAGAGGAAAAAGAATTTCACAACTCGAGCCGGTTTAGTTTCTTATTGCATATTGTGGTCTGTTAGAAGATGAAAAGAGAAGATATGTTTCTTGTAAACGATACGTTGCTGCTCAAACCTACAAAATAAAAAAAAAATTCCCACGCACACAAGCAAAAAACGGCTTATCGACAAAAGAACACTAAGCTTTAATATTTTAAAACTGATATCAACAAAAGGAATATATTTTCATTTAACATTGGCTTGGAAAGGCTTACATGCAGCGATCAATGACAATCAAAACAACCTCGATATGTACTTTGTGAAGTTCACTGAACTGAAGGTTTAGCTATAGAGTGTTTTCACTCACGTGGTCTGCAGCTATGCTAATTTATTTGAACAAAACAAAGTGTTTGCATTAGAAAAGAGTTCAATCCCCACAGGATTAGCTTGGGACACCAATATGGCCGCCGTTTTATTGTTTTGGGACACCAACATGGCCGCCGTGACGTCATGTGAAAACACTTCATTAGTGGAAAGCTAAAAAATTATGGATCACAAAGAGAAAACAATGGCTTTCAAACTGAGGAATTTTCGATTGAAATTCACTGAACTGAAGTTTATAAATGTTCCTACAAATCCTAAGATAACTTCTAAATAAGACGGATTTTCACAGTGGAATTAAAAAGCAAAGCTTAAGTCTTATACCTTTGTTGTTTAGGATAAGCTTAATTATTTTACGCCGATTCCATTTATACGCTTTATCGTGTTTTGTTTTTGAGATTTTTTCATGGAATACTTTTGTACCGGATGCAGTTTTAACTCTGATTATGTGTCCAAGCAAGGATGATCAATTAGCAAGAAGAAAATGAAGCTAACAAAAATTATAGGTTTATGGTTAAACGAATTATTTGCATGGAATGATCAAACAATTCAACTGTAGGCTTAAAAAACAATGAGCTTAGTTTTCATTCAGAACTTAAAATGTAGAGAAGTACGGACTTCATTGTACACTTCAAAGTAAGTGGATAAAGTCGAAAACATTTTCAGAAGCTGAGTTTCTGGAACTAACCTTTATTCCAATTGAAAAATTCTTGACAAGAAGGCAATCTTTGAATCCAAGATACGCCATAAAAATTTTAGGCTTTCAAACTTTCCTCGTACATTCATGTTTGCGGCGGCAGATTCCGGACACAATTTTCTGGATTTCCCATTCAAAAACCTTTTGAATCATTGAATATATTTTCTTCTTTCAGCTGATAAATTCCAACTGACGAATTTCAAAGCGCTAAAACTTTTCATCACTTTCGTTGAACCCGTGAATTTGTCAGTGCAGCTTTGTCAGTGGCATCGTGTAAAGTTCATTCTTTCAGCCGCTTTGATTGGTTTTCCCGGTCATATGATGAATGTTATGAGAACAAGCTACTTGATCGGCACAAAACTACAATAAATTTCTCTCTTTCCAAACGCTTTTCATAGTTATTTCATAAAAGCAATAGAACACATTTTCTATGAGTTTACCGGCGTTACCGGTAAACTAATAGAAAATGTGCTCTATTGCTTAATTAAAATATTCCAAATGTGAGATATCTATTGTGAACATTGCTGGCTAGACAGGAGTTTGATAACCCTAGGGAGCCCTTTTTTGGTTTCAGTGCTCCTTGCCCGGAGCACTGTAGTAGCTCTTGAGATATTTCAATTCACTGAACTGGTTTAAGAGAGTGTAGTTTCCAATGTACTTTACCTTACACTGTACCTGTACATTGATATTTTGTTGCTTCAGATCCGATGGCGAGTACACTAGTGATCTTAGCGACAGTGAGGATTCAGATGACCCTAGTGAGGTAGAGGGTGGTTCAGAAAGTGGATGTGGTTTCAAGTGATTCGGAAGATAACCCTAGTGAAGAGGAATTCGGTCTGGAGTCCTTCCAAGTAGATCTTACACAGTAAGTAAATAGTTTTTCATTGCTGCCTAGCTCACAAACAGTCCTCATAGATTTAACACACTTGAAAAACAATTTTCATTTTTTCATTTATAAAACCTAAATTTGAACACTGCGAAAGTCCTTATAAAGTGGTTATATTTTATTAATAAAAAATAAGTGTGGAAGGGATGCGCAAGTGTTTATTGTGAGAAAAAGATAAAAAGTTCCCATAATTCAGGAAATTTCATTTATTTTTTGCAGATTTTCGTCTGAGTTGGATAGTGCAACACTGACAGCCCTAGACATAGATCCGGAACTGGAACCTGCACCTGTACCAGAATCTGTAGCTGAAGTGACGCAGAGCCAGCCAGAGTCAGAAGCTGACTCCTCCCCCTGCCTTCCAGTGTTTGACCCGATGACATTTGAAGAGTACAAGGATTGGCACTGGAATAGGAGGGCTACTAGTGCGCGAGGAAAACATGCAAAAATACCTGGAGTTTGTTAAGGCAGACAGGGTTGTTGTTGAAGTGGAGAAAATCGTTGAATTGTTAGAGGGCCAATGCAAAGCAGTTGGTTGTAATGGAACACCGAAAGTGGTTGCAAGAAAATTAGAGGCTGGTGTATTGCTAATTACACACAGGTGCAGTAAGGGGGATGGTGGTATATGGAGCTCTTCATCAGTCTTGGGTGATAAACGGGGGCAAAAAATGTATATGTCTTCTGTATTGTTGGCCTCTTCAGTTCTTGTTTCTGGAAATAATTTTGAGGTGTCTTTGCTTGCCCAAAGTCTGAATTTGAATTTTGTCTCCTCCACAACTTTCTCAAGGATTCAAAGTTTATATGCCTTGCCTAGCATCAAGGAGTTGTGGAATGAAATGAATAAAGTGATTTGGAAAGTCTTCGAAAATGATGTTCTAGTGATTTGTGGTGATGGGAGAATGGATTCCCCAGGGTTTAGGATTCCCCAGGGTTTAGTGCACCAAGATGGAGCACTACCTGAATGTCATTATTGTTCTCGAGGTGGTTGACAAACGGGAAGCGGGAGGAACGTCAACTCTGATGGAAAAAATGGGGTGCAAAAGGCTGCTGGAAAGAATGATGAACAGCCTCAACCTTGGAGAGCATTCGGAGTGATCATGAAAATGGTCAGGGAACTTGAAGGTATGATCATATAATTAATTCAGTGATTACTATTACGGGTTGAAAAAGTTTGAAATGAAAACACAAGGAAACAAGGATAATAATTTTTTGGCAGATTATTACTACATGTATGGTTGACATTGTATGTATATTTTTTTTAACTTTTACCAGTTACATACCTCTGAAAAGTGGTTAGGGAGGCCAGAAAAGAATTGTTTTCTTATTTTCAATTGAATGCATTTTTATATTCATGTACAGTATTTTTTATTTCAGATGCAAACTGTGAGGTCCTTTCCAATCTTTTTCATTCCCTTGATATATGGCATAAGTTAATTAAGCTGACTGCCAAGATTTCTACTGTATGTATCTGACTTTTCATTTTAATTATACAGGGGGTTCTGACAGTGTGCGCGGGTGCGGGTCCGCAAAATTTTGTCAAACCCGCACAACTCCTGAAAATCCGCACAATACTGAAATATTTGCTAAACATTTTTAATTAAATCAGGTATTTCTATTGATTACCAAGATTTCGAGAAACGTTTTACGCTATTTTCAGCCTATTCTCCTTCAAAACAATAGAGAAATCCCTCGCTTTCCTCGAACACCTCGAGCGGATATATAAACAACAAGGCGTTCTCTTCGCCGTCCAGAGAACTCGTCTCAGTTTTACTTCTATCAGACTTCCTACCACATTTTTCGCGTAGCTTTTTAGTTGTCGTTTTCCAGACATTATGTCGTTTTTCTTAGCAGCCTGTCAGTGATATTTTTTCGAGCGCTTTCGCTTCCTCTTTCAGTTTAATATGTCGGGGACCGAAGAAGAAACACCGAAGAAATGTACCGTCGCGCCGAAATGAATGTCACTGTGTCTGAATTATTTTCGCAAAGAACTGATCAAGTTTGCGAATCGACAACTATTCAAGCGCTGGAACTTCGGACCGATAGGATAAATTTATTGCCGGGTAAGTTCTGATCAGAATACTGGATTTGATTTTTTTTAATCAAGTGAAAGATGTTTTGATTCAGGAAAATGCTCTACGATCTATTACGAGGGTGGTAAACGGGGGGGTCTAGATCACGTTTCACGAAAAATAAAATTGTCATTTCACGTTTCACGGAGAATAAAATGGCCATTTCACGAAAAAAAAAAAGATTCCTTACTTTCTGGAAATTAAATTACATCCAAAGTACAGCTTTGTTTGCTGTCTTCACCGACCGTCCACTCCTCATTCTTCCTAATGTAAAAAGAAAGCCGAGTTCTTTGTTTTGCCGATGTTGTGTTAAATTACCTAACCTTGTAGAGTGACCTGGGTTCCAGAATGACGATCAGTCACGGTCATGCATTCGTCACGCAATTTACCACCGGCGTATTTAAACGCTCGCTGGATAATATTTTTTGGGAGAAAGAAAGAATCACGGTTTACAGTCGCATTTTACGTGAAAAAAAAACAACAACAACAACAGTCAGTTTGCAGTGCTCATGAAAAAAAAGTCGATTCACACGGTTCACGGGTATGTAACCAAATCACGTTTCACGAGAAAAAAATGGCCATTTCACAATTCACGGGTAAAAAAAGGCCTTTCACGGATCACGAAAAAACCCTTTACCACCCTCTATTACATGTAAGAGAAAAACAAACATGCTATCAAATTACATTTAGCACGCAATTTGCATACATCTCAAGGTTGTGTTTTTGCGGCAAACTTTCGAAAAAATTGTGTGAACCTTTACTGGAAATTATTCACACTACATAAAATGTACGGATAATTCATAAAGGAACTCGCTCAGATCGGAAACATTTTATTTTGAGGTGGTATTTCGGTTTTACCCGATCGAGTTCATCGTGTCACGCAATGTGATTTTGTTGAGACAAATAAACTTTGGTGATAGAAAAACAGCCGCAAATTGGCGATTGCTGGGTACATTTTAATCCCCAAAGTAAAACGTCTTTTTATATTTTTCATTTATGCAGAATTTCCTCCCTGTCATATTTTTTTGGCCTGGCTAAAACACTGGTGATTGAATATTTGGTTGGTCACAGGATTGCACAATCCCGCACAATCTGCCCCAAAACTCCCGCACAATTTTAACTTTTTTCCCGCACCCTGTCAGAATCCCTGATTATAGAAATTTACATACATGTAAAACCTTACTGAATGATGATAATTATGAAGGTTCAATTTTACAGTGATTCCTTATGTCCTTCGCATGTTGATTCTTTCAATGTCTAAAACTGTTTTTCAGGCTGCGAAGTTCAAGGGCTGTGAAAAACTCTCACAGTGGGTTGAACCTGTACGGAACCATTTCTGGCACTGTGCAGAAACTTGTGATGGAGATGTTGAATTACTGAAGGTACAAGCCTTTCAGATGAGTTGGTGATTTGAGATTACTGTAGTAATTTTGTAACATGAATAACATTATCTTTTCTTTTAAGGACAAGTGGTTGGGAATTGTTCACCATGTTTGTGGGGAGCACGGGTGGGATGGTGGATGTTGCTCTCATGGACCACTTACAGAAGTTGAAGGTGGCAAGGAGTACTTGGCCATGACCCCCAAAGCTGCAGAAGAACTGAAGAAAATAGTTTTGGATCGTGAATGGCTGAAGAGTCTCCAACACTATGTGCAGTTCTGGTACATGGGTTTTTTCAGAACACTTCTTATATTATTTTTATATGACCAAACCCCAAGCCAAAGATGGATGTGTGGATGAGTGTTTTTTTTTTCTAGGGGGAGGGGGGGCAGGGGGTGCATGCGGGGGATGTACTCCAGTATATGAATGATTGGTTTTCACACTTTACTTCCACGCATAGATAATTTTCTTTAGAGAGGGTCTTGATAATTTAAACTAGAACTTGTACTGTTTACGTAGTTGACTGATACTTTTTGAATAAATATTCTAGAATTAGAGGTAAAAGTTTCAGACAAACTAATACTTTTTGGTTTGAATTCATTCTTTTATTTCCATCTAGACATACCAGCAACCTGGAAAATTTCAACTCTATGTTGTTGAAGTATGCACCAAAACGGATTGCTTTTGCGTAAGTATGCAAATAAGCAATTATCTAGGTTTTGCACGGCAGCCATGTTGAAAATGGTTTGCATTGGAATAAATATTTTTTCCCAAAGGAAAAAAAAACATAAAATTAATTGTTCCTGCCCTGCGACATGGCTGCGGTGCAAAACCTCTATTATTTAACAATTATTGACAGAAGTGGAGGTGAGTAGTGGTGGATATTCACCAAGCGAGGTAAATATCCACCACTTTCACCAACACTGAGGTGAATAATTGTTTTACCAAACAAGCTGAATAACTAGCGGACCAAAAAATTACTTTACTTTTTAGCGGACCAAAAAATGCATTTTGTTTCTCTTCGGATGCTCGGAGGTGAATAGTACTTTGCTAACCACCTCTGAGTTAGCCAATCAGAATGCGCGAAAAGCACTATTCACTTGTGTGGTATATACTAATGTAAAATATATAGTCTGTGGTGATACAACTTCCTAGTTTGCTCAGAAACAGGTTACACCACTTTGCCTGCCACATGCAAGGATATTATGTCAACACTATATTTCCCGGTTCATCTGTGTTATGATCTCCAAGTATACAAAGGTATTAAAACTTCAACTGAACTTAATGGTTTAATGTTTCAGGTACAAAGTGTTCACCGGACGGATTCTGCTTGTTGCCCTGGATCACAATTTCCACCTTTTCCGAAAGACCATGAAAGGATACTTCAAGAAAATTTACTCCAAGCGTTCAGGAAACTGGAGGGTAGAATCAGCCCAAGCACTATCCGCATTTTCCTTTGCTCCGGGCAGACATATTGCGACGTCGTGTTGAAGATGCAGATGCCATCACAAGGCATATTGAAGTTGCACCGACTAATCCAGTCCATCTTGCACCGACAATAGTTATGAAAAGGGCCCCTTCAACTGAAGAGTTGGTCAAAGCTAAATTGTCGCGCTTTCTGCCCTCCAAGAAATGTGAATAGCATTTATGTGAATCGCCGAATAAGTGTTATTGATTGTAATTATTGGAAACTGTTTGATATTCTCTCACAATCGAAAACATTGAAGCAAGGTATAAAGCCATATTTTTATATTACATTTTTTAGAAGATGTTTGTTTGACCTTGTATTTTATTAACTGTAACAAGTGTAGGACCATCATGCAACCATGGTTTCAAAATGGGTGATTCTCGCCAAAGAAATTAATGTTCTAACAGTGAAATCCTGGGGTTTAAACAGAGCACTGACCCTTAACTGACCTCTAAAAATCAACAAAATCTTACAATTATTGAGATCTCCCCACTATCAAGTCAGTGCTATTTATGCTAACCGGAATGTTGTTCAGGCTAGAAAAGTGCTATTAAGGCTAACCATAGTGCTTTTAAATTTCTGAATTTCAACCAGTGAAATTGGAGAGGACTACGGTTAGCCTAAATAGTACTGTGGTTAGCCGGAATAACAGACTGATTTTTCTAAATAGCATTAACTCGACAGTGGTTAGCTATCAATAATGGTAAGGGACAACCCATTGATTTTTAGAGGGGGTCAGTGTTTGTCGAAGTCCGGAATCCTGAGTTTGGAATCGTTGATGTTATCAAACCTTCCCATTATTCAAAGCAATAAATCGAGATTCAACTGTGTTTCTAAAATACTTTACTTCCATATTACTGTTTACTGTACTCGAGTTCTGAAAGTTGACTCGTAATGAATTTTGCCCTTGTCCATTGGATGAGGGGAGGGGATTGGGGGGGGGGGGGGGGGGGTTGGCATTTTGACAGCTTGTGAAGTCACCTTAGATTGCAATTTTTCTATGAACGGCGAAAACCCATGTAATTCCCGTCTGGAGCCGGATATGCTTGTCTAATAAATAAAACTACACACGATGGCAATATTTTTCTAGTCCCTCTGCCTAGTTTGCCATATTCCACAAGGTGTACTGCCGGTATGCGGCCTTTCGATAACTTTGAGTAAAGTTATAGGGTTCGTCTGCGCGGATGTCAAATCTGGCTCTTATTGCCAACTGCAAGACTTCCCGATCCAGGCAAATAGTGTTGAACATAACGTAGGAAGTTACACATATTCTCTTTTTGCAACAAACATTCTCCTGTTCGTTTGGCATCCTTCGGCAAACTCCACAAACACACCACGGTCCCGGATTTTCTTCTGGCGGCTGCGGTTCAGGATCTTCACTTTCGGCTAACATGTTTCTAGCAAATTCAATACTGCCGCGGCCTTGACTCAGCAACCGAATGAGTAGCTTGTCTTTATCGTCAGAAGACATTTTCGATATAAATTCCTGATAAAAACAGACGTAAAAAGGCATACATAACTTGTGGGTAATCGCGGCTTTGACAATCGGAGATTTTGGTGTTTATTTACCTTTAATTCAACCTCGGACTCCTCCACAGCTCTCCTATGCCGGGCAAAAGCACTAGGATTTGAGATCTGTTGACCTTCCTCGGCCTAGTTTTTGCAGGCACCTTTCTTAGTGCCACAGGAACAATTATTGCAGCATTTGAGGTTGTCATTTTTACTCGGACAGCCTTCGAACCTCGTGCTTTTTCTTCGACTGCAGGTATTCTTAAAACGGCAAACCTACAAACACATAACAGCTCGTATTTAGTCTGACAAAGAAGGCAAAAACATCGAACGAGCAAACGAGAAAGGAATGGCCTAAACAAAAGAAAATTTACATAATACACAAAGTTGGGTAAGGGAAATTCTTACCACTCGATCAGTGTTGTTGCTTGTGCTCGGCACGGTAACTGCAGTCGCGATTGCTGATTCACGGCGAAGTACAGTATTCTGCGTTGCACAATTCGTCCGTAAGCATTTACCGGTCCTTGACCTTCATCCTCAGAGAGGTCATTCCCCGAAATATTTACATCGCTCTCGCTTCCGCTCACATCGACATCCATGACTTTTTTACGGTGGCCCAAAAGGGCCACACACAAACAAAAAAAAACACAAATTAAAAAAAGCAAAACGCAAACGAAAAAGTACAACGCAAACAAAAAAGCACAACACAAACAAAAAACGAAACGCAAACAAAAAAGCACAAAGCAAACAAAAAAGCATAACGCAAACAAAAAAGCAAAACGCAAACAAAAAAGTACAACGCAAACAAAAAAGCAAAACTCAAACAAAAAAGCAAAACGCAAACAAAAAAGCAAAATGCAAACAAAAAAAAATTTGGGAGCGAGGTTAACATGAAAACGAGGTAAGAGTAGAAAACTGGGATGGACTGGTCGCTGGTTGTGCCTAAAAGGAGTACTAGGAACGACTTTCCGATTCGGGCCGACTTCTGAAATTCTCGATTAATATATATAGATAGCCCAAGCCTAACAGCGTCGCACTTTGAACAAGCTTAACTAAGTGAAACTTAACTAAGGTGAAAGGTTGGAAGCACAAGAATTAAGATTGACGAACGGGCTATTTTCAATTTTAGCAATTCTCAAAAACAGTATTACGCGACCGTCTGCACAGTACATTTTTATAGACCGTACAAAAGTTCACAAAAACAACTTTTCTCTTTCTAGAATAACTAGTACCACTAGTTTCCGAATAAAATACAGTTTTTGTTTGTCAAAAATTGCCCGCGAAACTGATTTGAAAATCAAAAATTGCAAAAATACACAAACATATTTGCATATGGGGATGCGAGTGAAGATAGAACTGTACTATAAAATCAAAGTCTTGTTTTGTTTACATAAAATCGCTTTTCAAACTATCTAATGAATGAACAAACACATAAAAATGGACAACACAATCTTCTTTCGAAAAAATGTATTCAAATCTCCATTAGTTTACGTTTAAAAGCAAAACGCCCAAAGGGACAAGACCACTGAGCACCAAAATATATCTGACAACTCATCGACCTATGGTAAAGATCTTTAACAAGCAAAGTCTGAAATAAGTTGTGAGGTAAAAACCCACATGTGAGTGATGTAAATGTGAGCTGATGGCTAATATCATTTAGTGTGGCCCCCTGGACGGTACTTTTTTCTTAGGTAATACCAACCACAGGGACAAGACAACTTTCATGAATAAAAATATTCCTGTTCAGTAGTCCCGAGCTGGTAGAAACCTACAGAAAGCAAGGTCTGTATTACAATGTAACAATGAAAGCTAGATGTGATGTACATAAAACCAACTGCTGAAATTTAGGATGTCCCGCTGGGTGGTACTATTTCTTCGGTAATACCGGACAAAAAGACAAGGCACTTTCATCAATAAAAACACGGCAAGATTTCCGTATAACCCCCTACATTAAAAGAGAACAATAGCCAAAACAATAAAAAGCCAGATGTGACGTACATGCAAACAAATGCCGCTATAATTTAGGATGTCCCGATGGATGGTACTATTTTCTTGGGTAATACCGGCCAGCGGGACAAGACAGCTTAATCAGACATTTCTACAAGGATGACTTGCAATAAAAGATAAGAAATTGTTCAAAGATTGTCACAATCGCAAACTTCGTAAAGTGTACCGTAAAACCACGTTTCTATTCAGCTTAAACGCTTCCATTGACTGTGAGTTTCATCGCATTAGGCCGCCATATTGGTTTTTAATCGAGAATTTCCGAATCGGAAAGTCGTTCCTAGTAATCCTTTTAGGCACAACCAGCGACCAGTCCATCCCAGTTTTCTACTCTTACCTCGTTTTCATGTTAACCTCGCTCACAATCTGTTTTTTGTTTGCATTTTGTTTTTTTGTTTGCCTTTTGCTTTTTTTTTTGCGTTATGCTTTTTTGATTGCATTGTGCTTTTTTGCTTGCATTGTGCTTTTTTGTTTGCGTTTCGTTTTTTGTCTTTGTGCTTTTTTGTTTGCGTTGTACTTTTTTCTTTGCATTGTGCTTTTTTGTTTGCGTTATGCTTTTTTGTTTGCATTGCGCTTTTTTGTTTGCGTTTCGTTTTTTGTTTGTGTTGTGCTTTTTTTTTGTTTGCGTTTTGCTTTTTTGTTCGCGTTATGCTTTTTTGTTTGCATTGTGCTTTTTTGTTTGCGTTTTGCTTTTTTTAATTTGTTTTCTTTTTTTGTTTGTGTGTGGCTCTTTTGGGCCACCGTACTTTTTAGCCTTGACGATATAAGGAATGATTTTAGGGAGTTCCCGGATAATAACAATAATAGAGGCGCGCGATACAAAGTGGGTGGGTCAGACTCTTTAAGCAATAGAACACATTTTCTACGAGTTTACCGGTGTTATAAACCCACGCGGGATGTTGGTAGAACACGAGAAAATCTTGTAAATCACGAGTAATTTCAATTACAAGCTTTTCGAGTGTTCTAACAACATCCCAAGTGGGTTTATAACGCCGATAAACTCATAAAAAATGTGTTCTATTGCTTTTGTAAAATAACCTTGAAAAGTGTTTATAAATAGAGAACTTTGTTGTAATATTCTTACTACATTCATCGGATGACGCGAAAAAAAAAACAATCAAAGCGGCTGAAAGAATGAATGAGCTTAACTCGCTGTTACTAACATTTACGGGCTCAACGAAAGTGAAGAAAAGTTTTAGCGGTTTGAAATTCATCAGTTGAAATTTATCAGGTGAAAGAAGAAACACATTCAATAATCCAAAAGTATTTTACAGGGAAAATCCAGAAAACTGTGTCGGAATTCATCCCCGCAAACGTGAATGTCCAAGGAACGTTTGCAAGCCTACAAACTGTAGATTGCCTACTTGTCAAGAATATTTCGATTGGAATAAAGGCTAGTTCTAGAGACTCAGCTTCTGAAACTTGAATTGAATCTTCTTACTTTGAAGTTTACAGTGAAGCCCGTACTTTTTACGTACATTTTAAGCAATGAATGAAAATTAAGCTGTCACTTATTGTTTTTAAGCCTAAAGTGCTGAGATGTTGATTGGTTTGTTGATGAAACAGAATTGTTTGATCATTTCATGCAAATAATTTGTTTAAACACTGAAACTTGCTGTATGTCCATTAGGTTTTGGCAATTAAATCATGTAGATGTAAAGGTTGATGTAGATGAAGCTAATTTGTGTTAGTTTCATTCACTTCTTGCTATTTTAACCCTCAGCCGTATAAGGAGGGGATCCACTCCCGTCCCCCATCCCCCCTCCATAAGATTTTTCTCCGATATTTTAAGACCATTTATGGTTAACACATGCCGTCTTCAGTAGCTGTTCGTTTATACTTAAGACACAATTTGGTAAAGTGTGGCGACAACCGGTTGCTATGGTAACGAGATATGACGCCATAAGTAGCATGAGGGCAAGGCAATTTTTGAATAACAATGCGTATTATTCACCATTTTTTCGATGGAAAAAAAAAACATATAAAATGCTACTTAAAACTGTTTAATTGTATGTAAGTTTGCAACGCCAGCTAAAAATATTTGCAATAGATCGTTTTCACTCACGTGACAAAAATCTTTACAACCGTTGCTACACCGCCATATTGGTGTACCAAAGTGTTAACAAACCCGAGTGGCGTCCTATTATTACACGGGTGCTGTGATCAATTGTTCGATGTGGAAGCAAAAGCGGTCGAGATAGGGTTATTTATTTCGCTTGGGTACGTTCTGCAGTTACGAATCAAAGTAAAGAAGTCGACAAGTTGCCGCAAGAGAGGCGATCGCGATGAAGATTTCTGCTATTAATCGGGCGGAATTCTAACGGACGAGTTTTGAACGATTTAAGTGTGTAAGCCATGCCAGATACTCATATTTTGTTTCTGGACAAATGGCTATAACAGGGATAGATAATGTTGACTGGGTTTCATTAATACTCGGGAACGACAAAAAAAAAAGAACAAGAGGCTCCTAGCAGTCTTTACTCGTGCGCATGCGTAAGTTAGTTTTATGATATATTTTAAACATGATAAACATAAATAAACATAGATAAATATGATAAGAAGATGTCCGACATGGCGAAGAGTATTCTTTTCGTTCAGTCATCGTTCCTGCAAACCACGTTGATTACTATTGATTGTTTTGGAAATGAAGGCTTTACCACAATGAAGGGAATGATTCTTCTAAGTCTTATATATACCAAACATGAACATTGCTAATGTAAGTAGGGTTGTAGGAGACGCTGTCGTGACACTTGAGTAACGCTCTTTTACCGGAAGTGAGAGTAGCCGGAAGTCACTAAACAGGAAGTGTAGTGGCAAAGCAATAAACCGGAAGTGTACAATTTAAAATATGCGTGCATAAATTTGCATGCAAAATCGTGACACAAAAAATAAAAATAATAAAAATAACAAGAAAAACGGAGCCGAAACCTTACCTCATGCCGCTACGCGCATGAGTAACAAGATGAAAGAAACGTCGGACAAGCGTCACAGCGAGAACAGAAGGAGGAATCGAAAGGAACAAAAACAGCCAAAGCGATTGTAGCCGTACGCGCATGAAAGGCCAAAACCAGTAGCAGTCTTTGCGTGGAAAGTGCTTGATTTGACTGAAATTAGAGCAACAAAAGAACCAAATTCCTTAGGAAACATTCAAGGATTAGTAAAGCGCTTTCATCAAAATTTATCTAGTATACGAAAACAAAAAACACAAATCACTTTCGAGGAGAAAACCGAGGGTTGCCCTGACGAAATTCCAGCTAAACTAGAGGAAACAGTACCAAACACCGGCGATGATAGCGAATTTATGAAAGACTTTTTAGAGAATAAATTAGATTATTAACTTTCGGCGCTGTATTAATGCCCGCGGCATTAGTAGCTAAACGCCAAAGAATTTCGTTCTTTAGATTTGTAGCGGGTTTCTGAAGTTGTATGTAAGATAAAATCTCGCGTTGTGGCCCTTCTGGTAAAATTAGATCTAAGATTTTGTAAATAAAAAAGGGATAATACATGCTTTTTGGAAGGTAATCCCTTATTCGAAAGTAAACATATTTTATTTGACCTTTTCGTTCTTCTGTCAAGTGCGGTTTTTTTTACCGGAAATGACGCGTAAGAACAGAGTAGAGAATTTGAATAAATTACCACGGCCAATTTTACGAAGCAAATCTCTCAAAACATTCATTGTTAGTACTTCTGGAAGAATATTATTTTTTGCCATTTCCCTTCGTAATTCTGATAAAACCCTTTCGCTGTCGCCTATTTTTGTCAATGAGTCATTTCCCAGTATATGATCAAGCCAATAATTAAAAGCATATTTTGAAGTAGAGCGGCTTTTTATTTTCATATTATTATTTTTGTAGAATTGATCACTAGTAAAGACCGCTCCGTCTACTATTTCAACACGACCGCATTTTGTACAAAAAAGTTCTGCAGAATCACAAACGAGTGAAAATGAACAGCCACATTCTAGACACGATTTTAGCCTTTTGTTTGTTCTATTTGAAATGATAAAAACAGGCTTTCTCGGTATTGTTGGATAAACTCCTGTTCTGCTGTCAAACTACGAGCTTCGAAGATGACACAGAGCTTTTCTGGTAGTTGTGAGCGGTGAAGTTCGGTTGGATAGTTACTGCTAGTGAGTGAACGTAGCAAGACTTGTTTATGTTTTAGATCTAAGACATTTAGTTGTCTCATATTTTTTTTATCCATATGTCTAACGATAGACAGTTGTGTGATAAAACGCTCATAACCTTCAGTATCACGCAACCCCGTCATGTTTATTTTTAGAAATGATAAATGTGCAATTGGGCAAGCATCACTTACGCGTGCGTGTGGTTTATCATTGTTTGCGCATGCGTGCCCTTAGGAGTTACCACATGTGAAAGCACGGTAGCTTTGATCTATATAAAGAGTTGTTCGCGTCATATATTATATTAAGTCTGTAATTCGGTAAAGGTCAGGGGGGTTATGGTTGGCCACCATAAAAACCCTGTTTACGGCTCATGCGATGTCAGACCAGGGGTAGTGGGGTTGTTGCGTCAGTTGATGACCCCCGGGTAAGCCCGCTCCGGGCCAACTGATAACAGGGGGCGCTCAACCAGAGATCTCCTCGGAGAACTCGCCCTGGGTCCCATAGGTGAAAGGGGAAAAGACAACCGCCTTGTCAGCGGTTAAAGTCCTCACTTCGGTGAGGCAAAAGTTTTAGCCGAGGCTAGGCAGAAACAGCCACGAACACCCCCCGATTAGGGTTTTGTCCCTTTTTGTGAAGTGTCACGCAATGTCACGCGTAACATGTAACGCCTTGGTGTGACGCCGTGTCACGCAATAAAGCGAGAAACCAGAGTGTAGTCTTTCAAATCTAACCTGGATTGTGCAACTAAAGAAATTATCTTTTTTTGCAACTTAGAACGCTCTTCGTCGCGTATTTCCTTCCTTATTTTTTCAAGATCTGGTGATCGAGTCTGTCCGCCTGTTTTGTTTTCACCAGAGCGAATCAAGGCTTTGAGTTCATGGTATTTCTGTACCTCGCGAAGTATGATGGAAAACTCTGAATCACTAATGCCTTTGTCCGTGAGAGTCTTAGATACCAACTCGCTGACAGAGTTTTGTTTAGCATCGCCGAGTGTACAGATTCTTTTATGTTTCGCGATCTTTCTTTCGAACCGTTCATTGAATGTAGTAAGGCCAGCGGATGAAAATCCTGAAATAGCCGCGATGCTGGCCAGTAGCGGGCTCGCGACAATTCCAAAACCAGTCAAGGCTATTGCCAAGGTGGCTGAAGATAAGCCCGCAGAAATAAAACCAAGGCCTACAGATGAACCGTGAGTAATGGATGGAGTGAGTTCGTTTGTATTTTTTTGCGACTTGTGTATAGTGGCTAGCTTCTGATTCAAGCTCTTTCTGTAAGTCAGAGTTTTTTTGAGACGGAAGTCATCGCCATTTGTAAAGAGTGGGTAGAGCGGTTCAGTCTCGCTGTATTCCGGAGTCGATGGAGGTAATACGTTAGCCGAACTCATGGTGGGTTATATATAAGATTTTTAATTTATCTCTATTTCAAATTCTAAGGGCATGTTATTAAAATCAAAGAGGTCATTGTTTACGTCTCTGACCGATAGAGACACGCTATTTACATAATCGCCAGACGTTGTGTCACGCAAGATATTTTGCTGTGTTGATTCATAGAAAACGTTCTCAAAGGGTTTTCCACGAACATCAAATCGAGCCAAAACTGTAGAAGGCTTCCCATTGAGTAGGTTTTGTTATTTATCGATCAGATGACAGTGAATAAAGTAAGTGCTTGGTGACGTTAATCCTTTGACGAATGACGCGAACATCAATTTAGGATTTATACCAAGCAATCCTGACAAATCATGGTCTCGCTTTATATCATTCGTTTACTCGTTGTAAATGACCATCAACCCTATTGGTGGTTTTCACGTTACGTCACGGCGGCCATGTTGGTGCACACCTACAAAAGAATTTTAATGAACTTCTTTTGTTATGTGCACCAACATGGCCGCCATGGCCTTTGTCATTTGAGTCCCACAGGACTGAAGGTCACGTGAGTGAAAACCATCTATTGGAGTATTTGTCTCGGTTTTTAATTTAAAGTTTTTGTCTGTGTATACGTCATCAAATTCTTTTGCCAAATACTCAAGAGTGTAATGCCCTGGGAGAAGCCTCCTGACAGTAATGTCTTTATCAGGCCCAGTAAACAATGTTATATCTCCTCTTTGTTTCAAAGTATTCCACGAATTGTAAAGCGAGCAAGAGATAAGCTGGATGTAACTCGGTTTTGGAAGCGCGTGATCAAAGTAGATTATGTGAGGATTCGAAGGCGCGACGATTGTTAACACAACCATTGTATAAATAAGATTTTTAAAAAAATATATACACCTAATTGCAATAACGTTGTCATAGAAAAATGAAAAATGTAAAATGAAAAATGAAAAAGCCAAATAGGAATTAATTAGCTTCACAAAATACATTCTCGCCAGATTTTAATAATTCTCAAAGTATGCACAAGAACTATGTTTAAGAACAGGTTTTTTCGTAGTGCAACTGTGCACATGAAACAGTTATTCTCAGAAAATGACATCAACCTGGTAACAACATATTTCCAATATGGACGGTTACCATATCATTTCAACCTTTACCCAGGTAAATTTCAAATAACAATAGCCGCTGCATGCATAGCCTCCTACGCAGACGTCCTTAGGGCTCATCACACAATCTTTCCTCCCCCACGAACGTCTGCTGAAACGAGCGGTTAAAAACATAGACCAATCACAGCGCATTTCCAAAGCAAGGAAGCGTGCACTTTGGACCTTGGGAGATTTCAGACGAGACGAGTGGCCTTTCAACGAGTGTGTGAGACGTCATTAAAATCGTCGATTTAAATCCTTATCAACGAGAGGCTATAGACGGCTTAAAGAGTGTAAGATCCAAGTCTTATGCGATAGTCACGGTCTATATTGGAATAGTGGTATATTGCAATGGTTTTTAGCTCTCCTCAGAGTTTATTACGTGTTTCTCGGAGCTAGGCAGTGCCTCCATTATCAAAAGTATGGCGACATTGCTTCCGGTTTGAAATATTTGAATCTCCAGCATGGTAGCTGTTTTGTAGTTCTTACAGATGCAAATGGTTACTTTTATACACTCTTTAAGCAAAATTGCAAGCGAAGTCGTTTAGTTCTTAGTACTCCTTTCTTAATCCGAGTAACCGCTTGTAACACTTGGATGTACTTGGTGCAGACGAACGGGTCACTCGACGAAAACACACTTACATCTATTTCCACGGCGCTTTCAATAACGCCCGACATGTTCACCGAACTCTTTCGAACACTCGTACTCTCCCAGTAGGAATCAAATGAATACTACAGAGAAATTAGTTATTTCCGACGATTTTTTTCGGAGTTTCGCCCATACATGAAGCAAGGATTTGGAATCACTTCGCATTCATAAGTAAATAGGCCATTTGCACGATGACGTCATATGACTACAACTACCAGAATCCTTCAGTTTTTTGTTTTGTAGTGCAAATTAGGGCTATTGTTATTTAAACCGCACTGGGATTACAAAATTTAAATAAGAAAGGAAAAACGAAATGAATTCTGGTAGTTGTAGTCAAATGACGCCATCGTGCAAATGGCCTATTTAGCGGTCGAATGAACTCGCAGGAAAATTAATCGTCGCCAGGTCTAGGGAGCCTGTTCTAACACAGCTTATGATTGGCTTTTTATTAGACAATGACTTGACGCCGATTGGTCCTCCAGCAATCTGCACGTGATCTCCAGCTGATCTTTCTGAACAAAAGGAATGGAATTTAACCGCTCGTTTCAGCAGACGTTCGTGGGGGAGGAAAGATTACGTGACGAGCCCTAAGGACGTCTGCGTAGGAGGCTACTGCATGCACGCTTAATTTAAATTAACAGTAGCCACTGCACGCTTAATCGTGCCGCGTGTCGCTGTGATGATTAAGCTAATTAATTCCCATTTGGCTTTTTCATTTTTCATTTTACATTTTTCATTTTTCTATGACAACGTTATTGCAATTAGGTGTATACAACCATAGAATTGGCTTTGCTGCAAGAAGCAGCAAAGCTCTATGCAGCGGCCAAAGCCAAAGCGATCTCAGACTTCAAAGGCGTTTCCCGCACGCTGATATGTCTAAGTTTGAAGTACAAGTCGACTTTGATGATAACCACAAAGCCACTGGAGTAGTGCTTTTCAAAGAGGGGGCAGGCTCATGCGCTTATTTCAGAAATGAAGCCAAAAGAATGGACTCAGGCCATGAAAGAGGCTTTAGGATTTCAACAAGACGGCGGTTTTCCAATTCCTTTATCAGTCAATCCCAGCGGTTGCATTCTCTGAAAATGTGGCAAGCGTTGGCGATGTCTTGAACAAAGAGCAAAAGATCTACGTGACGCCAACAGAGTCCTTTTCAATAAAATACAGGCAGATCTTCACAAAAGCGCAAATTAAGCACACAACTGGAAAAGAGGCAAAAAGGTGGCTTTTTGGGCCTAATATGAGCTACTGGCCACAGCAGCTAAACTTCGCCTTATGGTGTGCAACAACAAGCTCTGGAGTCGCCCGCGAGATACTTTTTTCATCTACCTATCTAAATCTTGCCCCACAGCTCCGGTCTTTTTATCTGTTTCATGTTTATTTCACAACGAGGCGCATATTGTTTGAAATTGGTGGAATCCAGAGTATCAGTGCATTACCAGGCGATCCTACATTTAGCCAAACAAATAACAACTACGACATTGCATCATACAACAGGATCTGTGCTGAGTTCAGTGTTGAACCAAGCAGTGATTTCCGCTTCAAACGCGGCGCGAATCATGGACTCGGCAATGTGTTTATCTAAATTACCCCGGGTGGAATGATATCCACTGGAATGAGCTACCCAGGAGCCCATGTTAAATTCAGTGACGAAGGTGGAAGTGCCAGCGTTGGAACTCTTGTGCAGTTCATTCGCAATGATGATAATGGCGTAGACAAACAGTTCGAGCACTTTGTACCAAACACCTCACAAGGGTTAACGCAAGTTGGTTTGTCTCGTATGAACCGGTCGATCGAGGCCTTTGTCTACTGTGTTCTAGGCGCACAGATCAAAGTCCGAAGCAGCATTCTAGGTAGCGGTGGGAGAGCCAAGGAAACACAGGATGAGTTCCTCGTCCTCATGGAAGACGCTATCAGAACACCGGATATTTCAAAGAGCATTCAGCGTTATCAGCTAGCCATCGACGAGGCAAAGGTGCAGTTCAATGTTGTAAGCCAAAGTTTTGGACATGGCGCCGGTCACAAAACAAGATTGATAAGGGGAGAGGGCTAAGGAAAGGCAGCAATGGTGTACTTCTTCCAAACAAGAGGCTACTATTGTAGCCTACACTCATGCGCTTGCGTAAGAAAGTTTTATGGTTTATTTTAAACGGGTCACGCACCCCTCCCCCGTCAACGAATTTTGCATGACACACATTGCACCATCACACAAGACATGTTGATTGAAGCTACCAATTTTTCTGTACTCGCTTTGAATATTTAATTTGTTGATTCCTGATCAAACCCACACTAGTCTAATACTTCCCAAACCGTGAATTATTTCTATTTCATTGGGTTATTTCAGAAAGAATCCACCTCCCCCCCCCCAACCGACGGCAAGACTGTTTGACCCCTCCCCCTCCGCCCGGATTTCCTGGACCACTAGACTCCCCCCCCCCCCCCCTCCCTCCCGCCTGTATTTCCAAGCCCCAGAGACCCCTCCTCCTGCCCAGATTTCCAATAAATTTTTGGAAGTTCCAAATTTATCTGAGATAATGAAAAAAATACATGTAATCGGATTCAGGAGATTCTACTTTTATAATGTCAAAACTGTGAAACATTTTAATAAAAATAAATATTGCGTGACGCATCATGACCCCCCCCCCCCCCCCCACACACACACACCCGTTTTAATAATTTCATATATGCAAATTTCGTGTGAAATGTAATTCAATTCATGATCGTGAATCCAAAATATTTGTTCTAAAGGTCAAAACGTTTTAATGAAACTCATATTTCCTTGAATGAAAATGTCTTTCCCTTGAATAAAAGAGTTAAACGCTTATCAGAATTCAGAGATTGTCTGCTTCCGTAAGGCTTGGCGATTTATTTATCCTAACTGCAGCGCGGGCGAATTCATCACAAAATAATATTTAAATTCAGCAATCTGCTTTATTTATATCTAGTGTTTTCTAAAATTGCCGACTTTTCCTGTGTATATAGAATGCCATTCTTATCCGTAACGATGATTCGCATAATGTTTTCGCGAATCAAAAAATCTTGAAAGCAAACTTTATTTCAGAAAGCGCTATCTAACTTAATTATATTTATTTACTAGCTTGAATACGTGATTGTTGGCTTCACGAAGAAAACATTCGAACAAGTTTAATCGCAATTTGCCTTTACACAGGAAAAGGACAACGAATTCTCTCAGTTGAACGTTTTATTCAAATATCTATAAGTTTAGTCTCAAGAGCAAAATGCGTTAAATTATCGCATCGAGGAAACCGTTTCAACAACGCAAGCAAATTTGTTTAGCACATGTCGAAGAACAGTCTGAAATGTTTCTTACAAAGTAAATGGACATTCAAAAATGTTATTTTATTTACCGTAGTTTTCCAGGAATGCTTGAAAATTCTTAGTAAAGTCTGCCGCTTCGCGCTTCGAGATGTCCCGGTTTGTGATAAATCACAGGATCCTCACAGGAAGATTCCATCGCTTTCAGCTCTCTAACCGCCACTTCAGATGCATACAAATAGTCTTAAGGACTTTTTCTTTCCATGTCGACGTCTTAAGGTCGCGGGGGATACCTGGCCATGAATAAATTCATAAGGCAAAATTTTGACAGGGGTATCACTTTGAAAAACGTTATATCGTAAAGGTTTGAAAGCCGATTTCGCTAAAATTTAACAGAGATATTGGCGAATAATGGAAGTGCATAAGGATTGTTTTTATTGAAGGGATCGCGCTTTGCGGCAATGCTGTAAGCCACTAAAGTTATCTTTTCTTAAAACGTGGTTTTGTGTCCAAGTTTGCTTCTCGAGAAGAACACAAAGCAAGTTGATTTCCCCACTTACTGATCCGTCAAAACGTCTATTGTGTCATATCTGACTCCGATTTTTTTATTTCAACTTTAATTAAAAGTTATTAGCTTTTAAAGGAGTAAAATTGTCCATGTTAGAATTTGAAGCCTCATATCTTCCCTTTGAAAGCCTATTTAAAAATTTTGAGTCAGATATGACAATCTACAATACACCTAGTTTACCTCCTTGCAGTGTCAACTCATGAAATTCTCTATCCGCGCTGAATTCTTGGACACAATTGTTTGTTTTTACGCTTCCGAAGGCTTCCCGAGCAAACACGAATGCAAAAAATATATATGTATGGTAATTTTGCTAAATTTAATCCACGGGCTATTGTCAACACTTCATGCGGAAAGAACAATGCGTTAAAAAATAGTGTGTTTTACCAGACAGCGCAGTTTGCACGTGCAATTATTGATGCAGAAACATTACAGAGCCTGTTCGTCAATATTTCGCGCATTTTCGGTATCAGCCATCGCACTTCGTGCATACTCTTTTCATAAATGCATACCGATGAGCGGAACCTGTCCCCCGCGACCTTAAAAGGCGTGTTTACATTTTGGTAATGGAAAATGAACGTCTGAAAAATTGAAGTGTAGAGTACAGAAGAGGCCATATTTGTTTGAAATCTGAACGTCCTCCGAGTGACAAACCGGTTCTCTCTAGTTCCCCCCCCCCCCCCCCCCCCCCCCTAAAATCGAGACATGTGCTCAATAGACGGATTCTGATTGGTTTAACCTTCCTGAAGCCTCTTATAACAATAGGAGACAAAAATAACTCTCTAGGGGAGGCAAGGGCGAGTTCGTGTACACTAAAATATGCGTGCATAAATTTGCATGCAAAATCGTGACACAAAAAATAAAAACAAGAAAAACAGAGCCCATTTTATGACCTCATGCCGCTTTGCGCATGAGTTAAAAAGCACATGTGAATGAAAATGTCTCATCTACTTTTGCAGCTAATTGTCTAAATATATACTACCTTCTGTAAACGATTGCCGCAAGCTCTCCAGGCCTACAGGTATGCGAGTAGCACCAATAGATTGAGAAAAGACCTTTATATTATATTTGTCGCGTAAGGGGGTGAAAATTTATTCGAATATCATTAAAAATGAGAACGCAAAAATGTTTAAAAATCGACGTTCTTCAGTTACGCAACAATAGAAGTTGATATCAACGGTGATTTCAAAGTTATGTTTTTTACCAGTCAAATAGATGCCACTGCGAGGGCATATATAAAATGTTTAAAAGAAAACAATTCTCTTACAGTGAAAGAAACCACACAAAAATGCTGCGTGTCTCGCGCTACGGTTTACAGATGCTTGAATGTCGAGAAAAGAAGGCCAGGGAGACCTTGAAAAATCACACTGCCGTGACAGTTCTTTAAAATTTGTGCCCGCGAGAAATACTAATCTATGTTTCTGTTGGTTCAATTTTCTTCTTATGACCAACTCACACGCAACCATCCTTAAACAACAACTGTAACTAATAAACGATACGATGTCAATTAAATTGTGATATGTTGTATTGTTGTAGTTTGCTGACGGTATACCCGGGTGAGACAGTCTACCATCCAAAGTATAAAGGTTATCTTATGTACTCATATATTTCTGTTGGTAGACCGTGGTAGTCCGTGGTAGATCGTCATATATCATCATTTATAATTCAACACATTGATACACTGCCCAAATATGGTAAAAAAGTTATCGATATACGTTATGTCAACATGACATATAACCAGCGATAGCGGTAAATTTCGCATTTTGAAGGACAGTGAAAATGACTGCTGCCTGCAATTTCGTGTTTTTTGGCGGAAAAGTGCGTGAACTATTAGTTAAAAAAGGGAAAAGAAAGAAAAAAGAGAAGAAAAGAAAAGAGAAAAGTACTGTTCACATGATTGGACAAAAAAGGCGCGAAATTTTCGCGTTGTCGCCGTCGCAGTGTTGTCTCTTGGCTTAGCTAAATGAAAACTGGTTCAAAGTTTAACCGCTCGACAAGAAGTGAATGAAGGAGCACAATTTTCGTGAAATTCCTTTGGTAATCACCGTTGGAATATGATATAGACTTGATGTTTCCTCAGAAAAGTTTCTGATCTCGTCATTACGGCTGTGGGAGCTAAAAAACGAGCATTCCAAGTTTGTAAACAACATTGATCGACTCAGCTCGTACTTCGATGTTTGAAAATTTGGTGCTTATGGAAGGGACTAAAAAGCCAAATCAACTACAGGTACGATGTTTTAACCATTTCTTGTATCCTTTAGCTGTGAATTTTTGTAAGCTTACTGTTCACGCTGCAGTTCTTTCCGACTTTTCGCCGCTATGTTTAGGTTCGTAGCCGTGTGTTTGTTCAATTTGTTTTGATTCTGAATTAAACTTTTTAAGATACGAAACACTTGTAACTAAGACATTCTATGCCATTTTACTGTGTTTTAATTCTTGTAGTTACTACTCTGTCCCGTTCTTTGAGTAGACGAAAGCTCTTCGTGGAAACTGTCAACTGATTGTGTACGCTAAATTAATTTTAGCTTGGCAAAAGTTCCGGCATTCACTGCTTGTTGTTTAAGAAATGGTGCGAGGTAAAATATTGTAGTTAGCCTTTTTACTTAATGAAAGGTTCAGAAGGTTGTATATCTCAATGATTTTTTTCTCGAAACTGTGATTTGTTTTCAATGTGTTGAATTATAAAACAGTTATAGTGTTCAAGCTTGCGCAATATTGACAAAGGCGCCACTTTCATTCATGAACTGTGTGATGTTGCAAGTTTCGCGCGGTAAAACATCTGTAAGCTTTTTTTTAAAATAAAAGGCTTGTCGGCGATATTGTTTTTTTTCAAACTGTGCTTTGTTATCAATGTGTTGAATTATAAAACTATTATAGCGCTCAAGCTTGCGTGATATCGCCTAATTTTAGCCGACTCGGCCTACGGCCTCGTCGGCTAAGTATTAGGCGATATCACGCGCGCTTTCGCGCTATAATAGTTAAATATTGTCATATAGCTAAGTGTAAAGCTAAAGCCAGAGTACAATACGGAAATGCACAACAAAAATTATTATACCCCGCACTTTGCATTCAAATTAATGCAAGTTCACCTTATAGGCTGCAGTGCACCATATACAAACTTTGCCACCCCAAAAGCAATTTCCGAAAGGGTTTTCATTTTTGTCATTAGTATTAAATATCACTACTAATCGGCATTAGAAAATGGTCACACCCACTTAGCCAATCAGTGCCCAGTATTTGTGTGCTCTATATCCCATAAACTGTCTGGGCTTTGAAGCCCAGGGAAATTGTGGAGTAAAATAACCACTCATTAGTAAGCTCTATATAGAACATACTAATGAATTCTTTTGTTTTCCTTTGTCTTAAAGCCTAATTAGTATGCTCTATATAGAGCATACTAATGAGAAAATAGAGCATACTAATGAGTATATAGAGCATACTAATGAATTACTGGCTGCTAATTTTAACAAAAACAACAATGAAAATTTTATTTGAAGTTTTCGCTTTACATAACTTAAGCAAGAGATTAACCACCAAATAACAAAACGAAATTCGACTTAACAATTTTTAGAAAAAAATTAAACGAAAGACTGGTTCTTTCTGCGTGTACCGGTACTCATTGTCTTCTATTGTTTGTGAGGTATTGTATTTTTGGTCTTATTTTGCATTTGTATTATTGTCGTTCTTTGTTCCTTTTGTTTTACGTCATCTATCCTCCGGTACACACCGAAACAACCGAAAGACTGGTCTCACCGTGCTTTGGATTTCTGTCTCTTTCTGTTTGCTCAATTTCGTTCACTGTCGTAGACTTTTGGAAACGTGCACTTTTGTCGAATTCATATCATCCCCCAAGCACTCGGATGTCTACGCTCTCGAAAGCAAGTAACTCTTGAGTGGCAAGGACGGCCTCAAGTTCGTCGAGCTCTGTATACTGGCTCATAGCCGGAGCAAATGAGCCATCAAAACAACAAAGAATAAACAACGCTCCAAAGAAAGAAAAGCATTGTTATTCGTAAAATTCTACCAACATTACGGCGACATCCAAAACAAAATAACAACGTGATTCCCAAGTGTGAATGACACAATTAAAATACGCTCATAAATACAATCTGCATAACATATGTTTTCTTCGTGGATATGACCATTTTCTAAGACGGTTAGACAATGAACACTCGTGTCCTATGGAGTATAGCGCCTCTCGCATTAGATAGAAGTGCCATCTATCTATGCTCGAGGCACTATATCCCACAGAACACTCGCGTTCATTGTCTAAAGGCTGGTTTTCACTAGCGCATAAGCATAAGCACAAGCCAACATACGCAGACTCAGTAACACGTTGATCATTAGTGCCTATTGTTTTGTTTTGTTCAAACAATTGTAACTAATGAATAACACGTTACTGAGTCTGCTTATGTTGGCTTGTGCTTATGCTTATGCGCTGGTGAAAACCAGCCTTAACCCTTACGTAGTAAATTTATAGAGGTGTACATTCCTGTGTTTGGCATGGTGATATGCAAATTGGCAGGGTCGTAACGAGGTATATGGGATCAGGGATCAAAGGCCTAAAAAAGGGTGGGATTAGGGATCACCGCCTCGGATCCGGGATCACAGCCCTCGGGATCGGGATCAGCGTGTTTTCCATTGACTCAAGGATCATGCAAACAAAATTTTGTGGGATCAGGGATCAAAATTTTCATCACTTTTGGGATCAGGGATTAAAAATTTACGTAAAAACACGGGATCAGCGATGAAAAAATATACCTCGTTACGACCCTGAAATTGGCAAATTGTCAGTACCCAATCACTATGTCACGTATCGCATAATTGAGCACTTTTTCTCTACTTTTTGAGTCCATTTCGCTCACTTGCAACACCTTGAACACGAATTAACTCTCATAAATACATAATGGGTCTCCACGAGGTGAATGGGAATAAAGCTGTAACTGTGTTAGGAGATCTGACTCACGAAGCATACCACTATCGTGGCGTCGGCCTTGAACAGGACCAAACAGGTTTGCTATCAGGCCATTTGGAGCGGCCACTGACTGAAACTTTATCGCATGCACTCTTTTGTGCCCATTATATAAGAGTCTTTGCAAAGTCCCAGGTTTACAAACTGGTCTGACTGTTCCAACTACGAAACCCCAACAGTTGGTGTAGGGAGCCCCAGCATTGTGAATCACGTTAGCATAGTTTTGAATACTCGCAGAAGAAAGCCAGTTCTTCTGCAAACTTGTCAGGCGGTAGCTGTGGTGATTGTATACCAAATTCAGCACTTCTGATGTAATCACGCTAAGCTGTGGAACGGGTCTAGCAAATCTTGAGCACATATCACTGTATCTAATAGCGCCTCAACTCCACTGACAACTAATCTGTTATAGCAGAATATTTACTATTCAATACCCAGTGCCATTGTTCTCACTCTGCACTAAATCACTGATTGCAGTCTTTAAAGATGCTAAAACAACTGTCTCAGGAAAATGGGAGCAGTCCTTTTTGTCAACAGGTAAATTATCAGGGGTAATTATACTAAACGTGCTAAAACAAACAGGCTGCAATATTTTTAATATTGCAGCCTGCACACACTGCAATATTTTTAATATTGCAGTGTGCACCCCTGCAATATTAAAAAACAGTCTGAGATTATCAAGAAAACCAAACAGCAATTTTCAACTCTTTTTTTATTTCACTCACTTCTTAAATTACACTTACGAAAATTCCCGAACAGGCTTCCCAAAGCGTTCATCTGAAGCAAAATTAAGCGCCATACATTACTCACTAATAAAAATGCCACGGGTCGATTCAATTAAACTATGTCTTAAAAGCAGAAAAATTAAACGGGCTAATGAACCTTACCCTCGCTTTCGAAACCACTGTTCGGTTTTGTTGTGTTATAAAAATTGCCCCTTCCTCCTCGTCTGATGTAGAACCATTGGCCGTTTTCACACTAGAGACGGACAATAAATCGTCTGGACGGACAAGTCGTCTCAGACGGACAAGTCGTCTTAGTGAGAAAACGGGACGAACAAAATTTTGGACGTAAAAGTCGTCTGATTTTGTCCGTCGATTTGGCCGTCTATTAAGACGATTTTTCGAGGACGATTTGTTCGTCTAGATGGATAATTCCGACTTAAATTCACACCAGACGAACAAATGGTTGTATCTCGGTCCCAGTACTCGCTAAGGGGAATGGAACTAGTAAAGGGAGTGATGGTTTATGGGAAAATCAAAATGGCGGATAGAAAGCAAGGTAACCAAGCGTGTTAGTGCTAGGCCCCTTGCTTTCAAAATCGTCTGTTTGTTCGTTCAGATATGAATTTACGATGACCAACACAAAGGAGTTGTCCGTCTAGAATTCACATTACACGAATAAATCGTCGGACGACTTGTCCGTCCAGACGATTTGTCCGTCTTCTAGTGTGAAATGGGCCATTGTCGTACACTTCTTCCATGTATGGTAACAACTGAAGGAAAAAGTTTCGCTGCATATTCCAATATCCCGGTATATCTCATGTCTATTGTTGCCGCATAGTTCGCGGCCGGAAAATAAAGAAGAACAAAGATATCTATTCAACTTATCATTAGTACCAAACGTACCCCAATTCTCACACTGCACATTGTTTTAAAATTTTTCAGCAAGCCGCTAGTTGGAAAACATCACATGCTCAAAAACAAACAACGCAAAACACAAATCAAGTGATAAAACAAAGACATTTATATTCAAAACTATTGTCAGCGGTCTCACCGTAGCGTATATAAGGAGAATCCATTATAAATTCGCCCTCTTTTCTCGCACACCCGTGTCCTGTACACGTCATGTTGTTCGGTTCTCAAGAATCATTAACACGCGGTGTGCCGTTTTCATTACGCCATGGCTGACGCACCACAACAACCACTACCTGCCGTTCAGAGGCCAAGAGTTGACCAGCACGCTATTAATGCCGCTCAAGCAGTTGTCCCGAAAGTTGCGCCACCGCCGGCGGCAGAACCTGTTCTACAACCGCCAGGCCAACTTCCCAATGCACAGCCCGAGCAACTTGGGGTATTTCATTATTTCCTTTTCTTATCGTGTTTCGCCTATGTAGCATGCGCCGTTGTATTTCGGTTTTCATTTACTGCTCGTACGCGTTTTTGCCCGGTTTCTAGCTTAGTATTATGTCATTCGAGTTTGTTTCCTGTCTTGTTCGCTTGTTTACTCGTGGTGTTCATTTTCGGCATGGCACGTTTTTCCACGTGCTTTTCGCACATAGGTAACTTGTATTTTGTTTATTTTATTTATATATCTTATTTTGTTGCCTTTTTACGTGCGTTTTATTTTTAAGTTTTTGTACTCTCGAGTTTTCACTTTCGGGTTTACACTCGCTCCCTCTTGTTTATCGGAGTTTTTATTAAGCGGGTTAATATAGGTGCCGCTTGTTTATTGGAATTTTCGCGGGCTAACCGAAGGTCCCGCTTGATTTTTTTTTTTCGCGGGTTAACTTAAGGTCCCGCCTCATTTTTATTTTCGCGCGTTAACAGAAGGCCCCGCCTCATTTTTATTTTCGCGGGTTAACAGAGGGTCCCGCCTGATTTTATTTTCGCGGGTTAACAGAAAGTCCCGCTTGATTTTTATTTTCGCGGGTTAACAGAAGGTCCCGCTTGATTTTATTTTCCCAGGTTAACAGAAGGTCCTCCCTGATTTTATTTTCGCGGGTTAACAGAAGGTCCCGCTTGATTTTTAATTCGCGGGTTAGCAAAGGTCCCGCTTGTTTATTGGAGTTCGTATTTTCGCGGACTTACAGGTCGCGCGTTAACAGAAGGTTCCGCTTGTTTATTTAATTCTTCTGTTAATTTTCGAGTTTTAATTTATGACCACAATTTATCGTGTTAAAGCACTTTGCTTCTCATAGGTTATTTAACCCTATTCGGCCTGGGCTTTTTGTGAGTTCCTGAGCCTGGGGGGGGGGGGCACATTGTGCCCCCCCCCCCCCCCCTTCGTAACTTCAAGAACATTAAGGCTATGACAATGAAAACAAAACGGTTTAAGAGATTCCAACTTTCTGACCTGGACTGGTGTTCGTTGCGCTGTACCAAATCATTTGAGAATTCAAAGCCGAGAAATTAATAAAGATCATGTTAGATCTTTGCAATTTCAAATCGGTGACAAAATTTTCAATCCAGTGTTAAGTAAGTGTAAAGATTTCTATGGTCTCCTAATATCCAATAAGGCGACAGAGTCCAGAGGTTTCATAAAGTTGAAATCAAAATTTTCTGTTGATGATGTGGAAACAAAAAAGGCTTTTTCATTAATAAAATCTTGTATCTGTGAAACATTTGTGCAATGTTTTCAGTTCAAAATACTGAATGACATTTTATTTACAAATTCACGTTTAGCTAAGATAGGTTTAATTCAAAGTGATCTTTGCACTTTTTGTAACACTTCTCGGGAAACAATTGATCATTTACTTTTTTACTGCGTTCACTCGCGTGCATTTTGGGATGAATTTGAATCTTATTGGCTCTCTATATCTAAAGAACAAAGGAAACTCGAGTTAAAAACTATTTTAATTGGTGTCACAGATACTAAATGTCTTTTGTTTAATTATTTAATTGTTTTAGGTAAGCTACATTTATGGAACTGTCGTAGAAATAATAGTCTTCCTTTTTTCTCATCCTATAAAGAACTAGTTAAAAGAAAATATAAAACCGAACGCCTCATTGCTGCAAAATATAATAATCTGAAGATGCTTGAGGCTAAGTGGAAACCTGTTTCAAACTGTAATTTTCTATCTACATAGGTGGTGCATACCTAAGAACCAATTGTGGAACAAAGTAGTGCAAGAATTGTATTGTAAGGAAGTATTGTAAGTAGTAATAGTATTGTAAGTAGTGTTCGTCTTTGTTTTGTAATTAGTATTTTTTTTGTTTTGTGTGTGTGTTGCAATAATAATGATAATAATAATAATAAAAAACCTTGAGGGTACATAGTACGTCCGAAACTGTCTCCTTTGCGGTCCGCACAGGAACAATGACGTCATATGACGTAGTTATTAGGTAATTAGTTATACGGCCGCCATCTTGGATCCGCCAACTTGGATTTCTGAATTTTTTTAAAACCTCTTAAAAACCATCCAAATTGACTCAAAATTAATCAAAACCAATAAATAAACGCTAAATGACGTACAAATATAAAAGTTATACCAATAAACATTGTTTTTCTTCATTCAAAGGTACAAATATGCAAATTTCAAAAAACATGGCTGTCAAAATCTTGTTGCCATGGAAACATCAAGTCACGTGAGGAAAAAAATGCCATAAAATTGTTGCCAGATAAATTTTAGGAAAAGTCACAAAGTTTGACGGCGTTTGAATACATATTAAAGAAGTTATGAACGTTCAAAGTTAGCGCGGGCACTTTGTGTCCCCCCCCCGGGCCGAATAGGGTTAGTTTATTCTTTTTTATGGGTCATTTCTTCCGCCTGTTTATTTTGTTCCCTGGTATACGGTCCAACTTGGTATTCCTCCCAAATTTAGTTCCCTCTCCCAACGGCGGTGCCTAGAGGGGTGAATTACACCTTCTCGGATTACCGGGCACTAGGGCCGCCATTCCCTCGGGGGTAAATCTTACCTATTACCATTTTCTTTTTTTGGGGGGGATTGGATTCGGGCTCCACCTTTTCCCTAATGTTTTCTTTCAGTTTTCAAACGTATTCTCCCCCCCCCCCCCCCCCCTCTCGGGAACTGGTGGCCTGTATTTTAATTCGTTACATTTACATCACCCCTTTTTTTTCTCCGCCAAGGCTCTTCACCCCATTTGCTCTCTTCCGCATCTACGAAACTTCTAGTGTGTCAAGCGAATAAACTTCTCTGGACTCCCTCAAAAATTTCGTTTGTGCTTTCCCTTCTCGTCCCTCAGGCTCAAAGCGATCTTCTTCTGACTCCTCACAGATTTAAGTTTGGGTAGCGGGTTTTTCGCTAAGTTTGGGTCCTTGTTTTAGACTGCAGAAGGTTTGGTTTTGAGTGTGGGTGCCTTGTTTTTGGGAACGGATATTCCAACCCTATTTGCCTAGAACATTTTTAACCTGTCTTTCAGGTCACCGATGCCATAAGCCAAAGGACACCAGGACTCCCATTCTCATTATAGAAGTGCAGGTGAGACCGGTGAAAATAGTTCACTATGATTAGTGCGAAACGTACCGCATTTCTCACAATGCACATTGTTTTAAAATTGTTCAGCAAGCCGCTAGTTGGAAAACATCACATGCTCGAAAACAAACAACACAAAACACAAATCAACTATTAAAACAAAAGCATTTATATTCAAAACTATGATTAGTGCGAAACGGAGCACATTTCTCACCCTGCACATTGTTTTGCAGTAGTTCAGAGACCTACGTGTTGAAAAATATTCAAAAGCACAACACACATGAAAACGCATTCTCAAACTCATTAATAATTCATGACGAGAACACAAAGGAAATCACTACCGTGAAGGAGGTTTTGAAATCGTTTCTTAATTTGCGTAGATTTTGGCGACTTTATTCCTTCGTTTTCTCCGCATTTAACGATCAGTTTGAGAAGCTATATCAAACACTCGAAACAGTGTTTCATCAGATTTCCAAACACCTTGAAGTGGTTTAAAAAAACTCGGCTGCGCCTCGTTTTTCCAATCCACTTCTCGGTGTTTGGAAATCTGATGAAACACTGTTCCTCGTGTTTGATATATTACATCAAATGTTGAAACGCTACCGCAAGGCGTCTCAGTCACCAATTCCTAGTTGAGCTGATCAACAAGTGCTAATTATACTCTTGTGCGTTCAGGAACAACGCAGAAGGGGCGCCTGCAATCAGTGATTTAGTGCAGAGAGAGAACAATGGCACTGGGTATTGAATAGTAAATATGTTAGATAGTTACTTCGGCCAACAGCAATATGTGATGTATTGCAGTCAGCTTTGGGCTACGCCCTCAACTGACTGCAATATATCACATATTGCTGCCGGCCTCAGTAACTATCTAATACTTATCTCAACAGATAATTGCATGACTTCTTTCAGCAGATAAATATCGTTTTTCCAAAACCGAAATTCAGCTTTGCATTCTTCATCGGATGAACAATCCAAGTCAAACTGCTCATATTGCCAGTATGGGAAATCCGGGTTTTTCGAAGAATTAACATCGTAAAGGAGAATAAATTCTTCATCATCTATAATAATCATCTATCATAATAATATACATGAAAAAATTACTCGATTCTGATTGGCTACGAGCAGTGCAGTTCAAGTTTAACACAGGTGCAAAAAGTGTAACACCAGTACAAATTACAAATAAAAAAAAATTGATGCAAAAATGATTTGCAAAAACAAATTGTGCAAAAAAACAAGAAAAAAAAATCCCAAAAAATTGTTTTGCAAAAAAAAAAATTACCAAAAAAAAACATGGATGCAAATTTTTTCATGTATAATTATTAAGAAGTAATCATACGGTTTTCTCGTTACTCCCAAATTGAACTCGAAACCGTATGATTACCTATACAAACTTAACAGAAGACAGTCTCTGGTATCTGGATGTTTTCCCATCTTCGATGAGAGTCGGACAATGCGATATAAAGAGCTTCGATTGGTGACTTCAATACTTTTTCTAAACTCT
Source organism: Cladopsammia gracilis (assembly GCA_022457155.1). NCBI lineage: Eukaryota > Metazoa > Cnidaria > Anthozoa > Scleractinia > Dendrophylliidae > Cladopsammia > Cladopsammia gracilis. Next base: position 1,269,415 of record JAJGOT010000094.1, on the reverse strand, counting down.
CGCCACAACTCCCGCGAATTTTTAACTCCCCGCGTCTGCGACTACGCATGACTTCTTGCGTAAGTACTGCGAAATGCGACGCCGGCGATCACAACGTAGACGGCTCGATTTCGGTCACGACGACGTCGACCTCGGCGTGAGGTCTCTCATATCCCACCTTCGCCGCCTTCGGGTCAGTGGCCTTCATTATTCAGCGGTGGATGCGTCATGTATAGGGACATAGATTGTACCCTTTCATACGCCATGAGTTGCATGAATAAAATTACCGGAAAGATTTTGGAGAATAAACTCGAGCCGTCAGAGGAAACTTAAAACAGTTCGAGTTAGTTAGTAATAGAGTGAAGCAAGGGAAAAACTGCCTTTTTTTTTTTGCCTTTTTCGAGAAGTTCGATACTGTGACTCTCTAGCCCTCGAGGGGACGCGCGATGCGCCGATGCTTGCACGCGTGTTTCAGCTTTTCGTGCTCCTCCCTCGAACTTTAGAGAAAGTAAGTGAAAGAAAACGACTGTCTGTTACTCGGTTGCTCGATCGGTGGATTGCTTGGATGTAAACTTTTATGGTTAATTCCGCTGACCAGTGGGTATGGACCGCGTTTGGACTGCAGTTTGGAATCCTCTGAAAGCACAAGCTGTAAAAAACGAAAACCAATCTGCGGAATTCAGGGGGGTGGGGTGAGAGTGAGCCCGGAGGGAAAATGTTTGAGACTGAAAAACATTTTGGCCTTTAAGACATTAATTTTTTAAAGCAACAAGAGGCTCCAAGCAGCCTTTACTCATGCGCATGCGTAATAAAATTTTATGATATATTTTAAGCATGATAAGATGTCCGACATGAAGAAGAGTTACTTCTTTCATTCAGTCATCGTTCCTGAAAACCACGTTGTTTACTATTGAATGTTGTGGACATGAAAGCTGTACCACAATGAAGCCAGTAATTTTTCTAAGTCTTATATATACCAAACGTGAACATAGTAATGGATGTAGGGTTGTGGGAGATTCTGTCGTGACACCTAAGTAACGCTCTTTTACCGGAAGTGAGAATAGCCGAAAGTCACTAAACAGGAAGTGTAAATGGCAAAGACGTCAACCGGAAGTGCACGATTTAAAATATGCGTGCATAAATTTGCATGCAAAATCGTAACACAAAAGATAAAAATAATAACAAGAGGCTACACTTAGCCTATACTCATGCGCATGAGACTCTAAGACGCGTTGATTGAAGTTACCAATTTTTCTGTGCTCGCTTTTAATATTTAATTTATTGATTCCCGATCAAATCCACACTCGTCTATTACTTTCCAAGCCATGAATTATTTCTGTTACATTTGAAAAGACTACTTAAAAAAAATAGGCAGTCGAGGACTGCATGTGGCCCACATGCTGTAAAAAGAAAATTGATAATCAATATAAGGACCCCCCCCCCCCCCCCCCCCGACGGATGCAATATTTTTTTACCCGTCCCCCACCCGGATTTCCCGGCCAGGCCGACCCACCCTCGCACCTTGATTTTTAACCCAGATACCACCTCCTGCCCGGATTGCCATTAACCTTTTTGTAGGCCCTAAATAAACGAGAAATCGCAGTCAGGAGATCCGGGATTTTTTTAAAGTTTTCAAATCTTTGGTGATAATTGCTATGAATTGGTCAAACATTTTGTAAATAAACGTTGCGTGACGCATTCACTAAAATCTCTCCGTGATTTTAAGACCAAATCGGAATGAAATGTTTCCATAACTTAAAGCTGGTTCTTTAAAAAATGCTTTGATTTTGCCATTTTTAATAAGTTTTTTCCAGGCTTCACAGTTTCTTTAAAGTGTTGTCGCAAATACACAGTTTTGATTTATGCAAATTTCATGAGAAACGGTAATTTGATATACCAAGCTGTTTGTATATGACCACTGAATCCAAAATATATTTTCTATAAAAGGTCGAAACTTTTGAATGAAACTCGCATTTCCTTAAATGAAAATGTCTTTCCTTTGATTGAAAGAGTCAAACACCTTTCAGAATTCAGTGATTTTCTGCTTCTGGAAGTCTTGGCGATTTATTGTATCCTAATTACTGCGTGGAACCGGCTAGCGTCTGCGAAAATATGATAAACATCACAAAATAATTCAATTCAGCAACATATTTTTATTACGCTTTCTAAAATTGCCGACTTTTCCTGTGTAATAGAATGCCAATCTTATCCGGAAAAATGATTCGAATAATGCTTTCGCTGATCAAAAAAGCAGTTCTGAATAGTCAAAGGTACAGAAATGAAATGCTGGCGGCGTTTGAATCGTGTGTTCGGATAGCTCATGGTCTGCAAACAAACACTTCGATTCACAGCTCGATTTTTCACTAAAACCTTTTTCCAAACCACGAAAACACCTAAAGTAATCTTTGAAAACAATACTTGGCCACATTTGGTGATACCTGTGCTTGGTAAAGCAGTAAAAAGAACGAGAAAGCTCCATTTACCTTTCCCACGGATCCAAAGCGCGCACGTACAAACAGAACTGCCTTGACAATCGAGTCGTCCAATCGGAAGCTATCAGAACTGTCTCATCGTACAGCAATCGATTGAACTCGGCACAACTTTGCGCTTCGGAAAGTCGGACTTACTTACACAGGTGACAACATAGTGATTACTAGTAACCTTGTAATCACAAAAAGCAATAAAGTCAGTAAAAATCAACATTAATATGACACGCATTCCATAGTCCATAATCCACAGAAGTCCGGTCCCGAAGTCCAAATTTTTTAGTAAATGTGATGGGCTAAAGTAACGACGCTGTTTTGCCGTGTGTTTCTATTGTTCTTTCTTTAAAAAAGTCTTGAAATTACTCACCACAGGCAGCGAGGACTTCTCCGATACAGACATTGTAAAGAATCGGCAGTAAAAAGGGGAATAAATTGACAATATGCTTATCAGTGCGAGAGATCGATGTTTGGCCTTTTTACCTCGGAAAAACTCTGATTAAAAATAGCTCTTAGTTTTTCAGAATCGCGACAAATTCGGCCTCACATTGTATGCTGTGCATAAAAGCAACGTTCACCTCGATGGGAGAAATACAGGACTGACTTATACACCAATAAGACCAAATGACGGAAAATGTTCGTCATGCGCATGCGTATCAAACATTTGTCTTATATTTCAATGTACCATAAGAAAAGAAGCAATTTATATTTTAATATTTTAAACAAGATAAGAAGACGTCCGACATGGAGAAGAGCTACTCCTTTTCTTCAGTCATCGTACCTGCAAACCACGTTACTATTGAATGTTTTATAAATGTAGGCTGTACCACAATGAAGCCAGTCATTCTTGTGACAATAATATATACCTGACGTGGACATTACTAATGTGAGTAGGGTTGTAGGAGACGCTGTCGTGATACTTCAGTAACGATGTTTTGCCGGAAGTGAGAGTAGCCGGAAGTCACTAAAGCGGAAGTGTAAATGGCAAAGCTATGAACCGGAAGTGAACAATTTAAAATATTCGTGCATAAATTTGCATGCAAAATCGTGACACAAAAAATAAAAAAAAGAAAAACGGAGGGCATTTTATAACTCATTGCGCTACGCGCATGAGTAATAAAAATAAAAATAATAACAAGAAAAACGGAGCCGAAACCTTACCTCATGCCGCTTCGCGCATGAGTAAAAAGGAGAGGGGACAACCACCACTGGAATTCAAATTGATATTTATTTGTACCCTTCACATTCTCATTGCCACCAATTGCCACCCCATTACCCACGATCTGCTTCCGTACGGCCTCGTGGTTCAAGCGGTAGAGCGACGGAAGATCTGATCCGGAGGTCGTGGGTTCGAATCCCACCAAAGACAAAGATTTTTTGTTTCCTCGTGTGGTCCCTCATTTCCTTACTGGGGCTAAACTCAGTGCAGGGAAATTTATGGGTTGACCTTAATACTATAATTTACATACAGAGTTAATTATCTGATTCCTTGTTGTTTTTAAATGTTGATTACAGTACGGTAAATGTTACCAGTCCACAAAAAAATAACGTTTTTTGGTTGCTTTCGAAGACAAAATTTGCAAATCTGCAAAAGCTGTTTGTCTATTATGCAGTGTTTATGCGAATAATTATGTAATTATGCTGTCAAATTTCTCTGATGAATTTTTCTGTTTAATATATATAGTTTCACAAGAGAGAATGAGATAAGAGAACAGATTCTCCATACATAGGCCTTTTCCAATGATTTTATTAGTTCATCGCTATTTTAAAGACGATACCTGATAGGTCAGATCAAACTCCGCGGTCATGGAAACGAAAATGAAAATAACCTTCACAGCATGGCCGCTAACTAATAATAGATTTCAAATAATTATAATGGGGTACGGGGTTCTGTTCTCTTACTTCATTTTCTCTTGAGTTTCATTATTTTGTATAAATAAAGTCCAGTTTTGTCTCGGCCAGTCTAAATTTACCCTTTTTATCTGAGTCTTGTTTATAATTATAGTGTGTTTTAACTTACGGCGCCGAAAATAAATTGCATATATGTAATGGGCGAAACGTGTGTAGTTTTGCGTCCAATTTATAAATGGAAATTGGCAACCTTTATCTTTATTTCTAAAATTGTGAATAAAACATTCGACGAAAGTTATTCAAGGCGGTGTCCCCATGTGTCCCGTCAATCGATCTGCTCTCAAGCGAAATTAAACTTGAAATCGCTTTTATATCCTTGAGTTTATCGTATCGTGGATTATTTTATTTTCACAGGTTCGATTTACATGTTATTTACAAGGTTCCTTACAGACTCCCTTTTTTCGATTTACATGCTATTTACGGGTTAGCCTCCCTTTTTGTATTTACATGTTATTTACAGGATAGCCCCCCTTTTTATTTACATGTTATTTACAGGGTTCCTTACAGGCTCCCTTTTTTATTTACATGTTATTTACAGGTTAGCCTCCCTTTTTCGATTTACATGTTATGTAAGGGTTAGACAATGAACGCGAGTGTTCTATGGGATATAGTGCCTCGAGCATAGATAGAAGTCCACGAGGGCGTAGCCCGAGTGGCACTTCTATCTAATGCGAGAGGCGCTATATCCCATAGGACACGAGCGTTCATTGTCTAACCGTCTTAGAAAATGGTCACATCCGCGAAGAAAACATATGTTATGCAGATTGTATTTATGAGCGTATTTTAATTGTGCCATTCACACTTCGGAATCACGTTGTTATTTTGTTTTGGATGTCGCCGAAATTCGAATAACAATGCTTTTCTTTCTTTGGAGCTTTGTTTATTCTCTGTTGTTTTGATGGCTCATTTGCTCCGGCTATGAGCCAGTATACAGAGCTCGGGGAACTTGAGGCCGTCCTTGCCACTCAAGAGTTACTTGCTTTTGAGAGCGTAGACATATCCGAGTGCTTGGGGGATGATATGAATTCGACAAAAGTGCACGTTTCCAAAAGCCTACGACAGTGAACGAAATTGAGCAAAGGGAAAGAGACAGAATTCCAAAGCACGGTGAGACCAGTCTTTCGGTTGTTTCGGTGTGTACCGGAGGACAGATGACGTAAAACAAAAGGAACAAAGAACGACAATAATACAAATGCAAAACAAGACCAAAAATACAATACCTCACAAACAATAGAAGACAATGAGTACTGGTACACGCAGAAAGACCCAGTCTTTCATTTAATTTTTCCTAAAAATTGTTAAGTCGAATTTCGTTTTGTTATTTTGGTGATTAATCTGTTGCTTAAGTTATGTAAAGCGAAAACTTCAAATAAAATTGTCATTGTTATAGAGTGATTTTACTTCATCTGTGAAATAGTAGAATAGTACGCACTTTTAGACTATAATTCCTTTGTTTTCTTTTGTTTAATGTTGACTATCACACACTAATTGTTAGATAGTGTTTCACAGATGAAGTAAAATCACTCAAACTGCAAGTTGTTTTTGTTTAAATTAGCAGCCTGTAATTCATTAGTATGCTCTATATACTCATTAGTATGCTCTATTTTCTCATTAGTATGCTCTATATAGAGCATACTAATTAGGCTTTAAGACAAAGGAAAACAAAAGAATTCATTAGTATGTTCTATATAGAGCTTACTAATGAGTAGTTATTTTACCCCACAATTTCCCTGGGCTTCAAAGCCCCCGCCTCTTTACATAATTTAAGACAGTTTATGGGAAATAGAGCACACAAATACTGGGCACTGATTGGCTGAGTGGGTGTGACCATTTTCTAATTACATGGTAGCCTACCTCTTTTAATTTACATGTTATTTACAGGATAGCCTTCCTTTTTCGATTTACATGTTATTTACAAGGTTCCTTGCAAGCTCCGTTTTTCGATTTACGTTATTTACAGGGTCTAGATACTGTAAATGTGTGTGAAATAATTTCCATGTTATTTACATGATCCTTTTTTTCTCACTGTAACAAGAACCATGTTAAAACCAATTTACAGTAGATTTACATGTGTGCTCAAACCTGTAAATTTCATGTAATAACATGTAATAACATACAGTTTACAAAGTATGTAAATCCATATTTACATGTTGTAAATTTATTTTTACATGTGCATGTAAATGTTCAACTTTTCCTGTGAAATACACGATGGCGGCCATATTGTCGGCCATTTTGGATGACGTCACGGACCACCAGCAGCGCCACAACCCATAATGTTTACCTTATCTTGTAGAGCACATCACAGGCTATCTATTAGACATAAAATATTTCCGAAATATTGCAACATCGCAATACCTCAAGGGGGTGCATGGGTTGCAACAACCCAACAACCCTCCATTGTACCACGGTGGGGTAAGTTTGCGTGTACGTCCGAGGATTAAAAGGGCAAAAGTGATCACCTTGCTACTCTATAGAAAGTGAAGTGCTCTCAAAAACAAAACACGATAAAGTGTAAATGGAAACGGCGTGAAATAATTTTCCTAAAAAACAAGGCTACACTTTTCATTTCCACTGTGCAAATCCGACTCATTAAGAAGTTGTCATAGGATTTGTTGGGACATTAATAAACTTCAGTTGAATTTTAATCGAAAATTTACTGTTTGAGAGCCATTGTTTGCTCTTTGGGATCCACTTCGAACTTTTCATTAAACCTTCAGCTCAGTAAACTTTAAAGTACATTCTAAACTTCAAAGTACATTCCGAGGTTGTTTTGATTGTCTTTTATCGCTGCATGCAAGGCTGTTGATATCGGTTTTCAAATAAGTACTTAAGCTTAGTGGTTTGCTTGCGTGTTTTTGGTTTGAGCAGCAGCTAATTGCTAACAGGAAACAGATCTTCTATTCTCATATTCTTACAGACCATAATATGCAATAAGACACTAAACTCGAGTTGCAAAATTCTTTGTCCTCAAGCGTGTGGTGATGCAATATCGGAAAATTGGACATTGTTTACTTTACAGTTTCTCTTGTACGGTTTTTGTTTGTTTTCCCAAATCAGTTTTATAATATTCAGAAAGTTCCATATCCTTGTACTCTCAGTACGACTAATTTGGCTTCTGAGAAAAATGGTTGTGCTTGTTTTTGCTGCTTGTCAAATGGATGACAGACAACATGGTAGAGCGACCATTTTCTCCTTGTTCATGTAAAATAAAGTACTTTACAGCAAATTTTATGAACTAGAGGAACAGCTCTACACTCTGGTGGAATTTGATTTCAATTTTTTTCTTTTGCAACCGAAAAAGCAGACTCTGATACTTCTGTTTTCAAGTTGATAATTAAATTTTTGGTCAAAACATAGTCCTGAGGCTGGCATGATCATTCACGGTTACCATGGCAACGACGCATCTGTTGACCGAAATATGGTTGTTTTAGTGCATCCCCCATCACCTCCACACAAAAAAGATAAGGGGTTAGAATATTCCTTTTCAACCTTGCATCACTTTCTCAGACTCTTAAGGGAGCAGTGTCATGATGATTTTGATTTTTATTTTTGTAACAAAAGTATTGAATATTCGACTAAGCACCTTTGCTTATACACAAAATCCTCCTAGAACATCGAGAGGAAAATGTCAACTCAATTTTGAAAGCACAAGGGAACAACTTGGCCTGATTTTTTTTCAAGTTGTAATCCATTTCCATCCTGACCATCCACAGTAAAAGATCTTTATAGTTTTAGTGCAATGGAAAAAATCTTTTTCCCACCCACTTAATTGTCAACCGCTACATGACTGTCCCCCAGATCTTAACTCTGAAGCTGTACCCCCGTTTTATTTTAAATTACCTTATACAGGCCATTTTACCAGCGTTACGCAGAAAAGGATTCGGAAACTTATCAAAACGTTATTGTATTAATATAGGTATAAAATTAGTCTTTTCGTCTTTCAAGATCGGTAACATGTTTGGCGTGAAAGACCCTATTCCGAATGGGCTCCGTTCGTGTGTTGTTTACAATTTTTTGTGTGCGGGCTGTAATGCATGCTACGTCGGCGAAACCACCCGACATTTTTCCACGCGCGTACGTGAGCACTTATCCACTGATAGGGCCTCTCACGTATTTAAACACCTGAAAGACTCTGAAGAATGCCACAGTTTATGTTCACCCAATTGTTTCAGTATCTTAGATCATGCTTCCACCAATTTTCAGCTTAGGATAAAGGAAGCTCTGAGTATCAAATGGGAAAACCTTCTTTGAACCAACAGATGTATCATGTTAATTTAAAACTTTATAATCACACATTGGCACACATTCTTTCATTTATTTGTTAAAGGTATTTTCTCTCATTGGCATTTTCATTTACTTAGTATAAATTCAACTTTGTAACTTAAAATTTCAAACTGAAGATGACAAAGGATTGTGGAAACATGTTTTTTAAAATCAAACAGTTGTCGTTGATTTCAAAATCATTAATGGTATAGTAATTGTTAACAAAACGGGTACATTATTTTTAGGTTTCTGTTGATACAAATATATTTTTTGGCCCGTCATAGTGATACCAAGGTACTTGATATTGTCCCTTTAAGAACAAACAGAATATAATCACTTACTTAAAATATCCGCGAGATACGTTTGCTGACCATTTTGAAGTGCTTCTTTGAAGCTGTCATAAGCTTTCGCTCCCATCAGTGGTAATATTGCCAAAAACTCTGTACACCTGTCTTCTCTGGTATTCTTCGACATAATTTTCTCTTTTTGTTGATCGCTAAACACTAGTGAAGCTGACATATTTTTTAAAACTTCCTCCACGTCCATGTTTTCAACCACCCTCGCCGTGACTTTCCTTAAAATTGTTTTATGTTTCTTATCCATTGCCATGTTGTTTGACTCAGCTCGTTCTGAAATATCCAAAAATTAGTCATCAGTGGAGGTTGTTAGAATTATGCCTAGGATACCATTGTCTAATTTATGTTGCTCCTAAGCAAACAAGTACTTCACTGTCGTTGGGTCTAGACAATTCAACAAATTTGAAATCGTACATTTTATTTCAGATATTGAGCTAATGCCCAGGTCCTTGGTAGAATAAATCCATGATTCTGCAACAGCTTGGAACCTGGAAGAAATTCGTTCTAACACACCGATCAGTATAAAAAACGATTGGGGATTTAAAGAGCTTCTTTATTGTCTTCCGAGTATCAAAGTAAACGGTTAATGTGGCAGAGAGATCGTCACCAACGATCAAATAAATTCGGTCAAATACAATTCAGGTTAAGCATGCTACGGGCCTTTTGCATCAATTGGTCACGTGATTTACATTTCTAAAACGTAAAAATCCGGCAAGCTTAAGTAAAAACATTTATCAGAATAAAAGGATCGTCCAAAAATGAGTTATTATGCAGTTTGGTTTCAGTTTATATCTTCAAAGTGGCAGTTCTTGTGGCCGTTTAACTGTTTAAAATTTATAGGGATTTGTATGGGACTAACAACCATTAGAATAACATTTTTGCTTGCGTGCGATTTATTCAACTTCGTCACGTGATGCAATATGCCCAGATTGATAATCCCCAATTTTAAGTCTACAAATTTTTGGAAAATATGAAAAATATGAAAGTGTCTTGATGCTGCAACAGAGGAAATTACTATTCTCGTGGATAAAGCGGTTCCAGAAAGCACCAGTTTGTTTACCGTGAAAAGATTAAAGAGGGTTATTGAAAATTGATAGGTTTTCGCTCAGTTTGCAACATGTTGATAGCTGTTGACTTAATTAAATTTTCGCTCAGAAAGAAAAGTTAACAAAAAGTTGTACACAGCTTGAACTCGTGGCGTCTTTATTAAATCCAGTGCATTATTTAGTTCGGTAAGTGCTTTACGGAGAAACATAAACTTATATCTAAAAAGTAAGACTACATTGAGTATCCGACACTTCAAACCACGATCGCTAACTGAAATGCAAAGTTATATAAAAAACAAAACTTGACGGAATAAAAATCCCACAGCAATAAGCGGCGAACACAATATCAAACGGTATTTATGACAGATGCGATCGAAGGTTATGGATAACAAAAAAATAACTCTTCACAATTAAAAATGATGAAGACATGTAGAAACAAGAACTCTACGAGCGGTGAAATCGCGCTTTAAAGGTACTTAAGAAATTAACAATTCGAAGCATAGCTAGTAGTGAAAGCTGACCTTTAGCACATAAACGTGTTCATTTCTCTCCTATTTCACAAAATGCGAATCTGTGTCACGCTGAGACATAAAAGACAAATTTGGTTCATTCATCGAAGGGCTCCAAATGAGAAACATCTTTAAACTTATTGTTGTTCAATTTCGTTTACAAAACCTTAGTTATTGTTATCGCTGGATTCGCGTTGTTCTTGTTACGCAACGCATTCGAAACAAGACCAATTTAAAACATTACGTGACAAAATGGAGTGAATGAGTGCTTATTTGCATATCTGTTCCGTTACCGATAACCCGTTCATTTCGATGTGGGCTTTCATCCTTCACCCTACAGAATCTACGACACTTGCACTCTCTTAGGAAATCTCTTAGGAAATCGCCCAGCAAAATATCACATTGCACAATAATTTAACTAATCAACCCCCAAATATTCAGGTCTGGTAATATCTAATGGCCAAAAAAATACTTCAGAAAGGGGGTTTCTAGAATTTTCTAGAAGAGGTGTCCATTTGAGACCATGAATCACTGATACTCGTTGACATTCTGCCACCAGTAATTGACATTTTGTAGTTGTACAGTAAAAGTTAAAAACTTAATGATTTCTTATAGCTTGGTGGGAAGAGAAAGCAATTAAGAGTGAACGTCACTAAGGATCATCGATATCGCGGACACAGCTCAAAATTCAATTTCGCTCATACTTTGTATATTGGTAGGCGTAAGTACTTCACATATGAAAGTGAGGTTTATTTACTGAAATATTATTTCGTTTAAGAGAAATTAATATTAAACCGTTAACGGTATTTTTCGTCAACAAAGCTTACAAAATTTTATCAACATTCACGACTTTGCCGAGTCGGTTAATCGCAATTTTTGAAGCATTTTTGCACAAATCCTAATCGTTTAATGCCTCATTAGCTCAACGAGTGTAGAGACAGTTCAATAACTCCGTTTTCAATTTTTTCCTGATTTTTTTAAGAAGTGCACCCGCGGCTTTCCTGAAAAGTGCTCGTCGGTACCTCTAACAAACAAACCAAAAATGCTCGCGGTACGTATCCAATCTCACCAGAAAACCTCATGAGCCACGTTAAAGGATAGTTTTCAATTTTTGCCGTTTCATTTCCTTGGGATCTTTTTTTTTACTTTTCCGACAAAACCATCCTAAAGTAAGCATATTTTCGCTATCCGCCATTTTGAAATTTGTATCAAGTCAGAGAGTTGATCTGGACGATTCTGTTGAACTGTTATGCTACGCAGCCGTCAGTGGTATACTTTTGCTCTAACTATCAAACGTAAATCGCCTTTGTGTTTTTTTTATAAAAAATACAATCAGTAATAAGAGAAAGTCTAGTGTAAAGTTGAACCTAATATAATAGACCCGTTGGGCAAAGGTCATTGCAAACATCAAATAGTTTTGCGGTGACTAACCTCACTCAACAATCCGCTTGGCTGCCGAAGATTTGAATCCACACAGTTTGAGTTGATTGCATGCTTTTTTCCTTTACATTATCCATCAAACGCTTCTGTCTCAGCGAAAAAAAACTTTGTCTTATGTTTCGGTCTTGAATTTAAATATTAAATGTTTACCTTGAGCATTTCACCAACACGGTAACGTAGTACGATATTTTGAAAGGTCCCATCTGTCACGCAATACAGAGCACAAATGAATTTATATACAGCCTGGAGATGGGTAAAAATTTAAAAATACGTTTAAATGAGAAGGCTGAAATTTACTGATGAACTTTTATTTTCCCTAGTGTCATGCAGCTCTTCGTGCGAATTAATTTCACCGAAACTGCTTTGCATTTTTGCACCAGGCACGGGTTTCACATTTGCCATGTGCCCCTGCATTTGCTTAGTGGTAAAAAAGGCCATTTTTTAGACTTGCCCACAAGTCGAGCTTAGGGGCGCGGAGCGCGATCAAACAAGCGCAGAACTCCAGCGCGAGGTCAAGCGAGCGCGTAGCGTGAGAGAATGTTCACTAAATTAAGATGATGGAAATACCTGGTCTGTCTGTCTGTCTGTCTGTCTGTCTGTCTGTCTGTCTATCTAACCCCAATGTATATCCCGGGCCACCCCTCAACCCCCCCCCCCCCCCCCCCACTCGCCCCCTCCACCAACACCACCACCACCACCACCATCCTAACGACATGTAGAAAATCAGGAGCCCATAACCCTGGGTATGGGCTCCTAAGAAAATCAAAAACCAGATTACGGCTATAATACTTGTACTGAGTTAAACAAACAAATAGTAAACGAGTAACTGTATTTTTAACGGACCACCGTAGTAGTGGTAATACTACATCTTGTAGCCCACCCTTAAAATACTTTTTTCCCATATTTTTCTGATAATCCCCGTTATTAAAATTTATAACTGAGTGTTTTCAATCCCCGAGTAACTCCGTAGTCCATTTTCCGTCATTTAATCAAATTTGCAATGAAGAATTTTTTTTAAAATCATAGAAATAAACATAAACCTGCGGTACTGTTTAAAATTATGGTTATAAAAATTTCTTCGATTAAATATCCTAATGTTTGAAAATTTTTACAACTTAATATCCTTTGAAAACACTCGTTTATAAGTTTTAATGTCGCTCGCTTCAGTCGTTCCCTTCGCTCACTCCTTCTCTCTCGCTCCCGGGGGATTATCAGAAAAATATGGGAAAAAAGTATTTTAAGGATCTGCTACAAGATGTAGTAATACCACTACTCCACTAGTGTTTATATATTCTTGAAATCTATATGCAAACACCTGTCAGTTTGTTTTGACTATGTTTAATATTTAATGATTTACATAATATTGTAGAAGGGGTTTTTCCCTTTTATTAACCAATCATTTTTTATCAAAATGTTTATCAAGATTTGGTAAATTCTGATAAAAGTCTACATTCTGATAAACATTTTGATAAAAAGCATCACTCATTGATTTTAACTTGTAGCGGAAAACAATTGAAATTTTAAAAAAAATAATATTTACATAACATAAAAGGATGGCTTCAACAATTCAATGCAACGAAAATTCTAATCAAATTCACGAAAACCTTTTAATTATTTTGATGTGAGATTTTCTGATAAAAATAAATTTTATAGAATGTTTTTTTTTTTACATATTCAATTTTCTTATTTATATAAATATGTTAGAGAATATTTTGTAATAAGAAGATTACAATATAAATTCAAATTCAAATTCAAAAATTTTGAAATAATCTTTAAGAAACTAAAGGATGAAAAGAAATATTTATTAAATAAAAATAAACTTAGTAAAGACACGATAATTCATTTAGAAATATTATTACAAAGAAAAATAAAGAAAATGAGGAAACATATAATACATTAGAGAATAAAAGAAATAAAGTATTAATTACTATAAAAAATAAAGTAAAATATTTGAGCGAAAATGATATTAATAAAATTGATAAACATTTTCATGAAAATGCTAATGTTGAAGATATAGATACAACTTTCTGTATAACTTCAGTTAGTTGTATTTTTCCTTATGTTGGATATGTAAATGATATTTAAGATGATATTTAAGATTATAATAGTAAAAATATTCTTTGTCAATATCATGATGAATTTAATAAAGAAATTAGTTTGATAAATGATGATGAAATATTTAAAGAGATTAAAAAATTAGTTGACAAATTTCGTAGAATATTAATATTTAAAGGTGATTTAATTAAAAGTGAAGATTCAAATGGTTTAGATTTAGATGATTTATATGATTCAGATGATTGAGATGAGTTTTAAAAAATTTGAAATTTAAAAAAATAATATTTACATAATATAAAAGATGCAATTGACGAAACTCGAAAATATTTGCAAAGAAAATCTTATTTTCCACGAACCAAAAGAATACAAAGTCAAGAATTCTAAAATGAAATATCATAGAATTAAAATTGAAACAAAGTATCCTGATAATACAAAAAGGACCGTTAATTATTGAATCACCATTTCTTTTTAGTTTGGGTGTATCTGAGAGAATTAGTTGGATATTCTCTTCCAGTTTGTTTATGGTCTAAAAAGAACAACCAACAGAAGAAGAAAATAATTTTTATCAAGCTTTATTATCAATTTCAGATCTTTGTTATAATCATCTTGAAGAAACAATTGGTGTTGAAAATGCTCAAGCATTAAATTCACCTTTATATTATAAACAGGTTGAATATACTGATAAAAAAGGTAAAAAGAGGAAAAAGAAAGATGAAACTGCTTCACCAGTATTATATGCTAAACAAATATATTCAGAAAAATCTAATAAATTTTTAACAATATTTAAAACAAAATGAAATAAAGATGTTGATCCATTTGATTATCTTAATCAATATTGTTAAGTGAAATTAGCTTTATTGATTGAGAGTTCTTATATTAGAAAATTAGTAATTTCTATTCAAATCAAAGTACATGAAGTTTATGTTAAACCATTAAAAGCAAGAGAATCAATATGATCAATAGAAGATAGTGATGAGGAAGAAGATCAACCACAAGATTTACTTTCAGAATAAAAATAAAAATATATATATATAATCATATTAGCCCTTTTGTAGGGCTTTTTTTATCTCGCTTGAAACAATTTTTTAATACTAAAATAGTATTAAAAATCTACCAAATCATCAAACTTAATCCATGAATTAAATTTATCAGGATAACCTGACCATTTAAAGTTAATTTTTTCTTATTACCTCGTTTCAATACTTTCTCAATTCTAAATGTAAAGTAAAGTAAAGTAACCTTTATTTATGCAGGGTAGCCCATTCAGCTCTAGACTGATATCCATTGGGGCCCTGCGTAATTAATATATCGTTAAGCTAATTACATTTATAAATTATTGTAAAAGATGAAAATATACAAATATAACTTGTCCTAATTAAACTAATATAGTAATGTTAATTTTAATTTAAATTTATATATATTTATTATATAATCTTAGTTTAGGTTTGGGTAAATGTAAATCATTAATTTGCCTAGTATTGTAATTATGAACGTTACGATTTCTAGTAAAATAGTTACACAGATATCCAGGAACTAAATTATGCAAGCATTTAAATACTAGAATACACTTACGGATTTTGACCCAGTCTAATATCTGAAATGCTTCTTCTGTCCTATCCCTTCTTAATATAATACGTGCTGCCCTATTCTGAAGACGTTGCAAGTTTTTGCTACAGCCAACTGATAATTCACCCCAGACTGTATCAGTATAAATAAAAATTGGATGTACTAAACAATTGTATACACATTTGGCATCTTTTAAAGTTAGGTAAGGTCGTATGCGGGACAGTAAGCCTAGCCGTTTACTTACTTTTTTACATATTAGTTTCTTGTTTTGCTTTTTGTAACTCTTTTGTAATTCTTGTTCATAAAAAGATCCTTTTACTTCTTCTCCCATCAAATGAACAATTTTATACGTAACAGGTTTTGTATTTAAAACTTCATCAACCACAAATATTTCTTCTGTCCAGTTTGGAGTATAACCTTGATCAAATACAGGTCTTTTATACTTTGATATACGACCTCTATCTCCAATCTTGAATTTTACCTTTCCAGGTTTCAAGTAAATCAAATTTGAATATAAATTAGTATAAACTTTTTCTTCATTTTCGTTTTTACTCGCTTTAAATGGAGTCATTTTAAGACTAGAATGTCTTGTATTATTGTGACACAGGTTGTTTGCACATAACTTTATTTCAGTATACAGAAAGGACCTAATGAAAAATTACATAAATTAACCTTCAGAAACTAAATGAAAATACACACGAGGTTTGATATACAAAGCATATGTAGCTGACCTAAACTAGAAACAGGAGACATGAAGGCTGCTCTGAATCCGATAATAGGCTAAAGACAACAAAATGCTACAGCTCAAAAGCCTTCGTATTGTCATGAAGACACTGAACAAATTCTAAATAAACCTAAATAACAATGAAAGTAATCCTTAATCAACCGAGCGACAAAAACAACAAAATATGCTCACCCAGCTGGCGGCCAATCATTCAGGAAAGCTAAAAAAGATATAAACTGTGTGAGCTAAATTAAAATTACAGGCTAGTTGAAGCCATAACGATGAACGAAAACAACAACTGAAGCAAATAGTGCACACTCGTGACACGAGGTCACAGCCACAGAGAAATAGAAAACGACGTGCAATTCTACCAAAAATGCTAAATATCTCCAATAAACTTGAGCTCCGAAAAGAATAATAAGTAAACTAAACGATTCTGTAAAGATTAAGAATTGATGGGCAAAACTTACCGATGCAAAAAGCGAGATAAATCAGACAAATCAACCGAATGCTTGAAAGATCGTGCAGACACGCCACCTCGTCGCCTTATGCGCATGCGTGGCCTTGTGGGCCACAGGGCCCCCATGTGTGCGTAAACTACGCCCTGTCACATTATTATAATCATTCACTAATTTATCAAGTTTATCCCAGTAAACAGTATTGTTATTTACACTGAACATCTTAAACATTCTATTTTTCATTGTTTTATTCCATCTCTCAACAACACTTGATTTTTCTTCATTCTCAGTGTGACATAATTTGATTCCATTTTTTCCAAGAAAATCTTTAAAATGTTTACTGATAAACTAAGAACTTTTATCTGTCCAAAGCATTTTTGGTGAACGTTTACTTGTTTTAAATATCTGATTAAATGCTTCACTGTTTCAGTCTTTTTGTTTTTCAAAGGTTCCAATTCAATCCATCCATACTTGCTAAAAATATCAATTACCATTAGTAAATATTTTATTCCTTTATTCCATTTACTAAACTGCATTTCAACCAAATCAGCAGCCCAGATTTCATCAATCCCATTTGATATTACAGTTCTTTTTAAAAAGTTTCTTGTGATTGGTTTATGTAATTCATCGGCTAAATGTTGAGTCCAATCACTATTACTCAACGCCGTTTTACGTTTTTTGACTTTGGTAAACCCAAACCAAGTTTCTCTTTAGTATTTATAATAAATCTCGCTGCTTGTCCCCATTTAGGCATTTCATCATATGGAATCAGATCTAAAGATTTAACCATTTCCTTATCACAATCATTTTTTTTATTTTTACCCATATCATAACATATATCATGATAAGCAGCAATTTCATCTACTTTATTATATGGTTTAACTTTCCACTCTAAAACTTCACCTGTTTCAGGATTATATCTTAATTGATTATGTAAAGGATTATAAGGTCCCATGTATTTATATGAACCTGGAGTCCAACCACCTTTTGGTTTTGTTAATTTTCCAATCATTTTATGAATATCAATCTTACCTCCTCTATGGTCTAAATCTTTTTTATCAGTTTAGTTTATATTTTATATTTGATCTTATTTTAGTATTTAGTTGATCCATCATATCTGTAGTTGTTTTTTGTAAAAATGATTTTGCTTTATCCAAAGCATAATCTAATGCTTTTTTTTGCATGTTTTTATTTCTCATTAATTCACTTTCTCCATATCTACTCATTTCAACTGTATTTTTAGCCATCAAAGGAATCGCATGAGTAAAACCTTCAAATGTTAGTTCACCAATGCCTTATCCTTCTTGTGTTTGTGAAGAAGGCTTTATTAATTTCCCTGTTTCTTAACAAATCGTGTTTTTGTTATTCCACAAGAAGCACATTTACAGAAAAACATTAATCTACCATTTTTTGCTGTTTTATAACCACTCGGATCTACAAAATCAGTTTGTTTTTTTCTTTCACGCAACAAGATTTCATTTTATTATTAAGATTATATATTTATAAAATAAAAAAAAATGGAAAACAGAGTAAAGTTTATAGAAAGTTAAATAAGAAATTTGAATGAAATGATAGAATGTATATTAGATTATGTTAATGATATTACACATGTACATGATGATAAAAGAGTATTGAAGATAATTATTTTAATTTTGAAAATAAAGAAAAAACTTAAAACATTAAGAGATTGATAAAGGTAAGTATATATGTTTGATTTTTTTATAACAATGATTGTTATAAAAAGAGTTTAATTAAAAATATTTTTATTCCAAGTACTTTTTCATAAATCTTTTATTAAACATAGTATCACTTAAACTGGATGGTTTTAATATGTCATAAAAATCTTTATTCATTGACCATTGATGAACAAAATATAGACAATAATAACCGCAAAGAACACTTTTAATGTTTTGATATTGACTTGAGTTGTAAATTATTGGTTTTCCACCACTTTTAAATTCTTTAGGATAACCCATTCCAAAACTATCAAAATACCATATAAACTTATTATCATGAGATGGAACACAACAAACCCAATGAGTTCCAACATTTTCATATGAATCAAGATTTATTATACATGGACTATGATTTTTAAGCATATTTTCATCTCTTGAATATATACCTTTGAAATTTTGAATTTTTTAATAATTTAGCCATTTCATTAAATCAACATTACTTAATGGTTTGTTTATGAATTTTGGTTTTATAATATTGTTCCGAGAATTGGAATGTCGTTGAATGGACTGTTCTTCCCTAATTGAAGTCCTTTTCCTTTTTTGTGGACTTTTTTTGCCATTCCAACAGTATTTTTTTCCCATTGACCTACAAAAGGTGAAGGAGGCTCATACATACCTATTCTTGGAGCTCCTTTTCCAGTATTTTTTTTAATAGCTTCAATAGCAAGAGGTATACCAATGCTAGCTAATAGTGTACCTAATAATCCACCAGATTGTTTTTCAGTTGGTTTTATCACTAATTGACCTCCTGATTGAAGAGCATTTCATATATCTTGTTTCTGTTTATTTGTAAGTAAATTTTTATTATCAATATGTTTTTGAATTTTATCTTGCGGAATTAAAAATCCACCTGTCTGTACAACATTTTTACCACTTATCTTTTTAACAACTTGACTTGCTCCTTCACTTGCTAAACCAGCAAGGGCTGATAATCCAAGTGTTTTAGCTAAAGTTGGTGCAAGTGAACGAGCTAATGGAATAATAGCAGAAAATAAACTTCCACCCTGTCTCATTACTTTTCTAATTTGTGTTTTTGATATTTTAATATCTGTTCCATTTCCTAATGATTTAGCTTTATTAATTCTTTGAACTTGATTAGCTGTTAATAGTAACTTATCATTACCACTTGTTTGATTATTTTTCAATCTGATTGTTAAAGGAGTGTTTGTACTATATGCTTTTGCAAGTTTTCCTTTTGTCCTTTAGATAAATTTATTTTGAATGGATGATAAGTTGTCATATTTTAAATTTTATTAGATTACTAATTCATTTCCAATTTTATCAATTTTTACTAATTCTTCATATAAAACTATAGTATGTACACTAAAGTTGCAGTTGCATTTATGCTTAATGTATATCTGAATATTAATTGTTTAGGATCTCTAGTGATTTTTTCTGTTAGATATGTAAGATCAAAATAAATTAATCCATATTATAGAGAATTATAATTAGCTAAATTAAGTCGTGTTGCTGTATTATAATCATTTTTCCTCATAGCGTATGACATTACATCATTGAATATTCTCACTTTACTTTCACTATCATACTCTGTTTCTGGATAAAAACTCCATTTCTATATTCCAATCTACAGTTCAGTAAGGATTCATCATCTGCATTCAATCTGTAAGTATTCATAAAATAAGGATTATCTTCAGCATTATCATTATTAGGTGGATCTGATAATTTCAAATAAAAAAATATGTTTTATATTATCAATACTACTTGATATTTGAAAAAAATCCTGATGATCTTCCAGGAGCTGATGATTCATACAACTCCCTTAAATATTTCCATTGTGTTTCTTTCAAAAATGAACTAACAAATTTATCATATAAAGAATCTTTTGGTGTTAATTTTGGTACCCAAAGTAAAAACCTTTTAACAACAACTCTTCCAGCATCAGTATCATTAGCCATATGAATTAATTCACCATCATTTTGAAGCTCAATGTTGAATTGTAATTGCATAGGTACAAGCATCTTATCTTCAAGTTCTTCAAAAAAAAAGAAAAACGATTTAATGGTATAATAGTATTAATGTTTTTAGCATCACCAGTACCATTGTCTCGAACTGCTTGAGATAATATTCGCCTAGCTTCAAATCCTGAATTAGTATTAGCTGTTGTACCATCAGTATCCAAATACCATAAACTGTTTTTGGCTACTGATCTGCTATAATCATCAGAGTATTCTAACAAATTTTTAACAAAAGTAACTTTATGCAGATTAATAGTATCATAATTATTTTACCTGCAGATTTAAGCATGATATGATTAATTAAACTTTGTGATCCATTTATAACTGTAATTCTATCAGCTGCAGCATATCCAACACCATCTGCTAATTTTTTGTAGCTGAAATTGTACTTCAAAATATGCGTTATACCAATCGTAAAATGCTGATCTATCATTAATTGTGAATTTATAACCAGTTTTAACTTGGTGTTGAGTATAAGCTGGAATTCTTATCACCTCATCTAATCGAAATCTTACCAATTCATTTCTTTGTAAATATTCATTTGATCTGAAAGCCATTTTATTTATTTATAAGATTATATAATTTTACTTTTTTCTTTTTATTTTTATTCCATTACCTGATATTAATCTGTTTAATAACATATCACTACTCTCTTCTTGTTTTTTAACTGTTTTTGGTATTGTTTGTTTTGTTTGTTTTGTTATTTTAGGGGTGGTTTTTCTCATATTAGCTAGTTTTTTCATTATAAAATCACCAGATTTTTCAGAGATTTTTTTACCTAATCTTTCTCCAGTATGAGAAATTCCTGATCCTAATGCTTTTTTAGCTACAGGTTTAGCAACTTTTTTTGAAAACAGTTGACATAACACTTCTCATTGGTTTTAAAATATTATCAACAATTAAACCATTACCTTTATGTTTATAAAGAAATTTACCCAATTTCGGATCATAATAACGAGAAAATTCATAAGGTTTCATTTTTCTATTATTAGAGTTATATTATTTTTTTAATAATGATTTTAGAAGGAGAAATAAAGGATGCAAAAATGAGGAGTGATTTCCAAACACTCATGAATTAAACATTTTTCCTTCGTATTTTCTTCATGAATTATTAATGAGTTTGAGAACCGCAGTTCAAATATATGATTTTCACATATTCACATTCATAAGGGACGGACCATTATTTTTTTTCCGGGGGGGGGGGGTGGAAAGTTTTGAAACAAATTGCTTGCAGAGCCTATAAACACTGAAATAAATTGTACGCGGGCAAAAAATAAAGAATAAAATTGTTTGCTGAAACTATATAACCAGTGACAATAAGGCATATTTCCTGAAAATCGTCACATGGGGAAGGAGGTCTGACCAATTACCCCCTACCCCACCCCTCTGGAATTTTCAAATTTAAAATACAATCCTTATTACTCGTGGCGAAGCACACGAGTTGTAAATCCGGCTGTGACTTTTCTTCTTTTTTTTCGTGTTACATTAGCGCATATTTTAGTTTATGTCGACGACTATATGGCTTTCAGCCATGAAATACATATCGCGAAATCTCTTCGTGTGTTGACTTGAGAATCAGAATAAAGAACTACAGCGTACAATTGCACGTTTTCAAGACAATGCAAGGCGTTCATGGATGGATAGGACCTTTTGATATTGTGTTCGCCGCTTATTCCTGTGGGGTTTTTTCTCCGGTAAGTTTTGTGTTTTATTGCTGCTCGCTCGCTAACGCTCGCTCGCAGCACACTATTCCCGCCACTTTTGCGATGATAGTTGATTGAAAAGTCGATCTTTTGGAGTGACTTTGTCGCGATGGACGAATTTTACGAGACAGCATACCTACTGGTCAGCGGAATCCAACAAATCATTATGCGCCAATTCGAGCACGACGTCTTTCTCTCTTCGATTTCACACGTCGCGAGAAGGTTGGTTTGAAAGTTTATCATGCTTAATTCTGTTTTCTCCGCCCGTGGAAGTATTCATCGAGGTAATTATCGTTTCAATGATATTTCTAGAGGAAGACAGTGTGCTTTTATGAGTCTTTCAGCTTTGTTATGGGCTAATTCGTGCGATATTTCTACGTGGAACTCTCATACTATCGACCGAATTATAATCGAAGGCGATGCTATGTATCTAAAAGCTTTTGAAGACCGCTCTATACCCGATGCAGAGACGATTTCCTTGAACTACTTGCCTGATCAAGTCCTCCTTCCAATGTATACTCAAGCTAATGACTTTTGTCTAAATCAAAAATAAACGTTATTTTTACATTGAAAAGAAAGCATATTGAATAATTTATAGTCGAATTTATCAAGGCCTTCAGTGCCGTATACATTTTTTATTGATTGTTGTAAAGAATAATGAAAACTTAACAAGGCTTTATAATGCCACATTCCAAACAGCTACTTAGCATTGAACATTTTAACATTGTTGGATATTTTATACATTTATGTTTTAAAAGGATGAGAACTCTAGAAGTTATATCTATTTTCACATTGAACAGCAAGCATATTGAATGATTTATAGTCAAATTAATCATGGCCTTACAGTGCCACATACAAGTTTTATTGAGTAACATAATACTTGTGCTTGCTTGTACACTGATATTCTGAGGAGATTTGAGGTGCTGATCAACGTTCCAATAATTAACATCAAGCAGTAATTTTGATCATGTGTTTACTTAATGTAGCAGCTACACATCACACTGGTAATTGATAACAGTACAATGTTTTTTTCCTTATAAAATGTTTTTATCCAAATTGTAAACAGAAATTGTTCCTACGAAACCATTTGAATACAGCTTATTGAACTATTTTACAAGGACTGGCAAAAAATCAATGTGAAATGTATATTTCACTTACTGGTCATTGACAAATAATGCTAACATTATTTTCTGAAAGAAATTCCACCTGTGTGATCTGTTGTTTTTATCATACATGCACCAGATGCACTTGAAAGATGGTGACACCATGCATACAGTATAAAAGCTGAAAGGGTACTCAGATATAAATGTCATGGTAAGGGGCCACCGCAATTCTATCACTGTTCTGTGATATTTTCAGAGGGTTGAATTTTGTACAATAAAGCACCCGGATCGATAGCATTTTCTTGGAAATATAACTTAGGATATCCGTTTTCTCGCTTTAATAAGCTTACATCTTAGGCATTCAAACATATTTAACCTTTAACCTGTAGGCCAAGGTTCCTTACATGTAACACATTGAAGGTGTTCTAAGCTGTTTATAGTAGTGTACCGTGAAATTTTGCCATCTCACTCTGAACCCATTGTTGCTGGTGTAAAGACTGATCGACTGCTCTCCATCCGTTTGAAAGATTTTCGTCACGAGTATTTTGATGATCGTGTAATTCTTGCTGCCTCTAGGTCTCGTTGCGCGTCGAATGAAATCATTTTGTCCAACAACTTCAGTGTCGCCTCTCCTGATAGGTTTCGGTTTCGAATTCTAATAGCGGCGTTTTGCCGTTCCTGTTCATTCTCATTACTCAATCGGTGTGCCTGGACCGTTCGGAGTCTTTGTAATCGATGCATGATGTTCTCTGCTCCGTGGTTTCTTGTCGTGGTCTTCTTCTTCGTTGCTCGCGCTGAATTTCAAGTCGC
Organism: Cladopsammia gracilis; assembly: GCA_022457155.1. Taxonomy (NCBI): domain Eukaryota; kingdom Metazoa; phylum Cnidaria; class Anthozoa; order Scleractinia; family Dendrophylliidae; genus Cladopsammia; species Cladopsammia gracilis. The sequence goes on along the minus strand of JAJGOT010000094.1, from coordinate 1,245,297 downwards.
CGTTCTCGTTCTATCCAGCTGATTTTAGGTGGTAAATCATCTCGGGCGAGAATTTCTAGCCACTTGTTGAGTTCGTTGTTTTCTCTTATTTGTATGTGAAATTGGTCGTGTTTCGCCAACAGACGATCAGCCCTTCGCAATGAATAAACATGAGAGTGTGATATTGTCAGCGGTTGAGATTCGTTTTATAGGCATTGACGTCACACTGGATGACGTCGGTTTGTTGCTAGGCAACTGCAGGACACCAACCCCCTATATAAAGTCGACTCGAGATTCCATTGCCCTACAGCGATCCACGCGCGATCCCCACGCGAATCCGCACGTCAAATTTATAAACCTCGCTTCGCGAGGAATGACTGTGAAAAAGAACCAATAAACATTATGCCCCAACTAGTTGTCAGTTTACAATTAATAGCTAAAAGGTATTTCAACAACCCTACGTGGGATTACTGTAAACAACAAACATGTAAATTTTGTTAAGCTACGGAAATTTCATATTGTCCAACAGACAAATCTGTCTTCAACATTTCTATGTGGAATTCCTGTGAACAACAAACTCCATGTATATCTGGATGTGATTAAGTATTATATATAAATGAAAAGCACAAAAGCCTATTTCTCTCTTAACGTGTTTAAGTGAAATAGTTTGAAAACACATTTTCTCTGCAACTCATGTCATGTGAAACAAATCAAGTCACATGAATAAAATCATATGTTGGAAACTGTGCAGTTTAAGGGTTAAACATATTCTACTATATCAGAGTTGTCTGAGTCTGACTCAGCATTTGTGTCTGATCCAGGCTCATCAAATACACTCCTCTGTTTTATAAAATCATCACCACACAAATTCTTCTCACATCCTTACTGTACACTTTTTCCTCTTCAGCTAACTTCATTTTCTTTTGCCCACTTGCCTCAGAAAGCATCATGTTGTACTGTTCCTTTCTCGAATCACTCTTCACAACTTGCTATTGGCACACCTCTTTTGAATCCTGGCCTTTAGAAGGCATCGTTGTCTTGCTCTTAACTTTCTTTCTTTCCTCCTTTTGTTTGCTCTTTTTCAGTTTCCTCTTTTTAATGATCCTTTCAAACTTCTCAGTATCAAACTTATCAGCAATGGTTACCTTGAGCTTATCAATCCTCCCCTGGTCTGCTTTAAGCTGATCTTGCAATACAGTGAATTTAGCAATCACATCATTATACCACTTGTTAGCTTTTTTGGTTTTCACCCTTTCTTTCCCATCCACATTTTCAGACAGCCCACCTTTTGCATCATAGCATCCAATAATTTGTCCATCGATTCCTTCAGCTTCTTGTCATATTCCAATTCCATAATGGCTTGTCAATCTGAATTAGAGAACTCGAACGTTTGTGCCTGATAAGGGCTGGCCTTAGGATATCTATTTTTTTAATTCTCTCCATAACCGCGGGAATGACTTTTCTTTCATGTATGTCGATTCTTTTGATAGAGCGTCATCACAGGGATGGATACATAATAGAATAGAAAGCGTGCGCTCTCTCTCCCCTCTTGCCGGCAGTCTTCCAGTGTTCGAAGGTTCAGGAAGCCGCTGTGCTTTTCGTAACACATTTGTAGAATAAAGTCATTGTTCAATGTTTCTTTCAATGTATTTGGGTGAGCGTACCATAATTTACAATATATTTTCTCAAGTGGCTCTTTAGAGACCCGGATAATATCCCCCCCCCCCCCCCCCCCCCAGTGTAATTAAAAAAATTCCAAGGGACATGCATGTTGACCTTGCCTTCAACTTCTTTGGGCGTTACTTGGCTTTGGTTGATTGAACTGATTGTGGACTTGTCACTCGTGAAACAGGAGGCGCAATCGTTGCACTCGTGTCTTAATCAGTCCAAAGTTAGGGTGCAGCAATGTCTCATCTGAAATGTCCGTGACATGGCACACTCTTTCTACCCCTTCGCTTATAAGCCTGTCGCTAAATATTTGTAAATTTGCATCGCAAAGAAACTGAATGAATTTTTTACGGGTGGCCGCCATCTTGGTAATTACCTTCCAATGGCCTTATGGGTAGTGTTCAGATGGAACGAAGATTTGGTCAGCGCTCATCCCATGAAATCTTTCAATGAAAGCTGGCGAAATAGTAGAAGAAATAGTTGATGTCAGTGGATGTAAATCATTGGATTCTGAGATGAGATTCTGTCCGATGCGAAGACCAGATAATTTTTGTAGCACAAAGAGTAAGATGTCAGTCCATTGCCATTTGCCTATACGTTCATAACAAGCCAGAGCCCCGATTTTAAGTGGTAGGCGACTTTCAAAGACGCGTACTTCGCATATTTGTGGTGGATTAAAACCCCGGCTTTGTCGGGAGCCCTTTGTTTAAAACTCGCCAGGAAACTCACATTAAGGCATAAACGTGCATTGTAGCTGTCAACAGTTGCGGTTTTTAATTACATTCTGTCATCATTGACAAAACCCGATCCACGTTAAATTAAAAATAATTGCACAAATATGGTACAAGTCGAATTTTACGGCACTTCAGTTCGATGATTCCAAAAACATAACTATTTCACGCTGAATTTTCCTTACATTTACAAATCAAACTTCTATCAGTTCTGCAATGATAACTTAAAGTCCCATTTCCTTAAACGTCTTTCAGTTCCGAGAGTTTTCCTGAACTTGCTGTGAGACACTTCTTAGCGGTGATCTTTAAGGTTACAGTGTACCTTCGGGGGTGTCTCCAGTATAACAGCTCTAGCGTCTTAAGATTACACTTAATATACCTAAACCCAGATATCAAATTAAAGCTTATAGAGCTGGCTATCTAAATATGGAAATCATTTGGTAATAAAGTGAATTGTCGAATTTTTTACGACGTCTAAATTCGAACGTCCGAATCAGCTTTAAAACGCTATAACTCAAAGCGATTATTGTATTTTGCTAATTTGATTTGTTCTCGGATTTCCGGACACGAAGCGCTAAAAAAAACGTGTCGGCGATTTCCCATATTCAATTGCAGTTGAAAGTTACAGAATATTTTCGAAAAAGGGAGACAAAAAATTGGAATGATCGCACGGAAATGGCTCTTGACGAAAAAGTTTTCTGAAATAAGAAATTCGCCGACACCTTTTTGTTGATTATATGTTAGCCTAGCTTCTGTCCAAATTTGAGGAAAATCGAACAAATTCCCTTTGAGTTGTAGCTCTTTAAAGTGTCCCCAACAAGCGAAAACTTAATTTTGAGAAAACAGCGCTTAAAAAAAACATATCGCTTCATAAACAAACTCCGCCCACAAAAGTTATACCGTCATTTCTCCGTCAATTTTCACTATTTTACGATAATTTTTTTTTGGATGAAAGTTCATTCTGTAAACTTTATTTTGACGCCAAAAAAAAAAATTCGATAAATTTTCGATCTGAAGGTACACTGTAACCTTAAGCCCGGGTGTCTAATCGAACACAATCGAACATCTAATTTTGTGTGATTTCGAATATTGAACAATTCGAACCAATCAAACAAAATCGAGCGCAATTGAACAAAATCGAACTCATTCAAACAAAATCGAACGCAATGGAACCGATGCTGGAGAACAATGGATACTTAAAAAGTGAAAGAAACTACTTCATGAAACTTCGAAATAATAGCAAAAACTAAAAATAAAAAGATCGATACACATGTACAGGGATCTATACACTTCACTATACCATGCAAACACTGCTAATAAAATGTTTTGCCGTTATAAGCCCGAATAAATTGCTCAAAAATTTACGAAACCGCTCGGTCAACTTAAAAGCCTTGCTAAGTTGGGGCGATCAGGAACGTTTTCAAAAAGCTTCCATCCATTTCGCGAGTGTGACTTCTATGCACCACAGGGAAAACCCGTTTTCATGTCAAACAATTTTTCGCAAAGTTTAAAATCTGATTTATATTAATTAATTAGGAGAGATTTGTTTTCCTTTTCGTACTGTTTTTGAATTCTAAGGATGTAGCTAGACCAGAAATCATGAAATCGCGTTTTCTGTTGTCTCATACATGTACGTCCATCCAAGATCGCGAATAAAAACATGCCACGGTCAATATACAAAGGTTTCCTACCTTACAAACAAAGTTGCATTTATATTAGTCTATTACCTCAAAAGGATCTCAACAACTCATCTCATTAATTTCTACAAATTCCCCTAGTTATAGTTAAAGTTATAGTTAATGTTATAATTTACTGCTGTCTCGAATGGATCTCATCACCTCAGAAGCTTGGGCGTACCGCCTGTAAGTTTACATGAGGGAGCGGAGCCCCATATGTTCAAATCATTTACAAATTTCCGTAGTCGACAAACAAAGTTACAGTCAATGTTAATTTACTGCTGTCTCGAATGGATCCCATCACCTCAGAAGCTTGGGCGTGCCGCTTGTAAGCTTACATGAGGGAGCGGAGACCCCTACAGTGTTCAAATCATTGATTTATACAAATTTCCGGAGTCGACAAACAAAGTTACAGTTAATGTTAATTTACTGATGTTTCGAATGATTCTCATCACCTCAGAAGCTTGGGCGTGCCGCCTGTAAGTTATAGGAGGGAGCGGAGCCCCTATGTTCAAAACACTAATTTATACAAATTTCCCTAATCGGAAAACGAAGTTACAGTTAATGTTAATTTACTGCTTTCTCGAATGGATTCCATCACCTCAGAAGCTTGGGCGTGCCGCCTGTAAGCTTACATGAGGGAGCGGAGACCCCTATGTTTACAACACTAATTTATACAATTTTCCCTAGACGACAAAGTTACAGTTAATGTTAATTTACTGTCTTAATTGGATCTCATCACGTTAGAAGCTTGAACGCACCGCTGACGTAAGGTAGTAGAGATCTTAAAGACTAATTTGCGAAAATGTTCCTAGTCTACAAACTAAGTTACAATTATTGTAATCTACTACCACGAATAGGTTTCATCTCGTCAACACGCCAGAAGCTGAAGCACGCCGATTAAAAGCTAAATCAGTATTTCATTTTGGGATTTCCGCTATTGTTCTATATCCATATATATGGAATGATTTGATCAGATTTTATCAAATTTAAAGTAACTGTGTAAGGCTTAAATCTATCCAAGAATCAAGGTAGCGCAGAATACTAATCTGCATAACTGGCGTCATGAGCGTGATACATTTTGGCGGCAATTCCCAGATTTTTGACGGGCTTGTATTTGATTCTAAGGATCTGTCGTCTGTCGTATGTATTAAATTTCAAATGATTCTTATAAAATCGAATACTAAGAAGTCCAGGAGGGTTAGCCAGGACTTTTTCAGAGGTACGCACAATCACTGTTTTCAAACACTCCCCCTACCTCCTCCCCCCACCCACAAGTCCCAAATCTTTCTTTTTCTTCCACTTTTTCAGGTACGCACGTGCGTACGTGCGTACAGGTAGCTACGCCCCTGAGAACTTACAGAATTTCGCTTCATTTATTCGCGGACTTGAAGTATTGATAAATTGATGTTTGTCCGAATTGCTTACAAGTATTCCGACCTAATGTTTATCCGTCGTCCGCCCGCACGGAGGAATGAATTGTGCCTGATCAGGTAAAATTCCCCGATAAAATTCCCTACAGCAAAGGTTTCGCCTTAAATCTGCTTAAATTCCGACTATCAAAAATAAAACATCATCTACATACCTTCCTTTGAAGCCTCGGTTCTATTTCTTAGTCGGTCACTTAGCGCTACGTTCGCCGTTTTCCTCGTTTGGATCGCTAGCCATTACACATTGTAATTCTTTGCGAAACATCATAGAAATACACTTTCACCGGATGAATCGATGCACAAGTGACCAACAAAACCCAATCAAGTCAATAAGAACCCAAGCATGGCGATAAAACGTGATAAACATCGAAAAATCCATTGCTAAACAGCGCGAAACGTACGCAGCGAAATATTGTTTCCCGTGATTTCGAAATTTATGTCTAGTCTGCCGCAAAGAGATCAAATTTATTTTTGCTGAATATTAACTACAATACCTATTACAGCGAGGACACTCGAACCATGAACACTTGACATTTTTTTGTACATTGTTTTGACGATTATCCAATGAGAGCTCTCCATTTTAAGAAAAGGATTAGCGTTTTTTTGGCGCCGTCCAATCACAGCGGAGGCGGGAAAATATAATGTTAGTTTTTTTCACATGTCAGCGTCTTGGCTATAATATATTTTCGAATGTGAAAATGGCCTACGGGCCTGCTAATTATGCTGGTAAGTTCAACTTTTTTCGCTAGCATCAAGTAATCGTTCATGTTTTTATTGCTACTGAGTTTTTTTTATTCTTGTTCGGGAAAGGTCAATGCAAACTCGGTGTTAATCGACAGCAAAGGATATATGACAATGGTAAAGCTCTGCCACAAGTTTATCGGGAAAGAGCGCTTGATCTACACCATCAAGGGTTTTCGCAAAGACATATTTCGCAAAATATGCGAGTTAGCGTCGGATATGTAAACAAAGTTGTTCAGTTCTACGAAGACAACAACTCGTCTCTAGCTGGACCGCGAAAAACACCGGTTCGAAATAAAATGTCAGCAGATGTTGTTGAATATGTGGAGTCCGAGAAAATATGTAAACCTAGTATGTATACAAGTGAGATTCAACAGCGTTTGTTATTAGATGGAATTTCTCTCCCCGGTCAATTACCATCACAGTCTGCAATAAAAAAGTGCATTCGGGAAGACTGCGGAATGACAAAGAAAAAGGTTTCACAAGTACCCAAAGAATCATTGTCACAGGCAAATACGGAATACACTGATTACTTTCTTGATCAAATTGGACAACATGACTATACAAAACTTCATTTTTTTGACGAAAGTAGTGTTATTGTAACGTCAGGAAATCGCGTGTACGGTAATTCCTACATCGGCGAACCTGCGATTGAAATTCAGCGCTACGCCTCAAACGCAAATTATACGCTGAATTTGCTTCATTCCGTAAACGGAGTGGATTACTTTGATGTTCTGAGAGGCCCTTCTAATGGCATGGAGCTGTTGAATTTCTTCAATGAAGCTCTTTCAGTAAACAGAGTAGATGGCTCAACGATTCTTGAGAATGGCGACATAGTTATTATGGACAACTGCGGGTTCCACCACGGACATTTTGCGGAGACTGTATTACGAGATATTCTTCAAGAACATGGTGTTGACCTCCTTTTCCAGCCCGCTTACTCGCCCCACCTAAACACTTGCGAGTTGTGTTTTAACCAAGTAAAGTGCTACCTCAAACAAAACTCATCTTTGACTACCAGTGAAACTGAAATTGCGATTTGCGAAGCTGTAACAAAAATAAGTCCAGCAAATTCAATCGCATACTTTAGAAAATGCGGCTATGTCTGATTGACAGCTTTTTGTTATTCTGCTGCTATTTTTAGTTCACCCGTGAGAACAAATAAACTCACTCGCGCTGCTATCAATGTATTAAAATTTCCTTCAAACGCAAAAGGACACAAAATGCGTATTAAAAACCAAACTTTATTGAATAGAAACTGTTCCAATTCAAACTAATTGTAACTTTATAATAAGAGTGAAACTTTATTTTTGTACAACACAAACAATGAAATTACAATGAAATACATGAATATTTCTTTTAGCCGGCACTTGTAATTAGGTGAATTTGAAGCCGGAATGAAATAAAACACAACAAAAACATCAAATGAAGCTTACATGTACTGCAGCATAAAATGAGTAAAGCACAATTATAACATTTGAATGTAATCCTTCGTTTCAGTTCACTGCACTCGGAGAGGGTCAACAATTCCATGTTTATACTCTTCGATAACATTTGGCAATCTCCAGTCATAAGTTTCCTCTAATGGAACTTTATTTCGCAGCGCTCGCTGCAGAATCATTAAGTCTCTATCCAAGGTAGAACGATCTAAGGACTTCGCGGGGTTTTGTTTTCTAAGACGTGGACGCATGATAGCAAAGAAATTTGACTTTGCTCGTTGGCGGGAAGCGATAAATACATCGTGGTCGCTTTTAGCTTTTGTATACTTTTGTTCAAGTTCTTTCAAATCACGCTGTAAGGTGCGAATATCGGTCAGCAATTCAGGATGCTTGTCCTTTAGCTTACAAGAGTTGACATCGTTACAAGGGCTTTTCTTACACTTTGTTCTGTTGTGGCCAGATGTATGACAAACAGCACATACTTTTCCACGCCTCTCATAAACATTTGGTAACTCTTCCAGGGCTTTTCGCTTCCCTTGTAGATGACTTTTGGCACTTTCAACTTGCACTTCCAGTAGCTTTAGATTTTCTGAAAGTTCTGCAGCTCTTCGGTCTAATGGACTTTGAATCGTTTGAGGACCCTTTGAGGGTTCGAAGGCGCTCGCTTCGAAATCAAAGTTGATTACGGCCTCATGTGACTGTTGCTGGGACGTTTTATTTACAGATTTTTCAACACTGCTTGGACTTGGTGTCATATTCAGTCGTTTTGGCTCAAGGTGTTTGGGCTGACGACCAGTTTCTGTTTTGATGTTATTAAGCTCAGCCTCCAATACGCGTCTTTCTGCCAGTAACAGCTTATCAGGAGACGGGAAGAATGAGTCCAAATCCTCTGATTTCACGTAAGCCAGTGATCTTCGCGAGCGGAACCCCCTGCTTTCGAACTGGGGCGAAAGTCTTTCCAATTTCATGCCTGGAGATAATGTTTTAAGCCACATATACACTTCACTTTTGTCAGCCATGATCGCTATGTATCACTCTCATCCACTCTCAGTTGATTCAACGGAATAAATGTACGAGCCTCGTTATGAAGTGACTTCGTGATTGGATGATGCCAAAAAAGCGGGAAAAAAGTTTTGGTGTTCATGGTTCGAGTGTCCGCACTGTAATAGGTTTTTATAAGTCTGTTTTGTCCCTCTGGAAACGACAACTTTAGACAGATATGGTTAATTGTGTTCGAAAAGGAATGTGTAAAAACTAATTAAAATTTTCTTCAAACGCGTGAACTTCCAAAGCGAATGTGGAACCCTAACGCGTGCAAAGTAAAATTTTACCTAGTAGGGTAGTTATTCACTGTTTAACCCAGCATGACCGGAAGGTGAGAAAAGATAAAGAAATCAAGTTATTATAGTTTTGGAATCGCTTTTTGTTTGCCTAGGGCATTCTTTAAAGGGCATGTAAACCCAAAAATTCAAGTTTGTCTTATTTTATGTAAAAAGTGCCATTAAAAACGATTTTGCTAATATTTATTTTGGCCAATTCGACGGTTTTAAGGAGAAAAACGCATTTTCTACGAAAGGTTGGCTTCCGGTGAAAACAATAGGGAGTCACTCGTGACGTCAGCGGGGGAACCAAAATATTGCACAGCTTGACCTCTCACATAATTCCTATAATGACTGCTCGACAAAGTAGCACAAGTTCGGAGGCGATTTCATCCAATGAAAGTGAGTTGAATGAAATACATTTTTATGACAGAATCATCGAAACCTTCTGTGGATGTCGGTCTTCGTTCTTAATGTTTTGAACCTCGCCGAATTCCGCGAAATGTTTAAGAAGAAGAAGGCCCGAGCGGCGAAGAACCCCGGGGGGGGGGTACCCAACAAAGTTTTGTACGGGGATGCTCCGCCCCAAGGTCCAAACCCTTACCCTTTCACATACCGATTTTGACAGGAAAAGGTACCCCTTTCATATACCTTTCAATGAAAATGGTACCCCTTTCATATACCTTTCATTGAAAATGGTACCCCTTTCATATAGCCTTTACTTGCGTCTGTTTGATGTATTTTGAAAGGCGCTTTTTATATACTTAAATGGCAGATTTCTTTACCCTTTTTTATACTTCAACTTGTGTTTTCCCTACCTTTTCCTATACTTCGTGAAATCCCTACCCTTTCATATACCTCCAGCCTCAAAAAGGTACCCCTTTCGGGCGGAGCATCCCCGTATAGCCCATTATAGGGAGTACCCCCCCCCCCCCCCCGGGCGAAGAACAGAGTGAGAGCGAGCGAGAGAGACGAATCGTCTTGGCAACACAGATTGGTAATTGTTTTATTTGTAATTTATTTGAATAATAATATTTTTTTTTTAGACACTAAGATTATAAAGTTAGGTTGCAAGCGAGTCCACATCGTTCGTTTGTATTTTAGTTATGAACGTGACATGTGCCAAACAATGCCGACGACTTAAATTGAAAGTGTTTGCTGTCCTGACTCAAATCGGCCAAGTCTGGCAAAAAGTCGAGGAGCAAAGGCAGGCCTGAGGTCCAAATGTCATGCATCGCCAAACATCCAGGATTTCGGACCACCTACCTGGATGTTTGGGTTCTCGAAACAGCGTAATACTGTACTCATTTAGGCTAGAACATGGCACAGACAATCGTACAGGAAATGAATATGTCCACTTCTTAACATGTCATGTTACAATTCTATTATGTGCACTGCAACATCAATAATAGTTTTCCAGTGGGTCACTTGTATCCTCTCTTTTGTAGGAAATTTAGATACATCGCCAATCGGCAGCTTGTGTTGGTGTTAGGGCTATCTCGGCGGAACTCCCTTCCTGTGCAAATTGTCACATGTACAGCTACTGCGTCTGTTTACTCTGTTACGGCGAATACTTTGGTAGGCGGAATGGTGCAAAATTCAACGAATCAAAATTAACAAACAACAAACAACATTAACAACATTAACAAACAATCTGCGTTTCAACGTTTTCTTTCTAAATCAACAATAAGATCCGTCCAACTTCAACGACAAATACACTAATCAACACTCAAAACACGCCTAATCCAACAACGAAAGTAAGTCAACATCAACAAAATTTCCTTCTCAACTTCAACAACAAAATTTTCGTTCAGCAATTTGGGGACGAGCGACTGGCTATGGCCGAGGGAGGTTGGGACCAAGAAATTCCGATCGCATTGCATGTTGGGAAACAGAACAGAACATGGCGGCCGGAACTTCCAGCCAAAGTGTCGAGTGGAACTTGTTTTTTTTTTATAGATTTGGAACAGCTAGTTTTAGATTATGAGCAGTTGAAGGCGGCAAACTGGAGTAGAATAGCTCCAGTGTTATTGATGTCACGCTGGACAATTCAGTACAGAGTGGCTGAGTTTGGACTAGAGCATTTGTGAAAATGTGTGGCCCACATTTTTACTACACATTCCAGGTAATGGAAGAGAGTGGAAAATGACAACCTTAACTTTAAAGTACTTTGGTTAACTTTTGCAAATTTCTCTCGTTTGACCGCGGTGGAGTTCAAACCTGTTATTTGTCGATGCGAGGCGAACGCGACAAAGTGCGAGATGTGTTTTCTCTGTTGCATCTAATAGTTTCATATTCAATATGGTTAAGGAAATTATTCAAGAAGACACTGCGAAAGTGTTTGACACTCTCGCCATTAATTCTACGATACCTTCGAATTCAGGACGGAAACCCGCTAAAACATACGTAAAACATCAGAAACATTAACGAGCATGAATAAAGACTGAGACGAATACTCTGCGCCATAGCGCTTGTTTAACAAGAGGTTAACAGTGGACAGCAAAGGAAGAAATATAAGCGTGGAAGGAATCCCAATTAATTTCACTTATTTGGGATTTTTGCCTTTCATGAATTTTTATTTCGTGAAGTTGAAGGAACAGAACAGCTAACTGTTTCTCGGGCGAAAATAACCTTAAAGCGATCACTTTTTCATTTAATTTTCTTTTCTGTGTTTCGGATACAGAGGAATAAAAACTAGATATATTTTCGTGTGTCTGATTGCGAGATATTTTAGGGCGTCGATAAAACCCGGAACACGGAACATTCCGGAACATTCCGGAACATCCCGGAACATGAAAATTTAAAACAATTATTATAAAAAAATAACTAACCAATAAAGAGAAATAAATAAATAAAAATAAAATAAACTGGTATCATCTCCGAATACGAAATCAAATCAACTTTTGTTTCACGAGGGTGCCACTTAACAGTCATGAGACTGACAAACCTATGGCCCTCGAATTCCAGGTCGAATTGGAATTTAGTTTTTAAGGAGGGAGGAAAAGCCGGAGAATCCGGAGAAAAAACCCTCTGAACAAGGATGAGAACTCACAACAAACTCAACCCACATATGACGCCGAGTCCGGGAATCGAACCCGGACCACATTGGTGGGAGGCGAGTGCTCTCATGATTAAACTCACGGGGAACAACTGGCAGGGGGGGCTTCCTGGGGATAGCTAGAACACCCCCTTCCCGATGTCCCCATTTATTAAAAGATTTTAACGAGGTAATCCTTCACTCGTTGTGGTCAGTTACATGAACTGTATCCAACACCCCTCCCGCGCCCAACTTCCAACTAAATAAGTTTTTAACCCGTGAATACCCGCAAGCGTAATGAACGGGTTATCAAGGACGAGGACAGTTTCACTCACTCACTCGATCGATCGCTCGCTCGCTCGCTCGCTCGCTCACTCCTTCCATCAGCTGTAAACTTAGTTACCTAATGCTTTGTTACGAATGCGTTTCGTAACAAGAACAACGTGAATCCAGCGATAACAATAACAAATTTGTTGCAAACGAATATAAACAAAGCTTAAAGATGTTTCGCATTTGGAGTCTTGAATGCAACATTAAAATCCATCTAAAAGGATTTTTCAACCGAGACATGCGTTTTGATGCGTATCTATCTTGAAATAATGAAATTTACTCTCAACTGAGTATGTGTTCCGCGATAGTTGAGTGGTTTGAGGCGTCGGGCTTCGCACCTGGAGTGACATTCGAGAGGCCCGAGTTCAAGTCACGCTCACGACGGTTTTTTTTTCAGACTGGACATTATGAAAGTGATTTTTTTTTTTTGCGTTCGTCAAAAATCCTTACGTTTAATTAAACATGCCAAACTATTGCCCCTTCGAAAGTGACATTTGCGTCTGGGAGATTATGCGCATGCGTGGCATGATATAATTTCTTATATCGCAAATCAGGCGGTGTGCGTCACGACTTGCAATGCCCCATGGGTTAATTTGTGGAGCGGCTCATTTTCCCTTCGTCTCGACGGAGTGAGCATCTCCTACGTTTGCGTTATTTAGCCTGAATTCAAATCTAGCGCCTTTTCTTTGGTAAAGTAATCAAATATACAAGTTTACAAACGCAAAACTACTTCGTAAAGGTCGGTTTTTCTTTTTCTCTGACACACTATTCTGATTTGAATCGAAACATACAACCGTTAATAAACAAGACAACCGGAAAGATCAAATTTATGCACGGGTCAACGCCACGAGACCTAAATCACGCAAAGACCGCTCCACGTATTATACAGAACAAGCACTGCAAACGCCGACAAAAGAAGTCACTTTGAACATCAAAACCTATGAAGGCTTGAATGTTTTCTTTCTTCAACTATAATTGAGGGAAAATAGGCCGAAAAAAGACCAAACAAGAAGATGATAAAGGACGCGCGTGACCGCCGCGTGGGCGCAGAAAATTATTGTTACTCACCAGGAGACCTAGGCGAGTTGGTGAACTTATCAATTTTGATCGGCTTGAACCAAGAAAACTTAAAGGGGTAGACCCGGGTAGACCCCGAAATTCTCAAAGAAGAAAGGCTAAATTAACTGTATGTCCCAAATTATTTACGAAAAACAAACGTGTAAAGGAATGAGAAGTCTAAGAAAAGGTGTGAAAGTTCAGTTTACGATAATGTGGCAATTGAGCCGAGTAGGTTTACTTTGAGGTCAGCTAAGGCAGTCATTGTGCTCGAATGTAAGATTTAATTGTAGCCATAACGAAGAAGGGATATTTCTCTTTAATTCTGCCTGAAAAAATTTTCAATTAACATCGCTGAAATCCTTGAAAAGGAACAATTTTTTCAACTCCACGCACTGAAATAGCTTCTTGTTTGCCGCAAGGACTATTGTTTAAACAACGACTTGCTATTGGTCAAATCTCGTGACGCACACCGCCTGATCGCAAATGGCGTCTCAAAGTAAGCGACCGCGGCCAGAGAAAGGATTTTTCAAGACTGTGGAAGACGGGGTCCCTATTAAACTTCAGAAATTACATACTAAACCAGCCAAAGTCGATGCGAAAACGTTCTTTCCGATCGAGGTGTTGGATTGCCCTTTCGTATTTTGCTGTCGCTGGTACTGGACATGATTTCAGATTTGTATTAAACACATAACATATCTTTGCTTGATAGATTGTTGACCGCGATAAAACGTCCAACAAAGTTAAAATTCACTACGTTGGGTATTCTGAGGACCTCGATGAGTGGAGAAACTGCGACGAATTAACAGACAATGACAATCTTGGACGTATATGTTTCATTATACGTAATATATTTACTGACGAATGCGTGATCCTCGTTTGTTCCATAACTTGTAGTGTCCGTAGCCTACACTTAAAATATAGCTGAAAACCAAAATCACTTACTTGTTTATGCTAACTTCAAACGATGCGAGCTGTGAATGTACTCTTTCTCTATAACTGTCGTTCCCGCTATTCTGATTTCCATCGTTTCCTGCGCCTTCTGGTAAAGCTTTCAGCGCAGAAGCTGTGTACACAATGAGCAGGCTAAATAGAAGACACGCTGCCGTAATTCGGGCCGCCACGGGCAACATGCTTGTACAAAATGGCCAAAGTACGCAGGTTATCCTTTTCTAATGTATATCATTTTGGTATCAAAATAATCGCTAGTCCCTAGGCTTTCGAAATCCGCGCGTACTTTTGACAAATGCGCATATGCATTGACGTGCAACCGCTTTGAAAACAGACGCGTGCGTGACACGCATACATTCCTTTAGAGAATTTCGCTCGAGTCTAACTATTTCATAGTCAAAAGTACGCAGGTTACTTTTCGCAAATTTGAAACATTTTAACATATCTGCATAGAATGATAACTAAAGAATCGAAATCCGCGCGTACTTTTTGGAAAAGTAACCTACAACGACGCGAAAATTAACATTTAGGTGAAAATTTTACTGTTTTTGGCCAAATTTCCGGAGGTCAGGCGTGGGGGCGTGACCAAAAAAAAATATAAGGCAGATGTCACCAAATAGTTTGCCATGAAAATATATCGATTCGTTTCAGTGTGAAAACATAAGCTTACCGCAATATTGCGTTACGCGTTAGCATTTCTTATTCCCGGGTTGGCTCCTATAGGAGCCTTTGATTTTTTCATATTCGGAGATGATACCAGTTAATTTTAATTTTAATTAATTAATTTATTTCTCTTCTTTTGGTTATTTATTTATTTATTTATTTATTTAATTTTTTTTTATAGTAATCATTATAATTTTTTCATGTTCCGGGATGTTCCGGGATGTTCCGGAATGTTCCGGATTGTTCCGGAATGTTCCGTGTTCCTGGTTTTATCGACGCCGTTTTGAATCTCTGCGTTTATATGCGTTACTAGTTGCAAGGTTTCAAATTACTTTTGACATTATGCAAATTGAAACATTTTTACCTCAACTGAAATAATATATTTCAAAGGGCTAAATTTGTTTCTCTCCTCCTAAATTAATATTATCACTTCTGTCGTTAACTTTGATTAAATTTATAAGTTTCATTCAACATTTTTTATGATAATGACGGGAATAGTTCCAGCAAAACGAAAAGTTGTTTTGACCCCGGATCCGGACCACGCAAAATAAACTGAAATATTCGTGGCTTCAAAAGGGCAACTTTGTCGCTACATCTGCATTCACTTCAAAAGTGTCGGAAACACAGACCAGCTAGTAACAAGATTTAGCTAAAACCAATAACAACCATCGGGAAACTCTGATATACGGCCTTTTTTTTTAAACCGCGGCGGTAAGTACAAAGTAGGCATCGATTTGTATTTTTCAGTACTCTGGTACTCTAGTCTTTTGACACAGTGGACACGCTATTTTATAATTTGCGTGCGATCTCGCACGCTAAGTGTGCTGTGTCTCCTTGTTTTAGAAGGTTAACGCGCTTCTTTGTTAGACTGCTCACACTATACCAATACTCCCTATCACCAAACCGTGAAATAAAGTGCATGCAGATTCCCAAGACATTTATTTTCCAATATGCCAAATGCGTCTTACAACGACGCCCAAGTATACGCTCCCACAGCGTCTTGTTCAAATAACAAATGTGAACTGCACGAAATAACGACTTTCAAATTTCCCAAAATTCTCACATGTGGCACCGCGACGAGACCTAAATGCTCGTTTTAGGCAAAGACTAAGAACTATTTTGTTGAATTATTCAATAAAACTTGTGGCACAATGCGATTCTGAGAAATTAATTTCAATTGAAGTTCGCTATTTTCCCTGGATTTAGTCCGTTGCGTTCCTTGTTTTTAGCTATTTCAACAACAATTTTTTCGGTACTTGACCCGAGAGGTCAACAGATGTGCTACTCACCTTGCTCCTGACCAGTGTTCTATAAATAACTCTTCCCGTCGAGGGCTTTGGTGGTTTCATGAAAACGGTATAAGAAATCGTTATGTTCATCATTAAGTAGGAAGTGAAAGCGATTAGTTTACAAAGCAATTGCTTTGACTAGGAAGCTCTAACGCTAGACCAAACAGTGAATGAAGGAAAATTAAAACTTCTCATTACCTGTGTTCAAAAATAAACAAGTCAATATGAAATCTAGACTGTGGCCAGGACTACGGACTACTGTAGGCTTACAATTGGGGCCACTTAAACTAAACTAACCAATCGGATTACAGGAAACGAACAATATATTCCAACTAAAAATCGTTTAAGCCAATCAACAGCGCAGAGAAAACAATGATCCGAAGCGCAAATTTTGAATGGATGAAGTTGAACGGCAGAAGAAAAATTTCCAACGGATGAAGTTGAACGGATGAACTAAACGGCAGAAGAAAAAATTCGAACGGCTGGCTGTAAACGGCTAAAACGGATATCGAAAAATTTTGCCCGAACAATCAAAGACGCGAAGGAACAATTAAAAACAAAACCCGAGTCTTTTTCGGTCCTAAAATAAAAAAACCTTCAAGTAAATTGCACGCTTAATGTTTACATTTACCGAGCCCTTCTAAGGACGATGAAACCATCAGATTTATACTGTTCGAGCACTGTACTAACCGAAGCGTAACTCTGCATTTTGCTAAAATTTGCATACGGGATGGTGTTGGTAACGCAACACACTTTTTGACTGTCCGCTTCTAAGAATTCTGTTTCCTTTGTAGTTTTGCTGGACAAAATTAAGACTAAGCTTTTCCAAACTCCCTGCTTTAATTTCCAAGTATCGTTTCGGCAAGAGAATGACTACGTACTATGGAGCTGATTCTCTTTTAAATGCGTGTGTATAATTCTGTGAATAGCGAGATGTTTATATCCAAAAGGTTTCAAATTATTTTTGACATATGCAAATGGCGTGGTGAGCGAACGAAAAAAAAAAAATCAACAGTTAAGTCACCGGCCAAAAGACTAGAGCTCTTTCGATAGCCGTTGAAATGGCTGAAAATCTTTGTAATCGTTTGTGAACGGATATGATAAGCGTAGCCGTTCGTTTTAGTCTAAACGGATACTAACATAAGCCGTTCGAACGGCTGAATATTTTGTCTGAACGGATAGCCCTAGCCGTTTGAACGGCTGAATAAATTTTTTTGAACAGCTAGCAGCAGCCGTTCGAACGGCTGAAGATTTTTTTGAACGGCAAGCTAATGGCTAGCGATGTAGAATGAATAATTATTGGATGTTAACGTATAAATACACTTGCGGACTGTTCTAGGCGAAACTCGTCAAGTTCACTCTGTTTCGTAAGGGAACTAAGACGATCGGCACTACCGATGAATACTCGCAATCGTATAACTGATAATATATTTATTCGATCTGAAATTAAAATGTACAATGTATTCTAATTAACTAAATCAATTGGTAATAAACGAAACAATGGTAGTCTTTACACTAGATCTCAAGTAAACTTAACGAACGTTCAAGTAAAGTACGATTTTCCTACTTAGCTCTTACTTAGCTCTTTATACACGGGTAAATGCAAATACTTAACTTGACTTGAGCTAATAAAGATTGACAGTTTTTAACGTGTTGGTTCACATTTTGTCCGCAAATATATACATCAATTAAACGTGCGTTACTACCGTCGCAAGAAAGTTTTGATCTCGCTGGTTCTCTAATTTGAGTCGTCTGTCTAACAATAGATAGAAGAAATCTTTGAGCGGTCGTTTCGTTTTTCTTTTTTTTTTAAAAAAAAAAAATGTGCCGGCAACAAGGCCATTTCTCTTTGGGAATTTGAAGCCGAACAATTACATTCAGCATTCGCTGCAGAACTAAATATGCTGCTGTTGTTGACATGTTTTTGCTTGCGTAGACGAGCTTCGTGCCTGGCCAAGACCTCAGAACTGGTTCGATTTGTTGCGTGTTTCCTGTCGCCAGCCGAGCGAAGACGCTGCTCAGTTTACAACGCCGTATCTTCAAAGGAGACAGCCCGTAGACGTAAAACTTTGGACGAATAAATAACATAACCAACAATTTAGAACATGTTAAAACAAATACAAACTATAAATGGATGTTACTAAAACGAGGAATGGGGAATGGGGAATGGGGAATGGGGAATGGGGAATGGGAAATTGAAATGGGAAATTGAAATGGGAAATTGAAAATGGGAAATTGAATTTTTTTTTTTAGATTAATTGTTTATAATGCGGAATAATTTTTTTCCAGCGGCGATTATCGATATCCACGCTTTTTAAAAAAAAAACGTTCTGCTTCAAAGTAAAAGAAAAGGAATAAATTGATGATAGTGGGATCCGAGGAACTTTCGTGAAAAAAAAAATAAATAAATAAATGAATAAATAAAAATAAACTTAACTTATCAAGGCAAAAAACTTTTTTCTTTCCACTTGTCCATTGGACAAGTGCCACTCAGATTTTGGTCGTCGGAAAGTGAAATTCGCTCGTTCAAAGAATGAATCAATTATAAAAAGAATAAATTAAAAATGTTGGCGGTAAAACAAATTTTATAACCTACTAGATCTTTTGTGTTTATTTTTAAATAACAACTTTATGATATCGGCCACCGTC
Source organism: Cladopsammia gracilis (assembly GCA_022457155.1). Lineage (NCBI taxonomy): Eukaryota > Metazoa > Cnidaria > Anthozoa > Scleractinia > Dendrophylliidae > Cladopsammia > Cladopsammia gracilis. The sequence goes on along the minus strand of JAJGOT010000094.1, from coordinate 1,226,339 downwards.
GGGTATTTGCGTTATACAACGCAGAACATTTCGTTCTCCTCGTTAAATTCAACCCAGGGGGGGGGGGGGGGGGGGGGGGGTTCTTTTTTCCCAAGCTGGCTGAAATTTCTGAATTCTGAGTTCATAGTTTATCAGTTTTTCACTGTTAGAATTTTGGTTTTTGGTGGATTCGGATTTGTGTTTACTACCTATTTTCCACAGATGAAGCAGATTCACTGATATCGTGTAAACTGGCAGTGAAGCTTAGCATCTGATATGATTTCATTTCGCAGTTTTTTTTTCTTTTGTGGTCGCGTGGAAATGCAAGTGTCATGCTCCAGTGCCTTTCACTGAAATGCGTAGATCGAATGTTTACTTGTGAAATTATAAACTTTTTCACGCCAACAAATTCTCAGAAAATGGGTAAGTTTATGAGTAAAAAGAAACAGAAATTCGCGGAAACCAGGTTAGTTTACAAAGTCCGGAGATGCTTGGGAAACTCTACTCAGTGAAAAACAAGACAAATTTCTCCCTGTTACATTGTAATACTATAGGCCTTATCACGGTTTTTCCAAAATTTCATATGGGCCTGATAGCAAAAATCCATCGACACTGCTGGGAAAAGCATCTCAAAATTAGTAAAGTGGCCGAGTTTAAAAGCGATATCTTGTAAAAATAATGGAGATATAGCTCCGCAAAGTCGGCAAATTTCACATACGTTTGTATCGCGCGGCCAAATTTCTTGCCTACCGGTAGGCAAGAAATTTGGCGCCAAAATAAAATGAAAAGAATAAATTGATGATAACGGGAGAAGTGGCCCATTTCGAGGAGGTGGCTCCGAGGAACTTTCGTGAAAAAAAAATAATAATTAATAAATAAATAAAAATAAACTTAACTTATATCAGCAAAGTAACTCGCCAGCGGTTAAAAGCTGCTAAAAGAAATTTTAAGCTTATAATTATAAAAATAGCATTTGTTAGCGATTCTCGCGCTCGACTCGGTACAAGTCACTTCCCAAACATTGTTTTTTAGTTTATAGCTGTAGCACTGATGTTCATTCAACGTTCCTTCAAAAATTCATCCCGTTTCAAGTCAATCTCCTCAATGTATTCGATTTATACTACGCTATCCTTGTTTAGTGGGCTGAGACGTTTACGATTATAACCGTCTATTTATAGTGCGGATTTTTTTGACCGCTCGGCACTCTACGCAAATTTTGACATCATCAGACTTAAAAAATTTGCGTAGGGTGCCGAGCGTAAAGAAAAATTCGCACTAGAAATAGACGACTATAATCGTAAACGTCTCAGCCGACTAAACAAGGATAGCGTACTATAAATCGAATACATGAGTAGATTGCTTTAAAATTGGTAATACTTACAGACTGCCGGTCACGGAATATTTTTGCTTTGAACATTTGTTCAAAACGTGGATAGCGCTATCCATCGGATAAATCACTATCCGGTGGATAGCGCAATGGGTTTTGTTAACGTTTATCCACTGGATAGTGATTTATCCGGTGGATAGCGCTATCCACTCTTTGAACAACTGGGGTCAGTGCTACAGCTATAAACTGAAAAAAATGTTTTCACCAAAGTGAAGTGAAGACGGAGTCGAGTACGAGAATCGCTAACAAATGTATTTTTATAATTATAAGCTTAACTTCGGGTGTTAAAATTTCTTTTAGCAGCTTTTAACCGCTGGTGAGTTACTTTGCTGCTATAAGTTAAGTTTATTTTTATTTATTTATTAATTAATATTTTTTTCCACGAAAGTTCCTCGGAGCCACCCCCTCGAAATGGGCCACTTCTCCCGTTATCATCAATTTATTCTTTTCCTTTTATTTTGGCGCAGAACGTTTTAAAAAAAGCGTGTATATTGATAATCGCCGTTGAAAAAAATTTATTCCGCATTATAAACAATCTAAAAAAAAATCAGTTTCCCATTTTCAATTTCCCATTCCCCATTCCCCATTCCCCATTCCCCATTCCCCATTCCCCGTTTTAGTAACATCCACTATAAATTGTAGAATTTTAATTTTGATGACGACGTCTCGCGCGGAAACACTCGACGATTCAATGTTTCGACGATAAAGACACAAATAATTGACTTACCCGTTGTCGTATGCATAAGGATCAAATTCCAAGGAAAGTGAATCGCGTCCTTCGTGACCATCGTTCGAAACAACTTGCTGCTACCAATTTATTATACCAAAGGTCACCAAACAGTCCGGCGAAAACAGCGATGCCATGATGTTTGCGAAGGCATGGAGTTAATTGGCTTGATTGGCATGGTGATCCGCCCCACGGCACGATAAGTCGACTTGAGTTTCGATAAGGATGGTTTTGCAGAACCTTAAGTCTTACTTGAATCCTTTCAATTTGCCGACTTTAATGAGATGCTAAGTGAAGTGCGTTCAGTTTTTACTTAGGCCTTCACACACAATTTTTTGGCTAAGTAAGACTTAGGCGCTCTTAAGTCTTACTTAAGTGCCCAGTGTAAAGAGGCCCAATTAAAACGAGCGAAGAGGGAAAAACTGATATAAACTCTTAACAATCATTATGTCATGCGGTCACTGATCGTCAATATCCAAAAAACTCATGAAATCCATACAAAACTAACAAAACTAAAATGATTGACAATATTATAACATTGATCATAAACTTACTTCTATGGCGAGTTTTCTTAACTTTCCTTGATCAGGATAACCGTGAAACAGTGTAACAGGTGAGCAGTAAATCGCATGAAACATGTCCAATTCAGATCTCGGGTAAAACTAAACTACTTAATTTAATAAAGTTGAGGTTTATCTACTATTCGAGTTTCCTGTTGGGCGTGTACGAGGCTACCGCAAATTCTTTAACTATGAATTCCTAGCATAGTCCAAAAAACTACGTTAACACACTCTGAGTTTGCGGCGCGACTGCCCAACGACTGCTTTTCGAATATGCATCCCTTTCAACCCTCGCACAGCCATAAAAAGCAGCAGGAAGAAACCTTCCCGCATACAGCTGGTATTCATCCATAGATTGCCTTTGCGTAGTCTTTTTCACAAGTTATCTTTTGCTGACTTTTTCGTTCTGAACGTTGATTGGCTTAAACGATTTTAGTTGGAATGTATTGTTCGTTTCCCGTAATCTGATTGGTTAGTTTAGTTTAAGTGGCCCCGGTAACAGGAGCAGCACAGTAAAGGAATCTGGCATAACCTCAGATATACAGTGGGTTTTACTTCACCGCTACCACACTCAAAGTTATGAACTTTTATACGGTAAACTTACCAATTACATGATATTACCATTTCCCCATAAAACTGTCTATGTTAAGCTGTATGTATTGGAGTTTGTGATTTTTATATGTTTTAAAATAAAGATATTAAAAAAACCGGTTTTTTTCCCTTGAATTTAGCCCGGAAGTGCTGAATACTTCTAAGAGAATTGTGTAAAATATATCTGGCGTGAATTTCATCAGCGGCTAACAGTGATTGTTGAACCTGTGTGAGGTCCTATTAAGACTAATATTGGTCAAGTTCAAGAACTCGACCAATGTTTTTCCAATATGGACCAAACGAGCTACGTGTACATGTAGTTCAAAGGATCTATTTGCATGGCTGTTAGTAACAATAAAGTATATTTCTATTGGCAAGCGCGCGCACTACAAATAAGAAATAAGAGTATAAACAGGATTTCATTACTTGTCAAGTTTTCGTTTTATACGCATTCCGCATTCCGCATTCCGCAGTCCATACTTCATATTTTCTACGGACTTCGAATGAATGTTGACCGATAATTACAAATTTGACAACGTAGTTAAGAAACGGACATATTTATGTCCGAGTACTTGTTTCCAACATGAATTTCGACTCGTGCAACTTCAGGGAATGTAGAAAAATAAACTGTGGAAGTTCGCGTGGTTCTTCGGAAATAAGTAGGTTATCAGAATGTGATGATATCATTACGGCTCACCTTGAAACCTGTCATTTGTCAAAGTCAGGGTTGAGTGAAGTGGATGTCATTCTCGCAAGGGCCGGTCACTTTGACCATACGGAGGATCAAGTGGAAAATATGATGATTTGCCCACAGCACCGTCATAACTTGGGAAGGTTTTGGCGACCACCGCGTTCTTGCCAGCATCCATTACACACAGGACCACGGAAGAAACAAAGTAAAACGGACCGTCATGTAATCGGTATTGACATTGCAAAGGAAACACAATATGTTTGCTATGTTACCATTGGAATAGGATCACGTAAGGACACCTATCTTTATAAAACTTTCCTCAAACTTCTTGCGGTTCCACGAAAGGTATTTATTTTGGATGACTGATGATGATAATGATGATGAGGACAATAATTATCCATACTTTCATTTTTTTATTTAGCAATATGCGGAAAGTGCAGATCGAAACACACGGAAATGATGAAGATTGAAAGCGCAAAGTCGTTGAAATCAGACTCAACTGGAGATAGTAAATCCGACGAAATTTCTGGTGTTTCAGCTTACAACATGAGATAAAGGTAATTAAGAAATCAGTACTAGCAATTTAAGGTATCTTAGACCTCCACACTTATGCGGAGAGTAAGAAAAGAAAGAAAGCCTAGCCAACTTTGCATTCAGTGAATACGAAAAGCCCTTCGGACCGTCACTTCTCTTACGCGTTTTGCTCCACCGATCACACCCACCCTTTCTCTAACAAGGGTAAAGCAGGTGACCATTACCTATCACAATTGGAACAGGCAAAATATATGAGCAAGCCTGGTACTGGTCAGCGAAATTACCAAGAAAAGTTTACAGACGATAGATGGACGGATGGAAAGGGTGAAAATTTGCAATTTGTACCCACCAGTAGCAGCCAAGGGGTACGACGTAGAAAGCCGGAGACAAAACGATGGCGCGATTTTCGGGATCGAGGCACGCGTTCAAGATATGCACGAGAGGTACAGTCTGAGGTACCTACGCGTCGGTGTGATCTACATGACCGCGCAGACTAGGTAACCATTATCTGGTCCTTTTTAGACGTGAATATGCGAAGCGTTAAACGAGTTACATCAGATGGATATAAACTCTAGCTTGTATTTAACCCTGTATCTAAACCCGAATGGCTAGGTGGAGTAGTTCTGGGATGAGTTATATGAAACAAAGGCTAGGCATAACTGCTAACGTGGTACGTTAAGTCCAGTCAGCCGGCGCTAAGTTTTATACAATGCGCTCATGTTGAAAGCCTGATTCCCTATAGTTTATGAAAATCATAAGTACCGCATCCCTTAATTCAAATTTTATATCTGTATTCTTGACAACCTTGGAATGCGTCATTTATGACACTATAACGAGTGATAACGTACAATATTTATTATTACATATCAGAAGAACACGCCTCATGGTTTGTGGTTGCTTGAAAAATCCATAGGGTGCCCAAACAAAAAGTCTCACCTAAAACCCCGCAAAGCGACAGACTTGCAGGCGCTAACTGGACGCCAGGATCTTGGAGTGGTCTGGGAAGTGGAAGCTCAGAGGGTGCTACCTGTGCAGTAACTGATGACGCCCTTCTGGATTACAACAACGGTATGGAAAAAATCGCTAAGCACTCCCAAAGAGAAAACTTCCAACCACTAACCTTCCAACTTTTTACAACGTGGGAGGAGGCAAAACCAGAAGAAAAGGAAATATGTAGAGAAAAAGCAACGGAGGCATGCAAAGTTATCTGCAGTGTTATTGCTCCGAAAGACGGCGAGGAGCTTCTTAAAGCCATACAGCTGCCTGCCGTGGCCGAACGTGTTGGTCCAACTGAGGACCTAATTGCTTTGATGTGTGCACATTGAGATGCTACAACAAAGAATGTAAAGATTCAGATACTGAGCATATATGCTTACTGCTATACTATGAAGATGTTACAAAGTTTTCATGAACCGTATAAAAAGGTAAGCTTGAGGCAAATAAAACAGGCACGATTGCATGCAAGGAAACGCGGCCCTGGATCCAATGTTCAGAAATTAGTGATCCACCGAGTACGCCTGGACACCAACAAGGTTGATCACTTCATTGATTTTGTGAACCGACCATACTTTTACCGGGACGTTGCTTTTGGGACAAGGACAATGACTCTTGACGGGGGGAGGCAAACAACAATGCCTAACGTGATCCATACCGTAACCAGATCGACCATGATCATGCAATACCTTCAATATTGTAAAGAAGAATATTTTTGAACCTGTAAGCCGTACAACCCTTTATCGCATACTCGAAGTAAGAGAAGCTTCACAGCAGAAGTCTCTCAGCGGGCTCGACAACACTGCAGCGGAAGGGGTGTCAGCTTTTGAACGACTTAGTGGGATACTAGATGAGCTAAATCAGGCTGGTGCCGACAAAGGTAACGTAACAGAACTGAGAAGAAAATTGAACAATGGTAAGAAATACCTGAAGACAGAGTTTAAAGGGAACTGTTTGCCAGAGGAAAGCGAGTGCGCAGACCACTGCAGGCGATTTGCTTTAAGTGATCCGATTGACGCAGACTTTCAATCTCTGTGCTCGCACTCGCACAATTTGGTTTGCAAACATTGCGAGGAATTGAAGAGGACTTTAGATGAGGTAGAAGCGAGTATAAAAAGCCATTCGAGCCACCTTTATAGCCAAGAACAAAAAGATGACCTACTATACGATTTTGAAAAATCCAAAAGTGGTATTCTTCTTTGGAAATCTCATATTCTTCGCTCTGTTACCCAAGAATCTGCCAAGCAAGAAGCCCTCCAGAACCTTGATGGTGAATCTGTACTTATAGTGATTGATTGGGCAATGAAATTTCTTCAGATTAAATACAGGGAAAAGCAGCGCGACTGGTTTGGTAAGCGCGGCCTTAGCTGGCATATAAGCAGTGTTGTTACTAAAGACGGAGAAACGAAGAAAGCTAAGGTCATATCCTATGCCCATTTGTTTGACTCTTGTTCTCAGGATTGGTACGCCGTTACATCGATACTAGAGAACCTTTTCGAAAACATTAAAGATAACTTTCCACAAGTTAAACAGGCATTACTGCGTTCTGATGAAGCAGGATGCTACCACAGCAATCAGCTTATAGCAGCAGTGAAAGACATCGGAGATCGTCTTGGGATTGCCGTTGCGCGCTATGATTTTTCTGAACCCCAGCAGGGGAAAGATATATGCGACAGAGTGCTTTGTCCGATGAAGGCAGCAATACGAAAGTACTGTGCAGAGGGCCATGATATTATGAATGTAGGAGTTATGCAGAGGCGTTGAAACAACGGCCCGTAAGAGGAACAACGGCAGCTGTAAGCATTTTAAATGAGTCGTGCAGAAACCTGGAGATTCACAAGATAAGACACTTCAGCGAGTTACACAACTTCAGTTATGAAGAGAGTGGACTAAGAGCATGGAAGGCATATGCTGTTGTAGCTGGCAAGCTTATCCCTTGGCAGTCATTGTACATACGGCATCAGGGTCCTACAAATATATTGTTAAATGAAGGAGGCTTTTTCCCGAGTACTGAAATAAGAGAGCTTCCTGCAAGAAGGCGTCAAGTAGACAAAGAAGAAACCGAAAATGACGGCCAGGCATCGACGTTCGTGTGCCCTGAAGAAGGTTGTAGATGTAGCTTTGATTCGTTTTCAGAACTTGAGTTGCACACAGACGTAGGGGGACATGATACGTGCTTCAGAAAGTCGGAAACTTTGTATGACGCAATACGAAGAGACTGGGCAGAAAAATTTTCTGCTATAGGTGACTATCAATTTAGAGCCACCAGCAATCCGTCTACTGATCTGCTGGTTTCAAGCCAAAGCATTTCTTCGTCCCTGGATATTGGATGGGCTCTCAGCAAACTTAGAACGGGTGGTGTTCGTTTCTCAGAAAAGGTACGAGTTTATCTGACCGCAAAATTTGAAATGGGAGAAAAAACGGGGAGAAAGGCTGATCCCGACCAAGTTGCACAAAGCATGCGTAATGCAAGGAATGAGAGTAATGAAAGACTATTTAAAAGAAAAGAGTGGCTGACGAAGACACAGATAACATTGTAGCAGGAAGCCCTTATTCGGGAATCCGATCGGTGCAGTTTGATCGACGATATTCACGACGAAATCGGACTCAGGCACCCCATAGTTTATGATACATATGATCTTTGCGACTATTACAAGAGGGAAAAGCTAGACGCATTCAATGTCGCAATGCTGAAAACAATTCTACGTCATCTTGAAGTATCTTTTCGGGCGAATCATCGAAAGGCGGACCTAATTAAGTTGCTAAAAGGAATTATTCAAGAATGCCAATGCTGTAAACAGGTGTAGTCAAGAAGGACACTCCCCTTTTAAGGGGTAAGGACATACAAGACGTTGGCTATTAAGTCTAATGAAAAAACGTTTACTGGAATGAAAATTAAGATTAGACTGTAATAGTTCGTTTGTATGAAAGATATTACCTGTCCAATTACAATAGTTTTAATCATTTCCTTAACATATAGGGTAAGAAATCAAGGCCATATTTTGCACATAGCATCTGACGTCATACGTTAGAGCGTTTTGGCATTAGTCGAGCGTGTCCGGAAATGGAAACTAGATGACACATCATGGAAAATAAATGAGCTTTCGTGATAACCTGCATACCGGGTACTCGGTTCCTTTATCAGTGACATCAATAAATATTTTCTTTTCTGGACTCAACGAACTGTTTAACGTTGTTAAAAATACTGCCTCCTGTTGCTTTTACGATAGAAATGTTTTAAGGACATTTAGGTCATTTTAAGTGTTCAACCAAATGAACCATGCTAGGTTCATTTGGTCACAGCATTCGACATAATTCAAATAACACGAAAATAAAAAGACTAACCATTAATAGTACGGTAGCAGATAGAGGTTTCGTTCAACCCACGAGATAGAAAAGGTTTGATAGTTGATATTGGTAGAACTTGATGCCCTGAACACTGCTCGGTAGGTAGTAGAGTTGAATTGTGGTATAGGTCCCGAGTTAAGAGGGTGTTAAGAGGAACCTTGGAACCTTCCCTTGGCAGTGTGACTTGTTGCATTTACAAGTCGTCAGCTCGACAAGGCTCTTTGGGGCTGGATCATTTGTCATGTAGACTGGTTTCAACTGCTCCTCTTCCACTTCCCAACCATGACCATATGGGACCTTCAAATCCTGCATGGCATCTAATGAGCATCTCCAGACATAGCCTTGGTAACACGCCCGCTTCAGGTGCTGCATAAGACTGTTGGATGTCGGGGGGAGCATCTCACTTTTGTGTTTATGCTGGCAGAACAGGAGGTACCTCAGGTCATCCCTGGTGCTACTACCCCCTCTCGTAGATGGGTACAGGTCGCAGATGAAAGCCTACGTCTTCTTTGCGGTCGTCCTGTCTATCTGCTGTCGCTGACCAAACAGCGTGAGGGTAATCTGATGGTCGACACTGCGCTTCAGGGCATTCCAGGACTTCTTCTTTCCAATCCCAGCCAGACTACTCGTGGAATCGCTGCCAGTAAGTGCATGGAATGCTGGCAGCCACTGACAGAGTCTCCCTCCGAGGTTCTCTTGAATGATATGAACTGGAATGCAGCGCTGACGGTCTTTCACGCCCGTTCGAAACCATAACTGTTCGCAGCCGATATTACTGTCTGTATCTGGCGACTGAATGATGATCATGGCCGTTGGGGACTGACGCGCAGCGTAGGCAGCATGCAAGATCATCCTAGTATCTGCCTCCTCGTGATTGGACCTTAGCTCTCTGATCTCTTCTGTTGGCCTTGTACTAGTTATGCTTACTGCCCTCTCGCCTTCTACAAATCCTCCTGGGATGAGTAGTTGCTTGCCCTGTGGAAGCCTTTTTTCTCCGAGTTTGCACAGTGAAGATGTCAGGAAGTCACAAAGGTTTACCTTGTTTTGGGGGTTTGTTATATACTTCGCCCACTGCTTGGGAACTGGTGTAGAAGGACTGGATATCAAGAGCAGCTGATGACCCTCTTCTGGTATGCTCTCCAGCTTTGATCGACACTGGCCAATACTGATCAAACACTAGGTGAACGGCTGAACAGTTGCTGCTGGATAGAGGCGATGTCACGATACTGTAGAATGTAGAAGCTAGCTCCCCAAATGTGCTTGCTCCGCCTGACTTGTGCATCTGTATTTGGGCCATACCATCCAAGATGTGAACTGATGAATGCGGTGTATAACAACAACAACGATTTATTTACAAATAATAAAAAAAATTATATTAGCAACCCGCAAAAACCTAAAGTTAATCGTGGCGGGTTGCTGCACACTAAACAATTACAGGAGCTCACTATAAAATAATTGACTGATATGGAGGAAAGAAACAAATAAACTACGCTTTCATCCCGACAAGCCTGTTTCGTGGTTGCCCACTCATCAGGCGATTCAATAAGAATATTCTTTACCATTCGGGATGAAAGCGTAGTTTATTTGTTTCTTTCCTCCATAAACAGATACTTCGCTCTACATTAATGTATTGAGCACTGTTTTACGAATATCCAGTATATATATATATATATATATATATATATATATATATTTGTATGACATTCATTTCACAAGTCAGATCGCGTCCGATCTGTATGGGATTTACAATGGCTCGCCATCGGCTCGCCATTGTAAATACTCTTCACACTTTGTATGACATTCATTTCACAAGTCAGATCGCGTCCGATCTGTATGGGATTTACAATGGCTCGCCTTCGGCTCGCCATTGTAAATACCCATACAGATCTCCCGCACATATTGTATCGTTTTAGAAGAGCTAAATGGCGTCCACGCGCTTTCGTCCTCCGAAAAGTTTATCGGAAGAAAGTTCTCTGCTCAAGGATGTGACTCCCCAAAACACTCAAAACAGCACGAAGTGGGCCGTTAAAATATTTGAACAGTGGCAGCAGGCAAGGGCTAACAAAAAAACCCGAAAATGAAACTGTAGCCTTGGAGGCGAGAAACTGCAGGGTGGAAAACGTTCAAGAATTAAGCTGCAAGCTGGAGGTTATTACAGCGGAAACAGTAAACTTCTGGCTTAGTAAATTTATTGGCGAAGTAACAAATCAATGCGGCGGTCGATATCCCCCGAAAACGCTCTATTTACTGGCCTGTGGCATAAATCGTTATTTAGTTATTTAGTGAAAAGTAAATAAATGGAAGGGGGCTCTTGTTGGTTGCTTTCCAAACAAGCTAGTGGCTGAGATACATATACATAATTAGTATTCTGTATCAGTTACAGAATACTAATTAGCTTCATTAGTATTCTGTATCTAGATACAGAATACTAATGAAGCTAATTAATATTCTGTATTCATTCATCAACCCCAACATTTCCCTGTTACCTATTCAAACCCTCCCTGTGCTTTCAGACAGTTTATATATGTATTGGGATTTACAAAGGTATACATGTGACTTGAATACTGTTGTTGGATTGGTCATCACCCTCGTTAATTATTAATGAATTTTACAAATATATATATATATATATATATATATATATATATATATATATATATATATATATATATATATATATATATATATATACAGCAGTTTGCAAAAAGTTTCAACTCCCCAAAATATATCATTATATCCCTGCTCTCTAACAATGCTATATATCTGGATATAATGATATATTTTGGGGGGTTCAAAATTTTTGCAAACTGCAGTATATATATTAAGGAGAAGGGGTAATAAGATGCAGATTAAAGTCAATTAAGTGTTTTAAAATTACGAAGACTGGTACAAAGAAATTCGACATCAACATAGATATCCTCACTCTCCAAGACCTCCATTTGTAATCTGTTTAATTTGGACTTAAAGCATGTTCTGCTTTGGTTACGTAAATTGATAGGTATATTATTCCAAATTCTAGTTCCAGTTCTAGAAAAGGAGTGTAATTGTTGGTTAATTCTAGAATTTTTGACATAAAAGTTGCCAGCGACTGAGAATCTGGTGTCGTGAGTGTGAATCTGGTCTGAGCGAAAAAAAAAAGGTCAGAAATATTAGATGGAACAGAATGGTTTGCAACATCATGCATTAGTACAGAAATCGATTTAAAGTAGAGCATATTCAGTGGCAGAATATTAGAGGAAATAAATAAAGGAATAGCGTGTGCTCGATTATTTGAGAAATGCATTAAGCGGAGGGCTCGTTTTTGTAAAAGGAGAATTGTGTTCAATTGTGAATGAGCAGCTTGGCACACACACTTAAGCCATAAGATATATACGGTTCAATCAGAGATCGATAAATACTCATAAGGGTAGTAGTGGGTACAAGATGTCTGAGCCTAGCGATGATGCCAACACCTTTACTTATCTTAGACGAAATGTAGTCAATGTGGTTTCTCCAGGTAAGATTACTGTCAATTAGAACACCTAAATACTTCATGTAGTCTTTACGCACGAGTGGAATTAATTTCATAGAGTTGTTGTCGAATATGTTTAAATTTATTTCATAATTGACTTTTCTTTGGTAAGGATTGAAGATAACGAAGTTAGATTTACTGGAATTAAGTGATAATTTGTTTGCATTTAACCAGTCAGATATCAGGTTTACTAGTTCAGTATTAACTACATATATAAGCCTTTTTAAGTTTTTGTCTGCATACAATAGATTTGTATCACTTTGTATTTATATGAACTTGGTTGGATTCCTTTAACTGAAAGGTGGGCTTTTCATAAATGTTTAACTGTTTTTCGTTGCCTTAATGGTTTCTGCCCATCTTACTTACTGAGATTATTTTGTCTTAATTCTGAAGTACATAATTATAACACTAGAAGATGTTCCGATATCCATTTGTGTAAAATATCCTCTAAATCTGGACATAGAAGTTTTTCGTTTTCAGCTGCCAAACTTTTTAATGATTTAAATGATAGTGTAAAATGTTCGAAATCTGTGAGAAGTTTTGTTAAGAATTATTGGTTACATTACGGTTAGGCTTTAGATTGTATTAGGTTCTTAGGATTTATATTGATCATATAATTACTTATGTATATTTTAGATTTTATTATTTCTTATTATTTATTAACTGTTAGTATTATATTATTAGGCACAGCTTCAGTGTAAATAAGTGTATACTTTCTGAATTCTGTGTGAAATAAAGTTATTATTATTATTATTATTATTATTATTATTATTATTATTATTATTATCATCGGCGAATAAATAGAAATTGAATTTACGAGAAGAGCGGTAAATGTCATTACTGTATAATAAAAATAATAATGGTCCCAGTACAGAGCCTTGGGGGACACCATACAATATCTTTTCTTTGTTAGAAAATTTGGGTCCGATTTGAGTTGATTGCGTTCTGCCTGGTAGATACGACGAAAACCATTGATTAATTACGCCTCTTATTCCATAATGCGTCAATTTACATAATTAAATAGAATGGTCGACAGTGTCAAAAGCCTTTTTTAAATCAATAAAAATACCACATGAATACAATTTTCCGTCCATATCACTTTGAATTTTATTCACAATATCCAAGATTGCGTGTTGAGTAGAACAGTTCTCTCGAAACCCATATTGCGATTTACATAGGATGTCGTTTTGTTCAACAAAGGATCTAAGGCGTTTGTACATCAGCTTTTCGAAAATGCGATTGAAAATTGAAAGTAAAGAAATTGGTCGATAATTGCCTGGATCAGTTTCGTCATCAGCCTTATAGACTGGAATAACTTTAGCATGCTATAATTTAGAAGGATAGGCACCAGTTTGAATAGACATGTTCATTTTTTCAGCCAGAGTTTTAGATATGATGTGCTTTGCGCATATCAAAATACGGATTGGACAAGAATATAAACCATATGCTTTATTAGAAGTTGTAGATGATATTTCAAATTCTATTTCAGGCGGAGTAACGGGGTCAAAAAAGAAAGAGTTAGGACAGTCAATATCTTGTAAATAATCGCTGAAGTGTCGGCTAGAGCACGGTACATTTATCGCAAGTTTATGCCCAATAGATGCGAAATAGCCATTGAGGATATCAGGTAATTCAGACGGGTTTTGTGACAATCCTTGATTGTTAGGACTTTTAAGTGCTGACACAGGCTTTGAAATTTTCTTTTTGCGATTAATTAAATTATTTATGCCATCCCATGTCTATTTTAAGTTATTTAGATTATCATTAAAATAACCTTGGTAAAATAACTTTTTACTTAAGCGAGAAAGGATTGAAATCTTATTCCTGTACAGTTTGTACTTATCCGTATCACCAGAATAAAATAGCTTATTTTTGACTTTTATTCATTTCCGTAAGCCGCTAGTTATCCATGGTTTGGTTAACTGTCTGGATTTACGACGAGATATAGCTTTAAGTGGTGCTTGTTTATTTGGAAGTTTGTTTATTTTGTTGAAAAAAGAAGAAAAAACTTATCCACAGAACTAGACCTGCTGGAAAGGATCAAAGCTTCCCAGTCTATCTGCGAGAGTTCGTTATTAAATTCTTCCAAGAAATGCGAGTAGTCTCGTATCTTACTTTGGGGTCTGGGTGTTTGTTTAAGTGATTGAATAATGCAAAACTGCGAGTAGTGATCGCTTATATCCGAAACAATGTTACCACTTAAGAGTTGATTGTCAAATCTGTTTACAAAAATGTTGTTTAATTAGCGTGGCGGATTTGTTATAAACTCTGGTACTGGGTTTGTCAATTGTTGGGATAAAAGAGTATCTTTCTAAGGAAAGTAAAACGTTATGAGAATAGTTACAGGTTTCAGATTTGAGGAGATCTATGTTGAAGTCTCCCATGAGGTATATTGGTTTTCCGGAAGCACTTAGTTTATCTAGTGACTCTTCAAAATAAGATTGAAATTGTTCAGGGGAGTTTTGCTGTTGATAGATTACACCACAAATAATGTTGGCTTGTTTTGAAAACTGTATTTCAATCCAGAGCGCCTGAAACGCTACAGTGCACACTTTTTCGATGACTGTGTAATTCAGACCGTTATTAATATACATTCCAACACCTCCAAATGACAAAGGCGTTGGAACGTATTCAAATTCATAGTTTGGTAAAGTTGCATTAAAGTCTAACAATTTGTCGTTTGTAATTTTTGTTTCAGTAATTCCTATAACGCTAAAAGGAAAGTCAAGTTCATCGAGCAAATGTACTTGTAGATGTTCAAGATTTCGCTTCAGGCCTCGTACATTATTGTGCAGTAGAGAGAAATTTGATTCACGACTAGGCTGCAGATTTTTAAGCTTGGAAAAAACTGAAGAGTGAAAAATACTGGCTACGAACGTGTTGATTAGCAATGTTACGATCGGGATTTAAATTGGAGTCAGTGTTTAAACTGAGCAGATCCAAATCATAAATACTAGAAAGTTTATCCAAATACTTCTTAGTAGGTAATTCACTATTTATATTATTATTAAATTGACCGTGAGATTGAATGATATTGACATTATTGTATGGCAGTTCTTTAACCCTATTCAGACTGGGCTTTTTTAGGCAATCTGTGACGGGGGGGGGGGGGGGGGGGCTCCTCGGGCCCCCCTTCATATCTCTGGAACCAGTAAGGCTAGGACCATGAAATTTTCACACAATGTTCATCTCCATACAAGGAAACCTCACACCCAGTTTTGACCTGCCACACCCAACTAAGACGTCACAATGACGTCATTTTTGCTTTTCCGACGTTTCTTTGATATTTTTCCATCCAGATACTTAAAATATCAAATATAACTGTAAAATCATCTCTTTAATATTAAAACATAATAAATACAAACAAGGACACACTTGTAAAGCGAGAAAAAGCAAAAAAAGGCGATAAAACTATAATTTTGAAATTATTGTCCGCCATCTTGGATCCGCCATCTTGGATCCGCCATCTTGGATTTCCTTTTTTTTCGTTTAAATTAAAATTTAAAAAATATCTAAAAGAGAAAAGGATCAGAATGTATAAAACACGTATCAAACTAATGTCTATTATCCAAACAATGAACTTAGAAGCGTTATTTAATAAATAGTACAACATTTTTCCTTATAAGTAAAAGAGAGCAAAAATTTGCCTACCCCTCCCCCCAAATATTTGATGTTAAAAATTTTTGATGTCTTTCAATAACTAGTCACAAGAAAAAACTATTCTAACAAGAAAATGCACTATAAGTCAAAAAACAAGATCTTAAAATAAAAAATTCACCATATTTTAATATTTCGAAAACCTATGTGTCAAAAACCGGTTGCCATGACAACATGGTTAATCACACTGACATGTTATGGATAGCAAAATGTCCCTAGATAAATTCTAGGTAAAGTCAGAAAATTTCAGCCTCATAGCTATTTCGGTGTAAGAGTTATCACAATTTTACTGGAGGGGGGGGTTCGAAAAGCCCCCCCCCCCCCCAGTCTGAATAGGGTTAAATGTATCTTTCTTTGCTATTTGAGCAATTTTAGCATTTGAACATACAATCATTTAAGTATTGTTAAAGTAATAAATTACTACCTTATGTCATTATCTTATATAGTGCAATACTTAGCTATCATCGCTCAGCCTTTGCAGGTCACCAATAGTTTTAATCTTTATTGCGCGGGTCGCACTGTCCTTCCTCAAGTATACATTAGAATTCTTCGCCTAACAGTACTGGTAATGGTGCTGCTCTTTGAATTTCTTGGCTTCATATAGGACTTCTTGCATCTTTGGTATTAAGGAGGCTCGTACCCATTTCTCAAGTCCACACCCTTTCAATTTTAATGGGCCATATCTTTTGTTGTAGTGCATAAAAAGACAAGCCACTTCGCATGCAAACACACAATACATTGAACTTTATGGGAGTATAGGATTTGTTTACATCGGTGCTTCCATGGCAACGGAATGGTGATCCTCTGAAATTCACAAGTTGCGGAGTTTCTCTAGATCAAGAGAAATTTTTGTAAAACCCGCTAGTGGACTAATTGATTAGACCATGGGCTTCAACTGGACAAAGTTTGAAAGAAATGTATGAGAGCGTTTTCGAAATTTTTAGGGATGAAGTTTTGGGGATTATAAATACAGTGAAAAACATACTGTCGACATAATTGGCTAATATCTAAAGAAAATGATGCGCGATGGGGATGCAGTTTCATCTCATAGTAGTTTGATTCCATTTGAAATGGTGTGTGGAAAAGTGAGGGGTTTGCTTTGGCCGATTGCAAGAAAGAAGGATTTGATTAGCGTGCGTTCAGCTGCTCTTGTTGCCATTTTTGTATGTAATTTGGTCTACGCCTACAAATGTGATGATAATTTGGAAACCGCGAGATAAATTTTTATAAAAATTTGACAATCTCGATATTGGTCATCAATTTATATGGACTGCAAGTTTCAAGGACATTGAAGATTTGCAAGGCAATAAAATAGGGCCTCCAATGTACCAATTTTTTCCCGCAGATTTTGTGTTTACAAGTGAGCGTCCTCATTATTCACGGGTATTGTTTTCAAGTTTCATATGCACGTGCAAAACTTTACTAAAAAATTTATTTGCATCGAACAGAACGCTCGATTGCTATCCGAAGAATTTTCCGAAACATGCTTATAACTGGCTTGCGTTACGAATAGCAATGACAACAGTACTGATGAAGACAACGTCGGAAACGTCACGTTTCATCAAGTGCCGGATGCAAAAATAACACATTTATGATTGTCTTACTCTGGTTATTTGTTGCAATCGGCGTAGCATCTGTTCCTTATTTAGATATAAAATAGCGCAAAGCAGAATTCTCAGCTAAAATATAAAGCACGCGAATCAAATCCTTTTTTCTCGCAATCGGCCAAAGCAACCCCCTCACTTTTTCACACAACATTTCAAATGGAATCAAACTACTATGAGATGAAACTGCATCCCCATCGCGCATCATTTTCTTTAGATATTAGCCAATTATGTCGATAGTATGTTTTTCACTGTATTTATAATCCCCAAAACTTCATCCCTAAAAATTTCGAAAACGCTCTCATACATTTCTTTCAAACTTTGTCCAGTTGAAGCCCATGGTCTAATCAATTAGTCCACTAGCGGGTTTTACAAAAATTTCTCTTGATCTAGAGAAACTCCGCAACTTGTGAATTTCAGAGGATCACCATTCCGTTGCCATGGAAGTACCGATGTAAACAAATCCTATACTCCCATAAAGTTCAATGTATTGTGTGTTTGCATGCGAAGTGGCTTGTCTTTTTATGCACTACAACAAAAGATATGGCCCATTAAAATTGAAAGGGTGTGGACTTGAGAAATGGGCACGAGCCTCCTTAAATGGGCAAAAATTTTGACGGCACTCAGTGAAACTTCTCTTTGAAAACCGAGTGCTGTAGGATTCACTTGGTTCGCTTCCCCCCGGCAATTCATCACACTTTCCTTTGAAAGACGCCTTACAAATTTGCAAATAATTGGTTCAGGTTTTCCACGGTCATTTCTGCTAGGCACACGGTGCGCTGTGTCGATGTCTTGAATCGTTACGTCAGTTCCCATTTCTCAGAAAAGTTTAACGCAAAGAGCGGTCGTGTCACTTGCTGTTGCATTGGAGCGACTCATTGGAGCGATTCATTGGAGCGACTCTCCGGAACCCTATAAAATGAAATCTCTCAGCTCCCAAATTGAATTCTTCACCATCCATTGTATCTCTAAATGAAGCACTTTAATTCCGCTTTTAAGTCCCCATAAAGCCATTTTGGTTTTAAACTTTAGTATGACAAAACACTTAAAAAAATGAACTGAATCTCAAGGTATTCATTTATTTTCTTTTTAAAGGTACTCAATCACCTCCAGTCAATGCATATGCAAACATTTAGCACATCAACTAATGCTGGTGACAATGATGAAAAGTCTCAAGTGCTGAAGAAACTGGTGACCTGCTGTTCATGCATTAATGAAACCACAAAATGTCAAACTACCAGTAATCTCTGAAAACATGTTCAGAGCTGACGAAGTCTTTTCAAT
Organism: Cladopsammia gracilis; assembly: GCA_022457155.1. NCBI lineage: Eukaryota > Metazoa > Cnidaria > Anthozoa > Scleractinia > Dendrophylliidae > Cladopsammia > Cladopsammia gracilis. The sequence continues at coordinate 1,207,473 of JAJGOT010000094.1, read as the reverse complement.
TTATGAAGCACAAACATGGAAACAATTTCCAGTTGTTGTTATTTATCAATTGTAACAGTTTTAATCAGGTACATTGTACAGTTTGAATTGTGCTTCCTGTATTAACACTTCATAGTAACGCTGTAAGGAATCAGAAAAACAGCTATCCGGACAACAATGGACCGATTATCAATTGTAACTTGCAAGATGTACAAATATTGAATTGCACATAAGTAAAACAAACTCAGATGTAATTTTAATCTCAAATAATTTGAAAACGAAAATGCTACTTGTCCTTGGCGCGTGCGAGACATATATTAAGCCTGCTCAGCATAGAATTATACCAACCAAGTATGGCAAAATAAATTCCAATCCATATTTGTCACAAATATGAAGGAAAAACGATGAATTGTTTTGATTTTGCACACGATAAAATGTGCAATTACCAATGCAGCAACCACAATTATGTAATAAATCTTCTCATGCATATCACGAGTATCGGTGTCAGCCAGGACCTTAAAGACTCAGTAATGACCATTACGCTCCGCGCTTCTGTTATTGTTATTTATTTCACGGGATCGAGACTTCCATTGTTTTTATCACGCAATGCATAATGGTCACTACTGGGTCTTCAACAGGAAGTTCTGGTATAAACGGGGCTTACCTGGCCATTCACACCTTTGGTTTTCAATCAAACACAAAACAATCAACAACTGACAAACATGTTATTCCTACGACCATAACACAAGTCCTTGGCTACTTCTCGTATTATATTATTTGCTGGGGCAATGTTCTGGTCTAATGAAAATTTTTAAGCAAATTTTATTTACAGGACGCTCTGCACCGACTGAAAGTCGCCGGAATTTGCATTTCACACCGACCCTATTCTCGTGGAACCAAGTGATACACTGATTTATCAAAGCACCCCAAACCTATTGATTTAACGCCAAGTTGAAACTTGTCGTCGCTTCTCTACGCATTGCGTGCCTATTTTTTCAATGAACCATACAGTCTTGGGAATTGACTGGACATGCTTCGGCTTTTCTTGTTTTGTCTTCTTTGGCCTATTCCAATGGCCCGGAATGTTTTGTTGTCTCTTTACAGCCGGTCGAGAAGACGGCCCAAAAGAGCTCCTTTGGCCCGCAAAAGCATTATTTAAGACGTCTACAGAGTTTGAAGCCGCCAAATGTATTAAATTTCTCATCCTGCAGACAAGATTTAGCTCTAACTCCTCTCGGACACTTAGCCTGATCCCCCATGTTTGTTGACCTCGTGATCTCTGATCTATTTCCCAGCATGCCTGCAATCGGAATTTCTTGGTCCCACCCTCCCTCGACCATAGCCAGTCGCTCGTCCCCAAATTGCTGAACGAAAATTTTGTTGTTGAAGTTGAGAAGGAAATTTTGTTGATGTTGACTTACTTTCGTTGTTGGATTAGGCGTGTTTTGAGTGTTGATTAGTGTATTTGTCGTTGAAGTTGGACGGATCTTATTGTTGATTTAGAAAGAAAACGTTGAAACGCAGGTTGTTTGTTGATGTTGGTAGTGATTTTGATTCGTTGAATTTTGCACCATTCCGCCTACCATAGAAGGCAGAACTAGTGGCCTCTATTAACCGAGAAAGAAAAAAATATATGATTTTTAAGGAAAGGGGAATGACGGACTTACCCTAGACTTACCTAGACTTACCCTAGACCTCTAGCTTGTGAAGAGCTCTATTCTTTAGTGACATTTTATCACCACTGCTTGCCTGCAATTTTTGATTCCTGATCGCTCTCCATAGTCACCTTACGCGCTTCTCCAAATTATTTTGCTCGCTGCAGCTCAATTGTCGGCACAGAACCAGGAATCAACTGATTTCTTGTCTTTTTAATGCCCATTTTAACCTTAAAAATGCGTCCCACAAATTATAGAGTGCTCGGTGGGTTGCAAAAAGTCAGCTCGTTTGATTTGCACATATTTAAGCCATTGTCGCCTAAAATTCTCGTCTTTTGGAAAAAGATGGGATTTTTAACAAAACTGAACGACACAATGCTTTCCCATTATGGAATTAATGAATATATTTTAAATGAAACAAGTTACACGTTTCTATATTTCAAAAGATCTTAAAGGAAAACTTTTCATTTCCGGTCGGCATAGATTCCCCTCGTGACGTCACAGAAAAGATGGCGGAATCAAAATGGCGGCTCTTTCGAATTTTCAAACGGCATTTTCGGCGTCAAAATGCGCTCACATGGAAAAAAAAAATAACAAATTTGTAATACCTTTTTAATGTACTAAACGGCTATGTAACCAGAAAAGGTAGCGTTTTGGGGTTTACATGCCCTTTAAGTATTTATATAATCACAAGCATCCAATAATTGTCTGAAAGACTTTTCCAGGTGAAAAATATGGAGAAACAAAGGAAAAAGACATGTATGTATGTATATATATACATACATACAAATTAGTGTGGGAAGGGAGATATTGACAACTAATTGCCTCCTAATCTTTGGATCACCAACCTATTCTCGTTAGGAAGGCGATTCACAGCGATTTCTGGAATATATACATAGACAGTTAAATTGAGAACAGAAATTTTCACAACAAAGATTATGAGTGAAAAAGTGCTACAGCCGGGAGTTGAACACGGGTCTCCTGATGACCGGACAGATGCCTTAACCATTAGGTCACTGAGACAACCACACTTACACAAACACAAACAACACATTTATGGCTTCATAGTGGAAAGCTCTTGCGAGACATTACAGTCAAAACCGGTCAAGCGTACCCCCAAGAATGAACTAATGAATTCATTATTGCAAATTTGATTTCATTACTCGTTTCAATAATCCGCTCTTCAAATAAATAATGCAAAATTCAAAATAAGCCTCGATCCAAAAATCGAATTTTGATTGGATTAATGAACAAAAGGTTTATGCTATATATGGAATACTAAGCACCAGGTTGACTGCGACTCGTCAACAAAGATGGCGGGGAAGCGAAATCGGCTGGGAAGAGTGTTTGAATCAGGAAAGGCCCTTTCCCAAGCTTTTAGAGAAGAGATCATTTATTTGTACAATCGGGTTTTCAGCGCACACCAAATATCGAACAATCTAAAGGTCACAGTTCGTGGGGTAAACAAGATAGTAAGCCATTATCGACATCACGGAACTCTGATTCCCTTTTCTCATGGTGGTAGCGAAGTGAGCGTCATGACAAATGATATTTTGAATTGTATTGGAATATGGAAGCTCCAGAAGCCGAGTATTTAGGGATGGACAATTAGAAAAGTGATGGGGGGGTGGGGGTTTGGGCAAAAGCAAAAAAAAAACAAATTCCCAGTAAATTATTAAGAAAAAAAATTCCCACGCATTATCGCAAAAAAAAAAAAATCTGCCCAAAGACAATTAAAAAATAAACTATTAAAAAAAAAATATTCCAGCCATCGAGTGAAAAATAAAAAAGATTTTCACCTTAGGTGGACCCAAAAAAATTTCTTGCCTCTCCCAAAGTTCCCACCCCCCCCCCCCCCCATCACTTTTCTAATGGTCCATCCCTTATGCTACAGAACTACGGGACAGACTTCTGCTCGAAGGTACGGCCATAATAAACTATTAAAAAAATATTCCAGCCATCGAGTGAAAAATAAAAAAGATTTTCACCTTAGGTGGACCAAAAAAAATTTCTTGCCTCTCCCAAAGTTCCCACCCCCCCCCCCCCCATCACTTTTCTAATGGTCCATCCCTTATGCTACAGAACTACGGGACAGACTTCTGCTCGAAGGTACGGTCATTACCTTTTGTTCATTAATCCAATCAAAATTCGATTTTTGAATGGAGGCTTATTTTGAATTTGGCATTATTTATTCGAAGAGCGGATTATTGAAACGAGTAATGAAATCAAATTTGCAATAATGAATTCATTAATTCATTCTTGGGGAGTACGCTTGACCGGTTTGACTGTAACACAAATTCTGCAATTAGGATCGCGTCAGTTGTGACGCGTGACGCGATCCTTGTGACGAAGTGACGCGATCCTAATTGCAGAATTTGTGTTAATGTCTCCCAAGAGCTTTCCACTATGAAACCATAAATGTGTTCTTTGTGTTGGTGTAAGTGTGGTTGTCTCAGTGGCCTAGTGGTTAAGGCATCTGTCCGGTCATCAGGAGACCCGTGTTCAACTCCCGGCTGAGGCACTTTTCACTCATAATCTTTGTTGTGAAAATTCCTGTTCTCAATTTAACTGTCTATGTATATATTTCAGATACCCAGTGAATCGCCTTCCTAACGAGAATAGGTTGGTGATTCAAAGATTATGAGGCAATTAGTTGTCCATATCTCCCTTCCCGCACTAATTTGTAATTTAATTTTCTGGGGGAGTGGACTTTGAATCGCTGAACGACTGGGTAAAGTGACGCGATCCTAATTGCAGAATTTGTGTAAATGTCTCCCAAGAGCTTTCCACTATGAAGCCATAAATGTGTTGTTTGTGTAAGTGTGGTTGTCTCAGTGGCCTGGTGGTTAAGGCATCTGTCCGGTCTTTAGAAGACCCGGGTTCAACTCCCGGCTGAGGCACTTTTTCACTCATAATCTTTGTTGTGAAAATTTCTGTTCTCAATTTAACTGTCTATATATGTATATATATCCTTTATTTGCCATGGGCAGTGTTTATAGCACAAGTGCTAGTGGGACCGAGCATTCAAATTAAACATAACATTTCCAAAAATCCCAACTGACAGGAGGCAAACCAGTTGGCTATTTTACAAGCGTGGCCGAAGAGTTGAACTCGGATCTACCGTGAAACATCTCCATCTAGTGGTCAGAGCGGGACTTGAACCCAGGACCTCCGGATTTCAAGTCCGGCGCCCTAACCACTCAACCACGCTGCCTCCCACATACACATGTACAACCACACTTTAATTAATGTTAATTAAGTGTATTTCTCCCATGCACATGCACATGCACATGGCGGTTGCTTCCCCAGGAGGTTGAACCCAGGCTGACCACGGGGATTTGTTTTAAAACGGGGGCAATCTTGTTTTTTTTTTTTTCCGGGCTGTGAAGGCACTTGCTCTTTCCAAAGTCGTGATTTCCCCAGATTTTTTCCCGTGTGTCTTGTTCACAATCCCTTTGAAAATCTTACAGATTTCCCTTCCCCAGAAATATATTTCCATACAATGCTTATTATTTGTCCATCACCAGAGGCAAGTCATACAATAAATCATTCTGTCATATCCCTGTGGTTAGCTTGGGGATCAACCCCTTGGGGAAGCTGAGGACAAGTGCATAAACAGAGTGTACAATACCGTATTGCAAGCCCCTCTTGAGAGACGTTAAATTCATTTGTACTGAGTCAATATAGACTGTCTCTTACAGTTGAAATCAACTCCTCTCATACTGTTTGCTTGGCAATATTGGTGTTACCAATTTATATCATAGCATGAGGGAAATTTAGTGGTTAATTTTCTTTTCAAACTTCGAGATGATAGATGATTTACAAATCATCTTTTGGCTTGTGGGGAAATGTTATCACTAAATTCACTTTGTTCCATGGTATAACGTATAATTTCTTATCTTGCCTTTTTATCTCGTTAATGCAAATGCGCGCAAACGAGATATAGGTATCAGTATAAAAAGGGGAGAAAAGGTGTTAACAAAGGTTCGTTGTTAACTTTGTTAACTTTGTGGACTTTTGTCCGGGGAATTAGTTATTTCTCCTTTATAGAAGCTATATTAGGGCATTGAGGATATGGTTGGTTAAACCGGTTAGGATTTCAAGAAGGGCGTCACATACCGCCACTCAAATGTTTGGGGAGCACCCCGGACCTATTGTTAATTTGTCCTAGGGTATTGGGATGTCAGAACTTATCATGAACTTGTCATATCTCACGTTACATCACCGCAAAGGTATTAAAGTTCTTATTAAGTTTCGATATCTCACGTTACCTATCAATGTTTCCAATTTTCAATCATTTGTCGTAAAGCCATTAAAGCTGCTTTAAAAGGGTAAAAATAGGTCAAATGCATTTTCTTGGGAAACGCAGATTTCACGGTGTATTTTTAAAGTGGAGACGTTTTAAGGAAGTTAAATGGGACGGAAAAGTTTGAATGTGTTTTAATATGAGCGATACGGCAGAGCATAATAGCATGAACTTTGGGTTTGTTCTATTTTGGAATACTGAATCATTGCTATTATGCTTTGATTATGCAATAGTTGGGAAAGACGTCATAGTTTTGGTGATTTAGCTACCGTGCATGAGGAAATTTTTGCGGAGGAAAATTTTGCGGATTGCCCGACTGAATTTGATTTGCCGGAAGAAATTTTTGCGGATCGAGACAACTAAAATTTCTGCTGGGAGGAAATGTTTGCGGATTTCTGGTCAAGTATAAATAAAATACAAGGCATCGGTATTAAATTGCAGTTTTACTTCCTGACCGGAGGTTTCTATAGTTCCCATAGTTATGGTTGCTGTTCTGGCGCCAATATGAACATAAACAACGAGAAAACTAGTGAGTGAATTATTGAACGTTGTTGTAAAAACGTATCAGTATTATGATAACAGTCGCTGGATCTTTTGAGGACGTGTCTGGAGTTGAATCGGAAATACAGATGACTGTTGTGCCGGTCGCCTCGGAGTTATGAGAGCAATATGTTCACTGTTAAAACCTTCCTGTTGCATCATATACATCATTAAAACAAGTAATTTTTTTCTGCGGGAGTATATTTCTGCGGTGGAAAATTTAATACAAAATAAAATAATACTGAATAATAATGCAACAACAGACAACCTTGTCCAACTCCCCGTTCTAGCGAAAAGGCCGACGAGAGCCATCCATTGTTTATAACGCACGAGGTAATATTGGTGTAAACAATGTTTACCCAGCGCCGGAAATTTTAGCCGAAATTAAAGCGCCCAATTAACGATCGAATAATAATGGCCAGATTTTATTCCAAATACATCAAGCTAACCATTATTCATGCCTATGCCCCCACATTGGATGCAGAAGATGAAGATAAGGAGTTGTTTTACGAGCAGCTACAGAATGTTGTGGAGAAAGTGAATAAACATGACCTCCTCTTAATAACTGGAGACATGAACACTAAAGTCGGTTCGTCCAATCATAATAAAGAAAGGGTTATGGGTAGACATGGATCTGGAACAATGAACAACAATGGAGAAAGGTTGATAAATTTCTGCGAGATGAACAACTTAGTAATCACTGGTACTATCTTTCCCCACAAGGATGTTCATAAGAACACCTGGACATCCCCCGATGGTAAAACACACAACCAGATAGACCACACCCTAATTAATCAACAGTTCAGAAGATCCATCCACGACACAAGAGTAACGCGAGGAGCAGATGTTGCTTCTGACCACCACTTAGTTCGATCCCGTATACGAGTCAAACTGAAAAAGATCATTAAGCCAACCAGCTCGCGTATCAGATACGACGATGGCAAGCTTAAATGTGGAACGGTTAGAAGAGGGTTTATCCTAGAACTCCGTAATCGATTTGCCATTCTGGAAGAAACAGATGATGACCACGACATCAATAGCAAGTGGACCCAATTTAATGATGCCTATAATAACACTGCGGAGAAAGTACTGGGTAGAAAAAGGAAAAATAGCAAACCATGGATCAGCCCCGAGCCTTGGACAAAAATCGAAGAGAGGAAGCAGTTAAAGAGTAAAGCACAAAATGCTAAGTCTGAGAGAATTCAGCAGCAACTGCGTGCAAAATACCGGATAAAAGACAAGGAAGCGAAGAAGAGTTTAAGATCTGACAAAAGAGAGTGGCTCAACAGCCTGATGGATGATGCACAGAATGCAGCAGATATGGGAAATATGAAGACCTTATACGAGATAACAAAGACCATTTGCAACGAGAGAAGAACAACAACAACAACAACGCTGTCAAGGACAAAGAAGGAAAAACCATCACTGATGATTCCAACAGGCTTGCTAGATGGAAAGAACATTTTGAAGAGATCCTAAATAGACCACCACCAGTGAATCCAATCGTGATAACCGAGAACGGAGTTCCTGAGATAGAGGAGATAAGCACCGGACCAATCAGCAAAGAAGAAGTTAAGAGGGCAACAAGCTCCTTGAAGAATGGAAAAGCAGCTGGCATTGACAACATCACCGCGGAGTTATTGAAAGCAGACATTGAGACATCTACACAGAAACTCCATGAGGTCATGCACATCATCTGGGAAAACGAAGTGATACCACGGGAATGGTTGAAAGGGCTTATTGTCAAGCTGCCAAAGAAGGGTAATCTGAGAGAGTGTACAAACTGGCGAGGTATAACGCTTCTTGTTATAGCTAGTAAAGTATTGGGTAAGATCCTCATTGAACGATTGAAGAGCGGAGTTGATAAGAGATTAAGATCAGAGCAAGCAGGATTCCGACAAGGAAGAAACACCACAGAGCAAATATTCATCTTGCGCAACATTATCGAACAGTCATATGAGTGGCAGGCCTCCCTAATTATCAACTTTATTGATTTTGAGAAAGCATTCGACTCGCTACACCGACGTAGCCTCTGGGACATCATGAAGGCATACGGCATACCAAGAAAGATCATAGGGATAGTCAAACTTTTATATCAAGATAGCGAGTGTGCAGTTCTCGATGGAGGTTACACATCTGAGTGGTTTAAAGTAGAGACAGGCGTAAAACAAGGTTGTGTGATGTCTGGGTTCCTGTTTCTCCTAGCCATTGACTGGATAATGTGCGAGACAACCAAGAATGCCAACACCGGAATAAGATGGAAGTTCATGAGCCAACTAGAAGACCTCGACTTCGCCGACGACATTGCACTAATATCCACCACCCAACATCAGATGCAAAAGAAGACTGAGAAGCTCACTGAATCTGCCCAGAGAATAGGTTTAAATATCAGCAAGACCAAAACCCAAGTCATGAGACTTAACTGTAAGAACACAGAGCCAATCAAGTTCCAGAATGGCGACATCATCAAAGAAACCAAGGATTTTACCTATTTAGGAGCAGTTGTAAGCACAGAGGGAGGTTGTGATAAAGATATGGATAGTAGGTTGAGTAAGGCCAAAGCAGCGTTTAGAAAGCTTAGGAGAATATGGAGCTCGAAACAGTACAACAGGAGAACCAAAGTCAGGCTATTTAACACCCTAGTCAAACCAGTCCTGCTATATGGAAGTGAGACATGGAAGGCCAATGTCCAAGACAACAGAAAACTTGATTCCTTCCAGTACCAGTGCCTTAAAAGAAGCTTGGGCATATTCTGGCCATATATAGTATCTATCGACGAGCTTAATGAAAGAACAGGGTGTATGAGGATGAGCATGGAAGTTAGGAAAAGGAGATGGAGGTTTTTGGGGCATGTTCTTAGAATGCCCAGAGAACATCACTGCGCCACGGCGCTTTCCTGGACACCTATGGGCAAAAGGAAGGTCGGTCGCCCCAAAACAACCTGGCGCCGAACTGTGGAGAAAGAGAGAGCAACGGAAGGCTGGAAGTCTTGGGAGGAAGTACGAACCCTGGCCAAGGACAGAGATAAGTGGAAAAAGTGCTGTGCGGCCTTATGCGCAACTGAGCGCGAAGAAGGAAGGTAAGGTAAGGTAAAATGCGTTGCAAAAAGCCGTGATTAACCCGGTCGAAATCCTTTTTTTTGATCCAGGCTAATAACAGCGGCCGAAAGCTGTTTATGGTTTACATAGTCGATTATATCCCGGATCAGAAAAAGGTTTTCCAAAAATCCCGCCTCTTTGATCTTCGCTGAGAATCAGCAGTATAACCTTAGTACTTTAGTACAAATTTTATAATCTGTGCATGGCAAAAAATTGGATGACATTTGCCTCTAATTTTTTAACTCGTCCCCAGACCCCCAATTTGACCCATAAAATCACAGCGAAAACGCCATTTTTGGACGGAAAATCAAAATTTCGCCCATTTATCAATTACTTTTCAGAAATCCACACTCGGATTCCAGTAATTTGGTAATTATTCTATCTGCAAACGTTAAAGTATTTTAATAACTTAAAAAATAAGGCCCGTCATTTTGACCGTGAAGTGACCAATGTCACGTAAAGGCTTGTATGGAGTTCAACCGCACGGTCATCGCTTTCAGCGGTATAACTCATTTTAATAGGCGTAATGTCAACATCCACACTCGGTTTTGAAGAGACTGGGATATAGCGAACATTTTGGTGGGAAATATGATTTAGTTGGAGCGAAAAAAATCCCGTCATTTTGCCGTTTTTTTTTTCAGTGCAATATGCTTCGACTGAGCCCATTTTGGCTTCTATTGGTGACTTGCGCGGATTAGCGCCCAGGCAACAGTTCATTTTTAGTTTCAAAAGTGCTTTAATAACATTTTTATTCAACATATTCATTTCATACGATTAGCGCTACACAGTTCATATCTATTATAAGTACATTTTAGTAACGCGCACGCCCGGAGCAAATGTCTCCTTTTAGGGGGCAATTTTTTGGTATGTAACAGTTGGTATGTGGGCGGCACGGTGGTGTAGTGGTTAGCGCGTCGGACTTTCAACCTGAAGGTCGGTGGTTCGTAGCCTGGTCTCTGCCGTCGTGTTGTTTCCTTAGACAAGAAACTTTACTCCACACTGTCTCTCTCCACCCAGGTGTATAAATGGGTACCGGCGACAAAATGCTGGGGGTAACCCTGCGATGGACTAGCATCCCATCCAGGGGGGAGTAGCAACATTCCTAGTCGCTTCATGCTATAGAAACCGGGTTTAAGCTCCGGCCGTTATGAGCCTTCTGGCTCGGGTGCGCGACTTTACTTTACTAACAGAGAAATTGGTCGCCAGTTTTTCAAGTCTGACTTGTTGTCCTTCTTGTAAAGCAGGCGGATAATTCCTTGACGTTGTGTGTCAGAGAGTGATCCGTGTTTAAAAGAGTAAATTAGCGTGTCTACTAAATCGTTGCTTATTAGACCCCAGAAGCGACGATAAAATTCAACCGGAAATCCATCGGCTCCCGGCGATTTGCCTGATTGCATTTGTGAAAGGGCCTCTTCACACTCAAAGAGTGTGAGGTCACCTTCGCATTTCTCCTGGTCTTCGGAAGCCAGAGTTTTATCCAGTTGGTCTAAAAGCCAGTCTTGGCTAGATAAATCAACTTGTTCAGCCGAATAGAGGTTACGATAAAAATCCCGACATTCGCGAAGAATATTTTTATCGGAAATCGCGGTTGAAATGTTGGCACGTGACTCTGTAATTGAGCACAGGGCCCAGAGGAGCTCTATTTGATGGGTCCTGTGACCAAACGCGTGTGATCATCTGTGGTATTTGAATTACCACAAGAGAGGATGTTGCGAAACTCGCTTTCAAGATTAAATTTCTCACGCTTACGCTCACGGCATCGGTAGTAGGGGGTGGCCGGCAGTTTCTGAAGAAGGGTCGCACGGAGGGGGTCTGCGTCCTCTAACGTTAACGTTTCCAAGAAGTGCTTAAGGGAAGCTCCTTGATCATAGATTTTCTTTTTCGCGGAGCTAGCATCCTTTGACGGGGACGGTGGTGATTTTCGTTTGTTCCCGGTGTTTTCGCCGAGCGAGGATTCTGGTGTAAAAAGTGATCCTGAGTATTAGTCTGTGCGGCTGCTGCGTATGTTTGCGCTGTTTGTTCGGTTTGTACTGGCTGGCTTCCATCGATTCCTCGGGTGTCAGGGGGGTGGCTTGGGTGGTTTCAGCGGTGGTGTGGGTGTTCTCAGGAGTATCTTGCGAAATAGGCCATTTGCACGATTACGTCATATGACTACAACTACCACAATCCTTTAGTTTTTTGTTTTGTAGTGCAAATTTTCCTCCGCTATCAAGCGGACAGTTCTTGTGTGGGCGAACGGCTGGTACGCGGGACGGGCGGCCATCTTCACGTAACGCGAGGGCCAGAAAACTCGCGAGACCAAAACCAAAACCACAAAAGCACGCATTCACCAAAGCGAAGACAGATGGTTGCCAGACGCTTTCTTGCTTGTGGTGAAAAAACGGCACCAAATCTTGTGAAAAAAAAGCTCTCCTTAGTCGTCGATGTTGAGGACTATTCTGGGTTTTGGCCTGATAAGAACATATCCCCCAATGATGTACAGAAAAGTTGTTAGCAGAGGGGCACGGGTTCCCCTCCTTTTGCAAAAAAGAAAATAATAATAATGATAAAGCCCAGTCTATAACATTTTCTAAACACGTCTATTGTATAACCAAATTAGACCCCATTTTAGTCACTAGCGTGAAAATGTAAACTTTGTAATCGAAAATTAGTGATTTCCTGTTCTTAATACCCCAAATGGCTACTAAAATAAAACTACGCCCATTTCGTGAACATAAATTTCTATTGGCTGATTTGCATCATGTGATGTTTTGCTGTACGTATTTTGGGTAGACGTATTTTAAAGGTGCGCTACAACGGCATCTTTACCATATTCACTATCAATTCTTCTATTTTTTATTAACCTCGCGTTCTAACGCATTAACGATATGACTTTAAGAGCCCTTTGTCCTAGTTTAACCCTTTCACGGCTGAATTTTTTAAAAAAAGGCTATTTGTACCGTTAAATCGTTTGTTTTGGGCGCAACATGGCCAAATGTCAACAAACATTGCTACAAAAGCAATTTGCTACACTCGCGCTACAGTATGAACTAGATTCCGTCTTGAAAAGTGTAATATTTAGGGGTTTTTGCGGAACCTTTCTGATTATTTTTTTGCTTCTTTACTTTCCCTTTTTCTCCCCCTTTTTTCTCTTAATATCTTCTACTGTCTATTACCTTTCCATCGGCCGGAAAAGGTTTGGCATAGGCGCTAAACACGCTGGAAATGAAACATTGTTCAATTGCAGAGGTATTAACCTAATTTACCACCTAATTTTGCATCAATGTTTGAACATGTTTTTTTTAACAACTCTGCTAGAATTTGTTCCATATTCAAAGTGAAGGCACGTGTGCATGGATCTATCCTCGCTGTATCAGTTGAGCATCAAAATTATCTGGCAACGTACAAATTGATGACGTCACAAGTGGTGCAATGTCTGCTGCTCCAAATGTCGACAAAAGTCGACTTCAGCAGCGAAAGTGTTAAGCAGTACTTTCACTCATACTTAGCATGCTAAAATGTTGTGGTTTTCCTGGATTTGTAGGAATTTTAATCTGGCCTAAACAACTCTCTTTAAAAATGGAACAAAATCAAAGCAAGAAAAGCTACATTCAAAGCCAACAGTTATTCAAGAGCTTTGAATATTTTTTTTAATTTCAAATAACTGAAAAGAAGACATCAAATGCCCAGAAATCGCTAAAGGCTATTTCCTCATTGTTAGCCGAACTGTCAGTGAGAAAAGTAATGACCTTTGAAGAATGTTTCTAGTTCTACTCATCTCACATTAAAGACATTATGAAGTCCAAACTTCATAATACAAAGACAGCATTTAAAGATAAGCTACTTGGACATGCAGGTTTCCCCGTTCTTTTACTGACACTGGGCAGTGTAACATTTGTTTTACTGATAGAGGATGGTGTAACGGATGAAATCTGCAATAGTTTGCAAGAGATGATGGAATCAATGATGGAACAGGCGAGTCCTTTAATACTTAATGAAAAACTGCAACTATCGGCCCCTACCTTTCACAGTTTACTATCTTTATCGTCAACAAACAAAGGCCGATACATAATTTTTTACATCCTCGGCTTAATTTTTAGCAGGACAGGATTGAAGACATACTTAGATTTGAATTCAGGTTTCGTGGAAAGAACAATTGAGCAAGTAACGGAATTATTGTGGAGAAAATGGAAGAAATTTGAGGATGAATCAATTAGACATGTCAAAGAAACACTTTCAACTTTGAGTAAGGTGATTAAAGGTTAAACCGAATTTCTATCAAGAAAACGCAAACGCCTTTCAGGCAACATGATTGATGACTATGAAAATGAAATTTCCAACAAGAAGCAAAAGCTCAGTGAATTACAAAATGATTCTTCAAGCTTTCGAAAGCAGTACGTTTACAGAAAATTCAGAAGCTGGAAAGAAAATTTGTTAAGTCTAAGGGAAAGGAAAACAAGAAGCTATCTAATAGACAGAGAGGCAGAAACTGCAATCTTCAACGTACTTGCAGAAAATTCTAAGGCAAACAGGCGTCACCATGGTGAGGAAGGAACAGTGTACCTAGACGAACCTTCCCAGCGCATTCAAAGCAGATTAATGCCTCGCATTGCCAATTATCATTTGCGAGAAAACAACAAGAGGCTCATTAAGTCTAAAGAGACTGTAAGATCATTCGGTAAGCCTCGCAACAAGCGATCAGTACAGCCAAAACATCATAGAGGGAGAAGCTTGTGATCCTTTACAAGAAGCCAAAAGAAAGTATGTAATTGAAGCATAAACGTTCATTACAACAGGGCATTCATAAAGAACTACACACAAGACTTGCGTTTGCAAGTAAATCAAAGTGTCGGGGGCGCGTATTGCGTTTAGCAATGGAAGACAAATGTTATCTAAGATGTGGAACCGCGGAAGGATTCTTGAGGCCTTTGCATAAGCCTTTACAGTTGACACAGCAAGATCGTAAGAAAGAGCTACCCTCCTCAGATTACCCCACGAAAACAGAGTATGTAGCTCCCGGTGTTATTTTAATGGTCAACGAACAAATTAAGGTAGAGCGTAATGGACGCGACAAGTATACTCCTGAAGATGTGACATGGAAATGACTTTATTGACCCATCTCACGCTGCTAGTTATTTAATTTTTAAGCGTGATTTTCTCTTACAGTTTGAGCTTATGACGATCGAGGAGGATTATCTGAGAGTTACAGAAGAAGCTGATCACAATGCAAGATAAAAGTTGAGACTTAGTGTGCTGAAATCAAAGATAGATTCAGTTACGGACGCGCTAAGTAGCCTCGATACAAAGAAGGATGGCAGCGTTCGTTCCACCATTTCAGGCCAGCTTAAAGTGCTGCATTGTCAGATAGAAGAGCTTGAGAAAAGTTGTTGACGAATTACGCGAAAAGGTGATCTTTCGATATTCGTCTTTGAAAGCTGAAGGAAGAAAGACAAGATTTCATTTGGAATCTCTGAACCTTCCAACGCATCGAACAGTTGAGATACAAACGTCTGATGCAGGTGCCGGAGTGGGATCAATGGAGAAACTAACGCGAATCCGTCTTGCGAAAGCATTTCAAATTCACAGTTTAGACCTTCAAGCCAGGTCACACTATGCCCCTGGGGATTCACGAGTGCACATTGCGGAGAAATTAATGAGTTCTCTCAATGAACATGCAGAAGGAGGAAGTACCATACCTGTCCCTTCCGTTCCAATAACAAAGTTACCGTCGCCTAGGGAAATTCTAGCCATGACACCATCTGAATTTAAAAAAAACTGGCGATAAAGAAGGAACAACAGGAAGCATATCAGTGTACAGAATCAGTTGCGTCTTTATATCAAGGGGGGAAACCTTGCATGCAAACATCTATCTGTGCAAGAGTGCCAAACTCATGTTAGAGGCTATTCACATGATACCGGAATGACTTTCATTCTGGAACGAGTTCATTCCATAAGATTGATAACTTCGTCGATGAAGAGTATGTTGGAAATGATTTGAAAAAGGAAGTTGTACGGGAAGCCAGAAAGCAAGTTGAGAAGGAAATCAAATCGCAAATGAGAAAACGGCAGAAACAATGTGCCAAGAAAGGCGTGGACGGGGCAAGGAATATCAAAACGCAGCAGAGGGTTACGTCAGTGCCTGCTCCATCTGTACCTTCCACGTCTGGTAACACGGGAAGTGTTCCATCCGTACCTTCCACGTCTGGTAACACGGAAAGTGTTCCACCTGTAACTTCCACGTCTGGTAACACGGGAAGTGTTCCACCTGTACCTTCCACGTCTGGTAACACGGGAAGTGTTCCATCGGTACCTTCCACGTCTGGTAACTAGGGAAGTGTTCCATCTGTACCCCCCCACGTCTGGTAACACGAGAAGTGTCCCATCTGTACCCCCCACGTCTGGTATCACGGGAAGTGTTCCACCTGTACCTTCCACGTCTGGTAACACGGGAAGTGTTCCATCTGTACCTTCCACGTCTGGTAACTGGGGAAGTGTTCCATCGGTATCCCCCACGTCTGGTAACACGGGAAGTGTTCCACCTGTACCTTCCACGTCTGGTAACTAGGGAAGTGTTCCATCTGTACATCTGGTAACACGGGAAGTGTTCCATCTGTCTCTTCCACGTCTGGTAACTGGGGAAGTGTTCCATCTGTACCCCCACGTCTGGTAACGCGGGAAGTGTTCCACCTGTACCCCCCTTGGACGGACGCACTATTTATGATGGAAAGGTTGTTAGTCTTTAAAACACCTGCCCAATAGATAACTTCCTTATCATGTTCCACTTCATTTGTAGTGCTAATCCAGAACAGATAGAGAACACTCAGGGTGGCATTTATGAGCAGATGGTGGAAGTGCACGGATACTTTAAGGCTAGAGAATATGGGCTGGGGAAGTTGCACTGGTTAGAGCGATTACCACACAAAGTGAACTTAAAGTGCTCTGTAGTTACCATTTTCGGTAATGAGTTTGACTTTGTTATCTCAGCATTGGCGACTGTACTTAAAACAGAATCCTCAAGTGTTTGCAGTGATTTAAACTGGCCCAAACGGGTCATTATTTTAAAGTCATACGAAGTAATCCTCCCTAGTGATGTACCTACAAATTCCCCAGCAAATACCTTTAATCTGTCTGTTTTCTCCTGGTTACACGACAAGACACCTTCGCGTTGCCTTCGCAAAACCCGAGGTACATTGTGCCAAAGCACGAGAGTACATTCGTATAGGGTGTTGCTGAAAAGAAATGCCACTCATTGTACCCTTTAATGTAAGCATGCTAGTACGGAATGGACAACGTTCAGAAGCTAACCAACTTCCTGACGACATACAGATAAAGGACGTGACTGTCGTCACTTCCTATAAGCTCTTTGGAGTTACTTATGGGAATGGAAGCCACTTCTTCCCGGAAGTGTCACATCAAAGCCTGGATGGTATGAATATGACGGTTTGTGAGAATATAAGCAAAGAGGGTCCGGGCTTCGATACACCAACAGCAAGTCAGCCACACCGTGTGGTTACAACATGACCTATGCACTGTACGTACGCCAGTAGTTCTTTAAGGTATGTAAAGCTACTTCAAAAAATGTTTTTGGTGAGCGCTAAAGCGTACGCGCCCAGACCACAAAGTCGTATGGGTAGAAAACAAATGTAGAAATCGTTTGATACAAGTATTTATGATGTAGTTTGGCAGTGGTTTCATTGTCTTTAAGGACGCGCGCGTAGGTTTCGCTGTTTCCGCGCGGCGCGTAGACTTGGTCGCTAACTGACAACCTATATTGAAGTAGCTGTATACCAGTTAGGTACTTGCATTAGCATAGGCACATAGCACATAGCAATAGTGGAGTAACACTGTAGATTGGTGCCAGTTTTTTGAGCTATTAAAAAATTGATTTTCAGATCCTCGATTCATATAACGAAATGGAAAATAGAAGCAAATATATTTTCCATCAAAAAAGAATGGTCCGTCCCTAACCTTCGTTTTCTTTCCTATAAAAAGTATGCACGGATATTTGTCCTTGGACATTATCTGTTCCTCTGTTCCTCGAAACTCGCAGTTTTCATCAAGCTTCACTCTCGAAAAACTGTTCGCTTCCTGGAATAAATCATACATGCATGCATATTGTTTAGGTAATCCAGCTTTTATTCTCATTCGTTTCATTAAGGAGCGAAAATGTCTAATTATTATTTGATTTCACTGCTAGAACGCACTGCACGTGCCTTACGCCCTATCACTGAATACTTAGGGAGTTTTTCCATCCTTTTTAAGCAATAGAGTCCGGCGAATTTGTGCTCTTTCATTTCGACGCTGGCTCGTTTGAGCATCGGAGTTGTTTTTCCCGACCCTCCTTCCCTTGAGCGACGTCGACTATCTCCACAATTGACTCCCACTCTATGGCTTATGCAAAATTTTCCTCCTATATCTTAATATTCATAAGTCATAGAGTGCCTTTTAAATGAATGTGAATTTATTGCTTTTTTAATGTATCTGAAATACTGACTTACTGATCCAGGTCTGCAGCTATGTGGTTTTGCTTATATTCGAGTCTTCTTTTATAGCCGTTTTGTTCTGAAAACGAGTATCAATTTAGGGTATTGTAACGATGGGTTCAACCAAAGAGCGACAAACGGTTGAACACAAACAACTCGAAGGATTACTCAGTTTGTTTAATCTGAATAGCGCGCTTACATACGGGAGCTGTATAAAAAGTTGATTCGCACTTACTGTAAGATAAAACGTCATGTCAGATAAACACGTCATGTAACATATACGAAATATCGTCACATCCCCCTTTTTAAGAAAAAAGAAAAATACTAACTAGAAAAGTTAAATACACAAATGGCTACAAAAGTTCCAGTTCCAGTAATCTCTATTGTTTAAAATAAAAACTAGTAACAAGAGTCATATCTCAGTGGTTTCTTGACTACTTTGCCACTTCTAGTGGTGGTAACAGTGGCTGCCGCCTTGCAGGCGGGAACTTCCAAAGCGGGGGCTGAGATTACATACTGGAATGGGTCGCTCGAGCTTCGTCTGGCCCTGGCTGGATGACTGCAGGAGTGGTTGGTACTTCCAAACTGTCAGATAAAGGTGGAGGGCAAATTTAGTGGTTTGTAGCAGACTGGATCCCTGGTTGGCCTTGCTGGGGCAGGTCTGTTGAAACCTCCACATTTCGTGCTCTTAAGAATGGCTTTCTGGTTTGTCTGGGTGCCTCCGATTCCTTCGGTAGGTACGGGCATCCTCTGTACGGACCTAATATGATCTAATATCGACCTCCTTATCGACCCTAGCGTTTGTCCACTCCTGTGAATCACGTCTTGATTTCATACGCACTACATCTCCAGGTTTTAATATGTTCAGTTCTCTGGCACCCTTGTCGTAGTAGTACGTCTGTTTGGCCTTCCTTTAATTCAGCTTGTGCGGAACACCACGGACTGTCTCAGGAACACGTCGCCTTGAAAACGTTGGTAAGAGAGTTGTAGTCTTTCGACCAAACAGTCTCTAAGAAGGAGAACTACCAATTCCTTCTGTTGGGGTGTTTCTGAAATCCAAAAACTCCAGGTTTGGATTTGTTCCTGTATCACGTGCCTTCTTCATAATACTCTGAGCAGTTTTAACAGCATTCTCCACCTTCCCATTGGACTGGGGGTATCTTGGGGAGCTCGGTAAGTGCTCAAACTCGTAGCCTAGTGCAAATTCATGGAACTCCTTTGAACGGAAAGGTAGTCCATTGTCACTAATAAGCTGATCAGGTATTCCATGTCGAGCAAACTGAGCCTTCAGCTTCGAAATCACCTCCTTGCCCGTATTGTCAAAAATTCTATCACACTCAAAGTAGTCAGAGTAGTAACCCACACATACCAGATAGTGCTTGTCCTTAAAATCAAACAGATCACAGCCCACTTTCTCCCATGGTCTGCTTGGGATCTCGTGACTGATCATTAGCTTTTTGTGCAAATGGCACAGGTTGAGATAAAATCTTCATTCCAGGCCAGTAAACCACTTCTCTTTCTATTCTCAGAAATACCCTGTATTCCACGATGGCTTTGATGCAGTGCTGCTCAACAAGAGATCTAGCATTCACTGCAAACAAAGACATCCTCCCTTGAACCCCTAAGCTGGTCACTTGGAAGCTAAGCTCTGCAACGGGTATCCAAGGTATACTTCAAAATCAAAGTTCTGCAAACGCAGCATTATCCTCTGAAGACTTTAAGGAACACTCAACAAACTCTTCTTGAGTATCAACTCTAACGGCTTGTGGTCAGTTTCTACCTTGAACCTCTTGCCGTAAACATAACTCTCAAATTTCTCAACGCCAAAAACTATAGGTAGAAGCTCTTTCTCAATGTGAGCATAATTTGACTCAGTGTCTGTGAGAGAATTAGAAGCGTACGCCACCGGTTGCCCATTGTGCATTAGGCAAGCACCAAGACCATGCTGAGAAGCATCACACTGCAACACAGCCTCCACACTTGGGTCATAGAACTTTAGAACAGGTGCAGAAGCTATCGCTGCTTCAACACGCTTAAAGCACTCTCCATGGATGCTGTCCTCCCAGACAAACTTAACATCCTCTTTCAGCACGTTTCTGATAGGTGTTGTAAGCTCTGACAACCAGGTATAAATTCCTGCAGGCAATTTACCATGCCCATGACTCTACGAACCCCTTGCTTGCAGTTGGTGGTGGCATGCTCAGTATTGTCTCCACCTTGGTAGGATCAGGCTTTAATCCTTCTGCTGAAATCGCATGACCCACATAAGACAGCTCATGGAGTCTGAACATGACCTTATCTTTGTTTAGCTTGATGTGCTTCTGTCGACAGATCGGTTCCAGCCAACCAATGGAACTGACCCCAAAGTGTTGCAAAGGTAGTCAATTTAGTCTTTTCGTCATCTAGTGGAACATGCCAAAAGCCATCCACCACTAACTCGAGCTTTGGACAGTTCAGGTAGCTGATCATCAATGGTAGGCATAGAGTAATGATTCCTCTTTCCAGCCTTATTGAGAGGCTTTGGGTCAAGACACGGGCGCATCTTCCCATTGGGTTTCATAACAAGTACTGTAGATGAGATCCAATCCGTTGGCTCTAAGAATGATTTAATGATGCCTTTATCCACCAGTCTCGTCCATTTTGTACTGCTCTTTTAATGCAACAGGTGGTTTGCGAGCAGCTAGGAAGCTGAACCGGTCTCACACTTTGATCAACATGACGGTGTAGCTTCTCTTCCAGCATGCCTTCCCCACCTTTGTATTAGGCAACAACTTGTGACATGGTAAGACAACCATTCCCCTCAACTGTTAGAATGTCCTGCTTGTTGACAGTTATCAGATTCATCCACTGAATAGCAGATGCTCCAAGAACAGGTTTATTTTCTTCACCAACAATCTGGAATTCAAGATTGTACTTTCTATTGTTCTTTGGATTACGAATACTAATCCTCTTCTTACCAAGTGGGCACATCTCGGTACCATTGTACATACTCAGAACTGCCTGTGAAGCCTCCAACTCTTTAAGTTCGGGATCACCACAAACTAGCTTGCACTGCCTCACTGGAAGAACATTGACCGTAGCTCCACTATCCAACTGAAACTGGATATCGTGACCATTGATCACCATTTTTGCATAGAGGTTGTGAGAATCCACTGACATGGTTAGGAGATATTCTTCAGATGAAGAAGAAGAACCCATTGCATGCACTCAGATACCACGCAGCTCTTAACAACCTCTAATTTAATTGGACCTGGGTATCACGCAGCTCTATTGTTTTCAGGGTTAGGGTCCATTGTTGTGTTGTTTGTTCTATTGTTTACTCAGCGAATCAGAGAAGACCTTGTAAGAGCTGCATACTGCCCCATACACTCGCTGTTTCTTCTTTCTGTGCTTTGAAGCTGGCTTTTGAAACTTTGAACACTTGACTGCAAAGTGGTTTTTCTCTCCACATTTCTTACAACTCTTCCCCATGCAGGACATTCTTCTCTACTTCTCACATGTTTATTGCCACAAAATTTACAGGGAATGACAGCTTTACCGCTCTTTGCTGGGTGGTTAAGTATCCTCTTTGGCTTGCCAGCTTTTTGGTTTGCCATCAGCAACAAACTGAAAATCTTCCTGGTTCCCCATTGCTTAAAGTTGTGCCGCTGTCGCGTCGCTGGACCGACAAATATCGATGCATCTATTAAGTGTGAGATTCGACTCCTGAAGAAGTAGCTTACGAGTGCCATTGTCCCTTATTCCCACAACAATTCTGTTGCGAATAAGACTATCCACGAGCGAACCATAGTTACACGTTTTCGCCAAGGTGCGAAGTGCCGCAACATACGAATCGTTGGACTCACCCGACTCCTGTTCTCGTTTGTTAAACTGATAACGCTCGTAAATTTCATTCGTTTCCAATTTTCCCAGAACCACATCAATATCACTGCGTTCTTCTTCATTGGAGAAATTTAAACCATCTACAATCTCCAACGCATCGGCTACTAAGCACGTGAGAAATGTCGCCGTCCTCTCGTCCTTCGGTTGTTTCACTAAGCGAGACAATTGCTAGCAAAATTTCCTTTGGTTTCAAGCTTCAAAGGAAACGTTACATTTGTAAAACGGCAGAAGTTGCTGTGGCGACTGTAGTACTGGTTGACGCTTCCTCGCTCCCGGCATACTTATGAAACTCTGAGCCATGAAGTCGACGAGAAAAACAGGCAACCGCCATGCAGGCCACGAACACGTAGATAAAGAGTACTCCTGACACCATGTAACGATGGGTTCAACCGAAGGGCGACAAACGGTTGGCGAAGACAAGAACTCGAACACAAACAACTCGAAGGATTACTTTAATAGTTTGTTTAATCTGAATCACACGAGCACATACAGGAGCTGTATAAAAAGTCGATTCACACGTCATGTAAGATAACACGTCATGTAAGATATGCGAAATATCGTCACAGGTATCAACGCGTAAGTAAAATGCACTGGCTCGGTTTTGCCGGATCTCTATGAAGAGGTGTCCTGAGAAAGGCTTTTTCTGTTAGCAGAAATATTGGCCGCTAAATAAATCAAAAAATCAGCCCATTGCCGTAGAGCTAGCTAGCCTTGCATTCAGTTTGTCTTGTTGCAAAACAAACCTTTATAGAAAGAGTAGTTATTAATGCCTGGCGTAACTAATCGAACGGAATTTGAGAACGAAAATGGCAGTTGCCTTTGCAAATATCTTTATGTCTGCGGTAGAGACACACCTTATAAGTCAAAGCCATACCAACAAGCAAAGGGGAAATAGTCTTATTCATTGACCTAGCAAACAACCATCACCCGACCATAAAATTCACGGCTGACATCTCAGAAAAAAATCACTTTCCGGGATACATGTATCTACAAGGGCGTCAGATTTAAAAAAGAATCTATTCTTGATGTTATAACGCACTTTAAACCGACAGAAACTTTCCAATATACCCACTTTTACACTTGCTACCATTCAAGGGGCCAAGAAAGGATTTTACAAGGGTGAAGCCCTGAGGTTACTTAGAACCAACTCCTCAAAAAAAAATTAACTTTTGAGGAAAATATAAGCCACTTTAAACAAAGACCACGTACAAGAGGTTACCCAAATAACCTCATAAATAAAACCCTCTCAGAAGTCAAACATCACGAAAGAAAGTCGGCTTTGAAAACAAAAAAAATAAAACAAACAAAAGAATATTAACGTTTGCAACAGAATACCGCCTTTCTGCGCCAAATTTGAAAACCATTTTAATGGACAAATTGTATCTTATAGAAAGGCAACCATTACTGAAAGAAATATTCATAGAACCTCTATAATCCCCTATACTAGTAATTTCAATGCGAAAGTGAGTGCGGGCGAAGGGGGATAAAACAGTGGGCAGTGAATTGAACATTGGACAGCTCCGGTAAATTTTTTCAACTTTTTAAGGGAAGGGGTTTAAAGGGTGAGTAGAGTAGGCTTTCCCTGGATGAGTTTTAAAAATTACTACAGCAAGTGGTGTTTTTGAAAATTGCCAAACCATAGCCTTACTGACTTGTATTACCCACACTGCTAAACTAACTATGGACTATGGGCTGCTTTTAATATAAAAAAACCTATTGCCAAGAACGTATTGTTCAAGTTACAGATATTTTAAAGATACAGTAATAATTGACATTGAAGAGAAATAAGTATTACAAAGGACAATTCAAGAGGGTTTTGTCTCAAGCTAATTGAAGATTTTCATAATATTTTTCTTAAAAAAACAAAACAAAAGTACATTGCTTTACTAAGTATCTTTACTTACGGCTGTTTGTTTACATTTTTAATAATTCATTGTTCAAGTTAGAGTTATACCTAAAGACATGACTCAACGGTCGAATCAGCCGGCCCAGCCAGCACAGATTTTGAATTATTTGCCTCCACGGGCGAAGAACTCGTCTGAATGTGCAACGAGTCGTTGGATTTCAGAGTGAAACAATTCATCTGATTTCACAGAATAGTTCGCTTCGACGAGCGATTGACATTTTTTCAATTCTTTCGCCTCAACGGGCATAGAGCATGACTCAACGGTCGAATTATCCGCCACAAACGGCACAGATTTTTAATTATTTGCCTCAACGGGCGAAGAACTCGTGTGAAAGTGCAACAAGTCGTTTGATTTTACAGTTGAGTGGTTCGCTTCCATGACTTCCATGAGCGATGGACATTTTGAATTGCTTATAGCAAGCAATCGTTCGTGACCATGATGAATAATTTCACAAGTAAATGAAGACATTTAGCAAACATTTGAAAAAACGTACCAACTACTGCTGACAGCGTGACAGATTCTCACGTGTATTGTCGATTTAGACAGTTGTCGCGTTCGTTGTCACGGTTGATTGATTGCGTTGCGAAGCAAAATGACAGACGTTGCTAGGCGACAGTGACAATAAGCCACTGCGCATGCACCCCATCTTACATCCGACAAAATTTTGGATTTTCTCCCCTATTGCCAAGAATAGTGTGCTGCCTCGCTAACGCTCGCCAGCAACAACGGGAAAGTCATACTCGTTAGTTTAACTCGTAGAGCTAAAACTATGATGTAAAGATCATAGATACAACATATCGACTAATAGGAGTCGCGTTTGGCCTGTCATTATTATGAACATTCATATTCGCAACACAACAATGGCTACTTCGCTGAGTGGAAAGGCTAATCTCGTTCAAACAATACCTTTATTTTTTATTTTGGTATTTGACCTGCTATTTGAACAAATTTAACCCCACCCCACCCCACTACCCAACCACAATCCCAACCCAGGAAAATACACCAGTCCAACTGTTTCTCATGGCTCAAAACGAGACAATGTAAGTAATAAGACTCGTCAATTCCGTTTTTATTAAATCACAATTCGTACTTATTGACACTTCAGTTAAAAAGACCAGTTCAGACTGTAGTTATATTGGTGATAATTAACAACAGCAAGAAAATCTTAGAAATATTATAGTTTAAAGAGCCTTCTCACTTTTTCGCTGTATCGAATTAGTGAATGAGATACTCTCAGAAGTTAAATACACAGAAAGAAAGTCGGCCATACAACAAAAAATCGCAAAATCAAATACTGCCCTTTCATAGTATCGCCCATCAGTGCCTAACTTGAAAATAATTTTAATGGAAAATGGCATTGGATAGAAAATCAACCATTGCTGAAAGAAATATACAAAGAACCTCCCCTCGTCTCGTACAGAAGGTGAAAATCTTTAAAAGACGTACTCATGAGAGCAAAGCTTTAAGTGCCAAACGGTCCAAAATAATCACGAAAAGTAGGAGTCGTGTTAGATCTGTCAACATCTTTATCATACTCACCGCAGGATATAGGATTAAAATTACTGAGAATCAGAAAGTAGGAATTAATTTTTATTATTTTGGAAAACCTGCCTTGCACTTATGTACGCGACTGAACTCAAAACTCGTAATTCGTGGGCTCAAATTAAGTAGTAATGGCATATTGTCTTATGTTCTTGGAGTGTGGAACCAGCTCAGTCGGATTGTGAATATATTTTAAATGATCGCCAATCAAGAAAACTCTGATGAGTTTGCGCATTAACTTCGTTCTCTATAATTTTTGGGATCGTATTTTATAGTCGAAGGAAGAGATATATTTTCGTTCAACTGAAGTATAGTTGTTTTGGAGAAGGGAGATCAAATATGGCAACGTGGCTGTTGATTAGCGGTGAAATAGATGCTTACTATAAAATTAGGTCCAGAGAGATCTTAATATCACAGCTTATCTCTTCGATCGAGATCTCTGGCACCATTAATTTTGCTACCCCCAAAACGATCCCATTATCACTCTCGAAGCAGTGAGCAGACTTTAGCGAAATTCTCCATACCGGCACTTACCTAACCATTGTAAAGAGTTATATTTTTCACAAAGGCTTGCACTTTGCTTAACGCAACGCATGTATATAATATTCATTGATCTAGGTATTCTATTAATTTTGAGAAAGTTGAGTGACAATATTTCTAGATCGGAAAGAATCAGTAAAATATGGTACTTAGGTATCTACCATTAAATCTACCAATAATTCGCGCAATTATGTTGTATTATATTGTTGAATAACTTTGTTGTTTTGATCTTAAAAACGTTATGAATTAAAATCCCAGTGCCTCTTAGGTTCCGTTATAAAGACGAAAGACTCAGTCCAGATGATCGAAAAAAAGAATATCAATCAATATGGTGCTTAGTTATCTACCAACAATTTGCGCAAAGTAAAATATGACTATATGGAAGAAGATATGTGTCAAATAAACGAATAAACTGCAAGAAAAAGTGGCCGCTTAAGAGAGTTGTAGTTCAGCGAGAGTTGACTGTATTCGCGTAAAACAGTTACTTTACAAAGTTGTCGCTTACGGGAAGTGGTCGCTTAAAAGAGAGGTCGTTAAGAGAGAGTTGACTGCCCATGCTGGAATATTGATTATCGTAATATTCTTTGAATTTCTTGAGAAATAAATACTGTTAGCTTTGATTTATCTGCTAAGCAAGTTTCTTTTTGTCGACATTTTGAATCATCGTGAAAGACTGACCAAATCCAAATGAAGGTAACCATATATTGTCGTTCTCGTGCCAGGAATAAATAGAGAATAAACGCCGGGTTCAAATAAACAACGGGTATTTGTTATTTGTGCGATCTGTGCGTACTTATCATGTCATATCAGGTCTCTTTCGGGTATATCAGGTCTAGTTTTAAAGAAACGATGGGGCGTATACCGAACAGTTCAACAAACCACTCAGTACAGCATTGTATCTAAGGGCGCTTACCAATTGTCAGAACTGGCTGGCCCGACCGTCAGTTTGTCACTAGAATGCGGTTTTTTTGAAGTCCTGTTCCTACTAGTCCATCAAAAGGGTGTATTATGATTCCCGCCGGAATTGATCAGTCCGGCCGGCCGGTCTGACACGAAATAATGGCATAATTTTATTATTTTACAAATTCACCGCAGTCCGGCCGGCCAGTTCTGACAAATGGAAAGCGCCCTAAGTTTTTAATAAGAGACGTAGTCGGTGTCATTGTGTCGTGGTTTGTTTGATGTTTAGTATACATGTTTGTTCTGTGTCGGTATATCAAAAAAAAACAGGTCTATAAGGCTGAGTTTTAAATAAACGCCAGGCTGGAGTTAAATCGATAAGATATGGTGAATATCTTCTATTTCACAAGCATTGCAAGTTAGAAGCTGCCTAACAAACTCGAATACGGACTAAAAAATAATGAATAACGAGAAAAATTTAAAAATGAATAATGAATAACCTCGAAAAAAATTAAAGGAATTATGAACGAATAAGTGATATCCAATTATTTCGCTTCCACCCCCGACGCTGTAGACTGACCTCTTTATCGCCTCACAACTGAGCTTTTGTTTATGTTCGCCACAGAGGTTCAATGCTTATCTCTAGACAATTTTAAATTTTAGTAAGCTTATATCGTTCTAAATTATAGCGATTTATGTAATTATGATCTCATTGTATAAATTGGAGTGAAAAAAGTCGAAAAGAAAAACCGACAAATTTTCGTTGTAGTACCACTTTAAAAAGCGTGAATTGGTCGGGCGAAGCAATAATCTGGGTTTTGATTACATGCCAAAACGAAACTAGAACCTGCTTACTTATTGATGAAAGATCCCGGCCGTAAGCATGGCCATAATCGTTCAGAACTGCCGGGATCGTCGAGATTTCGCCTTGTTCAATAGTTTGCCGAAACAAATAGATGCTTATAGATATTGGAATTCGAATAATCGATTGTAATAATAAAAAATAATAATAAAATAAAAACTTTATTTCTGTGTTAAGATAAAATATAGCAGTTACCCACTAAGTAAGGACACCTGTCTACACTATCTAAATATTTAAACAAGCTAAATTACATTAATAAATGATAAATAAGTAGGATTGATTTTGTATAAAACTCTATAACATAAAATCTTATAAAATATCAATTCAAATATAAAAACAAACTAAGAAAATACAAACTAAGAATTAAGAATTACACAGGACACAACTTTTACAATCATACGTAATAAGGATAGTTAGATCTTGTTTTCTGATTAGATTCTTAAAAGCTTCTAAAGTAAGTAGTTCCCTTGCCTTTGCATCTAACTTGGACCAGAGTACTGGTCCCAGATATCTTACAGAGTGTTTATCAAAACCTGTGGTATTAACCCTAGGAATTATAAATTCTTTAGTTCTTAAATTATACTTGGTAGTGTTATAAGAAAATAATCTACTTATGTCATGTTATGTAACCTGGGCACAAGTCCCTTTTAACCTTGAACATAAGTATTGCTATATCTTGCAATCTTCTATTCTGCAAAGTAGGTAATTTAACCCGTGATTGTAATTAAAGCTCATGAATAAAGCATTTTTCGAAGATACAAAATGCCAACTTACCTGTTGTCTTAGACTAGCGTTTAATTATTCGCCAAAGAACGTAAAAAGGGTAAAAAATTGAGAACGACGAACTCGTGCACCACGGTTTTAGAAAATAACAACAGCACGTACTTAAAATACGTTAACTAAAATAGCTTGAATTGGTCGGGCGAAGCCATAGTCTTGGTTTTGATTACATGCTAAAACAAGATCCGTAATCATAGCGACAAACGTTCAGAACTACCGGGATATCGTCGAGATTTCGCTGTGTTATGTTTCTTCGAATAATCCATTGTAATAGACTTGTAATTAAAGCTCATGAATAGAGTATTTTTCGAAGAAGAGACTAAATGGCCAACGTACCTCTTGTTTTGGAGTAGTCGTCTGCTTGTTCGAGATTCCAAGAGTTCAATTCTTCCCCAACGAACGCACAGACAAGTTTAAAGTTCTCCAAGTCTAAGATGGTGAACCATATACAATGCTACTGCATTCATACAGAATACCAACAACACCAAAGGCGCCCAACGCAACAAGGAAGTGAAGAACATAATCCACCGTTCTTGTCTGTAATGATAAAAGGAAGTAGTCACCTTCCTCTCGGCTATAATTACAAGTGACGTAGTGAAGTATCCTTGATTTCACTGTTGCTATGACAATAAGTGGCCTTTGAAAAACGAATTTAAAGGGAACAGTTGATAGATCGAGATGTATCTGTAAGTCCACTCCTGTGGACTTTTTCGAGCATTCAAAGGAAATTAATCGACTTACTGAAAAACTAGCCAAAAACAATATGAAGAACCAAAATCAATATGGAGATAAAAAAACCTTTCCGTGTTACTCTAAGAGTAACTAGCTACAACCAATAAAATTACAAAATTCATTTTGAGACGCGATTTTCCACGCTAACATTACCATAAATACACCAATCACAGGAAAGAAAGAGGTTATATTACAAACAAAGAAGAATTGCCGAGAATTTAAAAGAGCACTTAAGAAAGGGCCTTGCATGTAAAATACATATTAATTTTGGTGAATTCTGTCTCGGCTGACAAGCGGTGTTTATGTTTGATCTTAAATTGGTTATTAGGTCAATACTGAAGTTCAAATGTTCATCTCTTATGACAACATATGTGTCCAACACGCTAAGCTTACCGTGATTGACAAATCACAACAGATCGAAGTCTCGCCAAGCGTGAGTAATTAGTATTTTGAATTTTGGTGCCTGTAATCGGCTCATAACTTTTGTATCATTCGACACTGATGTTCATTGCTCTTTAATTAACCCTTTAACTCCCAGAGTCAATTATGGAGAAATGTGATGTAGTTCTAACTTTTGAGTCTGTGAACGAAATCTTTTGGTGTAACTATTCAAATGAAACCTCTTCAGCAGTATTTTGCATGGTACCATTTGTTTTCCAATATTTTGCAAAATGAAATTTAGGATTTTTCTTGAATTTTGTTGTTTGGCACTCTTGGGAGTTAAATTAAACAACATCTTCCCACGAGTAATGTTAGCCACATTGTGAACAAACTGATCACAAAAGAATTAAAGGCAGGACGTTAATAAAGAAGTGCGCCACGTTCAGTTGCTTAGAACTAGTTATATTGCTGATAGTTAACAACAGCAAGAAAATCTTAGGAATATAGTTTAAAAAGCCTTCTCGCTTTTTCGCTGTGGACTGACCTCTTTTTCGCTACACAACTGAGCTTTTGTTTATATTCACCACAGAGGTTCAATGCTTATCTCTGGATAAAATCTCCAGACCACCAGTGATTACCAGCCAACGGTAACATTACTGTGAACAAACCAAGTCACAAAAGAGAGGGCAGGAGTGCGCGCCAAGATATTATTAGCTCTTGCCAAACGAGCACGAACATTGGTGATAATTAACAGCAACAAGAATTACGGTGTCTGTTGTATCAGCCGAGCTCACAGTCAGCTTACTGGCTTTTCCATATGTTCACCACTGATGTTCAATGCTTATCTCTCTAAGGCCACGAGCAATGCCTGACTAGCAACGGTTATATTACTGCGAACGAATCAATCTCAAAAGAGAGGAAAGGAAAAAGCGCTTAGATTTCTATAAGCTCTTGCAAAACGACCAAACAAATATATAAAATGGGTATAGCTTGATGATTGCAACTGCATTATGTACTCAAGCCGATAGATGGGACTGCATCTCTTCTGAAGATAGGTCTCAGTTGCAATGAATGACAGTCTCAGTCCCAAACAATTTCCTTAACACGTGCTTGTAGTCTCCAGTCAGAACCGTTTCGCGAAATCTGTAATTCAATGGTGCGGTAAAGTAAAAAACGACAACGAAATAGTCTGATTGCATCTTTTAGGAAAAACCGTATTTTCTAAAGTGTCGTGATGGACGGTTCACGCAGCACGCTATCTTGCAAATATGTCAAGTTTGTCAGCTAAAGAACCCAAGCCGGGTTTTTTCCTCGTACCGCCCCAAATAACTGCCCCTGGGTCTTCGACGTTAGTGCATGGCTGTACACAAACAGGCAAATTCAAATATAGGTGAATATAGGCGAAACCAATCGGCCATGTTTAGCCTTTTAAAGGGCACTGTCCGGCTGAAATATCGTGTTTTCATGATTATGGCCAGGAGCTTGCCTCAAGGTTACTTTATTATCTTAAAATTGAAAGAAACCGTCGTCAGAAGTGATAGAAGCAAAGAAATATGAACTAAACAGACAAAATAACGGCTAGAAAAGTCAAAATTTCACAAGAATGGCAAGTTTGATTTTTTGATCGTCTGTCAATAAATCAAACTTCATGAACTTGATGCAATCCACTTAAATCCTTGCAATCCAGCACTTTATCTGCAAACTACTGCTGTTATTTTGCTCTATAGAATCTTTTTATCCAATAAAGTTGTATATTTGGTGGCATTTGGCAATATAACGTGGAAATAAGCTAAGCGAAATTTTGCTATTATGGCGGGACAGTGTCCCTTTCACTTTTGGCCGAGTCATGATCTTTTTACAATTTTCATCTGTAACGAGTGGTACCGCAGATTCTTTTCCATTCTTATCACTTAACTGGGGTGTAGTACTAATGTCATGAACGTTTTCTGCTTTGTTCGATTTTGTACTTTCTTCTATGGGAGGCAAGATGTCCTCGCCTTGGCTGCAGTTTGAGCAAATGGATTCATAGAAGTAGCTTCAGTTTGTTCAAGCGACAAGGATATAATTCTAATTACACGAACTAGATGCACTGAATTCCAAAGCAAGAAGAAACGGAACAGAAAATATATACTGAGTGTACAAACAAAACTAAATAGCCAGTGAAAAATTAACATGAAAAATTTGTCTATTGAGTGAAGGCTTTTTCCCAATGAATATGCAGTGCCTCCTTGACCTTCAGCTGGAAGCTGGAAGGGGGTGGGGACGGTGTCCATGAAAAAACGTATTTTTAATATATCAGAAGGCTGATGACATCCATTTAGTAAAAAAAAAAAAAAAAAGGAAAAGGGGACCAAAAATTGAGACATGGGAAATTTTTAAATGTCCTATAGTCTGTAGGTAAATAGCAAGAAACCGTATACAAGAATCCCGCTGTTTGTACGCTGGAACTTTGGAGATCTACTTCAGCTTAATAATAACTTTCTACTCGGCTCTCAGTAGTTTTGACTTGGATTTATTGAAGGTGCCGCAATGTCACAAATACCGATTATATTATGCTCCGAAATGAAGTTTTGTATGTCCATGATTATTTTAAAGCAAAATGCGGTTTTTTTTCAACTCCTGCTTATGCCTGTCAAGTCAGATGGAAGGCTTTTTCCTTTTTTTTTTCTTATCTGTACGTGATATCATAGTATTTTATTTCGTACACAGTATATCAGCTACGCATGCACACCCCACCCCTTGAATTCGTATGCTGCCCATCAGTGTATTTATTGTGCTTTTATTGCACTGGTTTTAGTCTTTATCCAGTAGGCTGATCGTAACATTATAAAGAGGGTGAGACTGTGCTCCTTAGATTCTTGCCAGAGGAACAGATGTATCTCGATCCGTGAAGGTATGTGTTCTGTATTTATCTTTGATATGATAATATGTGACACGTTGAATTCACAAGAAAGTTACATCCTTACGATGGCATAAACTGTTTACTGTTTAACCCAAATCTAACACCATGCACGCTTTGCGCATAAGTAAAAAACGGAGCCCAAACCTTAACTTATGCTGCTACGTGCATGAGCAATAACAAGAAAAACGGAGCCGAAACCTTACCTCATGCCGCTTCGCGCATGGGTAAAAAGAAAAAAAAAGAAACACGAAGGGCATTTTTTAACTCACTGCGTTTTGCGCATGAGTAGCAAGGCATTCTCTGCACTGTCCTGGTGTGCGTTTCTCGAAGCTCCCGAATACTTTTCGGGCCCGAAAGCTTTTTTTAAATGTAGTTTCTAACGAAAGGCGTTGAACTTTTTAGCCCACAAATCAGCTAAAGTTGTGTAGTAAACGTAAGATTTTATTGCTTAGCTTTCAAATTCAACAAAAACCGAATCTTTATTGGTAAACATTCTGCACGTAACACAACTTTTCGGGTCCGAAAAGTTTTCGGGACTTTCGAGAAACGCACGCCAGGGCACTAGTCTCAGTTCACTTCTATCCAGTATGCAACTTTCTACCAGTTGTCAGGGGCCGAAGCAGAAAAACCGAAGAAATGTACCGTTGCACCGAAATGATTGTCACTGTGTCTGAAGAACTGATCACTGTTTGCAAATCGACAAACAAACTATAAAAGCGCTGGAACTTCTGACCGACAGGAAAAAATCATTAAGTTCTGATCAGAGAATACTGAATTTGATTTTTTTTTTTCATTCAAGTGAAAGACGTTTTAATTTAAGAAAATGCTCTACGATCTGAGAAAAATAAACATGCTATCAAACGGGTATCAATCGATATCAAATTAAATTTAGCAAGCAATTTGCATACTTCTCGGGGTTGTGTTTTTGCGGCAAACTTTCGAAAAAATTGTGTGAACTTATACCGGGAAATTAATGTTAATACACTACATAAAATGTACGGATTTTTCATAAAGGAATCTCGCTCAGATCGGAAACATTTTATTTTGAGGTGGTATATTTTCATTTACTCGATCGAGTTCATCGTGTCACGCAATGTGATTTTGTTGAGACAAATAAACTTTGGGAAAAAAAAAAACAGCCCGCAAATTGGCGATTGCTGGGAACACTTTAATCTCCAAAGTAAAACATTTATTTCATATTTTTCATTAATGCAGAATTTCCACCCTGTCGTATGTTTTTTGGCCTGAATATTTGGTTGGTCATAAGATTGCGCAATCCCGCACAATTCCCCGCACAATCGAAGTTGTTTCCCGCACAATTTGCCCCCCAAATCCCGCACAATTTTATATTTTTTCCCGCACCATCTAAAATAGGAACTGAAACTCAAAAGGAGAAAGAGACTTCCCTAAACAGAAATAAAATCATCGCGGCAACATTGTTGCCAAATGGTTTTCCATTAAAAAAAAACACTTACAGAGATACAGTTCTAAGTTCTAGTAAGTCTGGGATAGGGTAGGGATTTTCGATGTCTAGCCTAATATAGGGTTGCAAAATTAACTGAACATGGTCTGGTACAGGGTAAGGGTTTCAGAGTCCCAGCGCCCCCCCCCCCCCCCTCCCCCCGGATTTCATCGTTTTTTTTTTTTGTTTTTGGCCAAAAGATTGTCCCGAGGAACTGGAAAGTAAATTTTAGTAAGCTTTCATCGTTCTAAATTATAGCGATTTATGTAATTATGATCTCATTAGATAAATTGAAGTAAAAAAGTTAAAAAGAAAAACAAAAATTTTAAATCGTGAATTGGTCGGGCGAAGCAATAGTCTGGGTTTTGATTACATACCAAAACGAAATTAGAACCTGGCTACTAATTGATGAAAGATCCCGTCAAAAGCATGGCCATAATCGTTCGGAACTGCCGGGATCGTCGAGATTTCGCCTTGTTTGTTCAATGGTTTGCCGAAAAAGATGTTTATATAGATACTGGAATTCGAACAATCGATTGTAATTGAAGCTCATGAATAAAGCATTTTCGAAGATACCAAATGGCCAACTTACCTGTTGTCTTAGACTAGCGTTTAATTATTCGCTAGAGAATGTAAAGAGGTTAAAAAATTCTCGAGAACGACGAACTCGTGCACCACGGTTTTAGAAAATAACAACAGCACGTACCTGAAATACGTTAACCAAAATAGCTTGGATTGGTCGGGCGAAGCAATAGTCTGCAGGTTTTGATTACATGCCAAAACGAGATCAGTAATCATAGCGACAAACGTTCAGAACTTAACAACCGGGATATCGTCGAGATTTCGCCGTGTTTAATTATTTTTCTAGACAAAATAGATGCTTATAGATATTAGAATTCAAATAATCGATTGTAAGTAAAGCTCATGAATAGAGTATTTTTCGAATAAGAGACAAAATGGCCAACGTACCCCTTGTCTTAGAGTTGTCGTCTGCTTGTTGGTGATTCCAAGCAGCTCCAAGCGTTCAATTCGTCCCCAACGAATGCACAGACAAGTTTAAAGTTCTCCAATTCTAAGATGGTGAACCATATACAATGCTACTGCATTCATATAGGATACCAGCAACAACAAAGGCGCTCAACAAGGAAGTGAAAAACACAATCCACCGTTGTTGTCTGTAATTATGATAAAAGGAGGTACCCTTCCTCTCGGCTATAATAACATGTCGTATTGATTTCACTGTTGCTATGACAATAAGTGGCCTTTGAAAAAAACAGTTGATAGATCGAGATGTCATGTCCACTCCTGTGGACTTTTTCAAGCATTCACAGAAAATTAATGGACTCACTTAAAAACTAGCCAAAAACAATAAGAGGCCAAAATCAATATGAAGATAAAAAAAACCTTTCCGTGTTACTCTAACAGTTACTACAATCTCGGACGGAATAAAATGAGAAATAACACCTCCCCTCCCCCCGATTCAAAGATGGATTCGTGCGAAAACCAAAACGCGCCATTTTGCCATCACTGAACTAGGGAGGGGGGGGGGGGGGGGCGGGGGGGGGGGGGGGGGTTGTGGTATTAATTTTTCCTTTGAAATATCCAAGATTGTATATAGGGCTCCTAACTAATTAGACGGTCATTTGTCAACACATTTATCGCGATATATAAAGGGTCTCTGACGCAGTCATGCGCGTCACAATTTAACGGTAGCATCTAAGTTTAAGCATTACCGATCGGTTACTTTCACGGTACCACAGACTAAATATAATATGTTATTCTTCGTACGTCTTTCCGAAACACTACAGGCAACAATAGGTGAAACGGACAAAGAGCAGAGAATAGAATTTGTCAGAATGATGCAAGCAAATTGCCGGCCTCCGCGGAGTGTATGGATAGACACTATCGCCTTCTACATAGATGGAGTCTCGTTTGTTTACAGGACGAACCCCATGGATCAGGCTCGCGAGCTCCAAAAGAGAGGGTATGGAGACAAAAATCCAAAGGCCTGACTTAAGGGTGTTTGGCTCAAGGAAGTAAAGCTGGAATGGGAGGGAAAGTTGTCAAGATGATGGCAATAAGTCACGGTAAAGGAGTAGTGATTTGTGAGAGATACGAAAAACTGGATGCACAATATATTTTTCATCTTTTATTGACTAACGTTTTAACACCATGTTATGCATGATCTTGTAAAGGATTGACTCGACTGGTGATCCCTCCCAAAACAGCAAAACAGCATAACAGCCTGTGATGCTATGGAGCTTTTAAAAATTCCGCCGCGAAGTCCAGACTTAAATCCTATTAAGAACATTTTTAACACTGTGTCCAAAAAGTTGGAAAAAGACGCTCTTAAGGCGGGAATTCACCATGAATGCCATTTTTCCGCCACTTAACACGGTTTTAATGGAAATATCTCGTTCACGTTTGAGGGTTTCAAGCAATCCAAAAACCCTTCACTCATATCGTGAATCTATGTTGTGAGATGTTTTGTAAATTTTTGGTTAATTATTGGGTATTTTTTGGAGGAAATAGTTTTTCTCAAAGGATTTGTAAAATTTAGCTAAATAAGAAATAGTGAAGACTTAGTGAAGTTTTAAAATTAGAATTTGTAGTTAATAATTAATAGACGGATACCAGGTTAGTCCACTAGCAACCTGGGGTGCTCTTGCGTGGGTATCAACTGTCTGTTGGTGTTCCAAAACTCATTAATTTTTTCATTTGAAGTGTCCAAGATTGTAGCTTCAACCAATCAAATCAATTCATTTTGAGACGCGATTTTCCACGCTAACATTACCATGAATACACAAATCACAGAAAAGAAAGAGGTATATATTACTAGTATAAAATCAGAAAACGGCAAACTGATCCTTACGGCAAGGCGATGAAGGAGTAAATAAAAGAATAAAACAAAATTTATATTTAAAAGAATTTGCCCAATATTTCGGTTTGAAAACAAACCTTCTTCAGGGGCTAACAGAAAAATGAAAAAATTTTTCATTTTTCTGTTAGCCCCTGAAGAAGGTTTGTTTTCAAACCGAAATATTGGGCAAATTCGTTTAAATATAAATTTTGTTTTATTCTTTTATTTACTCCTTCATCGCCTTGCCGTAAGGATCAGTTTGCCGTTTTCTGATTTTATACAAGTAATTATTGTACTGATCCAGGTCTACAACTGGGAGATTCGGCACCACTCAACGGTTTGTCGCTGTGGTCTTGCTGATATTTTATATTTTAGTATATATTACTAGTAGTTTAAGGCCTGGGTCAAGGGCTTTGACCAGGAAAAAACGGTACGGTTTATTCGTAATAACTTTTACAAACGGAATGGAACTGAATCGAAATTTGGCACAAAGAAAGATATTATCGTCCTTAACATTTTTAAGTATAACAAGCTTTGACATAGGTCACGTGACATGTCACGTGGCCATTTTTCTTAAAATAGCAAATATTTGACGAATTGGTAACGGGTTTAAGAGAAAACATCAAATAAAAATTCTTTTCTGATGCAGATTAAATATCTCCAGCCCTTCACGTTTGGAATGAGTGCCCATTAATCTCTAAAAAAAAATTGTGAGGACAAAGGTCATTTTTCACTTCAAAATTCAACCTATAATTATTTATAACTGTAATTTAAAGACTTGAGGACAATCATTTCAAACGTAGAAGGTTAAATATGTTAAACCTCCATCGGAAAAGCTAATTTATTTAACTATACAAAGAAAATTCGCTACCAAATCGCCGATTTACGTAATTTTAAAATTTTGATCACGTGACATGTCACGTGACCAAACTTTTGCGTTAAGGTAAAAGAAAACAGCAAGATTAACATTCTGGGAAAATTTCATTTTTATCTAGGTTTTCTCCGTGAAGATATTAATTGTCAACCATATTTTCCGAACACACTTTAAACCCAGGCCTGAAGGTGGTCAAACACGAGGGGTCATGTAGCAAGGACATGTCGCAGCGACATGTAGCAGCGAGAATAATTTGTGTAGTACATACTGAGGGACATGAAGCAGGGACGTGCAGCGGGACATGTAACCGGGACAAAATCATAGCGCTTGCACACACATGAAAATGTTGCGGGGACATGTCTCAGGGACATGTTGCAGCAACACGTCCCCTCATGTGACGTGAACTGATACTTTTACAATTGAAGTGTGCGACACCACTTTTGAGGACATTTTGTCCCCGCGACGTGTCCCATGAAGTTCAACAAGTTGAACTCCGTGCGACATGTCGCGGGGACAAAATGTCCCCAAAATCGGTGTTGCACAATTGTGAAAGTATCAGTTCACACTGATCACTCTGGTCCTGCTAATGAAAAAGTATTTATACTCTTGCAAAACCAGCGAAATACGTCCAATCTTCTCTCGATTCATAACTAATGCTGTGTTCACACTAGGGCGAAACGTGTTTAGTCTGATCACGAATGAAACATGCTTCACTATGAAAATTGTTCACATCAGGCGGCGCATTGCGCGAATCATGATCAAAACATGTTTTAAGTTTACTCTGAGCATGATTGAAACTACTTCACGAGGTAGTTTCGATCTAAGCCATACGAAACACGTTAGCGCAAATTAGTCTAAACATGTTTCGGTGCTGATGTGAACACAGCATTAGTTACAAACACAGTATAGGTATTGAACTGTAAGTTGTGAAAGTACTATGTATTGTAAGTCGTATAAGTATCATATTGTAAGTAGTGCAAGTATCGTTCTGTAAATACTGTATCAAGTTGTTTTGTAGGTGGTGTAGGTATAATATTGTAAGTAGTGGTAAGTGGTGTAAGTATCGTAATTCGTAATGTATGTAGTGTAAGTATTGTAAGTATGTAAGTTTTGTAAAAAATAATAATAAAGCTCGCATAAAAAAAAGAATAAGAATTGAATTGAAACCAAACACTGAAGCTTACAGAAAGTCAAATAAATAAATATTTAATAGATAAAAAAAATCAGTTCACACGAGGGGACGTGTCGCTGCAACATGTCCCTGAGTCGTGTCCTCGCAACATTTTCATGTGTGTGCAAGCGCTATGATTTTGTCCCTGCTACATGTCCCCGGCGCACGTCCCTGCTACATGACCCCTCGTGTCTGACCACCTTTAAACTGCTTGAGCGAAAGAAGAATTGCCGAGAATTTAAAAGAGCACTTAAGAAAGGGAACTTAGGAACTTAATAAAGGGCCTTGCATAAAAAATACATATCAATGTTGGTGAATTTTGTCTCGGACCTGTCTCGGCTGACGAGCGTTGTACTCATATCATTTAATAGCTCTTGCAAAACGTAAACGAGCACAAACATTTGTGATAATTAACAGCAACAAGACGACCGTAGTAATACTGTTTTTTTAAAAATTAGCCTTTTCACTTCACCGTAGATAAATTACGGTGTCTGCTGTACTAGCTGTAGCCGGCTTACTAGCTTTCGTATATGATGTTCAATGCTTATCTTTCTGAGGCCACGAGTCAGTAATGCCTGAGCAACGGTAACATTACTGTGAGCTGTGAACGAATCAATCTCAAAAGAGAGGGCAGGAAAAGCGCTTAGATTTTTATAAGCTCTTGCAAAACGCCCAAACAAATATATAAAACGGATATAGCTTGATTGTAACTGCATTTAATATGTACTCAAGCCTATAGATGGGGCTGAATCCCTTCCGAATAAATGACAGTCATGCATGCAGTCTCGAGTCAGAACGTTGTCGCAAAATCTGTAATTCAATATTTTGGTAAAAAAGGTAAAAAAAAAAAGACGAAACAGTCTGATTGCATCTTTCCAGAAGAACAGTATTTCCTAAAGTATCGTGAATCTGAAATGCATGGTTTACTTTTATAGGCGCAATGAAGATTGAGTTTTGGGTTAAGGTCACGCAGCACGCTATCTTGTAAATATGTCAAGTTTGTCAGCTAAAAAACCCAAGTGCCGGGTTTTTTTCCATGTTCCGCTCCGACTAATTGCCCCCGGGTCTCCGAAGTTATAATTAGTGCATGGCTGTAGACTAACTGGCCACAAATTTAAATGTAGGTGACTGAATATAGGCAAAACCAATCGCTTGCAATATGAATCGGCCATGTTTAGCCTTCTAATAAGTACTTATATACTGAACAGCGAATTACGTGTAAAAATTGAACGTTACCCACTTTTGGCCGAGTCATGATCTTCTTTTACAATTTGCATCTGTAACGAGTGGTGTAGTGCCACGCGGTTAATAGTAAAAGCTCCGTTTATTCCCGAGCGTTACATGTCCATGTCAGCTCCAATTCACAACGCGAACTAACTCAATAAATTACAACATACCGTACTTATACACATGCAAATCAGGAATCTCACGTGTGCATTAACATTTCATTCATTCTCTCGCTTTAACGTGCGCGTTAACACTCTGTACACTACATTCCCTCCTTCGAGTAAACGCATGCATGCCGGTACTGAATTTAACTAAACAAGAAAGCAAAGTCTTTTAAGGCTACAAAGCCCAAAACGTCCAAAACAGAGTCTTTGAAACGTCGAGTCCTTAGTTACATAACAAAGTCCTTAAATCGTGTAGGTCTCCGAACTTGACGTGTCGACCTACGAATACTCTCCTGCTGCTGGTGGACCTCTGGCTCTTTGCAGCCACGATCTTTTTGTTCATTTTCCTTGTCCGCTTCTGCTCCTGGTATTTCTTGCCTTTGTACCTCCTCCGCGTCATCTGCATGAGCGCCTTCTCTCCCACCGTCCTCTGCATAGCTGCTAGCACCCTCCTGGACATTGTACTTCTTAACAAATGCTGTATGACGCTTGAACTCAACTCCCGCGTCATTCTTGACTGTAACCTCACTTCCTGTCTTCTGGACAACTTTGAAAGGGCTAGAAATTACTTGACAACTTGTTCGACTTCTCCGCCCTCAGCAGTACTTCATCACCCACTTTTATCAGCTTGGTCACAGCGCCTCGCCTTTCGTCTGCATATGCCTTTCCTTTCAACTTACTCCACCAGTCCTTATCACGGATTTCTTCTCTTGAGACATCGACAGTCTCTCTTCTCAATTCCGGCAGCTTGGATCTCATTTCCTGTCCAAACATTAAGGAAAAAGGCGTGGCCCCTGTAGTAACCTGTGGGGTCAGTAGATCTGTACGCCGTAAGCCACGTAACCAATTCGGAACGCCAATTCTTCTTTTCCACATTCGCGATGTGGAGACACTTGAGCAGAGACGAGCGATTCTGACGTTCAAACTCGCCGTTGGCTTGAGGCCATAGGGGCGTAGTCCTCCGATGCTCGACACCCTGCGTCCGGAGAAACGTTTCAAACTCTTCCCACTCAAACCGAGGACCATTATCTGTCCTTAAGGAGGAAGACACACCAAATCGGGCAAACAAGGGGTGGATGGCCTCAATAATCTTTGCACTCGTCGTGGACCTGAAAACAGCAACCTCCAACAATCTACTGAAATAATCCACTACCACTAAAATACTTTCCCCCGTAGGCAGTGGTCCTAATATCTGGCCAAGGAGAGGTAGGAGGCAAAACACGAGACATCGGCTCTGGGGGCTCAACACATCTCCCTGTAACTGTGCGAGTACTGCGCCGAGACCAACTGGCGAAGCATCTGCGATAATTCTCGTCCTGCAACCGACTTTGTAGTACGCCAACGTATCTGCAAGCGTGATTATTTGCTTTAACCTTTCAAAAGCAAATTGCTGCTCCGCCTCCCATACAAACCTAGCGGCTTTTCTCGTTAGCTCCTGTATAGGTCTCGCTACCGACGCTACATCCGGCATAAAATCCGGCATGAACATCCGGCAGAGTACTGCACTAGGCCCATAAACGACCTGACCTCACTGGCGTCCTTTGGGGCTCTCGCGTCTCGGATAGCTGCAATCTTTTCCTCCTTCGGGTTGATACCATCACTAGTCAACTCGTGCCCGAAGAAAGTAAGTTTTGATAAACGGAACTCACACTTGTTGCCATTAAGCGTCAACCCGATCCGTCTTGAAACCTTCCTGTTCCAGAAATTTGCGACGTAAGTGGCTTGAGTAACACTTATCGATCACTTGGTCGTGAATATAATCGTCCTCAAGTACTCCAAAATCGCAGCTCGCCGCCCGTTGTCGAAGCCTACAAACAAATTGGTCCACCGTCTTATAACCAGCTTGTGCGATCTGTCTAAACAAATGCCTTTCAAACGGCACATTTGACTTTGGAAAGAAAAAGTCATCCAGTACCCTCATCGTCTCTTCGAAGGTAGCGCTTTCCTCCTCATTGACAAGTGTAAAATATATTTCCTGTACATCGACACCCGCCGCGTGTAATAGGAGAGCTCTTTTCTGTGCGTCCACCGTCACCCCTTTTCCTGTCAAGTACAATCCAAACGACCGCTTCCATTTCTTCCACCTCTGACTAACATCATGCGGATCGCCCTTCGGATCAAACGAAACTAGCGAACCGACATCCACAGAAACCATCACGGACACGCCGCTTGATCCCACATCGTTGTTTGTACCGCCTGATTCACCCGTAGCACTGTCTCCTCCCGGCATCTTTGCCCTTGAATCGTTGAATGATTTCGAATCCTCGTCGCCAATGTAGTACCACGCGGTTAATAATAAAAACTCCGTTTATTCCCGAGCGTTACATTTCCATGCCAGCTCCAATAGGCCATTTTGCAGTTGTCTTCTTAGAGTCCTGGCCTTTGAGTGTAAGCGAGGCTGCAGTTGACCTTGTTATGATAGACCTTCGAGCTTTGCAGATGTAAATTTAGGTAGTTAGAGAATGAATGAGAAAAGCATTGTTAACATACAAAAGGCAGAAAGGTTTGTATCAAAACAAGGTCACCTCCAGCCTCGCTTCCACTCAAAGGCAAGGTCACCAAGCACACAACTGTAAAATGGACTATTCACAACGCGAACTCACTCAATAAATTACAACATACCGTACTTATACACATGCAAATCAGGAATCTCACGTGTGCATTAACATTTCATTCATTCTCTCGCTTCAACGTGCGCGTTAACACTCTGTACACTACAAGTGGTACCGCTGATTCTTTACCATTCTTATGACTTAACTGGGGTGCAGTACTAATGCCATGAACGTTTCCAAGATTGCTTTGTTCGGTTTTGTAGTTTCTTCTACGGGAGGCAAGACGTCCTCGCAGTGGCTGCAGTTTGAGCGAAAGAATTAATAAAAATGGCTGCAGGATATAGTTCTTGGGGTAACAGACGAACTACATGCACTGAATTCTATAGAAAGAAGAAATGGAACAGAAAAAACTACTGAAATGGCCAGTGAAAGATTAACATGAAAAATTTGTGTATTAAGTGAGGGCTTTTCCCATTGAACATACAGCGCCTCCTTGACCTTTAGCTGGAAGGGGATGGGGACGGTGTTCAGGATTTAAACACCTATTCTTAAGAACATTAAGCTCGGCAGTTTTCCGAGCTTTTAAGGTGTTGTGGGAATTCTTGTCAGTGGAAATGTGCTCACGGATTCTTGCAGCAAGATGTCCGTTAGTTTCGTCGAAATAACAGGCATCACAGCCTGCGCAAGAAAACTTGTAAACTACACGAGATAATAGTGACTTGGGTATGCTGTCTTTCACACTGAACAGATTCCTTATTTTATAGGGTGGGGGGACCAACTTGATGTCAAAATGTTTTACAAAACCGCTGAGTAAGACGCCTGATTTTGTATTGAACCGTGTTGTAAAAAGAGCCAACAAAAGGTAGTTTATAATAATGAACCAATCAAAACAGAAGCAGACAATTCAATGAACCAATCAGAACTCGAAGCAAATCGTGTAGCCAGCGCCAAGCGCGGGAAAACGCGTGTAAGTAAGCTACGAATGGTTCTTGGCTTTACTTATGATTGGTTGAGAAGGTGACACGAGTTTTTAGCCGTTAACTCCTCCGACCCGTCCATTTAGCGGACAACTGCGGGGAATTCAAATATCAAGTGAAATCTAAATCCGTTCTCCGTTTTAACTTTGCGGTATCTTTTGAACTATAAAGCGGCTGTGCAAGCAACGAGTCAGAGAACCTCTTGTAACATA
Organism: Cladopsammia gracilis; assembly: GCA_022457155.1. Classification (NCBI taxonomy): domain Eukaryota; kingdom Metazoa; phylum Cnidaria; class Anthozoa; order Scleractinia; family Dendrophylliidae; genus Cladopsammia; species Cladopsammia gracilis. The sequence continues at coordinate 1,163,506 of JAJGOT010000094.1, read as the reverse complement.
CTTCCATGCTCGCCATCCTAAATACTCCTTAATCTTCCATCAGAACTGAACTCTTTTGGCAAAAGTATTCGTGAACCTAGTTGGGCATGGCAACAACAGAAAGGTTCGCATAAACAGAGCAACGTCACAATCGTGTTCTTATTCCATTAGCGACACCCAACTATGGAACGACTTGCGAGATCGTTGAGGCTATTGAGGACTGATTCTCATAAATGAAGGTTTCAGTTCATTCATAAATTAAGAATGAACTTGAAAGATAAGAAAATCTGCTGGATGTATTTATTTCATAATATATTTCTAATTTTAATTTCTCGGTTCGTTCAAAACAGATGCACGCACGGAATTTGAATGCCTGCGGTAACTTTGATCAGCGGCGTACTCATAACAAGGATCAGGTAGTCTAGAATTCTAGTTTATGAGCCGATATTTGAGCCTTTTCGCACTTTGTTACAAATATATAACAATCAGAAAATGACAGTGTTAATCAAATGCTGTCTTTTAAAAGGGTGATCACAACCAGGGTTAGTAATAATTTATAGTGCTAGCCCCTGAAGAAGCTTTGTTTTGCAAAGCGAATTATTGGGCACCATTATATTCCACTTTAATTTTATTTTATTTCCTTCTGCTTCTGTTTCTTTTTTTCTGCCGTAAGGATCAGTTTGCCGTTTCTTTTGTTTCACTTCAAGTACTTATACTGATCTGGGTCTGGAAACCCAGATCCGGCTTTTCTCAACGGTTTGTTGCAGTGATCGTGCATTCTGTTTCTTTAGTTCACCTCCCCATTGGACACGGGACCGCCATTTCTGTTACAATTGGCAGCGAAACCTCGCACATATAATAACAACGTTGACAGGAGTAGAAGTTACTTTCTTCAGTTTCAAAGGCAGTCACCCGAGCCACCGGAAGATCTCATTTGCAGATGTTGTAGCTATTCGCATTCGAGACCTCCCGCTTCGCAGACTGGCGCATTACCAGCTGAACCATGCGACGGTAGCGTGCATGGTTTTGTCTCGTCCTCGGGGCCATGCGTACGACGGCCGTGTTCATTTTTCTGGAATGTTTCCTGGTAACAGGAGTAATCGAGCTATGCAGTACACCTGGCGAGCTTCACTTTTATCAATATTGATCGCACTTTGTTTCGGTCTCGGGCGTCGCTCTTTGCTCCAACGCGGTGCGCGTGGCGTTGTATTTGTATGTTATCCCAGTTACCTTTTTTCCCAGCGTGCAAGGCTGGGAGTGAAGAAAAGAGACGCTGGAAACGGGATTAGATGGATCCCAATGTTTGTTCCCGTTGACGATAATTTAATAGAAACCTTTAGTGCGAGTGTGACTTTCGATTTGCAAGCCATTTACGTTCTCAGAACTCTCAATCTTTTGTCTTGCTGAGAAGCTGAGATTAGAATGAGATTGGTGTGACAAGTGATATATAACAAACAAGAAGCTGTACACAGCTTGAACTCGTGGCGCCTTTAACTCATTGCAGCATTGATTCCCGAGTGAATTGAGTGCTTTTACGGAGAAACATAAGCTTGAAATTATGTCTAATCAAAGGCTCCTAAGAGCCAACCCGAGAAGAAGAAATGCTAACGCGTAACGCGTAACGCAATATTGCCGTAAGCTTACGTTTCCACACTGACACGCGGTTCGATATATAATATATATATATATATATATATATATATATATATATATATATATATATATATATATATATATATATATATATATATATATACACCCTTTTGCAAAAATATTGACACTTAAAAATATATATAAATATATATTCGTCCTTTGTGTTTATATCGCATACGTGATGACAGGCGGCAAATAGTTTTTAAGGTGGGTACAGTAGCATTTTACAAACTCTACTGTACCCACCTCGAGAACTGTTTGCCGCCTATCGTCACGTATGCGATATAAACACAAAGGACGAATATATATTTATATATATTTTGAGGTGTCAATATTTTTGCAAAAGGGTGTATATATATATATATATATATATATATATATATATATATATATATATATATATATATATATATATATTAAAATTAAACGTAAGGATTTTTGACGAACGAAAAAAAAAGTACATCACTTTCATAATGTCCAGTTTGAAAAAGGAAAAAAAGGAAAAAAAAAAAGGAATTTATGGAGAGTCGAACTCGGGCCGTACAGGACTAAGGCACAAATTCAATTCACTGCGCTGTCCAAGAACACATACTACCTAGAGACTAAATTTTATTTTAAGTTAGATACGCATCAGAACGCGTGTTTAGGTTGCAAAATCCTTTCAGATCGATTTTAATGTTGCACTAAAAACTCCAAATGCGAAACATCTGTAAGCTTATTGTTGTCTATATTCGTTTACATCAAATTAATTATTGTTATCGTTGGATTTACGTTGAATTCCTGTTACGAAACGTGTTCGTAACAAAGCATTTGCTCACTAAGTTTACAGCTGATGGAAGGAGCGAGTGAGTGAGTGAGTGAGAGAGTGAATTTTATTTAAACACCGTTGCCGATAACCCGTTCATCATGCTTTCACGTATACACGGGTTTAAAAGTAAGACTACACTGCATTCACTAGATTCAGCAGCTGACACTTAAGCTCGACCCGGAGCTCGATCGCTAAGTAAATGGTAAGTTTAATATATAAAACATAGAACTTGCCAAAGCAAAAATCCCACAGGAATAAGCGGCGAACACAATATCAAATGGTCCTATCCATCCATGAACGCCTTGAATTGTCTTGAAAATGTGCAATTGTACGCTGTAGTTCTTTATCTTGCTTCTCGAGTCAACACACGGAGAGATTTGCCATATAGTCGTCGACACAGACTTAAATGTGCGTGCATAAATTTGCATGCGCTAATGTCACACGAAAAAAAAACAAGAAAAGTCAAAGCCGGATTTACAACTCGTGTGCTTCGCCACGAGTAATAACTCAAACTGTTATGCCAGTTTAATGAAAATTAAAGGCAGATGTAATGGCCAATATTTCGACTAGTACAACCTTAATCTTGTAGTCGTAGTCCAATCGAAAGTCCCTTATATATCAGGGGCTAATAACTTGATCCATTTAGTGAAAAAGATAAAAAAAAGATAAAAGGGACGAAAAATTGAGAGATAGGAAATTCTTAAATGTCTTTTTTAGTCTGTAGGTAAAAGGCAAGAAACCGTATACAAGAATTCCGCTACGCTGGATCTTTGAGGATCTACTTCAGCCCCCCCCCCCCCCCCCCCCCCCCCCCCCAAAAAAAAAAAAAAAAAAAAAGGAATATAAAACTTTGAAGCAAGGCGTATATTATGATTTGTATTATAATATTTCAGCTCGCCAGACCAGCCTTTAATCAGACAGGATGTAAGCCGTAATAAATTTTTAAGACTGAAAAATAATCAAATGCGACGTCTATTATATATATCGAAGCTACTTTCAATTTCTTGATCCGGTATTTAATAAATGTTCTTGACTTTAGTTTAAAATAACAGTGTCACGCATTTTTTGTATTTCGTGAATTTTAGTTTCAAAGTAACTGAATAGCCACTGAATCCTATATTTCGATAGTGATTGATAGGTGTCAATCTTTGGAAGACGATTAGCTAGAGCTGTGCGTGCCATCTGATCTGGCATGTTATATGCATGTAATGACAGTCACGCGATCTCAGATTCACTTTGCGATACCGAAAACACGGTAGTATAAAGGTGATCACATTAATATAGCTCGCTGTAGATTTGCCAAAAAAGGTTTGAAACCACGAGACAGGTCAGTCGTAATACGAAACAAAACAAATAGCTTAATAATAACTTTCTACTCGGGTCTCAGTAGTTTTGACTTGGATTTCTTGAAGGTGCCGCAATGTTACAAATACCGATTATATTATGCTCCGAAATGAAGTTTTGTAGGTCCATGATAATTTAAAGCAAAATGCGTTTTTTTAACTCCTGTTCATGCCTGTCAAGTCAGAGGGAAGGCTTCTTCCTTTTTTTCTTGTCTGTGATATCATAGTATTTTATTTCGTACACGGTATATCGACTACGCATACACACCCCTTGATTTATTGTGTATTTATTGTGCTTTCTGGTTTCAGTCTTCATCCAGTAGGCTGATCGTAACATTATAAAGAGAGTGAGACTGTGCTCCTTAGATTCTTGTCAAAGGAACAGATGTATCTCGATCCGTGAAGGTATTTGTTCTGTATTTATCTGTGATATGATAATATGTGACACGTTGAATTCAAGTGCTAAAAAGCTTACCCACATTACCGTCACGAAAATATTAATACATCGATCACAAAAACGTTACAACCTCACGATGGCTTCTACTGTTTACGACGGAATAAAAAAGACACAACATAACCTTCAACATTCAAAGTAAAAGCTTAGAGGCCACAAAAACGTTCAAATCGGATACTGGGAATTCAATATCAAACAAAGCAACATGAAACAACGTGCTTTAGCTCTTGGAAAATCTGGAACAAGGATCAAGAATAAAGGAAGTGGGATCTTTCCTTCCTTTTTTTATTCAAATTTTCTTTTGCCTTCAAACGGAAAAATATATACAGTTGATCCACTCTAATACGAACACCGAAGGGACGGAGCAAAGTGTCCGTATTAGAGAGGTGCCCGTATTATAGAGGTCACCACGATGATGTCACTTTTAAGACTCCGCTGACAGTTTTAAGTGTTCAATAACTAAAAACCCGGGCTAAAAACAGGCCCGCACTCGTCTTTATGCTGCATGTATAAATTGATTAATATACAGCATTGATTAAATTGATTAATATATCAGTGGCGCTGCTCGTACTACATTGTACATCTCAGCTACATACTGTATACGAATCATTGTTTTCAAACAAAACGGACTACAACGCAATGCTGCATGTAAAAAAGTAATACAAATACAATAGGCCATTTGCACGATGACGTCATTTGACTACTACTACCAGAATCCTTCAGTTTTTTGTTTTGTAGTGCAAATTAGGGCTATTGTTATTTAAACCGCACTGGGATTACAAAATTTAAATAAGAAAGGAAAAACGAAATGAATTCTGGTAGTAGTAGTCAAATGACGTCATCGTGCAAATAGCCTATTCCGAAAACGTATTTCTATATCTGTTTGTAACCACGAACAGAAAATTGTATTACATACACAAACTATCATCACCTGATCACCGGAGTGTCCGTAATAAAGAGGTTAAGTTTATATGAATTTGCTCGCTGGGGCTGAGTTTTAGTGTCCGTTGTCCGTATTAGAGAGGATCCACATTATAGGGTTTTTTTTTTTCAAGAAAATATGCGAGAATTTTGATGGTACACTGGAAACTGTCCGTCTGTAATAGAGAGGTGTCCGTATTAGAGAGGTGTCCGTAAGGAGAGGTGTCCGTAAGGAGAGGTTCGACTGCATATTATAGACAGTTTGTAATGTCTGCAGAATAGCTAAGTAATATAGTAATCGTTACTTCCGTTACATACTTTGTGGCGAATTAAATAAATAAATTAATTAATTAAATGTAACTTAAATTGTGTACCTTTTTTGTCTTCCATATTTTTACAGGGCTACAAATGAATCTCGGTAAACCGCTTCTTGGCACTCAAGACCTTCTAACTCCAGCAAAGCCAAAGAAGGTTATTACGTTAAAAGTATTGGTTCTAACCTTGCTTTGTTCAGAACCATAAACACGCTTGGACAACAACAGTAAATTCCGCAAACAACGCCACCAAACTTCCAACAGTTCAGTTGGATAGTGCCGAGTCACAATCAAAGAAGAAATGAGTGCGACAAAATGGCAACAAAAGGACAGTCTGAGAATGATAGAAGAACAAGGCCTTGAGGAATTTCAAAATGATGCAAACCAACCGCAAAGTGCTGTCATTGGTTTTCGCGGAAACGTTTTTTTCAAAGAAGGAAGTTTTAAAGAAGCAGTTGAATCTTACACAGAGGCGCTGAGAGCAAGAAAAAAAACAGATCAGCCAGACCCACGCCTGCTTATCAATCGAGCAACTGGACACCTCAAACTGGGAAATTATGAAGAATCTCTTCAAGATTCCGAGAGGTATATTGACATAGTGCCCAACTGCTGGAAAGGACACGCAAGGAAGGCTTTGGCTTTAAGTGGAATTGGAAGAGATCTTCACTCGTTATGCTCTGCAGCCATGGCATATTATCACAACGCAGAAAAGTGTCGACAATATGCACCTTTCCAAAGTGTTTTCAAAGATGAAGAAGGAAACTGGGCGGTTGTTGGCTCTTCTGAATCACTGAAGGGTGCTTTAAGACGCAACGCATATAATGTTATTTTGCTGCAAGATGGGCAGTATGAAATTAGCATAATGCCACGGCTCATGTTGGACACTAGTCTAGTTGCAATAAGCAAAAACCAAGGTGCCACCTTGAGAACTGAATTACTTTATCTCAACAATAACTGCTGTTTCCAGAACGTTAATTTTGAAACGAAATATGGTGTCCTCGTTCCGCCTCAAGTGATAATAGAATTTGATCAATGCAACTTTCAGTGCACTTCTGAATCAGCAGACAAGCCAGCTATTCAAGTTGGTGGAACAGCATTATTCTTCAGATGCAAAATCAGCAACAGCAGGGGTGGTGGGATTATAGTGGGTTCGGGACCTAATGCTCTGGCTTCTCTTGTAAAATGCCGCGTTTGTGGAAATGGAAGCAATCCTAAATATTCTTCTGGCATAAAAGTAGTTGACAATGGGAGTGCAGTGGTCCAGGATTGTCTCGTTCATGGAAACACTGAAGGAATCCATGCCTATCCAAATTCCAAATCCGTCTTGCCAAAAGAGGTAAAAGTAACGGGCTCTCAAATTTATGACAACAAATACGAAGGTATTATCGTGTCCGGTTCAGCTCCGAATTCGACCGGTTTATCTGTGACAATACGAGAGAATAAGATTTACCAGAACGGAGGCTATGGCATTCGTGTGTCGTTATGCGTCAATGACATACTTTTTCAAAGAAACATAGTATTTGAAAACGTCCGGTGGGGAGTCTGGGTGTCGCACAACTCGGGTGGTTGCTATAAAGGAAACGAGATTTGCAACAACAAGATGGGCGGTGTAAGACTTGGCAGGCAAAGCCCAGGAAAGCCAGCCTGTGTGGTGGAAAACAATGCTATTCATGACAACTGTGGACCTGCCTTTCACGAAGAACTGAGATACTTCGAAGGATATGCGTTCTCGAGTCAGTTGCAAGATGTAATTGAGAAGAAATTCGTAGAAAAACACATGAAAGTTCTGGGTGTGCGCCAGAGTGATACGAGTGTGGGATCCGACATCTCTCTTCCCAACATGGTAACAGCAGATTTTAAATCCAATAATCAGTGTTTTCAAAACGGCAATGAGCGAAATCAATTGCAGGCAACAACCATGAAATCAAAGTGTGCCTTTTGCTTTCAAACTGGTGCCGATTTAGCATCTTGTAAGCATTGCAGTACAGCGATGTATTGTGGAAAGGAATGCCAGGCACTGCACTGGGATAGGCACAGGTACGTCTGCCAAGCTGCAGGTCAAAGAAGCTTCATTGACGTTTCCTTCCCGTTAGGTGAACCTGGGGATGTTCGTCACCGGATTTCTTCAACCCATCCAGGTTTGGAGTCAACAAACCCAGGCTCTGCGTCCCTTCCCCCAAGAGATGGAGCACGTTTCATTGTAAAAATGCAAACACACGACGGATCGGTCAACGCCCAAACATTTGATTCAAAGGGATATGTCAGCAGTGATTTCAATCCAGAAAAAGCCACTGTAGTTGTGTATGATCGTAGTCGTTCCGTTGAGTTTGAAATTTCTGATAGGCCAAAAATCTTTCATTTAATCTTGCAATATGGAATTTTGGGAGATAGCCTGTACCTCAGCAAGAAATTGTACTGTTGGGCGGCATTCAAAAACGACGACACGTTACGAATTTTCAGTCGTGATTTTCCAGCAGCGCAGACGTGGTGAGGATTGCAACGATCTCGACCCACTTCCACCTCACCGTCTGATTTGATTTTTAATTCAGCTTTTATATCGGCTTTGCTTTGTATATTCCGTCATTTTGTAAGTGGCGCAAATAAAACATAGCGCGAAGTTTTTAGTGTTTGGAAGATTTGGCCATTGCAAAAAAAATTATACTGTGATATTAACATTCCAGGCAGCAGATTTTTCTGTCCATATCTGAAGGATGAGGCTGGGATCAAAAGCGTGCAATAGGGTTTTTAAAGTCTCCCATGCATTGGTTTTTTTGTCAAAGTCCGCGAGAGAAGTTCACAGGAAAATGAAATATTGCCCAAATATTATTCGCCCGAATTAGAATAAAAAAATAAGGGTACCCGGTTCCTATGTGGATAATTCTAGTGTTTTTCAGAATTCACAATTTGCTGAGATTATTTGGCAATGCTGGTTTATATTTTTGCGCCATTTTAAAAACGGTATTTTAACTGTAAAAATTAAAGGTCGTTTGTTTGCTATGCGTTTGGAATGGAGCTACGGGCACTAGCCTTTTGATTGTTAGTTTCCCATCGCGATAAAGCAGTAACTCGTCTTAAGTAATAGACAAGTTTATTTACTTTTGTAACTTGTAATTTGTTTACGTTTTTGTCACAGGTAGTAGGTTATCAGCTGAGAACATGTGTTAGTTTAACGGACAAAGACGCTAGAAATCCAATAACCATGACTCGGTTATTTTAAAATAACCTGAAATATTTGTCCGTTTACATTTTTTTCAAGGGTTTGAAAGAAGGGTTGTTGTATGAGGAGAGAATAAGTTTACAGTATATAGTTCGATTATATATTTAAGCTCTAGCAATTTTTTGGACCGCCAGTTTGTGTCGCATGGCGTGTTGACCAATAGCGTAGAGAGGATAAATATACAATATATAGTTATCATGATTTCTTTAAGCCCTTGCAATTTTTTGGATCCCCGACTTATGCCGGTTTATGGTTAGTGTCACGGACCAGAAACAAAAAAAAAATAGCCACACACTAAAGAATAGAACAAACATCAATCAATCAATCAATCAATCAATCAATCAATCAATCAATCAATCAATCAATCAGTAAATCGATCAACGTTATTCCAACTTGGGTACAAATGTTTTTGATATTTAGTTTGTACCTACCTTTAAATCCATGCATTATGGTGTCAAGCTAAGTTGCGGGTAATGTAACAACAGAAATTCTATAAACAAACATATAGTATTACATTTTTTATTTCTCTATTATTTCTTTACGTTTATCGCTATTAATTGAATTGTCCTTGCAATTTTTGGACCCCCGAGGCCAGTGTGTTCGGTAGCTCGGTTTATGTCGCGGTCCAGGCATACACAAAAAATACAAAATCATCACACACTAAAACATAAAATCAATCAATTAATCAACCTATTAAAGTTACACACTAAAATGCTTTCACTGCAGTTGAAGCTCTCGGAAACGACCACCGTGGTATTTCAAAAAGGGGTTGTAATTAGATCGGATCGCATACGAGAATCGATTCTCTTAAGCGACCTTTCACTAAAAAGACAGAATTTGGTTGCCCAAGGCGGGAACTTGAAGCATGTCAAATGGATAAGGTAAACAGTGTTTCTGACAATTACGTAAATGCCATGAAACACGCATGGACAAAACGAACGGGTTTTTTTTTTTTCAGTCTTTTCAATTGGCTTTCAACCAACTGCTGTTAAAATAATAACGAATTTTAAGTTTCTAGTTCTAGTTGCAAGTTTAAAAATAACTGAAAAAAATAAGCCCAGTTGGTAAATGTCTCAAAGGTGGCCGCGATCGCCTAAAGAATGGTCGCTTATACGGGAACTTCTTATTACAGAGATTTCACGAACACCCAACAGATCGTTTCAATGGAAAGCCGTTCGGCTCAGTGTTCGGCTGTTCGGCTGAGTTTTCGGCCGTTCGGCTGAGTTTTCGGCTGTTCGGCTTAGCAATCTTAAAAATTCGTAATAAATTACAGAGATTAAAAACTAGAGTTGTTTTAAGTAAAATGTCGCCTCAAACTTTCGTAACATCGGAAAATTTAAACGCCCTTTGTTTTCCGAGGGATACAAATGTACGAAATAAGGTCAGCTTGGATTTTCACAAATGAGAAAACAGCTAGTAAATTCGAGAGATAAGCCCCCTTTCCCTAAAATTTTCTGCTACTGAAAAATTCAGCTGAGAAGAACTGAGAAGCTCAAACTGTATTTAGCGTCCAAGGGTTTTCTTTAACATTCCTCGTTGGGTGCCACTGACTGAGTTTTACAGAGAATGTAAAAAGAGTTTCATGAGGGTGGTTGCTCATGGAAGCAGGCCGCTTATGGAAGTGTTTGCATGGGTAGCTTCAGCTGTATGTAGTTTGTATGTTTCTTTTAATCCATGTATTAAGTTGTCAAGCTTAGCAAGGTGGGGGTAATGTCAGGGCTCCACTCCAGCCGTTTGAGGGAGTGGGGTTTTATCCTCCACAAAACGGCTGGAAATCGAGCCTACAGTAATGTGGCAACAGGGATTTTAAAATTATTTAATCTGGGTATTATTGGTGCTTTCGCTGCTTGAAAATGTTACAAAACCCAACGTAGACATTATCTGAAATGTTTTCTAACCATATGTTGCGGGTAAATGTCCCGGGGGGGGGGGGGTACTCCCTATAATGGGCTATACGGGGATGCTCCGCCCGAAAGGGGTACCTTTTTGAGGCTAGAGGTATATGAAAGGGTCGTGATTTCACGAGATCGAGATGAAGTATACGAAAGGGTAGGGATTTCACGAAGAATAGGAAAGGGAAGCGAAGCCACGCCGTTGAAGCATAAAAAAGGTAGGGAAAACTGCCATTTAAGTATTATAAATATGGCCTTTCAAAATATATCAAACAGACGCACGTACTGAGGCTCTCAAAAGGGTACCATTTTCATTGAAAGGTATATGAAAGGGGTACCATTTTCAATGAAAGGTATATGAAAGGGGTACCTTTTCTGTCAAAATCGGTATATGAAAGGGTAAGGGTTTGGACCTCGGGGCGGAGCATCCCCGTACAAAACTTTGTTGAGTACCCCCCCCCCCCCCCCCCGGGTAAATGTCTGGATTCATATTATTGGTTTGCTGCTCACTGCTTCTAATACTGAAATCCATTGAGCCTTGGGTTCTTTCTGTTATCGGTCACTTGTTTTCCATCTTAAGGTATTTTTTAACTGATATAAATGATTCAGTACTGTCCATTATGCTTCACGCGCCTCTGAACAATAGATGCCTCCTTCTGTGCAAACCAAAACAACAACAGAGGCGCGTGAAGCATAATGGACAATATTGGACCTTTAACGACAACTTCCAACGTGCATCAGTTACAATGATATGTGACATCAAATATTCTATGGGAACCTGTGCTGAGCAAACACTCTGTATTTCGCCAACACCCTGTTATTAGCGAAGGGTGTCCGTTTAGCACAAAGTTATTTTGGTATAAACGAAGAATATTTCAGGCCGCTTACCATTGGTCAGAACTGGCAGGCCTGACGGGTCATTTCGTGAATGCTACGTGTCAGTCTAGACTGATTGTGCGGTCCTTCTATATCAACCTCGTACCCAGGGCCTTCTCGTTGTTCAATGTGGCTCGGAGAAACCGCTGGACAAGGCGGCCTAAATACTGCAACATCGTGGAGTATTTTGGCACGTAACAACACATGATAAAGAATATAATGTCTTTGTTCCCCTTGAAATAGAGGTTCCATTTTGCAAGAAACAAATATGGCTGCCAATTGCCGGAAATAACCTCTGAAGACGACAATTTATCATGTGTCACGTGACAAAATATTCCAAGATTCTTAAAGCATTTCGACAGCCTTGTCCAGGGTCAAGCCCAAATCATACCGTCCAGAAGGACGTCGGACACCTTATTGAGACGTATATAACGGAGTAACTGGTTTGCTTTCAGTTGAGGTTGGGGGTAGCAATTTATATAGTTAAATTTAGGACTAAGTAACCCGAGAAGCTAGGTGGTACAGTGGTCGGTAGGCTATGTAAGCCTCAGCCTAGCAGAGGTCACAGGTTCAATCCTGAGTGGGGATTTTAGATTTTCTTTTTTACACTTAAAAATGTATTGAAAATAAAATTCTAAGTGTCGATATTACGTTATATAAGTCTCGATGAGGTGTCCGACGTCCTTCTGGACGGTATGATTTAAGCACAACCCTTGTCCAGGGGGTTCTAGGCCGCCATTTTGAACGCCGAGAAAGCCCTGGGGACGAGGTTGCTTTTATTTGATTCGGTGGCGATTTTCATTTACGATTTGGACAGCTAGCCAGTGCAGACAAATAGTAAGCGCTCTATTTGACATTTATTTTAGCATTATAAGATGTATACAAATGAATTGTAAAATAGAGCAATTTTCAATTGAGTGTCGTAAAACCAAAACTAAAGTAATTACTCTGCCCAATCTCAACAGACACGGACAATCCAATGAACCAATCAGAATGCGAAGCAAATACATGTAGCCGGCGCCAAGCGCGGGAAAACTCGTGCACGATTGGTTTTGGTTTTTCTTCTGATTGGTCGATAAAGTGGCGCGAAATTGTTTAGCCAATTACAAAGCGCAGCAATGCGAAACCAAAGCAACTGCGAAATCACTTTTGATACTCAATTGAAAAACGCTCTATATTATTTAGCTAATACTTCTGGTTGGAAACGAAACTGTAATTAGGCCTAATTAAAGCCTACTGTTGGAACAAGCTCTGATTATTTTACTCTTCTTTTCAACAATTTGTTTTTTACTGTCACAATAGCTTCCCTAACAAACTCCGAGCGAATTAAGCAAGGTATTAAGCACAAATTATGCGGATAGTGTCTGGACACTTAAAAATTGTACGCAAAAATCCATCTGTAAATGACTGATAACAAAAGCCCTTGGGCCAGTTAACGTCTGATGTTAAAATAGTGAATTTGAATGGACTGAACGTTAGCTGTTACGTCTGACGTTACATTTTTTGCAACTGGCCCTGCACCTGACCTTACTTTATATATAAAAAAGCCACAAAAGCAATTCCGCCGACTTGAAGTATACAATTCTAAGGCACGTCCACACGTATCCGGATATTTTTTAATCCGCAACTCAGTTTTTTGTTGCGGATTGGTCTTCCTCCACACGTATTCGGCGAATTCGGCTTACGAATCCGCAACTTTTTGAATCCACTCTCCAGAGTGGAAATTTTTGAATACGCTACGAGTACGGCATCGTGTGGACGGTCGAATCCAGATTTTTTTTTAATACGCTCACGTAACAGTACCGGATCCAGTCTTTAACCGCGCGAATATTCAACATGGCCGACCGAAATATTATCGCTTCACTTCTACTTGGACTTATTTCAAGTCTAATTTTTACAGTTGAACTTGGCGAAAGCAATCGAATTTGCCACCAAACTCACACAACGCGGCGCACGAAATGTTAGCCTTTGCGCATGCTCTGTCAACAACATTTAAGAGGAGCCCTGGGTACTAGAGTGAATCCGGATAAGTGTGGACGGGCAAATACGATTCGAATACGCTACGTGTGGGCACGAATATTTTCTAATCCGCAACAAAAAAAGTTGCGGATTAAAAAATATCCGGATACGTGCACGTGTGGACGGGGCCTACATTGTAATTTTATTCGACGAAGCGTACCGAATTCATTCCAAAATAATCGAAATTGCTTCGGGAATCGTTTAGTCGATTCACCATCTCCATGTGACATTTTTGCCGTCAGGTTTTTTTTTTTTAACCGTTCTTAACAGATTCAAGTCTAAAACCCCATGCACACTAGCAAATTTTCAATGACAAAGTTTTTTTACTTGCATATATGAGAAAATGTGTCAAATTTGTCTATGACAAATTTGACACATTTCCCGTGTAGACGACTCTGCTGACAAAGAAAACTAGAACTAGATCCTGCGTCCATGTGTTTTTTTCGAGCTTTCATGGCGGCCAACGGCGTGTACAACAATATACGTAAAATATACAAACCGCAATAATTAACTATTTTTTAGCTCCCCTTGTCGGCTGTATGTCGAAAAAAAAGTACCGCTAGCTGGCTACAAGCTTCAATTAAGCGACCATTGTTTGAAAGAAGAGCCATTTATTTTTCCATTTTTTTTTTTCACTTTGGTTTTACGGCTTTTTAACCTTTTTCTTTTCGGCGGAGTGTTGTTCCGCTGTCACAAAGGCCTTCCCGGCGCAAAGACACTTGTCAATGAAACTTGTTCATCCGCTGTCAAAGACAATTTGCTTGTGTGTACGAGGCTTAACTGTACGTATGATTTATAAACCACATTATAAGGGGAGGAATTCTAGGAGAATAGCGTCGTTTATAATCGTTATTTAAGCCCCGGCCGGAGATCTTGAATAATACAAAATTATTCAAAATGAATAATAAGGCCAAAGATAATCATAGTGGACGGATTAAAAACTTACATTCGATGGTTTTCTGTGAAAACTGAATACTGATAAAGTTGCTTTCGTGCAAATGGAAATGGAGGGCTTGACCTTTTCATCATATCATGACATGTGTCGTGGATGTCAAAACCCATCGCTAGTTAAAGGAGATGAATGTTGAATGTAAGCTTTTTAACAGTTGTACCTGTTAGCTGTTTGATGTGTTCCTGGTTATGTTTTTGTCTTATTTAACACAATTTGGGATTGCAATTTCACCCGTTGAGTTATGTAGAATGAATGAACAAATAAATTCTGGAGGGTTTACTTGGTTTGAACACTTAAAATAACCCAAATTATTCCTATCGAAGAAACGCAGTATTTTCAAGGCATATTTCTCTTCTCGGCCTATAACAACATCACATTTTTCCGCATTTATTCTTGCCAAAAATCATCACATTATTACCAAACGCGTTTTTTTCTTTTTTAAAAAGCAGTGGCGACTCAGCCCGTAGCGTAACTTCGTTGACTCCAGAAAAGAAAAGTATTTATTGATAGCACTGATAAAGGAACCGAATATTGGCAGGTATTCATTTTTCAGCGACGTGACCTAGTTCCCAGTGTTTCTCGGGTGCAATAGGGACACCACAGTGTTCTGATATTAGCGGATGGTTGACGACACCGCTAAAAAGGACTCTGCCAACTTTAGTACACGAATAAACAAATTACGATTTTCTAATATTGCTAAAGCACTAAAATTCTAAAAACAAAAATATATTGACGACTTAAAACTGAAAGCAACGTGAAGACTTTCCTACTGAAATTGGCTATTCTCTAAGGCATTTTATTCCGCGCGGATTAACTTGAGTTCTTGAATAAAATTCTAAATTGCGGGCGAGACCACCTCCTTGTTTTTTTCTTTTTCGGCTCTGACAGATGATCTCTGAGACAGATAAATCATTGACACAGCTGGAAACAACACCTTAATATTAGGAAAACCTCGTACATTAAAATTAACAAACCTTGCCATTTTAGCGTTATACGTTATATCTTGCCTATAGAAGCGGAGATACAGGTCAGTGACTGAATGCTCTAGTTTTTACAGACGTTTCACCGGCAGGTAGTAATTTCTTGCATACCCGGTAAACAAGATTCGCGTAATGCATTACAAACACTTCCAAATTTACCAAGATACGTGTGATATATCCGCTTCGAAGCAAGATATTACGCGCAAATACTGTATGCTCTCTGCAGTAGTACCGTCTATCTGGTGAGCCGAAATTTAAAATTGACAAAAAAAAAAAATACGAGATACTCAATTGAACCTTTTGAATGGTACTTTTCTGAGGTGATCAGTTTTTAAGAGATGTAGTGCAAGGTGGTTATAAATAATAAATTTGCCGGTTTGTGGATAAAATCCATAAGTGTGACTATTCAAATTAAAGCGACGGAACAGTACGTTTCTGTGGTATCTGTTAATTATGCTGTACAAGGTGGTTCTATAACGTTTTTGTGAGGGAAATTTAGGGACTTTTTTTCTTGAATTTCAACT
This sequence comes from Cladopsammia gracilis, assembly GCA_022457155.1. Classification (NCBI taxonomy): domain Eukaryota; kingdom Metazoa; phylum Cnidaria; class Anthozoa; order Scleractinia; family Dendrophylliidae; genus Cladopsammia; species Cladopsammia gracilis. Next base: position 1,147,574 of record JAJGOT010000094.1, on the reverse strand, counting down.
GAGGATTCATCAAAATATGACCCGAGTCTTTCCGAAAAGCGAAACAAAGCTCTTTCGTTTGCGTGGGCGGGTGAAAAAGGACCGCATTTTCAGTCATTTCGTTAATTGTTGTTTTCACCCAATTTAAACTTTCTTTTGCATTTAACGGCCAATTCACGTCGTGCAAATGACATTGGAAGCTGCCCGAATAATTCATTGCCTTTCAAACGAACAAGAATACTTAAAAAAAAATTAATCACTTAGAAAAGAAAACTAGAGTAAAAAACATTAAACCGCGTCTTTTTGCACGGAAAATACTACTAAGACCCGGCAAAATTGAACCAGTGCATTAAATATTTACGGGCTTCTGTAGTATTTTATTTTTCCTAAAGCGATGGCGACTTGGTAATTTATGCCCACACAAGCGTTTGTATTAAATTTCTACTGTACCGCGGCCTATTTGCAATTTGAAATAGAGTTGTCTCACAGCAGTGTTAGACCGTCTGATTACCTTTTTTAAAGCGACTTTTGCAGAAAACCGCCGTTGTTTTGTCTATTTTTCTTTCGTGTTTGTCCGACATGTTAGCGACATAAACGACATAAAAAATAACAGTAGAAAGCAATATATTGAGCGTCGTGCGTAGTCGGATCTCTTTGTTTTGACATGCAAATTCGCTTTCACTGCAGCAAATATACTAAACTAAACGGACGGCAGTCGCTTTTGGGCTTAAAAGGTGTTAACACATTTCGGGAACGATTTAGACGCTTTAAATTTCGGTAAAAACCTAGCTTCAATTTCTAAAATTAATTCAGAAAAAAGCATTATTGTTTTTTTCACGGTAATAAACTTTAAAATGTGGCGTGGTATAGTCTGTTATATTTTTCGTTCAACCAAATTATTACTCGTCATAAAAAAAGGTCCATTTGAAGATCCATCAAAAGGCACGACAACAAATTACATAAAAGTTATCTTAGCTGTGAAAGCAAAAAGGCGTGATGCGTTTATTTCGTTTGAAGCTTCCCCTGGTTGAATAGGAAACAACGAGCATTCAACATTGAATCAGGGAGTCTTTGAAAACACGAGCAGATGTTCCGTTGAAAGGAAAACTGCCGCATCTTGGAATCGGAAGGGACCCAGTTGCGCGTGCGCGGCGCAAAAAGCAATTATTTACCTTTTGGCAAAACCAGCCTGAATTGAACATTCAAAATCTACATCCCCTTCGCTTTTTCTCTAGTCTTGGAAATATGCAATCTCCGAAGGAGTCGCCACCGGATCAGAATTTACCGGCTGTCGTGGAACTAAACGTAGGTGGGCAATTGTACACAACTTCGCTGCCAACGCTTCTTAAAGATCCCGACTCGGTGCTTAGCGCGATGTTCAGTGGCAAACAGAAAATCCCTCGAGACTCTCGCGGCCGGTTCTTCATCGATCGCGACGGCATGCTATTCGATACATACTAGACTACCTTCGCAACTCTAAGCTGTCACTGCCGGAGAATTTCAACGAGAGAGACCGACTGCTCGCCGAAGCAGAGTTTTTTAGGCTGAAGGGGATAATTAAAGCTCTACAACGCGAACACGAACGAGTCAAAACGGGCAGTCGCGATATAAATAGCAAGCCATCTGGATTTCTGTCCATTGGGGTTCGTGGGACGTACGCGTTTGGACGCGATGGGGTGGCTGATGTGAAATTTCGCAAGTTGCAGCGGATTTTAGTTTGTGGCAACGTGGCGCTGGCGAGAGAAGTGTTCGGTGAGTGGCTGAACGAGACGAGAGACCCAGACCGCGACGACGCAGTTCATAGGTACACAAACCGGTTTTATCTGAAGCACAACTATCTGGAAAAGGCCTTCGACCAGTTGCATGACAGAGGGTTCAAGCTTATCACCAGCTCCGCCGGCGGCGCTGGTTACGACCCAGAAAGCGAGGAAACCAAATGGAATCACTTCAATGATTATGTGTTCTTTAGACAGTAATTATTCCATTCTTGTGTTTGGTGTTTGTACTTTTCACAGTTGAGATCGATCGTATAGAAGGCGCCGGCTTCGTGGACATTTCTCTGTTGTGCCGATGGTTTTCTGGCAAATCGATTTTAGAAAAAAGAAAAGGAAAAAAGAAACACTGGGCGTGCATGGCCTTGTTGAAGGATATTAAAGTGGACGTGTCTTGAATGTTTGCAAAGAAAGACTTCAATAATATGCTTTCTATTTTTTATGAAGAGTAAAAAATACATTATTTTTAGGAGACCTATACGATACTGATCGCTCACAGGCTCTAAGAAACGTTTCCTTTTTTTTTTGTTTATTCGTAGTTTTATATTGAAATTACGACGTAAGGAATTCAGACTAGATATTTCGCGTTACGTAAATTTACTTTTTTGGGTCGCTTGTAGGATAAACAAATGTACAATAGATAAGATTCTTTTCAAGAACAATTGTTTTGTGATGATCGATTTAGCAAACTCAACATGAATCTTGATGCTTTCAAAGGATTTACATGATAGGACAATCAAACGCCCCAAAGATGTTAAAAAATAGAGAGAAATGGCATCGAGAAATCTATGGAAACTATTCAGACACAAATATAGAAATAAAAAAGAGAAAGAGGTTGATAATTTTAATTATAACTAACAAAGATATACAAATGAAATTTATGGTCTTAGAAAAGCCTTGCTATTGATACCAATATACAGAAAGAAATTAAGGTTATAATTTATGAATTACAAAAATATATCTACAAATTGATCTGTGACATGTAAATGTAAATAATACAGCGTTTGTAAATTGTCGCTGTTGAACTGCTTTCAAATTCATAAAGTTTGATGATAAACTTTTCGAACCCTTCTGCAGTTTTCAAGGTTGGTACATGGCTAACATTATTATTTTGATGAAGACGAGAAATATAGAAAGCTTGCTGAACTTGAAATAAACTCTCTGTCTCTTTAATTTTAAAAGGGATTACACGCAGGAAAGACAACATTGAGTGACCACAGCTCGACTGATTAGTAGGGGCTTACTAAATATACCGACGAAAAAGTGGCGACGGCGATTAGTCCCCCGGGGGGAGGGGGGTGGGGGGACTCGCATATAAAAATGACGAAAATTTTCGAAAAACACCCTAAAAGGTACCAGAATCTTGTCGAATGGGCGTTGTTCAAATGAATTTTTACCCGGCCTGAGAGGTACCAAATCTAAAACGCGATAATTCTAACGGTGATCATTTAAAATTTTAGCACCCTAAGCGGTGCCAATCTACAAATTTTGACCCCTAAAGGGTACGACGAGCACCCGGTCATTTTTGTACCCCCCGCCCGGATTATTCGCCACATAAATGAATGCACTGCATTGATAATTTCCCTTTTTGTACTCTGTAAACGATTAACGCGACAGAAAAGATAACAACGCCTTCTCTTAAAATTAACTACTGACTGAAGATAAATTTAATTTGCCCAAACTTAATTTACAACAAAATCAACACTGATAAGCAAGTCCTACAACGAAACCAATAAATATTTAAGCAAAAGAAGGAAAAAAAAAAAGAAAAACAACAACTCAAATGTTTTGGACCATTACTAAACAGCCGACAAAACCTTTTGATTAAGTGTGTACATTTTAATGGCTTTCTATTGAAATAAGCGGGGTTTTTTTTTTTTCATCGCAATTCATGGTTTCCTCGATACGAAGCATGTTCAGGATATCGATAATGTTCATTGTGTCAATTTTCATTGCTGCATGGATTCATTGAAAGCTTTCAATTCATCCTAATTGCAGTCTAGCGTAAATGAATTACTTTCACTGATGGTTTCTTCTATAGTGAATAATAAGCGTGGATCCTGGCTGTTAAATGCGAGAAAACAGGTGCTTACTATTACCGGATATAAATTTCGCTGACGTAGAAAGACCGTTCATGGGACCGAAAAAGAATTAGTCGATGCGTTACATGTGTTTCAAACCAGGCCATGTACCCTCTTCAAATCAACCGAGAACGAGAGAACTTGATTCTTTAATTCATCTTCGAGCATTTTTTTTTTCGGGAGACAACTGGCGCATCAGTCTAACGACCACTTTTCCCTTTTTGTCTGGGATTTGTTTTAAGGTTGTTGCTGCTGTGGAGCGAGCTTTCGCTCTCGTCGCAATTGCTGCGCCCCGCTGTTCTGAATTTTCAAGGTCCACCGGACCCCTGGGAAGACAATATTTTAACGAAACAACGCGGCGGCAGAGACCAGGCTCGAACCACGGACTTTCAGGTTGAAAGAGAAAGACAGAGACCAGCTTGTGATTATCTTGATGGGCATAAATTAATATTTTGCGGTACAGAGAACCGGGTACTAGTGTAGTGCGCAGGGGCTCACGGTTAACGAGTTTGAAAACGAGTCCGTTGATAGATTTGTGTCATTCTGCGGTCAGCCTCGCCGCGTCAATTACTTACCAAACAAGTTAAATTTCTATTTTTTTTTTGTCAAGTTAAGTCTCGTTTATTGTATTACCTTAAGACTTATTATCGATATGTTTAGGCGCCCTAAAGGTAGCACCACTGCATAGGTTGGGGTAGTCTCCCACGCAGTCGTTATTAGGGCCCGTCACGCAACGCTCCTCCCCAGGAGCGTTGCGTGACGAGCCCTAATAACGGCTGCGTAGGAGACTAAGGTCGGGGGTACACGGTCCCCATTTTTCCCCAATAGTTGTCGTTTGGGGGGTTACGTGTCCGATTCTGGTGCGTTTAGATTTATTGTAATATTGTAGTGCTTTTTCAATCAATAAAATGTATTGTGAGCCTGGCTGACCAACACCCCACGCCTCTTAGCCTTGTGTGTTTGTTGGGCTGTGTCGTGGAGGCAAAATGTATTTTATGTGCATAAAGTTTATCAACAAAGATTCGATCGCTATTGCTTTTTACGCTGGCCAATTTACCTTGTCAACTGATTTGATAAAATTAAATTTTTGACGCTATATTCCCTGAGATAGGCGTAACCATAAAACTTGTAGAGAAAATTGTGGCTTGTTACTGACAAAATCGTAAACTTAAAATTGTAAAATTAACACATATCGAGAATTGAAAAGGCGCCCTTGTGTCCACACACTAGGGGACATGTCGCGGGAACATAAAACAAAGACAAGCCCCTTCGTATGCACAGCAAAGGCACATGTTGCTGGGACAGCAACACACAAAGCGGTTGCACACAAAGCGGATTGAGGTATAAAAATCACAGAAATCACTGAGAGCGCCTGCTACTGAAACCTCATGGGATAATCAATGGCGCGTTTTTATTGGTACATACATACATACATACATACATACATACATACATAAACTTTATTAAAGTGTCAAGGTATTTAGCTAAAAGCTAATTGTGGACACTATGAATAATTAATATGTATACAATTCTAGTATATGTAAAAAAGATATTAAAAAATATAGTCTTAGAATATAATTAATATATAGCTAATTAAGGATACTATAAATAGATAATATGAATACAATTCAAATATATGTAAAAATGAATACAATTAAAAAATGCATACAATTCAAATATATGTAAAAATATTAAAAATATTAAAAAATGGTTCATTTCTATTTTGTAGCGGAGACAGTTTGCAAGAGCAGTGCACACGATGCGACAACGAAATGGGGGTCAATTTGTCCCCGCTTCATGACGCACGAATTCAAACCAGCTGAATTTCATGCAACATGTTGCGGGGACAAAATTATGTCCCCGCAACAGAACTTTTTCGCAAAAACGGGGATGCCACAGGAGGAAAACTGTCGCTGCAACATGTCCCCACTTCATGTCCCCGCAACATGTGCCCTAGTAACCCTAGTGTATGCCGGCCTTTAAAACAAAAAATGCGCCGGTGAAAAAATAAAATGGTATATTTATTACTAGGAAAAAAACGAATAATGTTTAATTAATGACATCAAACCTAAGTTGCTAATTAAACAAACATAAAATGATATTTACAAAGTACAGTATATTGAATTTTTACTGCACTAAAATGACCCGGCTTGTTAACGTTAACTTATTGAACAGCTTACTTCCAACTGCACCTTTTGTTTTGAAGACAATAAATTGCAAATTATTTTCATTGAAAATTATTTCTTTAATTTTAAAGTTGCACGCAACATACCTTTTAAAACATGCTTCATGACTTGATGTTTTTTGTGAGAATCCAATATCTTCCACAATTTCTGCAGATGCCACATTGCAAACTGAAAAATAGATGAAGAAAAGCAACTCATTAACAAATATGGGAGATAAATTGTTTAAATCTATCAAGCCAATGCTTACATGTATATTCGGTGACCAGAGTGTTACTTCTCCACTGTGAATGAGATGCTACATGTAGATCTTTGGAATGTGACTCAGTCCTGTCTCTGGATGGAACATACGGGATTTGAGAAGGGATGCTCTGCACAATGGGGCCCCTGGATTGTGGTAGCCTGATTCCCAGACCCAAGCTAAAAAATATGGCCACCTCAATCATGCACATGTACAAGCATGCTGCAGCCAGTTTGTGGTGGCGACAGTTCTAACCTGATTCTCAGCCAGTCCCAGGTCTCCCTGTTTGATTTCCATTTAGAGAAAATTCAATTGAAACTAAGAAAAATGTACATATCAAATTGGGGCCTGGTCGCACTGGGGAAATTTTGATCAAAATTGTGTTTGTTTAAGATACAAATCTGTCATCACATCAAGTTTTCTCATGCCACTGGTGTTTCGCAAATTTGAAAACAATTGGAAACTCCAGCTAAACTTCAAAGATGCCGTAGTGTATGGGTGGGGCAGGCCGATTTTGAAAAAGTAGGGGAAAACAAAAGAAATCTCTTCCGGAGGAACATGCTTTTTGTGGAGTGATTTTGTTTTTATGTCATTACGCATGTTTTCGACAGCATAGATGGACAGTGCGACCCTAAAATGTTCTCAAATTTTTGGAACTTCCGTTTGCTGTTTCAAATTTTTGCATGGGCTAATTTTTGTTTTTGACTGTAGTGCGACCAGGCCCTTGTCCAACAAAATAAGTGGGTGTCCTTAAGCAGGTTTAGGTGTATGAAGATAAATATAAGAACACAAAAACATGAAGAGCACTCTACACACTGTATATTTATTTTATACTACAATTTAATTAGTGTCATACAAATTCAATACTTTGGTTATAAGGTGCATGTATTATAATGTTCCATAGAGTACTGTAAATAGTGTTTTTATCTCCTGTAAGTTAATGTTTAACTTACAGGAGTTTATGTGGGCTAACATGTTCTTCTTTTTTGACAACTATTAATATTTGTGAGGATTTATGAGAAAAATGTTTTAGCCTAATAAATTATTAATGTATTATTAATACGAATTCAACATCATTTTAGATGATTGTCGCAAGTGGGTGGATCTATACAAGTATATACATGTAATTATATTGCACAGTTGTCAGAATTCAGGACTAGAGACCAAATTTGGTTTTACTAGTAAAGTGGCTGGCAATGTTAAATTAATTTTTACCTTGCCAAAATAAAATTGCTGGACTACATTATAGTCTGTTATATTGCCTCCTCGTGCAATATCAAATTAATTTTGCACGAACTACAGGACTGTTGCTATTTTATTAAACAGAAAGGGAAGTGAAGAAAGTTATTTCAAAATTTGAAATAGGCTGTTTATGCCCCCAGCCATTCAATTGTTGATGTTAACAGTCCTGTCTAAATCAAACTATAATTATAGTAATTGGACTGAGTGGAGTACAATTCAGGGAGTAATCAGGCGAGTAATTTAAATCGGCTGAGCGTGTACAGCACGAGGATGATTTGAAATTGTGAGATTCTATCACTACTTAATTGTATTAATAACAAAATTTCAGATTAAAAAGTCTATGCTGACTTTTTATTCAAAACATCACAGATATTTTCTATCATTTCAGAAAGCAGGAGGAAAACAGCAAAAAGAACCCATTTAAGTGCACCTGATTGACGGACGTGCAACATTGATGCCAATTACAGCTATCCAATTCCAAAAAGTTGTAATTGGATACATGTAACTTTAATTGGAGACCCACATGAATGCACGCCAAATATGTAAGAAATAGGCATGCAGATGACCAATCACTTATTGAGAGTTTTGTTTTTCTTTTGATTTGATTATGAAAGATAATTATAGTCTCATCCCCAGCAAAAGTCAAACACTAAAGACAGATGATCCGAAGGATACTGAAAACAAGGCAGACGATTGACAGGTACACTGTCTCTATCTGGGACCTTTAAACATCCTGTTACACTGAGGTTTGGAGTGTACCATACAAAGTCTATAGTGTGTTCAACTTCTTTATCAGGGCGAATCTTCCATGTTGTGAATTCAGGATTGTTTCCCGTTGCGCTAACATATGCATTTTTCATGCACAAATATTGATTCTCCTCCATCAGTTGACAAACAGGTTCTGTTGGCTCAGCATTGAAGTCGCCGAAAATTAATACAGACTTATCATCGCCAAGAGATTCTGAAACAGATTTCAGTAGTTCATTTCCTTGGCTGTATCGCAATTCTTCAAACCCTTCTTTGGCCTTCAAATGAGTAACAGCACAGCAAAGTGTCCTGCCTTGCACTCTATCAAATAAATTTACAATTAATGCAACTTGACTTGTCAAAATCCCATTAGAGTCTTTTAGTACTACATCTTTGTGGTCAACAAGAGAGAATCGCTCTGCATCGTAAAACAAAGCACAACCATCAGGGCCTGAGTTGTTAGGGAACTTGAGGCAGGGAGAGTCTTTCTTGGCTGCAAATAATCCCTTGTATCCAAGTTTGCTGAGTGAGGGCAAGTAATAGTCTTCATAATGGTCGACTTCTTCTAATGCTATGATGTCTGGATCATACAATAAAATTTCTTGAAGTGATCGCAGTTTTCTGTTGGACCATTGAAGAGAATCTGATGGACATTTGACAAAATTTTGAGTTGGGCTTGAAGCACTTAAAGCTGAAAGAAAAAAGAAGTATGGTTAAACAGTTGAACCACTCCTTATGGACACCTCCACAATACAGACACCTCTCTATTATGGACAAAATCCATACCTGTACAATACAAACACCTCCATAATAAATAGACACCTCCATAATTCTTGGCTTGCACTTATGTCATATCATGTCATATCAAAATTCAGAGGCATTAAGAAATGGATTTTGATTTCAAAATGTTTATGGAATTGTAGAGAGTTTAAAACTACACATTTGGGCCAAATTTTGAAGTGCCAGATCATTTCATTCAAGAGTTATAGGCCAAATAGACATTTTTAGTAAAAATGTATGTAGCAGCAATTTTGGTGTACATGTACCACTTTGGTAAAATCGATATTTTTTCTTTGAGTTAAATTCAACAAAAGAATGATAAGTGAAGATGAACATGCTGTGTGTGTACAATATTCTGGACATCCACTCCATAAAATCCAAAATACACAAAGTAAACAGCAGTCATCACAGAACTCTCTGCATAATTAATCTTAACAATAACAAAAGACAGTTTTGATTGGCATTGGTCTTCTGCACACCTTTTTCTTACGTAATTGGCACACGGTCACATGGGTGTTCAATTACAGCTGTCTAATTATAACCTTTTTGTAATCGGATACCTGTAATTGGACAGTTACATTATACACATCAATCAGGTGTACTTAAATGTTTTTTTTTTTGCTCCTTCTCTAGTGGTTTCAAATTGGTAGAAAATATCCTTGACATTTTTATAAGAGTAAAGTTCATATAGATTTTTTTAATCTCAAATTTTGTTATTGATGCGATTAATTAGTAATTGGATTTTGTGTCATACAATTCAGAGTAATCGTGCTAGTAATGTCAAATTGTCCTCGTGCTATGCACTCGGCCGATTTGAAATTACTCATCAGATTACTCTCTGAATTTTACTCAACTCAATCCAATAAAACTATTGCTAAGCATTGGATTGTGTAGAAGCCTTACCAGTTATTTTACCGATCCACCTTATATGTAAGTTGTAAATTAATAATGCCTTTGAGTAATCAACAGGGTATCCAGTCCCCTCGCCACCAGGGAGTTTCGCCACCAACGAACTCGCCACCAAGAGAAAAGTCACCTCGCCACCATGCTTTAACACTGAACAACAAACAGAAGAATCGAATCATGTCCTCATAAACCAAAACTTATTAAACTATCTTGCATACTATCAGAACGTTCTGTTGACAATGCATCGTACAACAAAACATCAGGTTACTTTGTCAGCTGCGTATCTCAAGAAACATACTTTATAGGTTGAAACGTTCGCATGACGGCGGGTGAAACGAGAAGAAACAAACACTCACGCACACTCAATGCTACTACTACTCACTAGTAGTAGTAGCATTCATTTATACATATAATTTGCAACATAATAGACGAGTTTTCACAACTTGCACAGCCATCTATGTCAAAGACAAACAAAGAATCAAACAAAGAAGTTCTTACCGCTCGCGAAACAAGCGCGAAGAAAAATAAACAGCTACGCGTGTATCCACGGCTCCACGATCGTGATGTGACGGCACAACGATTCCGGCACAAAATATTAAATAAAGGCACTCTTCATATTCTAATCAAACAGCTACTTATTGGTGACGAATTGGCAGCAAGGCGGCGACTACCTTAGTGGCGAGGTGACTTTTCTCTTGGTGGCGACTTCGTTGGTGGCGAAACTCCCTGGTGGCGAGGTGACCGTGGTGATTCTAAGTCAACTGCAGGTGTATTGCAAATGTATATCTACCAAGCTCCTTCAGTTCCATCATAAAGTGAGGAACGCTTAAAATTAAATTTATCAGTTTGTTTCAAAACGATTTCCATATAACCTAATACGCAATCATGCAGCCAATCCCATTCTCTTTAAACACATGCGCTTAGTAAACATAAGTTACATGTAACATGTAATACAGTGAACAGTGTATGTAAGATAATTTAGATACAAATATACGGGGTTGTGTGGGTATCTTTTAGCCCTTATGTCTCCCGATCCCTCGATCCTCTAACACGAAAAAAGCCTAAAAAGCCTAAATCTTTTGATCATAGAAAAGACCAGAAAGCTTAATATAAACCCTGGCCTAGTACAAGGATCTCAAAGTTGTCAAAGTTGTTACCGTCAGCGAGGACATTCCACTGCATGACACGGAATTCAGACGTTTTTCTATCTGAAAATTTATCTTCGCTCTCACAGCTGATAAAACTCCTTTTCAGTAACGGGGGGAATTTCTCAAGAGCACCTTCCAGTCGATTCAGGGCTTCTTTTCGCGCAAAAAGCATTCCAGAACCTACTGAAGAACCTTCCGCCATTTTGTCTCTAACAAAAGACCGCTGACGGGTTGTGTCGACGGGCGGCCTCGCTGGTTTTCTGATGGGCGTGAATCGTCCGTGAATCGTCCGTGAATCGTTCGTGTTCGTGAGTACTCGTGCGATCTTTTCATTGGTTAATAAGAGTCGGAACACTTCGAGGATTTTTTCGAGGACCAGCGGGGGTTGCCCTGAGGGCAGGGGGCCCCCGAGGGAACAAAATGGAGCTCAGATTGGCTCAGATTACGGCAAGGGACAAAGATGAATCTCGTGATCAAGTTTGGCGCGGCTCCGAGTTATTTTTAGGAGTATAAAACGACCGTTTGCGTTATCTTGATTCATTTTCGCAATAACAGTCCCTACTAAATTTGCTCTGAACCGTCTTCTAGCGATTTACATTTAAATATTACATAACCTATAGTATGCCGTCGAAGACATCGAACGGATGTTGTGGTTGCTGCAGTAGAAGAGCATTGATCATTTGCTTTGCTGTCACTGGAGTGGTTCTTCTTGTTCTGGGGTTGGTGTTTAGTGTCGGTGGAGTGTTCTCAAACATCATCAATGAAAAAGTCGACGAGGTAAGTTCTTAAAATCACTTTGAAATAACGGGAGAGAAATCGAATGGTACCTCTTTGTTTCGTGAACTTTTGTATTGTCATGATATAAGCTTATGCATGTACATGGTACATGTAGCTTAAGCTTAACTTTATTAAAGAAATCGACAAAAGAAACCCAAGCTGTAGGTTTCGTGAAGTCGCTTTGAAAATCAAATGTGTACTGAGTTTGTTAAGAAAGTCTACAGTGGTTTTTGTTTTTACCAAAGGCCATAACATAATAACTTAAGTTTGCATGTTGAATCCAGCAAGCTAAAAGCTCCTGAATCTTCCTACAGGTGTAGCTGCAATGTGCATGTAAGCTTATTACAAAATCATGCAAGAACATATTCTACATGTACTGTTTTAAGTTGACTTTATACCCAACACGATTCAACACCAACTAAATTAGTTAGTGATTATACACATTTAAGCTTTTTAATATGAAAATGTTTATTTGATGTGTTCCATAGGTCAGTGTACTATTGTGTAGTTCCAGAAAAAGTCCATACCCACCCCATGGAAGGTCATTGGAAAAAAAATAAACATTTTAGAAGCAAAGTATGAAGCTAAACTGGAATTTCCTCGGGGGACAGGTGTGCTAAACAAAAAAACCTTCCGTGGGGGGAGTATGGATTTTTTCTGAAACTACACATTAAGCTTAAATGATTATTGTGTCAAAATTTTATCTTTGTTTATTTTCCAAGAAAAGCTGTTGCAAAAATCTTATTTTGAACGCATTTAAGGTTTCATATAGAATTGTTTGTATTGCATAACACAAAAACTTGTAATGGCAAATACAATGTGGTTGAGCATATTACCAAGCTTATGCATTATTATTATATACGGTATGCACATCGATCTGTGAGACTGACAGAAATTTGAACATGTAATAATATTAATAAAAATAATAATCTTTATACAGGGTGCATTCATCATGAACATGGTTTTCAGAACAGCCCTGTTAAAAGAAAGAAATATGGTTTTACAAACAACAAAACAATACTGATAAAAAGCTAAAAATCACATACTGCCTAATGTGACTGACTGAACACAACTTAATGGACAATGAATTGGTGATTGCTGAACACTACTTACACACAAATCACAGAATGTGTGGTTCCAAGAAATATCCATACCCCCACGGAAGGTCATTGGAAACGTGACATACAGCCCCCTGAAGAGTCTCTTGACAGAGAAAATTTGCAGAAAAAGCATTCATTGATTAGTGCAGTCATTCGATTCAAAGGTGAAAAATCATAGGAAATAAGAAGACTAGCGCAGCGGCAAACAAACAATAAGCGAAAACCGAAAACAACCAAACGAAATGTTCAGGCAAAGAAGACCACTGAGGAAAACCAGACAAGTGAAAACCCGGTTGATCAGATTGATCCGAAACACACGCTGGTATCAGCAATGAATTCTTGCGAGTAAGCTATTCTTTCATAATTGGACTTTTTCTGTTTCTTCGCAGTTTAATTCACTTGCATCTTTGCAATTCTGCTAACCGCAAATTCCCACATTAGGTTTGATGGCGAATTCTTTGCAAGAAATTTGGAACAAAGCACAGATGACTGAGTTAGACATGGAAAACCGCCATGGAGAATAAGATATTTACTTTGCCCTAGCCTTACCCCAAGGTTATTTTTCTTTTTTAGAAAGTTTCATGGAGCAGAAGTACAACTGAGTTTAGTAGCAGCCATGTATGAAATGAGAATTATGTGCTCCAGACTGCGATGTAAACAAAATATGCAAATAGCTCGTAATTTGAGGTCCTGGATGAAATTTTTAGCTGGAAAATCACAACAGGCCGATGGACTCGTAAATAGGATTATTGGATTATCACACCCATAGCTACCTATTAACTATTCCTTAAAACTCTTTTTTATAAAGAATATCTCGTGTTCTTTTAATGATTTTGCAAAAATTCTTTCAATAATTTTTAGATTGATGTTCTTTACAGAAATCAAAAAATCTAAAATAATGGAATGGGACCTGTGAATAAAGGTTAACAGTAACCTTAACAATACACTGACGAAAATTACACTAACTTGGCTTGAGTCTCAACATCTGATATGTGACCTCTCACTCGAAAATGTACACTAACGGCTTTCCGGTTTTTGAGGTTTTTTCTTGAGTCATCTGTTCAGAAAAAACGGCTTTTGCATAATTCAGTCAGAAAAGTCTTCACCCATTTGAACGGCTACAGTCATCTGTTCCAATGGCCAGAGTTGTCCGTTTAGGATTCAGTCAGTGAGGTTTTTATTTCTCATCAGTGACGAAGAATCTACAAAGATGCGCTTGTGTAAACAAATGTCGCACAACAAAAATATAGCTCGTAATGCTATCTGTTGAAGCCGTTCACTTGCCGTTTATCAGCTAAAATTTGGCCAGCAAAGCTACAATTCAAGGATAAACACAGAATTCTAAGAAGCGCCGGTGGTCTGTATTCAGATTTCAAATTACCCTTTTGACACATGCAGATTTGGTGCACTTTTTACCGACAACTGCGTACGCCGTACGACAAACTTAAAAGGGGCTAAATTTGTTTTTCTGCTGTCTTTAACTTTGATTAATTATTCTATTTACTTTAATTCAAGATTTATTTAAACAATTAGTAAACATGAAGTTCAGAAAGAATTTTATACATGAATTTTGAGTGACTAATGCACTTGGGACTACGGGCCGTTTGTTTACATTAATGTTAAGAAACCATGTTCATCATTCTCTGGCCTTCAAGTCAAAGCAGACAAACAGATGGTTTCATGGTCCTTACAATGTAATAAAGTACTCAATAAAGGTAAACAGCAAGCATGCAAGTTACTTAATTTAGAAAAAATTAATTTCTTCAGCCGTTCATATAAAGCCGTTCACCACAAGCCGTTCCAAATAATTCTTTAGCTGTTCAGCCAATGTCTTTTAAACAGTTGTGCAAACAAACCAGCAAATCCTTTTCAAAAGCACTGCCAGGACAACGCGCCCTTCTGTCAAATTGATTGATACAGCGAGGCTATTGTTGCATTACCTAGAGCTGTCACGATGTTTTGTAAGCCGTATGCAAATGTGGACGCCGGCAAGGAGTCGCAGTCATGCTTCAATGAGTTCAACTGAGTTCGCTTGCAGTTAGCTTGTTTTGTTTTGCTCTTTGAGTATTTTTGTTATTCAGTCATTTTAATATAGCTAGTCTGCATTGAGCGTTGCAGCCAGTAAATTTTCCATCTGCCATGCAGGCATGAATTTTTGTCTTCTTGCGTTCAGCCAGGATTCATGGCTGTTCTTTCAAAACTTTACGTGAGCCGTTCAGCCGTTCCTGGCTATCCGTCCAAAACTTTCAATAGCTGTTCAGCCGTTCATAGCTCTCCGTTCAAAATTTTTCATAAGCCGTTCAACCGTTTGTGGCTATCCGTTCGGAATAATTATCAAGCCGTTCACCCATTCAAGGCCATCCGTTCGAAATTTTTTATGAGCCGTTCATCCGTTCATGGCCATCCGTTGAGAATAATTCATAAGCCATTCAGCCGTTCAGGTTCAGCCGTTTAAATGGCTTGGTAAGCCGTCTCTAACCCATTCGATAGTTGTGCATTTTACCCATTTAATGGAAAGTCGTTAGTGTATGTTTTCACAAGAGAGGTGGCATATCATTATGGCAAAACTTATGACCATTGACAGCAATACCCAGGCATTAAAATACTATATACTATCAACTGATAGTTTACAATAATAATTATTATGAACATGACTTTTGCTCAGGTTGCCTCAACATCAGTCATTGTCAGTAGCAACAGTTTGTTTTAAAATTACATTGTTCATTAACCCAGACGATCACATTCAACAGAGTACATGTACTGATACTTCTATATGTTCAAACCATTTACAATATTAATGGATTAAGGTGTAAATACATGTATTTCCTTTGTGGGATGTTTTTGTTGCAATATTTATCATTTGATTGAAATCACCCACACACGGCTGGTTTGAAAAATTTTTAAACCAGAGAAAAAATTTGAACCACAAAAGGTGCATAACCTTTTCTTCTTATTTGGTTACACTGTAATACTGTAAGAGCTCTGTGAAGGCCATTTCTATACCAAGACCACCCCCCCTCCCCTCGATCTCCTCCCACACCCCCATCCATTCAACCTACAAGATGCATATTGGACTGATGAAACTTCATTTTTCTTTCAGAATGTTGAATTGAAACCTGGTAGTTTAGTGTATGATGAATGGACGAATGCATCTACTCCAATTTACATGCAGTACTTTGTTTTTAATGTAACAAATCCAGATGAAATAACTAAAGGAGCAACTCCCAATGTAACACAGATTGGACCCTACTCATACAGGTACTTCTAAAAAATAGGAAATGTAATAAAAGTTATTTTTACTAGTCAAGATCAATTTCTCAAAATGAGATACATGTTGACTGAAATACAATATACACTGTACAGTTTATTACCTTGTTATAGGAAAATTTGCGTTTCTTTTAGTCGTGTTAATTTCTAGGAATGTTATTTTCTGTGATCTTCATTAAATGGAGTGTTAATAATTATTTTTTGCAACATTACTTTCTATCATTTTATCCCAAATTTGTTAGCTTCAAATATATACAGTACCTACTTAAATCTTGAACAGTTACACATGAAATTACAGGGCATCTGACAGATGTGGTGGTGTGAATCTACAAAATTCTCTAATTTGGAGCATTTTTTGCATAAAACTGAAAAATTTGCCCAATATTAACAATAAAGTATCTTTGAATCTTCAAAAGAGATTGATTATTTTGAAGCAGTCTTTCTCTTAAACATCGACGAGAACACGCCACTTTGTTCACGAGCGATTTTAAACCTCCAGGTGTTCCATGCATCTGTTGGTGATGAACCTGGATACTAGTTTTGTGGTTGGCTTGGTTATACTGACGTTAACCAAGATGGCCGCTTGTTTAGACTCTTTTCTTTGGCTTTTTTCGTTCATAGGTTCCTTCATTGTTAAAAAAAAAATTCATAATGTCTGACAAAGATAGTGAGCACCGTTTTAATACAGGTATTTTGACGTTCGTGCATTACAGAAAAATTTAACTATTCTTCTTTTTAGCACAAAAAGTGGGGACGGGAGCGCAAAAAAGTGGTGGGGCTGCGGCCCTATCAGCCCCTCCTCCTCCGCGGTCCCTGAAGGCCCAATTACATGTATGACTTTAAATTTCCGCATAATCGGGGCATTTTCCTGCATAATATGCCCTCAAATTTCCGCATATTTTTTAAAAAAATTTCCGCATCCTATCAGATGCCCTGTAATTAAAGTTCATTCTGGCCCAGGCAGGAATGGTCTTTTAGTGCATGGTTTACTGTCAGTTCTGACAAATACAATTATAAAAGCCAACCACCTCACAGCCCACTGGGCTTAATTATGTACTGCACACTATATGGTACAATTTATTATTAATTGCAGAGAACTGAGATCAAATGAGGTACTCAACTGGACGAGTGACAAAAGTATCGTAACTTTCATGCCAAACAGAACATACATTTTTGATCCGGAGACATCTTGTGCTGGCTGCGATGACAAGAATGACAGTTTTGTTACAGTCAACATCCCACTATTGGTAAGGAGAAAAGAAGTAGTTCTGGTTGTTTTAGTCTGTGTACATGACAGTAAAATGTATGTTTAATTGCTGCCAAATTGCAATGGTCAAATGTCATGAAGTTATACACCAGCCTGTATTATTAAATTTTAGAAAGAACATTATTTGATTCTTTCTTTGTTTGTTTGTGTTTTTTTTTTTGCAGACCGTTGCATTATGGTTAAAGAATACTAACTACAGAAGTAAGCACGGATTTTGCTTGATTGGACTGCAGGTTGAGGCTAATAAATATAAAGTCAAATTGTTTCAAAGGAAAACAGTGTTTGAGATTCTCTGGGGATATACAGACCCATTTCTTGAGTTTTTGAAAAACCCACCTTTTGGGTGCCCAGGCCAGAAAGGATTGTCATCCTTTGTTCAATTGCAGGTTTGTGACATCTCTCTAAACTAAACTACAATAAAAATATGATTGTTTTTCTTGCTGCAACTTGTTATGCAATAATGATGAAAAGAAGCATTCTTATTGGTTCCCTGAGTGGTTGAAATTTGTAATACAGACTGCAAAATTCATTTTATTGAACAAACGAAAATTGTTTACTATTAAGTACATGCACAATGTGGATTAGAAACATGTTTCCTTATGTCTGGTGGACAATTTTGGTTGAACTTTTGTAAAAGTGGCCTGATAAAGTGATGCAAGTATATGCTTACTTTGACGCACACGTTTGCGGCAGAGAATGGATGCATTAATACTTCAACAAAATTGTTTTGAATGTACTGGGGAATATTGGTTTTGTTCTTTTTTTTTCAAGTTTATAAACTTGCAAATATACAGTGTAGAACCTGACCAAATGAATATTTCTCCAGTACAGACCTCACATTAGTTCAATAACATCTACACTGTATACAGTACAGACTGCATGTAAAACATTGCAACAATTATAATTTTTATGTCTTGCAAAATAAACATGTACATGTACATGTTGTCTCTTTTTCCAGCAGCTCAAAAACCCAATGACAGTTTCCATACAGGGGGCCCACACAAACTGTGTGACCCTTGTTTGTATTTTTAAATTTAGAGGAAATATATGGGAACATCGAAAAGGTTCACTTATCATAATATGCTGTGATGAATATTTACATACAAGATCAAAATAAACATATTTTTACCTAAAATGTTGTGTGGTGTCATTCTGGTAGCTGAAAACGGCGAATTTTAGCGATTTGAAGGGTTTTGCATCGGACGTTTACCTGAGCGTATAGTAGAGAGACAAGGGAGGAAAGCTGGATTTTGGACCTCTCCAGCGCCAAGCCGATTTTCACTAAGAAATTCCCATTGCACAGATTCCAAACGCCACACCAGGTAAGCTGAAACCCAGAGGTTTCTTCTCGTAACATTACATTTAAAATCTGTCCAAAACTTGAAATGCTAGACCCCAAATAATATTGAGAAATCTAGCATTCAAAGCTCGAAAACACTGCGGCTGGTAAAATGTGTGCAAGCCTCCAACAGTCACGCCATTTGCTCCTTTCTGATTGGATGATAACAAACAATGACCTTTCATAAATTCGTCCCGCGGGAGGGGAAGCAACCAGCCTGGGGTGAAGCGAATGGCATCTTGCTGGGATCATTCCATCGCACGTCATTCGCTTCACCCTGGGATGGTAAGTGTAAAGTTTGTTGCTGATTATTTGCCCCTGCTTCCCCTCCCGCAGGACGAATTTATGAAAGGGCATTGTTTGTTATCATCCAATCAGAAAGGAGCAAACAGCATGACTGTTGTTGGCTTGCACACATTTTACCAGCCGCAGTGTTTTCGAGCTTCGAATGCTGGATTTCTCGATAATATTATTTGGGGTCTAGCGCTTTGAGTTTTGGACGGATTTTAAATGTAATGGTACGAGAAGAAACCTCTGGGTTTCAGCTTACCTGGTGCGGGGTTTGGAATCCGTACGATGGGAATTTCTTGGTGAAAATCGGCTCGGGGCTGGAGAGGTCCAAAATCCAGCTTTCCTCCCTTGTCTCTCTACTATACGCCCAGGTAAACGTCCGATGCAAAACCCTTCAGCTACAAGAATGACACCACACAATATTTCAGGTAAAAATACATTTATTTTGATCTTGTATGTAAATATTCATCGCAGTATATTAGGATAAGTGAACCTTTTCGATATTCCCATACATTTCCTATAAATTTAAAAATACCAGCAACGGTCACACAGTTTGTGTGGGCTCCCTGTGGTTTTCATTCCTTCAAACATTCTGGTTTGAATAAATTTCTGAAAGTCTGCAGCTGCAAAAATAATGGAACACAAAATATTTTAGTTATGCTTAGTTAAAAAAAAGATGTACTACATTTCTTCTTATTGCTGTTTGTCGATTGCTTTATATATGTACCGAACATGTACCTTCAATAATTATTTTAATTATTTGTTGTACATAAATGTCAATGTCTAATGTAAATGGTGTATGTGAAGTATAATATAATGTACCCAAATAGAACAATAAACAATTTTGAAATACAAAAAAAATGTACAATTATTTTGTTTCTTTTTAGTATAATAACACATATTATGGTATCAGTGCTGTTCATACTGGACAAGTAGACATCAGCAAACTAGAACAATTTACCATGTGGAGAGGAGAATCGTAAGTACTCACTGAAATTGTTTATATTTAAGAAATTATATGGCCCAGCTAGACTATGAGCAGTCCCTCATTACCAGCTCAGTCTGTCAAGCAAGAAACAAAAAAACATTGGCGAGCTGAAAATGGCTGTGCAAAAACCAGGGTTGAGACGGGTGCGTGGGAAAAGAGAGACTACAGACTAAGTCCAGACGAATTAACTTTCACGGTTGAGTGATTTTTCGGTATAAGATTTTCCTTCCTTGACATCCTGTCAATCTACATGTCATCGCAATGCAGGAGATCTCACCCAAAACCAAATCCCTTTTAGCACGAAGAGACTAAAAAAATTAATGCCATGTAAATGGTGACAGGCCTGCATGACTCCTACCTCATGTTTTTAATGCCATTTGCTCCTTGTACATGATTTGAACAAGTATTAAACTTGTACATTTAGTGTGTTATGGAGGATTTAGTGTTGACTGAGTACATGTAGTCTGAGTAAACCTTTAAAATGCCGCCTGCAACGGACAAGAGGCCAAGTCTGTGTCTGTTGTAGTTTCCTTAGTGTTTGCTTTTGAAGAATTTGACTTCTTTCACGTGTCCTTTGTTGCATGGCAGTTGGTTTGTTGTTTTGGCATGTTTAAATTTAACTTTTATTTTTTGGCATGTTGGTTTTTATGTAGGAAAGGTTTAAACTTCTTCAGTACCAAAGAACATGGTTCATCCTGCCAAGTGTTTCAGCATAATACTCAATAGAATATGTGCACTTTAATTGATTTTACCTTTCTCGTTCTAAATTAAAATTTAGAAAAACGTGGAAGCAGTGAACACAGCTTCTATCAGCAAGTGACTGTGCATGTGACAGCACATGTGCATGTCTTCATGCACCTCTGCATGTACACATGAACTCATTTGTTTGTTATTTTATTTTTCAAAAACGTTTAGCTGTTATACTTGAACTTGACCTCTGTCTTATTTTGCAGTCATTTAAATTGGTGGAGTGATAAATATGCAAACATGATTAATGGTACAGGTATGTTTGATATACGCTTAAGAATGGTTATTGTAATATTTTAAGTAATGATCCGCATAAGAAGGATAGCGCTGAACGGCAATGCACGATGGAATGTCAACTTTTTTCATTGTTACAACCAGTGATCTCATTGGCCTAGACTCAGAAACTGCTAAAAAGTTAAGGTTCAAGGTGCATTTTGTCTAATTTTTTTTTACTAGCTAGGTTTCAAGTAATTTGAGACCCAATCGCACAACATGCAATTTTTAAAAGATAAATTGTTTTGGGGGAACTTCATCAAAGAAGCAAAATTATTAGCTAATCTGCTATTCTGATTGGTTATAAGCACGAACATTTCCTAAAATTTAGCTGACGCAAATGGATTTTCTTTATTTTTATAATAAAATATAATTATTAGCCATCAGCTCCTCCTCTATTCTTGAAATCAAAGATATTCTATGTGGGAAAGAGCCAATACCGCAGAACAATCAAGAATAATGTGGAGCATTACTTAACTCTCAAGTAATATTGCCAGAGAGTAATTACCAGGAGTGACTTGTGATTGGTGGGGGGGGGGGGGAGGTAAATGGACTCGCTGGAGGGTTTAGAGGAACATATAATTTATGCCCCCCAGAAAATTGTGAATATTTAGGGCTGTCTGTAAGCTTTGAGGTACATTACTGGCTACATTAAGGGCACTACATGATAGCCCTCCTAGAAATATATAATGTGATATATTATATAGTATATTTAATATACTTATTAACCCATTGACACCTGAACCGCCCGTAACCGCCCGTACAAGACTCCACTGCTTTAAAAAAATTGTAACTTTCTCATTATCGTGCGAACATTGCCTTAACTAGCAGTTGTGAGCATGGACTAGAAAGTCTTTCAAATTGAGATACCCAATAAACACAAAAAGTCAGCGATTTTTGCAGAGTATCAGCATTTGAATTTGGACAATAACAAAATTACCGTTTTTAACGTCATAGAAAAACAACAAAAATCGCGTTTTTGCCTTTAGTTTTTTTTTTTTTAATTCAAATCATTGTGGCAAACCCAAAAGTCAACATTTACAGCAAAAGTCAGTCCTAGTCCTAGCTTAGCAGTGAATTTTTTTGCTCTTCTTCGTTGCTCGGGCCGAGCAACAGCTTCTTATTCTAGATCACCACCGCACTGCATGCTGGGAAATAACGTCCTCCACACATTTCATATTTTTACTAAGTCCACAGCCACTCCGACCCACCGTCGAAATTTTGTACTTGTTGTACGTGTTGTCCTGTGGTCGCAACTTTCAAAATAATTATGCCAGGATAGGTCAAGAAATTCATCCAGAGTCGAGTCCCAAAGCTACTTCGTTTTGTGGCGGCCATTTTTCCAGTTCAACGAGCATAACGCAATACAGTCGAACCTCCCGTAAGCGGACACCCCCGGGACCAAGGGTAAGTGTCCGCTTACGGGAGGTGTCCGCTTACGGGAGTTTGAAAAAAAAAATAGTGCACCAGAGGGCGATGCACCAGTGCATGTCTTTTAAAGCATCACAGGGTTGTTGGATGTTGCCTTTTTTATCACACATAAATTTGACACCAATTTAAAAACTACGGTTCAAGATTGAAAGACTTGCCGCTAAATAACAACAACAACAACAGTTTATTTTCATTCCCAATTACAAATGGTATTGCATCTAAAAACAAAAACAAAAGTATAAAATTAAATTAGCAAAATCGGTTAATTTACAATTCTTGTAACTAATGGTTCATTTCTTAAACATATGCACAGTACATATCTGTGAGCTCTCGCATTGCGTCACACGAACTGATGTAAGCCAGTAACATACTCAATCCGCCATGTTTCGGAGGTGAACAGAACAGAAGGGCCAAGAGGTACATATTTTGTGTGCATTACATGTAGTTATTTTCTAAAATGCAAAGACGGTGTCCTTATGTACATAAAAAGAAGCTATCCATGAGTATCTGCTTTGGCGGTTCCCTGACCTTAAGTTCTCTTAAAAATATCTGACACCTTGGAATCGAAATGACTAGTTACCTACATGAAACTGTACTGTTCAGACTCACACTTCACTTTTGTTTAGGTCAAGCATAATTAAAACCTTTAAAACCGAATTTATTTTGCTAGACATTTTCTAATATCGTTTACTGTCCGCTTACGGGAGGTTATTTTAGACTCTGTGGACCCCGAATAGGTGTTCGTGTCCGCTTACGGGAGGTGTCCGCTTACGGGAGGTTAAAAATGTAGTGTTGCAGAGGATAAATCGCCGGGACCGCGGTTTGGTGTCCGCTTAAGGGAGGTGTCCGCTTACGGGAGGTGTCCGTTAGTGGAGGTTCGACTGTATTGCGGTAAGCTTATGTTTTCACTCTGTCGCGGTTCAATATATTTTTTTAAATTAAACGTAAGGATTTTTGACAAACGCAAAAATAAAAATACAGTACGTCACTTTCATAATGTTCAGTCCGAAGAGAAGAAAGAAAAAAGAAGGGGAAAAAAAAGAAGGAACGGCCCGAGCGCGATTCGAACCTGGCCCTTTTGGCTGTAAATCCGCACTTTACACCGCTCGACCACCGCAACCACTGACTTGAAATCGGATAAATTTTATTACTTGAAGCTAGATAACCATCAAAGCGCGTGTCTCAGTTGAAAATTCGTTTTAGATCAATTTTAACGTTGCATTAAAGACTCCAAATGCGAAACATCTTTAAGCTTATTGTTGTTTATATTCGTTTACACCAATTTAGTTATTGTTATCACTGGATTCACGCTGTTCTTGTTACAAAACGCATTCGTAACAAAGCATTACGTCACTTAGTTTACAGCTGATGGAAGGAGTGAGCGAGTGAGTGACTCATTTGCATATCTGTCGCCGTTACCGACAACCCGTTCATTACGCATGCGCGTATATTCACGGGTTAAAAATGGCTGTGAAAGTACCAAAAATCGGAGAAACATGATATTGAAGTCTTTATTGAGAACGAGCGAAGCAAAATGCCAACGTCACAATGACGTTTCCAGTAAACTCGAGCCTTCAGTGTTTTAGAACAGCAGCACTTTCAATGGTAACTCCAAATTCCTATGGGGCGTGTGTATGCAGAAAATCAATCCAAAACGTAAAACTCCTCAGGTGTCAATGGGTTGAATAATATATTTAAATAATATATTTAATGGGATCTCAGGACAAAAATTTGCTCTTTCCCTTGTTCAAAGCATTTAATGACAAAGCCCCTGCAGGTGCCACCTTAATTTTAATCTACTGAGTTGACTGGTTATTCCCATATTTTGCATTAATGCTACATGTGTGTGGGGTACATATCCCTATATTTTTTACTGCTGTTGGTCATCAAATGTACTTAATTCAGCTCAGTTCAATTTGGGAAGACCTATTATCAAGTTTATTGTTTAATGGGATCCAATCAAACGATACCAACTTTATTATCAAGTCATAATTAGTCATCACAAGTGAAGCGTTTCCATACATGCCTTTCATTCATGATTTGTGTGCGATTAATTGTATATCTGAAATAGGATCAGGGCTCTCATTTAGAACTTGACATAACTTAATTTCATTCTGATTGTTGCTGGTTTTCAGATGGTACTCAGTTCTCACCCAGAGTGTCCAAAGATGATACTCTATATGCATATTCTCCTGAAATTTGTAGGTGTGTATGAAGCTTGCATTGCATCCAGATCCTGTAATACAAGCTAATTACCTTTGACCTTGACTGTGACATACATTCCCAGCTCACACCAGACTTTACAATGCAAGTTAATGATAATTAATAGTGTACAAAAAAAAAATGTCTGAGCATCAACCGTTTTTTTGTTTTTTTTTTTTTCATTTTTTTTGTGGCTACTGGTATGTAATACCAGTAGCTACATTGTCATCGGGTTGTAAGTAAGTAAGTAAGTAAGTAAGTAAGTCCGTAAGTCCGTAAGATGTAAGACCGGAAGTAATGTAATTTATGTTAGTTTCGACCGTGGAGTTCCTGAAAAAATGCTTCCATGAGTCACTTTGAAGGTTTTCCTGACCATGTGGCGAATTTTGAATCGTTCCATAAGCGTTTTCCCTCTGGAATCATTAGTAAAAATATTTATTGAGCGTGTAACAGCCGCCATCTTTGAGAAATGACGTCAATTCCTTAAATAAATAATTTTACAAGTTTTGTTAACGATTTGCTTTGCTAGCCCAGTGGATTGTTTCGTCGGATTTATTATTCGACTGTGACGTCATTTTACCTTATAAGGGAAAGAGAACACGCAAAATATCTGAGCGTATTACACAGTAGATTGCCGTATTACACCTTAGCATCACGGTTTCAAGACACAAGCTATTATAAAAAAAAAATTATGCAAGAATTTTAGTCGAAAAATAAATCCCTTATTCGATGTTTTAACGGATAATACGTGCGGACATTTTACTCATTGCTCGTATTTTTTCTCGCCCCTGCGGGGCTCGAAAAAATACTACGCAACTCGTAAAATATCCGCGCGTATTATCTGTTAAATCATCGAATAAGGTGTATATATATTGCATAGTCGTACGTCGCAGGTTCGACTCCCGACTTCTTTTTTTGTTTTTTTCCAAGACAACCTTTATTTTTTTTTCTGTTTGTCGCTAAACAAGCCTGCAGGCCGCATTACCATCAAGCGTTTTAAAAATGTCAATCCCGTCGATGTAAACTCGCAACGTAAAGACCTTGGGGAGCCCACTGGGCATGAGAATATGATGATGATCCGATACATTGTGCGATGTTTTCCAATGTTTCTTCTTCATCATCTTCGTGAATCTTCGGCGTTTACGGCGAACGACGATAAACTTCGACGATTGTCGTCATCTATCGGAAGTTATCGACTTTCTATTGATTAAAAACGTTGCATGCGTCTTTCCACGTCTTCACATGAAAACAGATAGCGTAACTTAATATCTTTGACTCCAAGAATTAACATTTTCTTTGTTATTACTACAAAATCTTCTTTTACACTCTGCTACGCATTCTCAAGAATGCACAATTGCATATTCTTGGTTTTCACATGACGTCAAAAAAATTAAAAAAAAATATGAAGTATACACCCTACAAAGCTGTTTCTAACATGGTATGTGGATACAAGTATTATTAATCTTTCACAAAAAGTTTCAAGTTTTAACGATGTTTTGCTTCCGATTTACAAAGGTTTTAAATGTGTCACGCAATTCGTCACGCTATTTCAGATAAGACGTGAAAATAAACAAACTTGAATCAGCTGAAAGTTATTGTTTGCATTATAAGTGCTTATAAGCCGACTTAATGGAGCTTATAGCAAATACAATATTTTTTTTATTCGATTTTTGGTTTAATTTAATTAAGACTTTGAATTTTTGGCCGCCATCTTTGTGCCCCTGAGTGGGGCACAATAATGGCCGCACCATACGTTTCTTACTAAAAATGTCTAATACTCGTTCGCCTTTAACTCTTGAACGAAATGCTTAGGCGCTTCAAAATTTGGCCAAGATGTGTAGTTTTAAACTCTCTACAATTCCATAAACATTCCATAACATTTGTCTACTTCCCGACTCTTTCCATACCCGCGGCAGCAATTGTTTAGTGAAAAACTCAGGCAAAAATTATCTGCCAGTCATAACCCACAAATAATGCTTCCTGTAAACCACATACACTCCCGCAAGTGCCTATTTTTCAACTTTCTCACCAGTAACAGTAGCCACATGCACTCCTTGAGTGCCTATTTTTTATCTTTCCTGCTGTTTCACTTAAAATTATTCCATAGGTTAATTGTTGGCAAACTGAATTTGAGTGTACACAGTAGGTGGATTGCTGTGCATGTGCAATTGCAATCATATAATGTAGACTGTTCAATTGCTGAGTTTGTTGAGAGCCACCTTGGATGATTTGGAACACAAAAACTCTGGGCTGCCAAATTAACTCAGCCATCTACTGTAACTCAGCAAACATGCTAAGAAAATAGGTCTAGCACAGTTGCTTCTGTAAATCCCCAACAAACCTAAGTTGTATATACAGAATTAACATACAGTATTATATTTACAAACAAGTAATGTTTTGATTTGTGTTCTGTACAGATCTGTCTATTTCAACTACGAAACAACTGTGACTGTCAAGGACATTAAACTGTATCGCTTCATTGCTCCAGATAAGCTCTACTTAAGCGGTGATGTGTATCCTCCCAACAAAGGATTCTGTGTACCTCCTCATTGTTTACCAACTGGTGTGCTCAATATCAGTCGCTGCCAGCCACAGAGTAAGTTAACACCTACAGGGATCTAGGTTTCACTCTCAGCCCTTTACACCCGGCTCTTGACCCAGGGGGGACATGCAGGCACTCTGATAAAATCAACAGGGAAGGCAAAGGGTTGTTTGAGTTGTAGTACATCCTGAGGGGGGGGGGTGTTTTAGTCTAAAAATGGGTATAAATTTTGACAATTTTGTTCCGAAATTGGGTGAAGTTTTTACATGAAGGGAACCACAAGAACGTATTAACCTGGCCAGGTCTGAAAATGGGTATGGATTTTAGAGGCATGGTCTAAAAATGGGTAATGGAAAATGGAGTAGTTTGGTCTGAAATAGGTTCAAGATTTAGAAAAACGGGCTGCACACCCCCACTGAAAATTCTGAGGAGTAGACATACATTAATTTTGACTGTGTCATTTTAGGGGTTTCCAAATTCTTCCCAGTATTGTTATGATAGTGTAATTCAAGCTGGCCATTGCTGTAGCTGTATTAAGTCTGGAATATTGTTTTTAAATCTGAACAAAGATAGAGATGCTACTTTCAACTGTACATGTACATGTATGAAATTGTACCTCTGTTTGTTAACCTCTTTACGGATGCTAAGTTCTACTGCCGTACATGTACATGTAGATACTGTTTACATACATGTATGTGAGTTATGTTTGCACCAAAGGAATGGAGTCAGAGGACTTCTTGTTGTCTGTGTCCAAGAAATAGACAAATTCGGCTAACACATTGTTATTCCCAATTCAAACCTTCTGGGAATAAGATTCTTTGTTCACAATATTTCCATATAGTTTCCATGTCAATGCTTCATTGATATGGAAATATGACGAACAAAGAGTTCTAATCCCAAAAGGTTTGAATTGGGTACAACAACACGTTAGTCGAATTTGTCTATTGGGTGTATTGTCCATATTACTTCACCTTTCAATAACACATGAACTCTGATGTTCAAGCCTCAGCTAATGTTAACATTTTACACTGCCGCCACTCATAACTATGGCGACATAAATTGGGCACCTGGAAACAAAAACTGACAGGTAGGATTAAAATCCACCAATCAAAACCCACAAATATGACCTTTGACCCTAGATAGAACCTTTGATAGATTGATTTCTTTGTTTTTTATTTTCTATAGATCCACCGATAGCTATCTCACCTCCTCATTTCTACCAAGGGAACAAATCTTTGGTAAAAGCAGTTAATGGTCTAAACCCAAAGAAAAGTTCACATGAAACATTTGTTGACATAGAGCCGGTAAGGGAAAAAGAAATTAACATGTACGTGTATATTGCAGTCTGCACTTATAAATCATTATTCCTTTAAAATGTGGTTTGATCGACTGAGTCGATAAGGTAAATTGGCCACTGTAAAGATATTCGAAAGCTGACGTCTCGAACACCACTCTTTCATCAAAGTGAATTGCTCCCGGGGGGTATGGGAAGGGGTACCTTTTTTAAGCTGGAGGTATACGATAGGGTAGGGATTTTACGAGTTGAAGTATATGAAAGGGTATGGAAAACACTTTTGAAGTATAAAAAGGGTAGGGAAAACTGCTATTTAAGTATTACAAAAAGGGCCTTTCAAAATATATCAAACAGATGCACGTAAAGGCTATATGAAAGGGGTACCATTTTCAATGAAAGGTACCGGTATGTGAAATGGGGTACCTTTTCTGTGAAAAGCGATATATGAAAGGGTAAGGGTTTGGATGTTGGGGCGATGCATCCCCGTACAAAACTTTGTTGAGTACCCCCCCCCCCCCCCCCCCCCCCCATCCACAGGGAATTGCTCTGACGGAAATTGTCATGTTTCACTCTCCTACCGATGCAGCACCACAGTCTCCTTAGCAACGAATCCCTAAATAATATTCTAATATTCCTTTGTTCACATTACCACCAGACAACAGGAACGGTTATACATGCTGCCAAACGAGTTCAGATAAATGTGATTATGGAACCAGTGGATACTTTAATGTAAGTGCATGTAACATGATTGATTATTGTGTAGAGCCGTTGAAAGGGATCTTTTATGCTATATATCTACATATACTCCTACATATACATGTATAATCCACAATTGCAAGGGCTATAACATCAGGACCCGGTTGTTCAAGAGGTGGATAGTGCTATCCACTGGATAATTCTCGATCCAGCAGATAACAGAATGGATTTTGTTAATACTTATCCACTGGATAGTGATTTATCTGGTGGATAGCGCTATCCACCTTTTGAACAACCAGGGCCAGATGGATGAACGAACCAATCAGAAGAGATGCAGACAATCCAACGAACCAATCACAAGAGACGCAGACAATCGAATGAACCAATCACAAGAGGTGCAGACAATCCAATGAACCAATCAGAACAGATGCAGACAATCCAATGAACCAATCACAAGAGGTGCAGACAATCCAATGAACCAATCAGAACAGACGCAGACAATCCAATGAACCAATCACAAGAGATGCAGACAATCCAATGAACCAATCACAAGGGATGCAGACAATCCAACGAACCAGTGAACAAAATAATCACAACCATCATTAAGTGTGGGAAAATGCATACTAGCAATTTATGATTCCTTTTGCTTTTGCTTAGCTGATAAGTTAATGGCGCGAAATTTTGTAGCCAATTACAAAGCATAGCAATGCAAACCCAAAGAAATCGCAAAATTACTTTCCACGCTCAATTGAAAACTGCTTTTTACAACTTTCACTCCCAGAGTCAATTATGGGAGACATGTCGTGTAGTTCCAACTTTTGAGTCTGTCAACGAAATCCTATGGTGTGACCATTCAAATGAAACCTCTTCAGCAGTTCTTTTGCATGGTACCATTTGTTCTAACTTTTGAGTCTGTGGATGAAATCCTATGGTGTGACCATTCAAGTGAAACCTCTTCAGCAGTACTTTTGCATGGTACCATTTGTTCTAACTTTTGAGTCTGTTGATGAAATCTTATGGTGTGACCATTCAAATGAAACCTCTTCAGCGGTACTTTTGCATGGTACCATTTGTTCTAACTTTTGAGTCTGTGGATGAAATCCTATGGTGTGACCATTCAAATGAAACCTCTTCAGCAGTACTTTTGCATGGTACCATTTGTTCTAACGTTTGAGTCTGTTGATGAAATCCTATGGTGTGACCATTCAAATGAAACCTCTTCAGCAGTTCTTTTGCATGTTTTGTTTTGTTTTTTTTTTAATTTTCAATTTTTATCACTCTTGGAAATTAAAGGGTTCAGAGTGAAGTGCAGTAAGAAAAATTCCATTCCACTTACACCCCGTTTTCACCTGAACTAAACCAGATACCACGCAGCTCTTTACAAGTTCTTATTTCATTGGACCCGGGTATCATGCAGCTCTATTGTTTTCAGGGCTAGGTTCCATTGTTGTGTTGTTTGTTCTATTGTTCTCTCAGCAAATCAGAGAAGACCTTGTAAGAGCTGCGTACTATACCCCCACTAAACATGCCTAGGCTGAATAATGTTTTTAGCCTTTATCTTGAATGCTTTAAATGTACAAGATTCATATAACCTAGAATAGTAATAAAGGTTCCTCTTCAGATATCATGAGAAGTTTTGAGATATATTCCTAATCCTGTTTAATTAAAGAGCATTTAAAACATGTTTAAGGGTTAGTGTAAGAGGCCCATTTTTAACTTTGCCTGAAATATATACCTTTCTCTGTTTTTGGTGGGAATTTTGCTTTGTTTTATCGAACCAGTAGTTTGTTATGTAATAAGCTAGGGATATTAAGCAGACGAGTACATGATGGTACAATGTAGGAGTAATACGGGAGAACTTACATGTAATTCCCATTCTAAGATTACTGTAAGATTACTGTCCACATAATGAGAATGCAAAAAGTAAAAACCTAAACTATCATTTAAAAGAGGTCTTATCTATTTTACAGACAAACGAATGGTAGCTTTCCTCAAATTTTCCTCCCTGTTATGTACGCTTCTGAGGTAAGTTGATTTATAAAGGTAGAGTCTAGATTGCTTAACAGGAGCCCAGTAGCCCGGAGTACCCAAGGTGTTGTCATGGCGCCTCGTGTTTGAGCTTTGGGCTTCAAAACTGTAAGAATTTTTTTAGACAAACGCCTTAGACTATATCGTAAGGGTGGAGTTTGGTTCCTGTTAGAGCGTCTTTGATTGTTTATTTGTTTTGATTCCGCTTTCGTTTCCGTTTCTCTTTCCGGTGTTTTTTATTTCAGACTCTGTTTGCAGCTGTTCGAGTTGCTGTCTAAGCTCGACAATCTCTTTCTCTTAAATTTTCTCACGCGTAGTTCATGTCTATGATTTTTTTGCATACATTGACGTTGGATTTTATTCTTACAGAGTGCTTTGATCAGTGATGAAAAAGCAGCGGACTTAAAAAACAAACTAAAAGAAGTGAATCGCGCCATCCTATTAACACATGTGGCCGAGTATCTCCTCATAGCCTTGGGTGCCCTGTTCATTGTTGTTGCCATTGTGTTGGTGATAACGTCTGTTCTTAAGAAAAGACGCTTTGTGATGTGTATTCAGGTAAGAATTAATTTTTTTTTTTAGAACACCGTAAAGCATTCAAAAAGTGACCTGCCAATAAAGTCTACGTTTGCCTCAAAGGCAACTCAGACAGTCTAATAACTACGAACTTAACTTACTATGATGACTCTGACAGAGACAGAGACAGTCGGTGTTTTGTTTTGTAATGGAGATTGCAAGTGTTACACTTTTTGCAACATGCCATTGGTTTGCGGAGACCGCAGTGTAGGAAGTAATTGGCGATACGCGCAAATCACAAAAGCTCTTGGAGAACGCTGGAAATAGCATTTCCGAGCCTCTAGTAAAGTGATTTTAATTTTTTTGGGAGGAGTGGAGGAGGGGAAAGGGGGGGGGGGGGGGGAGAGGGGGCATGCTTCCTCAGTCTCCCGTAGCGGCTCGTACCTAAGGCGCCCGCTTCAGAGCCGCGGAGCCCCCCATTTGTTTTCCTCTTGCTACGGCCCTGGTCTGTAGCCGAGTAATAAATCATAATCAAACATGAACGTAACATTCTATTGATCAAAGTATGTTGTTTTGTGTCCCTCCCCCCCCCCCCCCCCCCCTCCATCAATTCTTCCCTCCGAACACGACTGTTGAGCCTCCCTGGTGGGGTGGGGGGGGGGGGGGGTTAAACAGATAGTAGTGGGTTTACGGCACTCACTATACTCACAAAGTACAATGTAGCTTGTAATGGTACTATTTTGTTTTTAATTTTCCTAAGAGGACGTTTTAGAGAATTTATCATTTTTTTTTCTTTTTCATGGCAATAAATTGACTGTGTGTTACTCTGATCTCGTTTTAGGCTGGTGACAATGAGGAAAAGAAACCACTTACTCGAGGAAATGATGGGTATGTCGTGACAAAGACTGTAATATTGTAAAGACGTTTTAGAAAGCACATGTCAAGGGCATCGCTTCTCTTGGCTGACTTCTCGCCCTTCGCTCCGTACCTAGTCTCCTACGCAGCCGTATATGGGCCGTCACGCAACGCTTCTTCTTGCGTGACAAACCAAACAACGGATTCGTACATGAATGACACTACCTGTTCCCCGATCATTTTTGAGCCGCTTTGGTTGCTTCCGAACTCTTTCAGTCCCGCTTAGATTAGATTAGGTAGATTAGGTAACTTTATTTCAACTCGAGTTGATGAGGCTGATTAGGCCTCTAGCAACATCATAAAAACGTAGCTCATCTTGAGAAGGTAATCGCTATAATAACGCTTGGTTTTTCTTTTTTTTTTTTTGACAGAAATCAAGTTTACACTTGAGAAGTGTTCCTCCTATAAAATATGTGATACATCGGAATCTCAAGATCGTGGATTTGTGAAACACTTACAAGGAGTCACCACAAGTAATTTATTGTGTGATTAAGTTTAGAGCGATTTTCATGTGACATTGAAAAACGGTTTCGCCGAATGTTCGCGATGTGTTTCATCCGCCAGTAATTGAAAGAATCAAAACAAGCTTTGCTCGTTTTCCCGCTAAAAATACCCATTGTTCGATTGACCTATCAGAATGCTGAAAAGTGAGTGACGTAAAACTGATTAGCTACTTTGTAGCTCGCAATTTCGTTCGCTTTGATTTGTGTGTTCGCTAAATTGATCAGAGGCGGTATGCATTTGCCTCCGTTCAATATTGCTTCTTTCTAGTTCGTTTGTTGTTTTGGGTGCATTTACGCAAAATTTAATTTAATTTCGCACTATTTAGATCGATACTTTCCTAGTTGCAGGGCCTGCTCGTGTTAAAAGAAAACGCGATTAGACGAAAATTCGGTCACTGTGAGAAAGCACATGACGTTCGGTTACCTAGTGAGTCAGGTTAGTTACCTAGAGTTGAACTCTGAAAACTTGTAAACGCTTGTTGGAGTCGAAAAGAGTGCCTGAAAGGCGCAGATCAGGTTTCATAAGATTTGAAGAGCTTTCGAACTCGTATTGTCGTCGTTGGATCGAAAGAGTCTTTCCAGTCTCGTCTAATCTCGTTTGACACGGGCATAAACGGTACAGAAACGCCAAGTGAAAGAGAAGATCTTATTTAAAAAAAAGAAAAAATATTTAGATAAATTGCGGAGCATGATACAGAATACCGACAGGGGACTTGGAAAATCATAGCGCTATTTTTTAAAACGTCCGTAAAACCGTTTGGACAATCAAAATATTTGTACGCGAAACATTTTTGTAAGTGTTGTTATGGAGTGACATTGCTAATCACCAACGTTGATTATTTTCGTTTTTTTTTTTATAAAAGAAACCTTTTTACAAATGTTTTTAACGATAAAGCTTTAGCATAAACAAATAGTATAAATATCTAAACTATTAAGTTAAAAAAACATTTAGAACACAGGTGTTCCATTTTAAATAATATTTTCAGGGTTTTATCCGAAGTTTTATTTGCTGCTTAAGATTTGCAGCCTACTCTTGCAGGTTGCTTGAATAACCTAAAATTTAATTTGAAATAGAGGTTCTTTTTAATGAAAAGTATCGTATGAATTACAGCTCAAAAACTAGAAGCATAGCCACCTTAAAATAAGTCTAGTACTTATTATCATACTTTCGTGGGATTGATTATCCAATTGGCCACTCCGAAAAATACTATAATACTCTTTTATGCGCAGGCTCAGCCTCACCGGGGTGTAATATTCAAGTCTCCCTTGTTAGAATGGCACAATGGCATTCAGAGTACATGTAGGAACGCTAGGACGTAGCATTGTGTGTTTGCATACAAATGTGCACCTTATGCAAATTGCCACGAAGTTGAAGCATAGCACGTGCAGTTCATGCTGAAAACAAACGAAATTGGAAAAATGAGGCTTACATCAAGCACCACCCAAACCTGCACTTTAAAGAGTATTATGGTATTTTAATTAGTTTCTGGAGTGGGGAATAAGAATTTAAGCTGGGTTCCCACTAGCGACGTAAACGGAATCGGGATCGCAAGAACCTTACGATCTAGTGGAAATCAAAACGACGGAAGCAGAAGCGGAATCGGAAGAAAAAGGAAACCTTCTGATCCTTCCGATTCCGATTCCGTCGCGCTTCCGATTCCGATTGCGACTCCGTTTTTTGATTTACACTAGAACGTAAGGCTCCTTACGACTCCGACTCCGCTTCCGATTACGTCGCTAGTGTGAACCAGCCCTTAAACAGCTTCCACGAACCAACTTAAAGGAGCTATGTCCTGGCGATTTTCACAGTTTTGGTTCAAAACTTCCCCAAGTTATACACGAAATGCTTAACGCTAAGAGGATGATGTCAAGTGAATTTTCAAAGAGAAAATCAGCCATAATCCGAATATTTTTTTACAAGACACAAGGCAAACTACTTGAAAAAAAAAAATGGCCAAATTTTTTCAAGTTGCAATCCATTTCCATCCTGGCCATCTGCAGCCCAAGACATTTAGTTCTTAGAGCACGAAAAGAGTAATTTTAAACAAACACCGCCAAAAATGGTGACATAGCACTTTTAAGGCAACATCGAGATGGTTTTGGCTTTCTGAGCCCGTTTGTTCTAAAGTCGGTTAACGCTAACCCAGGATTAAAACTTAACCAAGGAATTAAATTATCTTGTTAGAAGTGTTTTCAAAATCATACTTTACGTTACACGCCAAGACAAGTAAAAGTCGAAATTAAAGGGCGAAAATAATTTGGGAAAAATCTCCAATGATTGATTATTATAACTGGAATCAAAATTGACACTAACCCTGGGTTAGCTTAATCGCGTTTGAACAAACCGGCCCCGGAAGCTGCTCTTAAATTCCTATTGGATATTTGAAAAAGTTGGACTTTCCTTCTACACGCTAAGTTCTTGCATCTGGCAATGGAATTAAAAATGGTAGAGTAAACTTGCCTGTTATCTTTGATTGGCTTTTGCGGAGCCAACTGGAATGGTCGTCATTGTGAGATGCATTTTGCGATGATAAACGATGTTCGTCACCACAAAACACATAACTCTACTTTTGTTTACCTTACATTCATCATTATCATTTAGTCATGC
This sequence comes from Cladopsammia gracilis, assembly GCA_022457155.1. Lineage (NCBI taxonomy): Eukaryota > Metazoa > Cnidaria > Anthozoa > Scleractinia > Dendrophylliidae > Cladopsammia > Cladopsammia gracilis. The sequence continues at coordinate 1,111,711 of JAJGOT010000094.1, read as the reverse complement.
AGCAAAACATCCACTGCCCTTCTTGCTTTCGACACAGAAAAGAATAAAAAAAAATTCACGACGTTGCTTGCAAATATTTTTCACCAAAAATGGTAAAAGGTTTTAAGTTTTATCCGCTCAATTTAGAAGAGTAAAAAGAGAAACGTCGAGTTCGTTTCCAAACTCATTATGTCTTGTAGTCTATTTAGTCTAGTACTGATAAATAAAGAGCAATACGGAGAAAACAAAAATGTTTTTTCAGTGATGCGTGACACTCTGGTTATATCCTAAAGTAAAAAGGTGTAAATCCTTTCAAAAAAGTGTCGGTGTCATTTATAACACAAACGTTTCGGGCTGAGCCCTTCTTCAGTGTGATTTACGTTTGTGTTATAAATGACATTGACACTTTTTTGAAAGGATTTACACCTTTTTTACTTTCTGATAAATAAAGAGCCATATTCTTCCCAAGGACGCCCACTTTTATAGACTGTCAGTATTCTAGGCCCATTTTTTTCTGATTAGTAACAGGGACACTAGTTTTAAACTCAATTTTTTAATTTTTTTTAAAATGTGCTACTTTGTGTACCTTAAAAATTTTAAACTAAGCGGAAAGAGTTTTGTGCATCAAATTTCGAGTGCATCGTTAAATAAAACCCACTATTCCAACATTTACGCAGAATACGATTTACTAGTCGAAGATCAATAATTACTTAGCTGAGTAGTCATTTAATTAATGACTGATCAAACTTTATATTTCAAGACTATCTATTGACCCGAAGATCTTTTAAACACGAAAGACTATCATATTTATTTTTTTCTCACGCCCAGATTTGTGTCATGACTATTATCATACGACTATTATCATAACCAAGATCTGTTCGCGCGCCTTGCATATCTTCTTGAACGGCCGCACAATTGGTCTGACGCCTGTTTCAAAGGACAAGCCAAGTTGGCTCGACTATGGTATCCTCTACGACTTGGTCAGATATCGGTTCTAATTCAGTTGAACAACAGCTGTTTCAACTGGCCTAGTGGTTGCAAGTTAGTCCCCAGTACCTTCTCTTCGTTGGCCGCTATGTTGAACAAGAAGGCCCTGGGTATGAGATTACCATGGTTGTAACTTTTAAAATGTTTTCCACTGTATTTATCATTTATAAATTCAGTTCGGCACGGGGTTTGAAACGAAGTCGTTTTTCTGCCGTCGGAAAAGATTGCCGTAGAACAGAACGTACAACGACTTATTTTCAAGGCCGAGTCAAAGTAATAACCACTGGCAAAGCTATGTCAATCAACTACGCCTGACCATAACATCTGAGTTTCCCTAATGTGTGATAACCTTGCTCATGTGAGTGATTCAAGTCTCCCAGTCTGATCTGGGTTACAGGCAGAGTGGACTTGTCTGTCAACAGACCGCTGTCCTCGCTCCATCCACCGTTGGGTGGACAGTTGCAGTTTCTACCGCTAGAACAGGAATTTGTTACTCCGCATGCGCACATCGCGTTATGACCAGTAGCTCCACCCCAATAATCCATTCGTGTTCCATCACGTGACACCCACCACGCAAAACGATCCACGATAAATGGTGAACCAGTTGTGCATTCCCATTTGATAAACTGTTCACAGTTCTGAGACGCTCGAGTTAGTGCAGCTAGTTGAGCGGTACTGACTCCTTTGTAAGTCACATCTTTGCGGTAACATCCTTGGTTAATGCATCCAGGAATTTCATTAAGGTAAGTTCTACTCTCACTGTTATGACTAATAACCGTCACGCCAACACCTCCTTTGTCACTCATGTCACAATACACACTGAATGGAGTCACGCCTCCTTCACCATCGGGATCAATAATGTAATTACCTGAAAGGCTCACTAGGAGTCTCGACTTTATAGTGCTGCAGGACGTGGGCTTTATTTTGTTTAGCACTTTAACAACAGATGTTACCTCTATAGAACGCTGAAAGTTCTTTGCTTGGCATGTATAAGAACCGCCATCATTAGGAGAAACGTTCCTTAGCAACAAAGTTCCGTTTGCATAAATCACGTGATTTTGAGGAAGACTTTGGCGCTCTCTTTTCCAAATAATCTCTTTCTTACCGGATGCTGAGCAATCTAAGTTTATGTTGTTGAACTCATCGGTAACAACTCTCTGGGGAGGGGTCAATGTGAATTTGAGCCTGTTGATGACCGTCACCAATGCGACAGCGGATTCCTCTCTAAGGAGATTCTTTACAGAGCATGCGTAAGCCCCACCATCTGATTTCGTAACATTGAGTATCGTCATGTTCCCACCGGCCATTAAAATGTTCGCTTTAAACACATGACCAAACGCTTTATGCCACGAAACCGTTGGTGTCGGCTGACCACTAGCTTTACAGAGCAGGCTGACATGTTCTCCTTCTTCAACAATGATTGACGAGGGCTTTTGGGTGATCAAGGCACCAACTACAATTAACGAATAACACTTATCAGTTAAGTACAGAGGGATAAAAGGAACAATTGCGGTGATTATACTAGCGAAGAGAGGATCTAAATGACCTAAATGTATATTATATACAACACATTGCAGTATTTGATTCCGCAAATTGCCCGCATCAAAGTTTGCTCTGGCAGAATGAATATAGCACTGATCAAACCGATATCGTTTTCACCCTCTGGCGTTGATTATATAACGACCTTTATTTTATTAAGTTTGATTGAAATGACAAGTGCCGTTGCAATTTTTTATTCGAAAAATTAAGTTGATAAAATTATTATTTCCTAAAGATTTTATGCCATGTTGTGTTTAATTTGTTTGGAATGGACATGTCGCTACTTAAATTCAGTAAACTTACTCCAAGCAGAAAAGCCACGTAATCTTATGCAAATGAAACTAACATATCCGCCCTATATTAAAGACAAAACTCTTTTTCACCTTGAACGGTCAATGAAGCTGATGATGTTACAACCCCAAGAATGTTCCTTGCTTTGCACGTGTACATTCCGCCATCTTGGGACGTCACATCTGTAATCATCAGGCCACCACGTGACTGCGAAATTCGTTTGTCGGAGAGAATACTGGAGTTATGTTTCAGCCACGTGATCTGAGGTTTCGGATTTCCCTTAACATCGCATTGAAATGAGGCCACATCTGTTTCATTTATCACCATGGACACCGGAGGTGACACAATAGAAGGAGCTGAGATGGATTCACCAGGATTGCCCTTGGGTCCTTGAGGGCCCTCATCACCTTTAGGTCCTGGAGGTCCCTGATCTCCTGGAGCACCTTGAGGCCCCTGAGGCCCAGGTGGACCATTTTGACCTGGAGGACCTCTGTGACCAGGCCTACCTCGTCTTCCCCTGATGCTTTTTGAGCAATGCACCTTGCAGGCCAGGCTACTCAGAGCAAGTTTAACTTCTTTTTTGATGTCGCTGCGACTGATGATTTCACTTTCTTTTGATACCTTGCTCATATTTCTCAAGTTGCGCCTGTGGCGAGTGTGAACGTCTGCAAGAGACGTTGCCGTTTAAAGTATATGAAAAAGAAAATGTCTAGAGCCAGTGCACATGTTGTTTTGACGAAAACTACCATTATAATTGTTTTAGCCAGTTGAGCTTGGAAGGAAGGAAACCCTGGAGCATTTTCTAAATGTGTACGCGTACAAATGATGAATGAAATTCTGTGCTGTATTAAAAAATCATCTTGGCAACATTGACGCGCATTACAACGCCGTAGATTTCCGAAAGTACTGGCCCCCTGCCGTTACTTTCGGAATTAGCCGACCTATAAGGCGCCTCACCGTACAGAGAGCTGAGTTACGGCTAATTCGAGTCACTTCCGTTTACTTTGTTTTGGAGATGTCGTGTAGTATGGTATTTTCAATTGGAACGTTACTTTCGGGGGACCGTTACATTACTCTCGGGTGGGCCGTTACTTTCCGGAAGTAATTGAAAGATCCGAAAATTAACGTCACTTCCGGGTGGCTGCTACTTTGGAACTCTATGGTACTATAAGGAATTACCGAATTGTTAACCTTACACTAATCCGTTTAAGGTATAGGAAGGTAGATTATTATGCTGTATATCTGTATAATACATTAGAAAGCCTGCCTAAAACATTAGCCTGAACATCAATTTAAATGCTTAACGAGCAGTAAGCCACTTTGGCAAACTGCAGGGAGTGATGTAAAAAAAGAGGTAAAAAAATGCGAATCGTTCACTTTACGGCCAAGGACGCAATACTGTAAATAACTCGCTCATCCATTAATCGAGTTCAACATCAAAACATACCTTCAGACAGGTCACTGTACGGTGTCTTTAATGCCGAATCAATAACTTCGTCATATGCGGTGTTTCTTGGCTCGATATTTTCGTCTCTCTGTTGAGTCAAAACTCGAAACATTTGTCGGTGAGCGTGAAGCTCGATCTCGACGTGAATCAGTGCCACGAAACAAACAGCAATGGAGAGAACTTGTATCGATGAAAACGCTTTAGTTTTGGACCTCGGCTCGTCTTTGATGTCTCCATGATTGTAGCTTTAGATCGACTGTGAACAACTGCGTAAACGCTCAACTGTTATTGCTCTAAAAGCTGACGTGTCTACTTCCTTTAGAGCTTCTTCCGCATTTCATTGGTCATGTTACAAACAACCGAGAAGGCTTTTGTCCCATCAGCATGACCAGTTCTAAATGAGAAAGGAATTAGCTTATTATCAGTTTAAAGAATTACTTCATGAAGCTAGCCTGGGAAAACCCTTATTTTATGAAATTAAAACTATAGATAGAGTCTAGATGGATAGATAGTTACAAAATTAAAGTCAATATAAAATACGACACAGAAAAGTACATATGTTGTAAAAATAAGAGTTTAGATAAATTAATGGAAAAGAGGAAAATATAACTTACTTTTAGCCTGCAATAGCTCTGATGTATTAATGCTAGATGTGTGAGTATGTAAATGTATGAGTGTGGGTGTTTGTGTTGAGAGTGCTGTATTTATGTAAATATTGTAATGATGCATTAAATAAATAAAAAAAGAGATTGGGGATATGTGCATCTTCTTCTGCGAGTGTATATTCATTCCGAAATGTGATTTCATTGCGGACGTAACTTCTAATACTATTTACTTCCTTTAGGGCTTCTTTCCGCATACCATATTTGGCCATTTTCCAATCCACCGAGTATGGCTTTGCTATCACTGAAGTTTAATAAAGATTATTTCATTTTGGTAAAGATTTAAGAGAAGGAATTAGCTATATTATTTATAGAATTTCTTCATAAAACTAGCCTGAAAACCTCAGTCTTTTAAGAGACGGAGGTATTAATTAAAATAATACCAAAACTGAATACGGTACATTAAAACATATACCGATAAAGTGGAAAATCGAGGGAATATGTTGACTCTCTTATATATTGGCGTTAATCAACGGGACGTGCCGCTGGATGAGATATTTTGCCTAAAACTGGGTAAACAATTACATTATTCATGATGTACGGGGTATTTATTTAGAATTACTTTACCTAAGTTCATTTTCTTTTGGTTCACCCTTACCATAGAAGAATGGCTCAACTGGTGTAGGATTTTATTTTTTCATTTTCCAAAACCTTATGTTCTCAGCCAGCTTCGGCATTAATCTCCTTCGCAGCCGTTTTCTGATAGGTCGTCACGCACAGCTCCTCCCCACTAGGAAAATAACAGGGGAATAGCGGCTGCGTAGGAAACTACGTCGGCCAGTGATCATTTGAGTTGGCATACAAAGCGTCTCTACAAAAAGCTCAATATATCCGTTTAGCTTTTCTTTCATTGGAGCAAATGAATTTTTTTGCTATAGAGCCTACCTAGTGAAAATTATTTTCTCTTGAGCCTACGTCAGCTTAATTTATTTTATCTAAACATTCGAATAATAAGTGTCGCCATTTTTTTTTTTTTTTTTAGTTTTTTTTTTTTTTTTTTGGGGGGGGGGGGGGGGGGAGGGGGGAGGTGGTGGGTGGGGGTTAGGGGGAGGGAGGTAGTGGGGTCAACTCCCGCCTTTTGGGTTCCTCGCCTTACGGACACCCTTTATTATGGACAAGAAAACGCCTCCGTGAGTGAGAAGTACAGTCGCACCTCTCCTTACGGACACCTCTCTATTACGGACAGTTTCCAATGTCCCGACAAAATTCTCACATATTTTCTTTAAAAACCCTCTATTATACGGACCCTCTCTAATACGGACAACGGATACTAAATCTCGGCCCCAGAGATCAAATTCATATAAACCAGAAGCTTATCACGTCTGTTATGAGCTTCTGTATAAACTTAACCTCTTTATTACGGACACTCCGGTGATCAGGTGATGATAGTTTGAGTAAGTAATACAATTTCCTGTTTGTGGTTACAAACATCTATTGAAAGGCGTTTTCAGAATTGTACTTTATATTACTTTTTCACATGCAGCATTGCGTTGTAGTTCGTTTCGTTTTAAAACAGTGATTCGTATACCTTATGTAGCTGAGAATTTTACAATGTAGTACACTTCTGATAAACCAAAAAATGTCTCAATGCTGTATATTAATCAATTTAGATGCAGTTAAAAGACGAGCGTGGGCCTTTTTCTCGTTACTGAACAAAAACTGTCAGTGACGTCATTGTGGTGACCTCTATAATACGGACACCTCTCTAATATGGACATTTTGCTCTGTCCCTTCGGTGTCCTTATTAGAGACGTTCAACTGTACTGAAAATAACTCACGCTATTACGGGTGGGGAGGATCCTTCTTCTCTCCCCAATCCCCCGACCCCAATCCTCCGAGATCGAGAGCTTGCTCACAGGCTACGCGCGCGCAGCCTGCGCCCAGAGGTCTCCCTTGTTCTTTCTTTGTCGAAAGAAGGAAATGGATGACGCCTACGCGCGGGTGGCATTCGTTTTTTTAAACGTATAAAAGCGCGATATAACAAACTTTGTGAAAATATGGTTCACATAGTATGTTATATCGTGCCTTTATACGGAAGTTTATTTGCTTCGTTCCTATGATCTTTACATCCTTGCATAGATCTTTACATAGGTCCTATGTGAAAATATGGCTGATTCGCTTAGTAATTGAGCGATTTTTAATTGAGTGTCGAAAGTAATCTCGTAATTGCTTTGGTTTTGCATTGCTACGCTTTGTGATTGGCTAAAAACAATCGTGACATCCTCGCATGCATTTTCCCGCGTTTTGCGCTAAGTGCATGTGTTTGCTACGAGTTCTGATTGGTTCATTTGATTACCTGCGTCTGTAGTGATTGGTCAGAGTAATTACTTTGGGTTTGGTTTTACGACACTCGATTGAAAACCGCTCTAAAGGCTGGTTCTCATATAATCGTCCCGGTCGTCCCGGTCGTCCGAGTCGTTTCAAAAAGTGCACGGACGACCGGGACGATTATTTGAGGACACTTCTGAAACGACCCGGGACGATCGCAAACGACCCGGACGACTGGGACGATCGCGGTCGCTTGGATAGAACTGTGTTCTATCCGGACGACTGAGACGATCGTGAATAATCGGGGACGATCATATGAGAACTACTCTCAGGCGACCGGGACGACTGAGGCGATCGAAGCAACCCAAAACTACCCCAGAATGCAGTATTATTGCCCAAAACATGTTGTCGGACATAGTTTAAGACTGCGCTACTGTCGTTCGAGACGACCGGGACGACCATATGAGAACCCAACTCGCTTAAGTCGTCCCGATCGTCTGAGTCGTTTGCAAAAAACTTTTGAAACGACTCGGACGACCGGGGCGACCGGGACGATTATATGAGAACCAGCCTTAAGAGAGCAGTTTTCAATTGAGTGTTGTAAAACCAAAACCAAAGTAATAACTCTGACCAATCACAGCAGTCGTAGACAATCGAATGAACCAATCAGAGCTCGAAGCAATTACAAGTCGGCGGCGCCAAGCGCGGGAAAACGCGTGCGAGCAAGTCACGATTGGTTTTACTTCTGATTGGTCGAGAAAGTGGCGCGAGATTTTTTTAACCAATCACAAAGCGTAGCAATGAAAAACCAAAGCAAATGTATAATTACTTTTGATACTCAATTGAAAACTGCTCAATTCCTTGCAGTTATTTACATGTTTTATAGCAGGTAAAGAAATCGTTCTATCAGTAGTAATATTAGCCATGAATATCCCATTAGTCTTTCCGTTGCACTAGCCTTGCAGCCTAGTTCCTAAACTTTCTCTTGGTCTCTAAAATTGTGGACTAAGTGAGAAGGGAATCAACGTAGCGGTACAAAACAAAGCTGTTTACTTTGTATTTAAAAGCGGTTTGCGGCCAATACAAATTCACCCTGCTTTAGATGAGCAATTAAAAATAAAAGGAACATAAACATATAAAGAGTTTCTTCTGTTTTTTGAAAAGGTGAACTTTTACTCGTGACGCTATTAAGAGTAGCTGAACCTTTTTTTATATAAAAAAAGTAAAATTGAAATATTTTGTCTAAAAAGATCTATTTAGCTATTTAAAAATTTAAATTTCTCAATGGACCAGTACCTTGATCAGTTTATAAACAGGCAATGTCGCAGGGAGTTTGCTTTTATTCGGTCCTAAACTGTAGTAGAACAAGGAGCAAAGGACCGCGAACCAAAATGCTGTTGGTCTGATCAGCCAAAAATAGTAATACAAACAAAGCAAGTAAGGCCGATATTACGTAGAACATTTAACGCGAGAACGACATGATAGAGCCCAAACCGAAAGCCAAATTGCAACCGTGGACAGCTGTTTCGACCTGGTTGGTCTCGTCAGCACGGTGTAACAGTTAACAAACATTTGAATTTGAGCTCATCTGAGGTCATTACCACTTGCAATTTGGTAGACAATTGGCGTTCGCGCTGATTTTTCTATCTTAATGCTACTACACCGTGCTGACGAGACCCAACCAGGTCGAAACAGCTGTCCACGGTTGCATTTTGGCTTTCAGTTTGGGCTCTATCATGTCTTCGTCGCGTTAAATGTTCTACTTTACGTAGTATCGGCCTTGCTTAATACTTTGTTTCTAAACTGTAGTTTATTTCGCTTTTACACGAAATGCTTTTAGAACACCGAGAGAAGAATGCCAAGTGATTCCTCGAAGGAAAAAGAATATCAGTCATTTTGTAGGGATTTTTCAATACAGCAAGGAACAACGCGAAAAGTTGACCATTTTTTCTAGTTGTAATCCAACCCAATTATGGCCATCCGGAGTCAAAGGAACTAAAAATGCAGTGAAAATATTTTTACGATTATTTTATATTTTTACATTATTATTTTTATATCTATTTTTACCGATATGTTTTGATAGCTTTTCAGAGTGATGCAAAGAAACATTTCAGTAACTACTTTTATATCGAACGATGAATCGGCAATGTTATATAAAGTCTAGAACAATTACAAATCACAGTCGAACTAAATGTTCACTGGTAAAGCCATGATCATCTACGCTTGTCCATAACATTTGAGTTTCCCTAATGTGTGATGACCTTCCTCAATCGAGCTATCCAAGTCTCCCAGTCTGATCTGAGTCACAGGCAGTGTGGACTTGTCTGTCAACAGACCGCTGTCCTCGCTCCACCCGCTGTTCGGTGGACAGTTACACCTGTTACCACTGGAACATGAATTTGTTACTCCGCATGCGCACATTTTGTTATGACCCGTAGCTCCACCCCAATAGTCCATCTTATGTCCACCGCGTGAAACCCACCAAGCATAACCAAGCTCGATAAATGGAGAATACGGAGTGCATTCAAACTTGATAAATTGTTCACAGTTCTTGGAGACTTTAGTAAGAGCTGCAAGTTGAGCAGTGCTGACTCCTGTGTAACTAACATCTTTGCGGTAACATCCGGCGTGACCACATCCAGGAATTTTATTAACGTAAGTCCTACTCTCACTGTCGTGACTAATGACCGTCACGCCAATACCGCCTTTGTCACTCATATCACAATACACACTGAATGGAGTCACGCCTCCTTCGCCATCAGGGTCAATAATGTAATTACCTGAAGAACTTCCTCTGCGAACCGATTTTATACCACTGCAGGACGTAGGATTTTTCTTGAGCACTTCAACAACAGATGTTGCTTCAATGGAACGCTGAAAGTTTCTTGCTACACAAGTGTAAGACCCGGCATCATTCTGGGAAACGTTCTTTAGAATCAAAGTTCCGTTTGGATAGGTTGGATCTCGGAGAACGTAATTTTGAATAAGGTTTTGGTCCGCTCTTTTCCAAACAATGTCTTTATTTCCGAGGGCTGCGCAATGTAGATTCACACTGCTAAATTCACTAACAACAACTTTCAGGGGAGGTGTCAGGGTAAATTTGAGCCTGCCAATCACCGTCACCAGTGCGACAGCAGAGTCTTCTCCCAGGAGATTTTTTGATGAGCATGCGTACGCCCCACCATCCTTTTTTGTTATGTTAAGTATCGCCAGGTTTCCACCGTTCACGACAGTCCTCTTTTTAGACATGTGACTGAACGCTTTTCGCCACGTGACCATTGGTGTTGGCTGACCACTGGCCTTGCAGAGCAGACTCACGTTTTGTCCTTCTTCAACTGTGATAGAGGAGGGCTTTTGAATGATCAAGGGAGCAACTGCAATATTAATTAACAACTATTATCGGTCAAGTGAAAGGAAAATGAGATATCATCGCAATAAAATAAATTAAAATGTGCTTACAAATCAAGTTAAAAACTTAAAATCTATAAACAATTTACATATGGAGTTACAGAGGATTATTTTAATGAATAATTTACCAAATCAAAATCTAATATACAATAATTACAGCAAATAATTGGGACTAATGATCTGGCTGTACTTATATGTTATTCAGTCATCCTAGTTTTAAATCCAGAGCATCGCTTGGAGACAGGTCCTTTACTTGCGCTGCACCAGAGCTCTAGAATGCGCTACCACTTGATGTTAGAAACGCCGAGACTGTTGATGTTTTTTAAACAAAGTTAAAAACGCACCTTTTTCACTTAGCATCATTGTTATGTGCATTCAAACATTCTTATGAAATTTGCGCAATACAAATTGTATTATTAATTGTATTTATTTAATAATAATTTATTTATTTGCATTTATTTATACACGGTTCAAAAAAGAAAGAGAAAGAAGAAAATGGAAATATAATTAACAAATAAGATGCCTAAAACTGCTTAGTCCTTAACACTTATATATACAAAGAAATTGCCTGTATAGGGAGGGATGCACGCATTCCCTGGTCTGAGGTAGATGACGGGATAAATGACTGCCAGGGGATTATTGACAAAGTGCTCAATGTTAACCCCAGTGCATCAGTCAATTCCAAGTGCCCTAAAAATAATTTTATTGGCCTTTCTTAAAAAAACATTACTTATATCACAAGAGGAAAAATAAAATTTCGTTTTACCTTGAACAATTAATGTAGCTGATGATGTCACAACTCCAAGAATATTCCTTGCTTCGCATGTGTACACTCCACCATCTTGTGACGTCACATCTGTAATCATCAAGCCTCCCCGTGACTGCACAATTCGTTTGTCCGAGAGAAGACTGGAGTTCTGTTTCAGCCACGTAACCTGAGGTTTCGGATTTCCTTTAACATCGCATTGAAATGAGGCGGCATCCGTTTTGTTTACCACCATGGACAACGGAGGTGACACAATAGAAGGAGCTGAGATAGATTCACCAGGATCGCCCTTGGGTCCTTGAGGGCCCTGATCACCTTTAGGTCCCGGAGGTCCCTGATCTCCTGGAGCACCTTGAGGTCCCTGTGGCCCCTGAGGTCCAGGTGGACCATGTTTACCTGGAGGGCCTCTGTGACCAGGCCTGCCTCGTCTTCCCCTGATACTTTTTGAGCAATGCACACTGCAGGCCAGGCTACTCAAAGCAAGTTGAACTTCTTTCGTTATGTCGCTGCGACTGATGATTTTACTTGCGTTCGATACCTTGTTTATATTTCTCAAGTTGCGTCTGTGGCGTGTGTGTATTTCTGCAAAAGATATAGCCGTTTAAAGTTTATGTAAAAACGTATATAAGTGTGCGCATGTTTGTTTAATTTGGAGAAACTACCATTTATACTTTGGCCAGGGGGTTACAGCAAGAGACATTACCGTTTAAATCGTTTATAAGTGCGCGCATGCTTGTTTTGGAGTAAATTACCATTTATTTCATTGGCCAGGGGCGTTTTTGACAAGTGTGCATTTCTGCAAGAGATATTTTCGTTTCCGCTCCTTAAACAGTCTCAAACATTAGACAATTGTTTACACGCATGAAATTGGAAAATTGAAGCTAATGTTTTCAAGTTCTTCTTTCAAATCTTTAAAACATCGCTCTTGATGTTCAAAATTAACTGTGTGTACTACTACCATCTGACGTTCACGCAAACTTATACCCACATCGTGGTACAAGTGAGGGGGCGAGGGGTTGTTGCAACCTCCTTTCCTCCCCCCCCTTGGGTTTTTTCGGTGTTACCATATTTCGAAAATATTTCACATCTAATAGATAGCCTGTGATGTGCTCTGTAAGGTAAGGAAAATGTTATGGGTTGTAGCGCTGTTGGGGGTCCGTGACGTCATCCAAAATGGCCGACAATATGGCCGCCATCTTGGATTTTACTAAAAAATCAACTTCATCGGGAAAATGCGGCAATTGCACATATATTTTGCTAGAGTCGCAAAATATGATATAATTAAACATTTTTCCTCTTTTGGTAGCATTTTATATGTTTTTTTTACCAAAAAGGTGAAAAACACGCATTTTTACTCAAAAATAGCTTGACCTCATGCTACTTATAACGTCATATCTTGTTACTATAGCAACCGGTTGTCGCCAAGCTGAAGACGGCATGTGCCAACAATAAATGTTCTTGAAGAAATCGGAGAAAAACCCCAAGGGGGGTATCCACTCCCCCCCCCCCCTTGTACGTCCGAGGGTTAAATTTGGGACAGTGTTGATAAAAATATCCTCATGATATAGCCCCCTTAAGCTCCTATGTAGACAATACTTCCTTGTTTATAATTTTAGTCATTGTAATGTCAAATAATAAAGATCGTTTCAATTCTTGCTTTAACCTTTTTACTCCTAGAGTAAATAATCTTGTTCTTTATCACTATTTAGTCTGTAAAAGATATCCTAAAATGTGACTGAATAATGCTTTCTCGTTGTCCTTTTCATCTTGTGTAAAGATGGCTCTAGCTTTTTAGTATGTGAATGAAATCCTAAGTTGTGATCAACCGCTTTCGATTCAAAAAAGAAGCCATGCATATGGTAAGCAGAAAGTTTCTGTGGTGCTGTACGAGGTAGTCCTATATGTTATGTATTTTGTAAATTAAATTTGAGATTTTCTTTCCATACATTTTTTGAACTGAGGCTAACTTGAGAGGGAAAAAAATTAATAAATTTAACTATATTGAGGCCCCGTCCACACTAATGCGTTTTTGAAAACCTCCGTTTTTGGTTCCCCGAAAACGGATAAAAAGATCTGCGTCCACACTAGCGTTTTCACATCGTTTTTGATCGTCCACACTAGGGGCTAAAAAACGATGATCCAAAGATGCGTTTTCATCGCCAGGCTCTGCTCGGACGTTTTTCTGTTCAGTACGCATGCTCCAATAGCGTCAGCGATGAGTTGTGACGCAGCGTTTTTGAAAAGCTCCGTTTTTTCCGTCCACACTAAAACGATAGACCTGCGTTTTCAAAGTATCCACTCTTAAAAGCGTTTTCATAGATAAACATCTTCGTTTTTGATCGTTTTAGTGTGGTCGATCGGTAAAAACGGATAAAAAAATGCGTTTTCAAACGCATTAGTGTGGACGGGGCCTGATGTTAACGCGCGGATGTCGCTCATTGCAATCGAAACTCAGTCGTATTTGTAATCTCATAAGTATAACAACGACAGGCTGCTGGCAGGCGGTACTTTCTGATGGCGCGTTTTCGGGGTCAAAATTAAGTGTATAGTTACGACACAATTTGCAAGTCATTGCGGTGAGACGAAAGTTAATTCAAAAGTCATTGCAAGTTGCGTTTCTATTCGCAAATGTGACAAGGGTATAAAAGATGGCCATGGTTTTATAAAAGTGGTCAGACACGAGGGGTCATGTAGCAGGGACATGTCGCGCGACATGTAGCAGCGAGAAAAAAATGTGTAGTACACACTGAGGGACATGTAGCAGGGGCGTGCAGCGGGGACATGTAGCAGGGACAAAATCATAGCGCTTGCACACACATGAAAATGTTGCGAGGACATGTCTCAGGGACATGTTGCAGCGACACGTCCCTTCGTGTGAACTGATACTTTCACAATTGTGCAAGGCCAATTTTGGGGACATTTTGTCCCCGCGACGTGTCCCATGAAGTTCAACAAGTTGAACTCCGTGCGACATGTCGCGGGGACAAAATGTCCCCAAAATTGGTGTTGCCGATTATGAAAGTATCAGTTCACACGAGGGTACGTGTCGCTGCAACATGTCCCTGAGACATGTCCCCGCAACATTTTCATGTGTGTGCAAGCGCTATGATTTTGTCCCTGCTACATGTCCCCGCCGCATGTTCCTGCTACATGTCCTTCAGTGTGTACTACACAAATTTTGTCGCTGCTACATGTCGCTGCGACATGTCCCTGCTACATGATCCCTCGTGTCTGACCACCTTAAGTCGTTTTTAAAAAAAAATGCTTCCTTTGTTTTCATCATCAAATAATCCTACTACTACATCTTTCGCAAGTCAGCATGCAAAGAGATTTCAAAAGTAATAATGCATACGTTTCATGTTGGAGGAATTGCATCACACAAGCGCATTCGCAAGTCAGCATACAAAGAGATTTCAAAAGTAATTCGCAAGTCACCATGCAAAGAGATTTCAAAAGTAATAATGCATGCGCGTAACCCATTCTCAAATAAACTCGAGTAAGAAGTGCACATTTGAAAGTCATGACGCAACAAAACCACTCCATTGCAAGACAGCAAGTCGACAGAGGCCATTTCCACCCTGAAAACGCGCCATACCTTCTAGACAGTGGAGTGGGCGATCTACTGAGTGAGGAAAGAACAACAACAACAGTTTCCTGATGATCTTGTTCACTGGCCCTGTCTCTTGGCCCTTCCGCTCGTATCAATCGTAATAACTGAGTTTTCCCGCTCGTCCGGCGCTACGGTATTTATAGAAAGTAACTGCCAGCAGCTTAAGCTTGCTAAGCTAACGGCATCACTATGACTACGATCGAGTTGTAAGTCTAAATTGCAACAGTGCGATTATCTACCTTTATCCGGATAACTGCGCGGTAGCATGTCATTCAATCCAGAATCAATAGCTTCGTCATATGCGGTGTTTCTTGGCTCGATATTTTCGTCTCTTTGTTGAGTTAAAACCCGAAGCATTTGACGATGTGCGTGAAGCTCGATCTCGACGTGAATCAGTGCCACGAAACAAACAGCAATGGAAAGGACGTGTATCGATGAAAACATCACAGTGTTGCTTACTCGGTGCGTCTTCGATATCTCCATAATACCCAAGACTATGAAAAACAGCGAATAATCGTTGACCAACCTATTCAGCTATGAAGTAGATTGTTGCTGTTCAGTGAAATTTGATTTTGCCGACGTGCCGTGCTGATCCAATCAGTCTGCCCCCTTCTGACCTTCGAATCATTTCATTGCGACATTTTGTTGGCTATTTTCCAACCCATGGAAGAGGACTTTTCCCGGGGGGGGGGGGGGGGGAGACATCCATATAAAAATGACGGGGGAGCTCGTCGGAAATTTTCGAAAAACACCCTAAAAGGTACCAGAATCTCATTTGATGGGCGTGGATCAAAATAATTTTTACCCCTAAGAGCCCGGGGGGGGGGGGGGGGGGGAGGGGAGGCTACTTAACAAAGTTTTGTAGGGATACTCCGCCCGAAGTCCAAACCCTTACCCTTTCATATACCGTTTTTGACAGAAAAGGTACCCCTTTCATATACCTTTCATTGAAAATGGTACCCCTTTCATATAGCCTTTATGTGCGCCTGTTTGATATATTTTGAAAGGCCCTTTTATAATACTTAAATGGCAGTTTTCCCTTGCCTTTTTTATACTTCAACTCGTGTTTTCGCTACCCTTTCCTAATCTTCGTGAAATCCCTACCCTTTCATATACTTCAACTCATGAAATCCCAACTCTTTCATATACCTCCAGCCTCAAAAAGATACCCCTTTCGGGCGGAGCATCCCCGTATAGCCCGTTATAGGGAGTACCCCCTCCCCCACCCCCCCGGGCCTAAGAGGTACCAATTCTAAAAGAACACATCATGGTCATATTCTGTTATATTTTTTCGGCTCAATACCCTAAAAGGTACTGCGAAAATTCTAACGGTGGTCATTTTAGATTTTAGTACCCTAAGCTGTACCAATCTACAAATTTTGACCCCTAAAAGGTACGACGACCACCCCCGTCATTTTTATACGGGAGTCCCCCCGGGGGACTTTTACCCCCACCAGCATGAAAATTATGTAATAATCTTTAGAATTATAGCCTTTTAGGGCGATTACAATTACTATTAAAATTACAATTTAAATTTATATAACGCCAAATCCTAACGACCTAAGGCGCTTTACAATAAACAAACTATAAATACCAGATTAATAAAATAAAAGCTTGCGTAAAAAGAAACGTTTTAAAATTAGATTTAAAATTATCCACAGACATACTAGTTCTAATAAAACTGGTAAAAATTTCCAAAGTTTAGGTGCACAGACAGAAAAGGCTCACACACATACACATATACAATCCCCCCCACCCCCCCCCCCCCCCCCCCCCCCCCAATGGTCAGTGTCTGATTATTACAGAAATTTCTTTAGGTGCTACGTACGTCTGCGATATAACCAAATGTGGCAAAAAATAAATGAATGAGCTATAAATAGGTCTATTTCAATATACTAGTGGTAATTATAGATTAATAAGTACGTTCGACATAAGGTGCACCCTCGGGCTTAAATAAATCCAGTAAATAAATCCAACTAAAATCATACGCAAAAAACAACGAGTTCTCTTTGTAAAATATCACACATTAGCTTGAGTGGGGCAGAAATTCTAGCAGCGCATAAACACAAGCACATAAATGCTGTGAAGTAATCGGCTTGGGACCGAGGCTTAGGGTAAAAAAAAAATTACATTGAGGTTCAAGTATAAATAATTTTAAAACTTCTTTTGTTTTATTCCCCTAAGCCTCGCAGTCAAGTTAAAATTTTTATGTATCGAAATTACTTCATTGTTTTGGTCTGAAATGTGAACTGACACTGTCCTTTCCTCTCAAGAGCTACTGTAGCTTGCCAAACGACGTGAGTCATATTGACCTCGCGTCAAATTACCTGCGAACATTGATC
Source organism: Cladopsammia gracilis (assembly GCA_022457155.1). NCBI lineage: Eukaryota > Metazoa > Cnidaria > Anthozoa > Scleractinia > Dendrophylliidae > Cladopsammia > Cladopsammia gracilis. The sequence goes on along the minus strand of JAJGOT010000094.1, from coordinate 1,094,412 downwards.
CCTAGAACAAAGGACAGTTTTTGTACCTTGGCTCTTAGGAAAGATTGCTCGCGGAATTGAAAACGTTTTTTAACATTGAATCATGTCCTCCTGGCCTCAGTTGTTCAAAAGGTGGATAGAGCTACCCACCGGATAAATCATTATCCATTGGATAAGCATTAACAAAACCTGGGCCCAGTTGTTCAAAACGTGGATAGCGCTATCCACCGGATAAATCACTATCCGGTGGATAGCGCAATGCGTTTTGTTCACGTTTATCCACTGGATAGTGATTTATCCGGTGGATAGCGTTATCCACTCTTTGAACAACCGGGGCCTGTTGTGTTATCCGCTGGATAATGATTTATCCGGTGGATAGCGCTATCCACCTTTTGAACAACCAGGTCCTGTTCTTTAAATTCAAATGTTCAAGAAATTCCAATAAATCGCGAGAGAGTCATCATCATTAGAAAAGGGAAAGGGAACAGCGTAAAGAACGTGGCTTAGGATCATAGCCTGCCTGGGTCATTTAAAAATGGCTTTGAACATTTTAAAAGCTAGTTATTTTAAAAGAAAGAAATTTATATAAGCATAACATTTCTGTGGTGTGATATTCGATAATTTGCAAGAGGAAATTTATACCCTGCGAGCAAATTTTTTTGCCCTATGTACCGCCAATACATATGAAGAAAAGAACTCTATTCGCAGGGTAGGAAAATATAGGATTTTTTTTTTCAAATTAATAGTTTGTAGACAGTGGCCGTGAAAAAGTTCAAGGTACTTTGAGTTATCCATTAGTCACTTCTATATTGGGAATTTCTCTACCATTTCCTGCTACAGTCTGTGATCCTTAGTACAAAGGTCGTTTGGGGTATTTGTTCGTAAATGTTCGCCGCGACTCGCACTTTTTTCTGATTGGCTAATAACAATCGGCAGTTCTTCGGAAATTTTACGACATTTTTGCCTAAAATGGAACTAACGATTGCAGATCGGACGCGAATCACATATCACGAGATGTACAATATATGTATTAATCATTGTATATATGGCACGTGCATTGCATAAGTCTTACACTGCATAATATATGATACGGTAAACCTCTGTGAACTCAGTGTTGGCTGTTTAAAATATTTGTTCGTTTATAATGGGTTGCTGCAGCAGAAAAACTTTAATAATTTGTTTTGCCGCTTCTGGAGTCGGTCTTCTTACTCTTGGTTTAGTGTTTAGTGTCGGCGGAGTCTTCTCTAAACTCATCAACGAAAACGTTGACAAGGTGAGTACCGATATGTAAGAGGAGAGCTAAGGATTCTTACAACGGCGAAACTAGCTCATTTTGTGTCATTCGATGGCAACAAGTCTCAGTTAATTCCAACACTTTTAATGTACAACTGTACTAACGGTCGTGCAATAATCAAAAAGGCATGATGATCTTAATAGAGCACCGCAGACCAGAATGTGCTTGCGCTTTTTTATAAGGACTGTACTTTAATCAACACTAAGATATACGGAGCGTTGCGTAGCTAGAAAACATGACTTTACTAAAACAGAAGTTTCAGAGGGAACCTCCAATGTAAACGGGTAAAGCTAAAGCACACAAGCACACTGAAAACACAAATATTTAGTTTTCATTTGATGCAAGTTCTTATGCCTTCCGCTTATGCTCATTCTTATACCGATAGTGAAAATCAAAGAATTGTTTAATAGAAGAGTATTTCTATTGAAAAAAACTCTCGTACCCTCTCGTCCAAATGCAGCCATTGGGTGACAGTAACAAAAGATTTGCTTTCGATCGCTTTTTTGTGAAGTGTGAAATTCTGAACTTGTCCTCAGAGTGAATTATATAGCGCAAACGTTATCATTCCGAAACGTCGTCGAAATCAGTGTAGTTTTGCTGAAAAATATGACAGCTAAATAAGAATGAGTTCCAGTTCACGTATTTACTAATTCCAGGCAGCGCGCCAACCAAACGTTAACCGTTGTTTTTTTTTCTTAAATCTCTCATGGTCAGTTGAGACCGATAGTGCAGTGGTAAACATAGTTAAGTTTCGTTAGAAACCAGGTGAAACCAGGTTGAGGTCAATTTAAATTATGTTTGCGTAGCGGGCGCGGGCTCATTTCCCGAAAAGCGGCTGGTAATCGAGCTGCTATTGTTTAACGAGATAGCCGTTAAAACAAAAACTTATGATGACAAATTGTCCTAAAATAGACAAATACACAGGATATAAACATCGTAAATAACGAAAACTAAATGTTTCGAAACGAGTGCCGGAACATGAAACCGTATTACACAGGTTCTGACCGCGTGTTAAGGGGAAAGACTGCCAAAATTATTGATTTAGGGAAAATGTGGTATATTATAAAACAATATTCAGCGGAAAGCTATTTTACTCGCCTAAGCATGGATCGTTAAAAGTAAAACCTACTAGTAAAAATGTCTAGGATTTTAGTGATTAAATTAATCGCTTTACGAACACAAATTAACTACTGAATTAGGGTACAATTTAAGTGAGTCTGTCTGTAACAATTTGTCTTCAATTCATGTTATGAATACAATAATGGCCATGCATTTGACGTGTATACTGTTTTCATTGCATACTCCATTTGTCCGTTGACAGGAAATCAGGTTCACGTTTTGAAAGGACAATATTTTAAGGGGTAATTGGTGTTTGAATTTGGAGACATTTGATAAAAACGATGATTGATTTTTTTCTCCTCTCGAAAATAAGGTATTTGTAATATCTCACGTCATATATGTGTTCAGTCCTACTCACATACAGGACACATGTTTTGGCACATGTGTCAAGCGTTTGCTGAAAATCGTTGAGAAAACTAGTTTTGTATTGTCGTAGGTTGTATTAAATGTTTCTTTGTTAATCATTGTTTTTGTCATAGCAAATCTCATATTGTTCTAGATTTTAGCAGAGTAGTCATTGATAGTCAAAGCAATGGTTATTAAACCTGAGAAATTTCTTTCGGCGTTTTTTGACTTTGACCGTGCATTCTGAACTTTGTTCTAGCAACTAACCAATTGAAATCAGTGTTATTCTATCATAGCATGTGATTAGAAAAACAAACAGATGTGAACGGTTGTAGTACTTTCAACATAAGTTGTAGCTCCGTCGGTTTCACCATTGAAGACTGCAAGGTTTCAGTAACTATGGTGTAGTCATATGGCTAAGCTTATAACGCGAGCAAGTGAAGGCAGTCATTCAATCAAGCGGGTGGAGGTAGCTACGCGAGTGAGTGAAGGTGGTCACGCGAGCGAGTGAAGCCCAGTCACGCGAGCGAGTGAAGGCAGTCACGCGAGTGAGTGAAGCCCAGTCACGCGAGCGAGTGACGGTAGCCACGCGAACGAGTGAAAGAGTCACGCAAGAGAGTGGAAGTGGCCGCGCGAGCGAGTGAAGGTAGCCACGCGAGCGAGGGAAGGAAGGCAAGAGAGCGATTGAATGTAATCACGCGAAAGAGTGAAGGTAGTCACGAGAGCAAGTGAAGGTAGTCACGCGAGCGAGCAAAGGTAGTCACGCGAGCGAGTGAAGCTCAGTCACGCGAGCGAGTGATGGTAGCCACGCGAACGAGTGAAAGAGTCACGCAAGAGAGTGGAAGTAGCCACGCGAGCGAGTGAAGGTAGCCATACGAGCGAGGGAAGGTATTCACAAGGGCAAGTGAAGGTAGTCACGAGAGCGAGTGAAGCCCAGTCACCCAAGCGATTGAAGGTAGTCACGAGAACAATTGAAGGTAGTCACGCGAGCGAGTGAAGGAAGACACGCGAGCGAGTGAAGGTAGTCACGAGAGCAAGTGAAGGTAGTCACGAGAGCGAGTGAAACCCAGTCACGCGAGCGAGTGAAGGTAGCCACGCGAACGAGTGGAAGAGTCACGCAAGAAAGTGGAAGTAGCCACGCGAAAGAGTGAAAGTAGTCACGAGAGCAAGTGAAGGTAGTCACGCGAGCGAGCAAATGTAGTCACGCGAGCGAGTGAAGCTTAGTCACGCGAGCGAGTGGAGGTAGCCACGCGAGTGAGTGAAGGTAGCCACGCGAGCGAGTGAAGGTATTCACAAGGGCAAGTAAAGGTAGTCACGAGAGCGAGTGAAGCCCAGTCACCCAAGCGATTGAAGGTAGTCACGAGAACAATTGAAGGTAGTCACGCGAGCGAGTGAAGGAAGACACGCGAGCGAGTGAAGGTAGTCTCGAGAGCAAGTGAAGGTAGTCAGGGCGAGTGAAACCCAGTCACGCGAGCGAGCGTGCCTTTCGCTCTCGGCACGTGGTTATCTCACCCGCTCAGCTATTCAGAACAATCCTTCCTAAGAAGTCTATACTGATACTACTCCTCGACATAAATAAGATCAGAAAACACGAATCACTTTTCATTGTTGATTCATGTAATACTAAAATATGATCTCAATAGTTCAGCGAACTAAACACATTAACAGTTTCGTTTACTGATGCCTTGCATTCAAATGTTAAACGCGCGCCGTCATTAGGTACATCCCGCACGTCTCGTGCGTCTCGCGCGTCCTTCAAGTCCAACACGCTGACCACAACATCACCATGCCACTACAAATTAATTTGATATAGAAACTGGAGAAAGGACTGTCATAATAATCGCTCATCAACAGTGCACTCTTTATATATTTTCAGGATGTGGAATTAAAACCTGGCAGCACAGTGTACGATGAATGGATAAAATCATCTAATCCTATTTACATGCAGTACTTTGTGTTTAACATGACAAATCCAGACGAAGTATTAAAAGGACTAGAAATTCCCAATGTAACTCAGATAGGACCTTATTCATACAGGTATGATTAAGTAGTCGGCCGGAGTTACTTCTTGCCATATTATTGCTTCCTACCTGGAAGCCTCATATAATTACACTGACCCAATGCTTCCGTACCTTATATTCCATTGGGTGTTTGCACCACAATGATTTAGACTTAGACGGAAGGGGGGAGGGGGTGGGGGGGGGGGGGGGGGAAGAAAGGGAAATTGCAAGCGGGATGAGCCATAGAGCGTTTTTAATCGAGTGTCGAAATTAATTTTATTGCTTTGGTTTTGTGTTGGTAAAAACATCGCGCCACTTTCTTAACCAACAAGAAGAAAAAATAAATCCAATCAATTGCGATGAATATGAATAATAATAAAATTATTTAGTGTCATTGATCTGACTAGCACAATCTCAAAAATTATGGACATGCTTTGTCGCTCTTACAGCCTATTTCCAAATGAATAGACCATTTTATAGCTCTTATGAACAAATCCTTTTTTTTAACTCTTATTTGCAGAGAACTGAGATCAAATGAGGTACTCAACTGGACCAGCGACAAAAGTGTCGTAACTTTCATGCCAAACAGAACATACATTTTTGATCCGGAGACATCTTGTGCTGGCTGCGACGACAAGAATGACAGTTTTGTTACAGTCAACATCCCACTATTGGTAAGTAGGCACCTAAATTAACTCCTAGCCCCTAACATTTGCCACGAGCACCCCCTGTCGATTTTATTTTAGAATCTCTCCCCTCCCCCTCCCCCTCCCCCTCGGGTTACACCAAGCTTTGGACTGATTTATCATAACTTTACTCATCGCCTGGTTGGCTCACCAACTCACCTTTCTGTGTAACAACCACGCTCGTGGATTCGATTCCCTGCCAGACCAACACTCGACCAGCGTCTAATAATAACTGACGATGAAAGCGCTGCTTCACTATATGTGATCTGCAAATGGTTTCAATCAATCAATCAATCAATCAATCGATCAATCAATCAATCAATCAATTAACTTTATTTAAACACGGTAAAACGGCTCAGTAAAACTGTTTGACCTTCGTATGGCTCGGATAACCACGTAGAAATGGCAGTCGCGTCTCCAATGAAGACGTAACAAAACCCTGGCTGTGACCACCCTCAGTGTCATACGTATATTTGTTCATGTGTGGGGTGGAGGCGATGAGATCGACAGCGGACCGATATAGAGGCTGTCTGCGGCGCCTTCATAAGCTGACGTCCCATCTCATTCTCATAAGTGTATGTTAAGCGCCATGAGACACATGTGCTATGTGCGCTATATATTAACCCTATTCAGCCTGGGTGGGGAGGGGGGGGGGGCACAAAGCGCCCACGCTAAATTTCAACATTCATAACTTCTTTAATATGTACTTAAAGGCCATCAAACTTTGTGACTTTTCCTAGAATTTATCTGGCAACAATTTCATATGAAAATTTATTGATCACGTGACTTAATGTTTCCATGGCAACAAGATTTTGACAGCCATGGTTTTTGAAATTTTCATATTTTTATCTTTAAATGTAGAAAGACAATGTTTATTGGTATAACTTTTTTTATTGGTTTTGATTAATTTTGAGACAATTTGGACGGTTTTTAAGAGGTTTGAAAAACATTCAGAAATCTAAGATCCGTATAACTAATTACCTAATAACTACGTGATATGACGTCATCGTTCCATTGTGCGGACCGCAAATGAGACAGTTTTGGACGTACTATGTGTTTGCCCTGCCTCCCCACCTCACCCCGGTCCAGGAACTAAAAAAAAGCCCAGGCTGAATAGGGTTAACCCTTTAACTACCAAGAGTGCCAAATATCAAAAATCAAGAAAAAATTCCAAATTTCGTTTTGTAAAATATTGAAAAACAATGGAACCATGCAAAAGTACTAACAAAGAAGTTTCATTCCAATGGTCACACCATACTCTGGGAGTGAAAGGGTTAAGTCATTAATTTTCTTTTACTTTCTTTTTCATAGACTATGGCGTTAAAATTAAAGAATACTGACTTAACGAATTACCCTGTCTGCTTGGCGTTACTTCAGATGGTGGCCGATTCGTATGATGTCAAACTGTTTCAAAGGAAGTCAGTATATGAAATTCTTTGGGGATATACAGACCCACTTCTTAATACAATAGTAAATTTTCATACTGACCAATGTCCCAGTAGTGCGTCAAGAGGAGTGTCAGCATTTGTTCAATTGCAGGTAAGTTAACTTTCGCCTAAAAATAGACTCCTGCTTTCATAAATAACCCTATTTTCGGATGACCGCCGTTCGGAATAATGACGCAATTACCGCATCATATGACGTCATCATGTCGCGTGATCTTCCTTAGATTAGGCGGTTTTGGTTGTACTATAAACCTTGCAAGTTTCTTAGCCGTTACTTTAATATTGTTGAAGTTAAAGTTATGGAGGAGGGAGGGGAATACGCCTTCCCCTCGGTCCCAGAAGACCAAATAAAATCTAGAATAACGGAAAAACCACAGCGACAAACCAATGAACAGTGCCGGATCTACCGTAGACCTGGATCAGTAAAATCTTGAAATAGTATAGGTAAAAACAGCAAATTAAACTGATCCATACGGCGAGGAGAAGAGAGTGAGTCAGAAATGAAATAAAAAACAAACAGTTTAATATATTCAATTAGTATATACTGAAACAGTGGATAGCATTGTTGGCGCGCTCTGATTGGCTACTGAAACTCGGAATAGCAAGTGCTATTCACCTCTCAGCAATTTGCGCGCGAAAATTGTAATCGTTGACAGGAATAAATGAGTTAAAAAGCATCATTTTCCTTATATTATCTCACTGTTTCAGTATGTACTAAAACAACTATTCACCTCAGTGTAGGTGGGTAGTGGTGGATATTTCCATCGCCGCTTCGCGGCTCGGTAAATGTCCACCACTACCCACCTCCACTTCGGTGAATAGTTCTTAACTATTCGTTTTTACCTAGACCAAATAAAAGCCCGTATAAATATGGTTAATTCTTTACGTATTTGTCTCTTTTTAGTATAATAAAACATATTATGGCATCAGTGCTGTTCATACTGGACAAGTAAACATCAGCAAACTTGAACAGTTTACCATGTGGAGAGGAGAATCGTAAGTAACAAGCTGACGCGTTCTTGATTGAATATCAGTCGCTATGTGTTTAAACAAGAGGCTTCAAGCAAACTATACTCATGCGCATGCATAATAAAGTTTTTTGAATGTTTTGTAAATGAAGGCTGTACCACAATGAAGCCAGTGATTCTTCTAAGTCTTATATATACGTAACGTGAACATCAGTAGTGTAAGCAGGGTTGCAGGAGACGCTGTCTTGACACTTCAGTAATGCTGTTTTACCGGATGTGAGAGTAGCCGGAAGTCACTAAACAGGAAGTGTGAATGGCAAAGCTATGAACCGGAAGTGCACAATTTAAAATATGCGTGCATAAATTTGCATGCAAAATCGTGACACAAAAAATAACAATAATGATAATAATAATAATAAAAAGAAAAAAAGAAAAACGAAGGGCATTTTTTAACTCATTGCGCTTTGCGCATGAGTAATAATAAAATCAGTTCTTAGGCTCAATAAGTGATAAAATAAGACAGTACTTGAACTCGATATCAACTTACTAAGACCCTCTGCTATCACGTGCTGTAGAATAACTCATCTTTCATTTCTACGTGGATTTATAAAATTAACAAATGAAGATACTACGCACACTGACCATTTACTATAAAAGGAATATAAACCATTTACTATAAAAGGAATAGCCCTGCTTCCATAAAGCTATGGCAACACTCGTGACTAGTTCTCTCTCGCACAATTGTCCACTCGCGTTACCAAAACCCGAAAATTCGAATAAAAAAGGAAAGTTGTTTAGAAGTTTTATTTTTAGACATTTCAACGCGTTATTTACTTTCAAATTCAAGTGATTGGGAAATAATGTTGATACAACACTTGCATTTTACATTAAGACTATCAGCTGGTTGAAATAACTGATTTGGACTGAGTTTCTGTATTTGTTTTGAATGACATTAATGCTTTTCTTTATGTTCTAGCCATTTACCATGGTGGAGTGACAAATATGCAAACATGATTAATGGAACGGGTATGTGCGCATAAAAAAATGAATGTTATGTTTACCAAAACATTTGCATAAGAGCTCTAATTTAACAGTTGCATTTTACATCGCTATCAATCATGATCACCATGACAACCGACGAACCCCAACCCAGGGTTTTCTGAGCATTCAAAATGATGGCTAAAGATGAACCTGTCAAATAGCAAATCCCGTGACTTTAAATTATGCAATGCATTCAACTCTCTCAAGAATGAGCTTTTGTCGCAATTCTCGTTCTCTTTTCTTGTGGTCATTTGTACCATAAGACCATTCTCTAGCCTTAACAGCAATATCCTATAAATATGTTTATTGTAACAAAGGTAATTTGCTCTGCTGATATTAATAAATGTTTGACCGTTTTCAGATGGCACTCAGTTCGCGCCCAGAGTTTCAAAGGATGATACATTGTATGTCTTCGCTCCTGACATCTGCAGGTGTGTTATTGAGATTACTTTAATATCCGCTTACTTCTGCTTAAGTAATAATTCTTAATCGCGCTTCCTCTTCAACAAACCATCTACCAACATAAAGGCTCGACCAAGAAGGTTGATTTTAGATGGAATATACATCAGACGGACTGATGTACTTGTCGAATTTCTGAAAAGCCATCAAGTTGAGAAAAGGAAAACATGGCACCTAAATCTGAATCCTAAATCCTAAATCCTAAATCTGAAGCTGAAAAAAATCCATGGACTAAGTCTTTCGTGGATGTTCCCCCTCTTAGGCGCGCGTATATTCATTCTATAGTGTGGAAACGATTATTGCCAGGGGCGTAGCTACCTGTACGCACTTACGCACATGCGTACCTGAAAAACTCAAAAAAAGAAAAAGAAAAATACGACCAAGTTGAAAATTTATGTCAAGATTTGGGACTTGAGGGTGGGGGGGGGGGGGGGGGGGAGGTGGGGGGGTGTTTGAAAATTGATTGTGCGTACCTCTGAAAACGTCCTGCCTACGTCCCTGATTGCTACGGGAGTAACCCCATATGATGGACAGCATCCCATCCAGGGAGAAGCCCAAGCACTGCTCCCAGTTGCTTTATGATACCAAAGCTCCGGCCGTGTGGGACTGTGGGCCACCTGTGGTCCAATTGTAATTGTTGGTGGTTAAAAAATGACTTCTGAACGCACAGTAAACTTTTTTCACTTGTATTTTCCATAGATCTGTCCACATCACCTACGAATCAACTGTGACTGTCAAGGACATTAAACTCTACCGCTTCATTGTTCCAGACGAGCTCTACTTAAGCGGTGATGTGTATCCTCCCAACAAAGGATTCTGTGTACCTCCTCATTGTTTACCGACTGGTCTGCTCAATATCAGTCGTTGCCAGCCAATGAGTAAGTCTGTGCGCAAAATAAGCTAACTCACAGTAAAGCAGATACAGGATTTTATTAGAAGAGGGGTAGGGTGCATAAATATGAGCACCAAACGAGCACTTGCGCCCAAGGTTGCACGCAAGTACTGTTTCACAAATACTTCATTCTTATCAGAGCTATTTGTCATTTTTATACTACTTCATATGTGACAGAATTATGTATGTTATGGTGAAAGTTTACAGATGAGGACACTTTGTGATGCCTATCATGGACAAGCGTGGTTCCCCTCAATCCTAGACAATACTCCAAACCAGGGGCTCGGTGGGATTCTATGCCAACAAACTGTACAAATGAGGATTTTAAAATAAGACATTACCCCATGGTGATTAGGCAGAGGATAAAATGTTCTTAGGTTAAGAACGAAGGCTTCTTAGTTTATAAGCTGACAGCTGAGAAATCAAAATAACCATATATCGAGTGCGACTCGGAGTTGCCACATTCATTTGCTTTACAATCTATGCTATTCTACCTGCTGCGGCTGAAGATTCAATCAACGTATGACGCTTGTGTGGATTTCGATTGTGAACGCAGTTATTGCTTGGTACTAATCAGAGCTTTTATCTGACATTTCTCAGATCCTCCAGTTGTAGTTTCACCCCCACATTTCTATCAAGGAAACAAATCTCTGCTGAACACAGTTAACGGACTCAATCCGGTAAAGAGTTCCCACGAAACGCACCTCGATGTTGAGCCGGTAAGAAAAGACCCCTTGTGAAGGCGGCCTGGGAGGAATCCGTGTATAATTTATGTGTTTGAGAATGAGGTTGGGGAGATTGGGGGGGGGGGGGAGGGGGGTGGAGAAGAGGCCCAGGTGTGTTGGGGGAACCCCGGATATTTGTGTGGGAAAGGCGCATCGGTTGTGTGTGGAAGAGGTCTTCCTTATATATATATATATATAGGGATGTTTAGCAAAGCCCAGTGCGCGCTGTACGGTGGAGTGCCACTCCAAAATGTATTGTTGTGAGAAGTCTGGGGTATGATTTTTCTCATATTTTTTCTCTTTCTCTCTGTGAATTGTCGCTATCTTTCGCGCCTATCCCACTCCGTCAGCACTCGCGATATATACTGCGTCCTTCTGTACGCTGCCTATAGCCTTTGCTCCCCAGGCTAAACGGGGACACAAGCCTAAACAAAACAACAAATCGCTTCCACAAATGTTTTAAGAGATAACTGATGAGAAGGTTTTAATTTTTTTTTCTCATAATCAGACAACAGGTATTGTCATGCAGGCTGCTATGCGAGTTCAGATCAACGTGGCTTTGGAATCAGTGGATACTATAAAGTAAGTATCGTGACAATTCCTAATGCGGTGTGATATTTGACTTAGCTTTTCTCCTAACGGTTGTATATATCCCTAACTGCACATTTGGTTAACTTTACTTCATTAAGCTAGGAGATTTTCACCATTCACATCTTTGTTCACAGGCAAACAACTGGGAAGTTTAAGCCAGTTTTCCTTCCTGTTATGTTTGTTAATGAGGTGAGTCAATTTTTTTTTGTGTGAGAAGGCGAAACAGCGGGGTGGTTGGATTAACGACACCAACATGACGCCAAGAAAATGATGTTTATAGTCCACCATCTCCCGACGTGGGGTCCTAGACAGTCCAACATTGTTGGATGTAAAACTGTTGGCCAACAACTTTTGAAACGTTTAGCCCAGGCTTAAAATTCTTTCGTCTTAAAAGAGCAATTGGTTGAAAGCTGATTAAGACATAAATTTCGAAAATGGAAAAATAAACTTGATGCTCATTTGTCAATGTGTGCACTGTAGATTAATGGCATTTAGGCTGCAATCAGAAACACTTTATAAGCTACCATAGTCGACCAACATCCGCGTTATTAGTGAATGGTTGCTTACGAGATCGATCACCGTTATTCTTGTACTCGACCAGCTCTAGTTACGACCATTTTTTCGAAATCCCGCGGTTGACGCCTACGAGAGTTTCAACCGTAGTTCAGTTTAAACTTAGTACTTATTAATTTTTGTTAATTTAACTATTATTTCTTTGCAGAGTGCTCTGATCAGTGACGAGAAGGCAGAGGAGTTCCGCTCAAAGGTGTACAGGGCCATCCTGTTCTTACACGTGGTACAATATTCACTAATTGTCCTTGGTGTGCTATGCATTCTTGTCGCTGTTGTGCTAGCTGTGGTTCTAACTGTTTCTTTTAAACAGGTAAGAGTATTTTTTTTTTGATTCACAAAAAAACGAGTAAGAGTAATGATTTTATCGATTCACGAAATATACCAAAATGACTTGCAATGCATGCAATGCGGAATTGCCACGTTCCCTTTCAGTACAACTGATCATCTACTTTATGAATGCCCTCCTTGTGTACAAATATCTTGGCAGCGAGTCATTGCCTTGGCTCCTTTGGCTACTACACACTCTTCTTTTGTTATGTTTAATTCAATGTCTAGTTAGCTCTGTTCTTACTTTTTTTTTATTTCCTTAATGTTGGTTTATTGTAATAATTGAATAAGTGTGAATAAATGAACTTGAACTTGAATGAAAAGCGATCGGAAAATGACGCCTTAAACTCCACTGATCATGTCTGGCTGCACAGCAGAATCTACGAATATCACATCTTTTAATCGTGATTAACGACGACACCCTTTGCCTTCAAATTTTCATCCTTATCTTACTTAACGATAAGATTCTCTGGGAATGATCGATTGCTTTCGAGAATAATAACATGACGAAATTTAGAGCAAAATGGACTACGATGTGAGCCGAAGTTACAAGTATTCGCTGCTTATGTGTTCATCACTTTGTCTGCCTTTTTTTGCTGTATTTTCTGTAATTTTTGTTGTTGAAACCATTTAATATATTCAAATAAATAAATAAAATAAAATAATGTAACCTTCGCTGTGCAAGGTTCTTGCACTGATTGGCAAATTGTAACGTAAGCCACTGCAAAGTTTTCCAACAAAGTTGTCAATTAGGACACAAGTATTCGCTGCTTATGTGTTCATCGCTTTTTGTCTGCCTTTTTTGCTGTATTTTCTGTAATTTTTGTTGTTGTAAACCATTTATATTCAAATAAATAATTAAAATAAAATAAAATAATGAAACCTTCGCTGTGCAAGGTTCTTGCATTTGATTGGCCAATTGTAACGTAAGCCCCTGCAAAGTTTTCCAACAAAGTTGTCAAAGACGTCTATAAGCCTTTGCTTTGGTCTAGTAAAAATGGTAAGGTGCGCAAACAGGAATTTTTCCGCTATATTTTTTTCTCAGCCTGTTTAACAAATCTTTGTAGCTGCTTCATAACTCTGCTTTATTTTTGAATCTCATTTCAGACTGGCACAGATGAAGAAAAGAAACCACTTGTTAGTAAAGTATGAAGGTAAGTCGTAAAAGTCGTGCCTGTTCTGTGTTTCGTTTGTTTAAGCCTGGTTTCCATATAATCGTCTGGGTCGTCTCGGTCGTCCCAGTCGCTAAAAAAACTATTGAGACGACTGAGACGATCCGGACGACTATAGGGTTTCCATACAATCGCCTCAGTTGTCTGAAAGAGGGAGAGCGAGCAGTCAAAAAATGAATTCTGGGACAAACTGATAGATTTGGATCGCCTCGGTCGTTTGTCGTGTGTGAATGGTTTCCATATGATCGCTTTAGATTTTTCAGGATCGTCTCGGTCTAACGGATAGAAGTCAATTCTATCCAAGCGACCGAAGTCATCCCGGTCGTCCCAGTCGGTTGCGGGAAGAGTCAAGATGGAGGTCGGACACCTTATTGAGACTTATATAACGGAGAAACTGGTTAGCTTTCAGTTGAGGTTAAGGTTAGCAGTTTATATAGTTAAATTTAGAACTAAGCAACCCGAGAAGCTAGGTGGTACTGTGGTACGGCAGGCTATAAGTCTAAGCCTGGCTGAGGTCACAGATTCAATACTGAGTGGGGATTTTAGATTTTCTTTTTTACATTTACAAATGTACCCCCTTCTGAGCTATAGAAGGTAGACTCTACCTCGGTTGTGATTTTCCGGGTAGTACCAGTACCATATGATCGTCCCAGACTTCCTAATAATATATGGAAACCAGGCTTAATTGACCTTTTCCTCTGTTGCCTTTCCAGGCTTAGCGGTGGGTCCATCCCAATAAAATGATTCCCTTGCAATCCCTACTCCCTCTTGTGGGTCGGTTGATGGAAGAAAAGAAACTTAAATAAACAGACAAATAAAGTAGCTAAATATTTGAACTATTACTTGAACATTTGCAATGTTTGTAATTTCCACTTCTCATTCCAGCGCAATACCCACAAGCTTTGGCGAAAATAAACAACAACAAAGAGCCGGGCATTATTAAAACCAAAATAAGATGAAACGAAAATTACGGCAACCATTTTGTTTTTAAACTGAAATTGCCAGTGTTACGTGAGAACAGCCATATAAAGAATCTGCAATACTGCTATACTGTAACGATATACTTTTTATCTCACCGTCGCCTGAAATACTTTTATACTGTAAAATGCTATACTGTAAAATTAACCAGGGGATTTCTTCTTTTCCACAGAAATTAAGTTGATGTATACTTATACTTCTGATGTCACGTCACTGAATGCCGCATTACAACTACCACGAGTAGCTTGATCCTTAATTTTAATCAAAGAATAAATTACTCGACGTAGTTCTATTTGAAGCGTCCCGCGCAGGTAACTTCTTGGGCGCGAAGAATGAAGACGAGTAAAGGGCTAGGCGAGTGACTGGTACGGAGGACAAAATTGCGACTGACTAGGAATAGGGTGGGTGGAGAGAAACGTCTCGACCCCCCAACTATTCTTTTTTCTGTGCCGTTTTGCCCCATACGCCCGAGATGTCTGCGAAAGAGACTATTCCATTTGATGTTTCTTCTGCATTCAGAGTTTGCTAAGGACGGTTGTTTCTCGAAAATATCAACGGACTCTTCAATGGAACAAACATGTCTAAACAACTTACCTGAGGAAGTTCGGGTTTCCAAAATATTATGGTTAGAAACCTTCCTTCGCAACAATTTGGAAGTTAACCTAGTCTCCCAAAGCTAAGTTAAGCAGTTTGGTTGTTAAAATTGTACCTTTTTAAAATTGCAGCCAGTAAATGCATCGAACAGAATACATCTAAGTCACATCAAAGTCACTACCAACTTCAATTTGTTGCTTAGTTATTATGTAGGTTTCAGTGAAGACTTTTTTAGAGTTATAATTTCAATAAAATGTGTTTCTTTTTAAATCGTATCCACAGTTATTTCGAGTTTATCTTGGCTCCCAGGAAACCTATTTGGCCCCACCCCATTGGTACCAATTGATATTTCTGAATGGTTAACGGAAAGCCGGGCAATGTAAAAAATTTGCGCAAGCATGCTCAGAGAATGATACAATCCCTTTAAGTGAAAGAGAAAAGTCATTTTGAGATGTGTCAGAAAACGAATGTAAAAGAAAAAATATAGCAAACCCGGAATCTGAAGTTAATAGCTTATCGCGAAAAACTGATTTTCTCTTTGCTGAAAATCGAAACCCGAACGTCAAGCCCAAAAAATATATATATTTATGGGCGAAACCAAAAAAAAAACGATCAAAACAGAAAACCGCAAAGTACGTTTTATAATTTAATAAGCAAAAACGAAAGACAATTCAAAACATTTATTTTTTTCATTTTCTTTTAGTTCGACTACCAAACTTTACTCTTTTTTAGTCGACAAGGTACTTTCAATATAAGAGAAAAATGCTGTCACTTCTTACAGTTAACTATATGAGGAATGAGTCGGTGAAGTAATGTACAGGAACGGCGGCTAAGTGTTGTTACGAGTGTCGAACTTTCGTTTAAGGAGCTTATTTACAAAAATGTTGCTACAACCTTTATCTGTGGGGCAACGAACCCACCATTCGTAGGAATGCTCAGATGCAAAAAGTTGTGTCTCGCGTGAAACGTGCTTTCAGTATCAACATGGAAAATTATTTGACTGTAGTCTGTTCAAGTACTTGTTATAACACTTTCTCGGAGATAAAACAAACGACCAGATATATCTCTCTCGTGCGTCGCTCTGCATGTAGAAAAGATGAAACGACATTGAAAAGCAACGTTCTCGGTCCAAAAAAGCAAGAACTTGACATAACTGATTGCTCTCGCTCGATTCTCTATCCAAATAACACCCATAAAGCGTCACGTGATTATGGTGTCGGAGTCCGCTGACCCTCCTCTCGCGGCTCAATATTTTCGCTCTTGGGTTCCTTTGGCTCACGTGTTCTTCGGCTCTTTTTCTTAGTCGGCACCAGTTCACCCTCTTCCGGACCTCCACCAGACGTTTCGGAGCCCGCAGTCTTGCTGTGTCTTTTTCTAAGATGAATGAGGAAAAATTTCAAATTACAATTGGGTTCGGTATTAAATCTTGTTGGCCATTTTAGGGAAAGTGGATGGGGTTGGTTTTAAATTCTCATACGTGTCTTCAAGTGGCATACTAAGAAACGATCTCAAACTTGGGCTACCTCGAGACTTTCGCTAAATGGAGCAATATTACCCGGAGAGCGTTTGTTTATTGGGTAATCAAGTTAACACGCTTTTAACTTCCAAAGAACAGCCAAGATTGTGACAACAAAACAAAATCGAATTGCAATAGGCCATTTGCACGATGGCGTCATTTGACTACAACTACCAGAATTCATTTCGTTTTTCCCTTTCTACTTAAATTTTGTATTCCCAGTGCGGTTTAAACAACAATAGCCCTAATTTGCACTACAAAACAAAAAACTGAAGGATTCTGGTAATTGTAGTCAAATGACGTCATCGTGCAAATCGCCTATTGTTTCATTTTCTAAAATAAAGTTTTTGCTGTTGGAAAATTTATGTTGGAAAACAACTCCTCCTCCCCTCCCCCAAAGAAAAGAAACACGTAACAGCCTTTTTGCAAGTAATGCTCAAGAGCTTTCATTTATATTGTCACATTTTAGTTAGTGGCTACGCTTGGCTTCCATAAGCTAAATAAACCGTTGTGATGGTTTGAATAAGCTGAAGTTAGTCAATGCATGACCCCGTTTTTATCAACGCCGAAAATTTGCTGGGACAAACAAAATAAACAAACAAACAACAGCAGCAACAGTGGAAGCACTCGTCACTTACTTTTCTCTTTGTTCTTTGGATTTATCTCTGTCTTTTCGAGATGACCGCTCCTATAGTAACAAAAAAGCAAGTTTGACCGATTTTGATCGGAAAACAGCTGTCATTTAGAGCCTGTACACATGGAGGTCGGGGACTCCGGGAGGGTGAGGTACCCCGTCTCGGTGGGATAACCAATCTCTGTTTTTTCTTGATCGTGTTCACATGAGAGGTGGGGTATTTCACCGAGGCGGGTTGCCCTGTCAGCCGGGCCGGGTAACCCGCTTAGCTGGGATGAGTTTTCTCCACGTGAACGCTGAAGGTGGGGTAACCCGCCTAGTTGGGGTCATGTTCATCCGGGCATTTATCTTTAGTTTGAAACCTCATCCCAGCGCCCCGGGGCTCAATATTGCATGTTAAGGCTAGCTTTTTCTGACTACGGGTAGGCGGGGTACCTCACCTACCCGGGATCCCCCACCTCCATGTGAATAGGCCTTTAGTTTTGTTGAAAACATTTTGGGTACACATAATGAACTGTAAAAATCAAAACGAAGTTGGCTCACGCCAAATTACCATCCGATCGTGATCTTCAATAAAATAATGGAGGATAATGGGTGAATAGTAATTGCCAATAACAAGGACAAAAGTCATAGTTTCGCGTTACCTCTCGCCTTTCACGGTCTCCCCCTTTGTCGCGGTCACGATGTCTTCTGTCTCTGTCACGCCTTTCCCGGTCACGGTCACGCTCTCTTCGCGGAGACCGGTCACGATTTCTGCAACAGATCACGTTGTTTCAAATAAAGCCCGAATGATCGGGCATATATCCACAGATACAAGCCAATGAACTCATTCACTAGCAAAAACGGCTAAGACAAAAAAAAATCCGTTTTGAAAACATCGAACAAATAGCTTCCACTCAAAGGCAAGTTCACCAAGCACCCAAATGTAAAATGGACTATTAACAGCCTTAAGGAGCCGCAATTTTCGGGTAGCAGCTACTTTCAGGTGGCTGTTACTTTCGGACTGCTGAAATAAGCGTGCAACCATTCCAACAAACGTATTGAACAAGATAAATTCGAGGGCAAATTTAGAGAGGAATGAAAGAGATAAGATGTTGCAGAGAATACCAAATGAAATGAACAGGCAAAGAATAAGCTGTTAATATTTTAGAATTTTGATGACGTCACGATCTCAATCAATCATTCAATCAATCAATCAATCAATCAATCAATCAATCTTTATTAGACAAATACATTATTTACAAAATTGTAGTCACCCGCAGGTAGCATCAAGCTAATCAATGGTTGGGGGGGGGGGGGTTAGAAATAAATAAATAAATAAATAAATAAATAAGAAATCACATTACAAATAAAATACGGAGATAAATAAATTGGCAAATAAATAAATAAACTGAGTATTACAAGATTTTGAGTGACACATTTAACAAGTCGGATAATTATTTTCACACAGAATAAAATAAAACAAAGCAGAATATCAAGAAATTATGTCTATTATTGTGGCACGTCAATATACGAATCAGCATTATCTAGTGTTTTGAGGAGTAATTTTCGTAGATTATTTTTGAAAGCTTTTTTTGGGAGTGTTTTCAAGTTGTTTTGTAGCGCATTCCAGACCTTTGCGCCTACCTTCGAAAAAGACTTTCGTTGAATTTCCAATTTTGCACCTTTAATGTAAAAGTTATTAGAAGCTGAAGATCTGGTGTTATAAGAATGCACTTGGGAAACAATAGTAAACAGATTCGTAATATTCTTTGGCGCAAGCTTATTCGAGACTTCATACATTAATTTAGAAATTGTTTCAAAGTAGATAAAGCTCAGAGGCAGAGTATTAGCGTCAATAAATAATGGAATGGCAGGTTAGTCCTTTTCCTGATTATATATTAGACGCAGAGCTCGCTTCTGCAGATCTATTAGATTTTACAATGTACTAGATTTCATGTACTAGATTGTGAAGTTGGGGCTATATTTAATTGTAATTATTATTATAATAAGCGCCAACAATACGAGAAAGCACCGCTCAATAGCTTTCTCTTTTATCCAGACTTAAAAGTTACAGCCATCTTGTATTGTCTAACTAAATAACAGCACAATAGTATTCATTTGAATAATCAGAGATTTTAATTAAAGACTCGATTGTAAAAGATAGGAGCAGACTTTATGAATCAATGTTAAATTTTACCTGTCTCGGTGTTCTCGGGATCTGTCCCGATCCCTGTCCCGCCGCCTGTGTGAATCCCGATCCCGTTTTCTGTCTTCGTCACTACTGCCAAACTCGCTATCTTCATCACCAGGACTCTCGCTGCCTTGTCTGCCGATCGCGCCTGGGAAGCCCTCGCGGAATCCCGGCGGGAACCCGCGACCCATACCCTGCTCCCACGGCATGCCGGGAGGAGGTCCCATCATTGGGTGGTGAAACGGTTGGTTGGGATCTACAAGTAATCATGGGTATGGTGTTACACGTTTTACTTATTTATCCCTTGAATGGATACCCACGGTACTTTAGGGCCGATTTTCGTGGTTAAACGGTTGCTTGAAATGTCGCTTGCGAATTTGCACCTCGCGAAAAGCCAAAAAAAAAAAAAACAACAACAGCAAGAACATAAAAATCATATTAAAAGAGATTTTTCAATTTCGAATGGCAGAAACCCCTGGGTGGGAGGGGGGTACTCCCTATAATGGGCCATACGGGGATGCTCCGCCCGGGGTATATAAAAGGGTAGGGATTTGACGAGTTGAAGTATAGAAAAGGGTAGGGAAAACTGTCGTATTAGGCCGCACGTAACGGCTAATTCGTCTATTAACCCTCGGACGTACACGAAAACTTATACCTCCAACTTATTCCCCTTATACCCCTTACCAAAAATAGTTCAGAAAAACGCAATTTTTATTCAAAAATGGCTTGACCTCACGCTACTTATGACGTCATAACTCGTTACCATAGCAACCGGTTGTCGCCAAACTCTGCCAAAATGTGTCTCAAGGATAAACGAACAGCAACTGAAGACGGCATGTGCTAATCTTAAAGGGTCTTGAAAAAATCAGAGAAAACCTTAAGGGGGGGGGGGGGGGGGGGTTGGCATCCCCTCTCCCCTTGTACGTCCGAGGGTTAAAGTATTGAAAATGGCAGATGAACCAAAGTAGGTGCGCAATGCAAACTGGGTGGGTCAGATTCTTTAATGTTTATACTGAAGTGAAAATTAAATAAATGTCAGCCAAAAACGCTGCTTTTGTTTTGCCTTTTTCATTACATGTATCAGGGATGTAAATCAACTCGGTAAATGGAAGGGTTACCCGGTATATTGGACCTCGGGGCGGAGCATCCTCGTACAAACCTTTGTTGAGTCCATCCCCCCCCCCAACCCCTCCCCCCCCCCCCTCCCCCCCGCAGTAAGCACACTGACTACCAAATAATACCAAATAAAGAACACAAATCAATAACTTATGCAAGTTCGAGATCAAACAGGAGCAAGAGTTTGAAGAACTCGTTGATCATCATGGACAAATTTTTTAGCAATATCAAGCGGTAATAAAAACGTGCAAAAATCGACGACAGGAAATGCGAATCAGCGGTCAGATGTAACCGAGAGTTTGAAATCTTGATATACCTCGTTCGCAATCCGATTTATTTTAGCTCAAAATGACGCTGCATTTTTGTGGACTTACTTTCAAAGTATGGTATTTGGGCAATGTAGTAGCATGTGTTTTCTCGCGCTAGCACGTAAAGGAAGTCCTTATCGCAATCTAAATCTAAACTAAACCACTGACTCATTGATCACAACAGGCTAGTGGCGTCTTATTCAAATTAGTGTCTGAAACAGTTTTTAAATAAAGATAAGAACGTCATCAAAAAACACCGATGCTAAAACGTGTACAGGAAATTACCACTAATGGTTGCCTGTCTCAATTTTTGAGGAAAACGAAAAGTGCGAGTCACGTATTTAGCAAAGAGCCTTCTTTTAGAAATTAACGTACAGTCCAATCAAAGCTAACTTGAAGGCATTCCATAAAATCCGGTTACCAGAGCTTATGCACAACTTAGCTTGTAAATAGGATTTGAGGGGAGAGTAAGGACAAGGGCGGCCGCCTTACTTTGGGGGTGGGGGGATGGGAGGGTTAGTTTGTGACCTTATTCATATATTAAAATGTCTGCGTTTGAAAAGATTCTCCTGTATGAACCTCCACTGCAAGCTACAGTTCCAGTTCAATCCTTGAAATAGGGAACTATTAAAACGTGGACAAAACTAATAATCACAGTGTTGCACAAATTTTAACGGGAATTATGGAAGTTGTGTGATTTCAAGACCCTCATAGGTAGAGAAAGTCTTTCTTTTTAATATCCCACGATAACCGAGTACAGTTCCAGCTGTACAAGTTGCTTCTCGCTTTTGCGTCTGTGAAAGAAATCCTAGAGTGTGACCATTCAAATGAAAGCTACTGAGCAGTACTTTCCTGTGGTGCTGTTTATTATGCTGTACAAGTTGCTTCTCGCTTTTGAATCTGTGGATGAAATCCTAGAGTGTGACCACTCAAATGAAAGCTATTGAGTAGTACTTTCCTGTGGTACCGTATATTACGCTGTACAAGGTGGTTCTAACTTTTGAGTCTGTGGATGAAATCCTGAAGTGTGACCATTCAAATGAAAGCTATTGAGTAGTACTTTCCTATGGTACTGTTTATTATGCTGTACAAGGTGGTTCCAACTTTTTGAGTCTGTGGTAATAACATCTTTAATAGGCACAATCAGATCAGAAGTGTGGCCATTCAAATAAAAGATATGGAGTACTACTTTCCTGTGGTAATGTTAATATATTGTAGAAGGTGGTTCTAACATTTGAGTCTGTGAAGATGTGACCATTCAAATAAAAGCTTTTCTCTTAGAGGGCGTTACGTTTAAAATCATTTTTCCCAAGTGGAAATTTCAAATAATTTGACAACATTGCACTTTGGTACTTTTCCAAGGTTAGAGGTTAATCTCACCAAACAGATAGCGCAAATTGTCATGTCTTCGTACTGACATAGCTGAAATTTTCCGCTGTTTCAATCACTTCTTTATAGGTCAAACAATGTAGTATTTAGAATCTCTTATAAACGACAATTCCCGTTAGCGCTCATCTTTTCCGACGGTGAATCACCTGATCTCTTCAGTTGCAACTCTGATGCGCAAAGAAAAAAGGGCGCACAGAAACAAAACGTGGCACTTGTCATGTAACACAATAAATCTGACATCTTTGCCCAATAACATAATTCATAATATTGATAATCTAATCAAAATAACTTTATATATCCATCACCTGCCTGAGGGGAAGTACTGATAAATAAAATTCGCCGGCCTTTGAAGCGCGTTTAAGCGTCTTCTTAGAGGGGAGGAAGTAGGGGAGAGAGAAGTAAAAAATTCTTAGCACGACCATCATTAGTCTCCTGCGCAGCCGTTATTAGGGTTCGTCACGCAACGCTCCTCCCCGGGAGGAGCGTTGCGTGACAAACCCTAATAACGGCTGCGTAGGAGACTAGACGATCATAAGTGATTCATCAAAACACTTAATAACACGCTCAAAGAATGACATGTTTGCTTTCGTCTGGCAACGTAGGGAACGCTCGGAAACAAATTTCCGTTTTTGGTTAAAAGCTAGACATAACTGACAACGTAAGATAAACAGTTTCACTTCCTTTACCAAGCCTTTCTGATACGAATTCTTTGACTCCTAACACACCAAATTGAAAATTGGTTAAATGTTACATGTTAAAACAACATCATTATGAGAAAGTGCTGCTCAGTACCTTTCATTTGAATGGTGATACTTTAGGATTTCATCCACAGATTTAAAAGTTAGCACCACCTTCTACAGCATAATTAATGACAGCAGCATATGAAACTCGGCTTTCATTTGAATGGTAGCACTTAGGCATTTTATTAACAGGCTCAAAAGTTACAGTGACCTTATGCAGCATAATAAACAGTACCGCAGGAAAGTACAACTCAGTAGCTTTCATTTAAGTAGTAATGCTTACACATTTTATGCACAGGCTCGAAAGTTTGAACTAAATCAAGGTTTGATTCAGGGTCAAAGGGTTACAATCCGTATAAATGACAAAGATTAACAACAGTTGAAAGGAAGCGCTTGATGTTCTGAGCACGTTCAGACTTAACGGGAATGAAAATTAGCAGGAAGCGAGATTTACGCTCACATCGAAATGATAAATAACTTTTACGTCTGACTTTGAAGCGCACGCATGCAAATAATAATAAAAAAAGAAACAACTTACATATGTCGACAAGTTATTATTTAAAATGTACTATATTGTATAATGTCAATTTTAATTACATTCAAACGGAAAATAGGAATGAGACAGTTTCATTAAATGGATATCTGGCCCAACGACAGGGATATGAAGCGACATCGAGGAGCAAAATAAACGAGACGCTGTATTAAATTTGCGTGTTCTTTTCTGGCGATAAATTTTAATCTAAGTCTCAAAATCTCGATTAGTTCTTTTTTTATGGAAGGAAATCCGCTTCCATAACCGACTGTAGATAATAAAACAATACATAGTGCCTTTGCATGAGGGTTATCAGGTAATATACACACATGTTTTACAGGTGTAAAACTCTTTTATCGACGCGAATGTGTCGGGCGGCATGGTAATCACTGCCGAGGTCCAAGGAAGCCACGACACATAAAAGAAAGCATATCGCATGCTGAGTAGCATAAAATCTGTAATATCATTACATAGGTGTAAAACAGAGTTAACAACGCAAATTTGTTCAACGGTAAAATGCCTTTCTTAGTTGGCGTAAACACAAACAATAACCACGATACATGTAGTATCCGTCCACGTCCATAGGTTTAAACGTATGAAAATCACTATCGATATTTAAACCTTATAATGTCTTTACTCCTAAAATTATCCGTAGATCAAAAATGTGGCTGTAACTCAGTTTTTCCACCGTCGATAAAATCCTAAAGTGTGACTTCAAAATTTGATTGACAGCTACTGAGCAGTAAATTTCTGCAGTGCTATTTCTTGAACGCTTTATTTTTTTCAGCGTTTCCCATTATGTACTTAGGTGCTAATTTGACGTCGCTTTCCTTGTGAGGCACACTGAAAAGTAATTTTCATGTCGAACGCCCATTTATAAGACTTTTCATAACAAAATGTAGCAATTAATAAGCTATTTTTGTAACGAAGAAGCCGTTTGGTGTAATTAGCAACGGCACTAAATAATTTTAAGCTAAAATTAATATTTCTTTGCCAAATTAGAAGGCGCACATTAACACAAAGTTGGACGTAAACGGTGACATTTTGTGATAAAGTATTTTTAATTTTCATTCCTTGTTAATAACCTTTCAATGCTCACGTTTTATAGAACTTGAACTTTGGCATTATCGCCTAATATTCTATATCCCCAAGGTTACAGAACCTTAGTTGCGGCTCCTTTCGCACGTCCTTTTTTCGAATTATTTACAAATGATGCATGAAGCAAGTACGCTGTGATGACATACACTGCTTTTTATAGATAAATAAAAACGTCTAATTTGTTAGCTGAGGCTAAGTTCTCTGATCTGGGACTGCACGTTCTTATTTCTTTCGCCAATTTAAGCCCGAAAACGTTCTTAACTTGTTCTTAGGATAAATGTAGCGGTATATAGCCTTAGTTCTGCAAATTTGCCAATTGATATACATGTTTGCTATTATAAAATGGAAAAAGGATTCTAGTATTTTGGGCTCAGTTGAACTGTAATTTTATTTCTGAATAAACCATTCTTATTTAGCTCATTATAAACACGGTAAATAAAGACGGGGCACGTTGTAAGCACATTCTTTAAATTTTGGCTTATCCCAGCCTCAACGTTCTTACAAAAGACTGAAGGTTCAAATAAATAAAAGAGTATACACAACAAATTGCATAGCCTGCGTAGAAGGCGCAGACACATTTATTGGGCGAAATTTCGAGGACGCGCGCGAGAGGCGAACGCTCCCCTTCGCGTGTTCCCCTCGTTTCGTTTCGCCCTATAAAAACTTTTGCGCCACACCAACAACATTTTCTAACAGTTCCATTTCGGCAAAAAAAAAAAAAAAAAAGAAAGAAAAGAAGAAAGAAAAGAAGCACAACAGAAAAGTACTGCCCAATACCGTTCACGTCAATAAAGTATCCTCAGACTTGTAGAGTACAACCTTGTTTACAGTGGAGTATATTTATTTTATATACTGTATTTAGATTTATGTTATCTACGCCTCCACTTTGGAAGTTTCCGCAATCCTTTTGTTCACTACAGGGTCCATAGAATATACACCTTAAAAATCCATTATCGCGTTTGGAAAATCCAATTTGGTTTGTTATACGCCTTCCTGTTTAAGTTATTTGTTGATAAAAATAACCAGACACAACTTGGCCAAAATTGTAAAACAAAATGTGACCGCATGAAAATTCCACTGGTCAAAAGTTAGAACCGGGATATATAAATCTTGATCGATTCTGAGGAAAAGGGTTACCATAAGCTACATTCTGATGTGTAATCTGGTAATATACATGTAATAAACCGAATTATAAAGATCGCAAACTGAAGAAGCGATGAAAAACTACACAAAAACATCAGAGTTTGAAGAACTAGGTCTCTCTTTAGTGCGCGCGCTTGTGCGAGCAAAAAACGATCTGCGTTGGCGAATGGAGGTAACCTTTTCCGAGATAGAGAACAGCCTGGAGGTACTTCTCGACAAAGAACAGTGCCTCATGTGCCACTTGAATGCCTTCCTGAATTCCTCGCTGAACAGGGCGTAAATCAGAGGATTAGCGGAGCTGTTGCAGACGAAACACAGGACGCAGATCTTAAAGAACAGAAGAAGGTACTCAAACCGCGATGTGTCCAAAAATATGTCGATCACCCGGAACACGTTGTAGGGTAACATGGTAACTGCGAAGACGACCACAACTGGCGTTAGAACCTTCAGTGCTTTGTAGTTCCTACCACTGGGGCACCGCGCCCGGGTCCCCTGCGAGGCAGTGGGGCTGTTGGATTCTCGACGGATTTTGCTGTGGAGAGCAATGCTCTCGTGCAGTCGACCACGGATGCGGAGGTACGTGAAGGAGATAATTCCGAGGGGTAAGAGGTAGGTTAGCAGTACGGTCTCCACTTGGTAGAGCTTGTAGTACAACATGTTAGGGAACCTCGGAAAGCAGTAGACTTCGCCCCGGTGATGTCCGTACGCCATGACGAAAAACAAAGGCAGCACGAAGAGTAGAAATGACAGAATCCAGATGAGAAGAATAATAATTTTGGATTTTTTCATTGCAATTTTCTGGCTCATACCGCGCCCGGAGATTATTCCTCGGTACCGAAACACCGCGATAGCCGTGATACTAGCAATGGAAACCCCGTGAAATATGTCGCTTAGCGGGTACAGGACTTTACAGCCAAACTCCCCCAAAGGCCAAGGAATGTCTTCGGTGCGGAGCACCCCGAATGGAAGGCTAAATAGAATCACGCCAAGATCACTAATGGCCAAGTTAAAAATGAGACAGTACGCAAGCGAGCGGAGAAGATTCTCTTTGATTATCACTACGCAGACCAAACCATTGCCCACTACGCCCAATAAGAAAATGACCGCGTCCAGGACAAAACGAATGAGCTGCGCGGCAAATGGTTCTATGTAGAACTGAAAATGTTGTTTACCTGAGTCGCTTTCGTTCATGTATAGAGTCGTAACAGTATCAGGAACCACTGATGAATTCATGGCGAGATATCGGTTGGATCTACGCCTAAAAATATCTTGATTGCCTCGAAGAGCTCGAAATATCCTTTGAAACGTTCGATATACGGTGAACCCAACTGTTTAAATTCCCCGCGAATGCGAATCTTGTAATAAATGTTCGCACCAAAGGCAGAAAAGTTGGCGCACACAAAACCGTCCGCAGTCTTGATAACAATTTGCAGCGATACTTCACCTATTGAATGCTAATCGTCCAGTTGACTTCGAACCTCTTAGCGGCAATGGCAAACGCGAGAAAAAAAAACCAAGCCGTTATGGCTGTGTACTTGTCATAAGCTTCTGATCTGCTCCAAAAAAATACGACTCGACAGCCCTCAATAGCGGTTAATTACCGCTGCTCCGTTCCTAGCGAGCGAACAAATTTGCTGTGCGTTTTCTCAATTAACTGGCACGAGTTGTATTGTACTTCCCGCAGCGAAAGAGCACGAACTGATTACAGTTGACAGATGATCCTTCCAAATACCTCGCATAAACCATGGTGACGTAAATCGGGGGGCATACGCGCATAAAAAGGATGCTTACTAGTAATAACGTCTTACTGACGTGACAACAATATGCACTGGCTGTACTGTCGTTTTGTTATCAAGCAAGGGTAATCAGCCTTGTTGTCATTTAAATGACAATGTTGTCGTAATAGATAGGATGGACGAACCAGTGGCGATGTTAGGGCGATATTCAAATTTTTGGCATTTTCACAGCACCGGCGGGCACAATTAGAGGGCAGAATTAATTTGGTGTGCCTGGGTCTTTCTGGGGGATTTTAAGCCAAAAGTCAACGAATTCGATAGCCTACCTAGCCATATGTTTTACATTTCTCTAGGTAAAGCATTGGTGTGTTATTAAGCATTTTAAATCGAGCTCTTTTGAAAAACGTCGCGCGTTCTTTCAGTGTGGTTTCGCCCAAAGGAAAATTGATGTCAAAACAACGCACTCATGCGAAATCACGAACAAAACATAAAATACAAAAACAAGAAAATTAAAGGAGTGCTGGATTACGATAGAATTAGCAAGGACAAAAGGACACTGTTGTATTAAAAGAGAGAATAGACCTAAATCAACGATCCGGGTAGAGAAGTAATATTTCAAAAATATAGGTAATTATATTTCACGGAGAGATGGCGCCCTTTAAGACAAACATGACAACTGACGAAAATGAAGCAAATTTGCAAACGTCGGTTAAGTAAACGCTCGTCTACATAAATAAACGGCTCAACCCCATCGAACACCTGTAATTGAAACTTTGCATACCCACAGGAATAATTTTTAATTGAAAACACTTGAGCGTCGACAGATTTCTGACAGAAGAGCACTGTAAAGCGAAATGCTAGACAGGCTGGACAAGCTTGAGGCGATGAAACAAAGCTCTTATTCGAAGAAAAAGAAAAAGCACACACACATATACGAAAGTAGCTTTTGAAAAAAAAAAAAAACCCGATATTTTCTCACCGTTGTCTAAGCCTTCAATAGTCTGCAAATTTAATCTAAATTGTCAGGAAAGAACATTCGTTACCAAGTGATCTACAAATGCGATGGAAGTTCGTGTAAACATGAAACAATATTAAAGGTTGTACGCATATCCTGGAAATCTTCAGGTTCTAGTAGCTAGTAGCAGAAAGCCGAACCGGTTTCCTGTTTTCGCAGTAATGTCTTAAAATACAGTGAAAGGCAAGCCGACTGAAGTATCTTTAAAGCAATACTTGGACATTCTTAGCAACGTAGGCGGCATGTAGCATTAACGTACATAACTGAAAAGACCTTAAGTGGGAGATGAAAATGTCAGTTGAGCCATCAAATCAAATAGAGTCGCTCTAAAACTAGCGTGGTATGAGTTAACTGATAAAATCTGTCATTTCAAGTACGCCAAGATCTGTCCTAGGTAATCTGTAAAGATGACAAGATCAATTTATCATTTGTTGCTAACATCGGCGGGGGCGAAAGACTTCTGAAAATCCAAACAAAACGAATTTAATCTGCCTTAGGTTACACAAGCAACTCACCGAAAAACCAACAGAAAAATGGACAAGTGTATAAAATACAACAAATATCACTTAAAGGGGAAAAACAGCAGACAGCGAGATAGTTGGTCACCTGTTCTGACGTTCGTAAAACAATCATTAAGAAATCTCTTTGAAAAAATGAGACATATCGAAAGGTCTTGCACTTATGTTGTATTAAAAATACAAGCTGGTTTTTGTACTGGGCAAACACAAAAGAATTGGAAAATATGCAACCCCTTTTAACGCCAAATAACAATTTCCATTGCTATGAGATGAGTTGGACTAAAAAAAAAACAGGATGTTTACAATTATTCAATTTAACGAGAAAAGCTAGCCTGCATGCAAGAAAATAGGGAACAAAAATATATATTTATTTAAAAAAAAACCGGTTTAAACAACTTAAGTTAACGAATTGGTATTCTTAAAGAAAGGCACAAGGCTTTTCAGACAATCAGTGAGTATTTTTCCAAGTGTGTTTTCAGTAAACGTCATTTGAAACACCATTAGAGAACCGGAACATCGTTTTAAAAACATCCTTAACGCGATCATGCTTTCCTCGTTAAATTACATTCAGACAGCGGCATAAAATAAATAGTCCTATCGAACTTTATCTTTTAGGGGGTTTATCTGTTACAAATCAACAACAGGAAAAAAAGAAACGGAAAAAATAAGCCACGAAAAAGGAAAGCTTTTAGCAAAAAGTAAGACACGATTAATTGGTCGAAGCCTGCGCGACATGAGGTGAGAATGGGTAACAACAAGGTGCCGCCCACCGTCTCTGTTTCCCGCCGAAACTTACTCTTGCGCGCGGTAAAAAAATACATAACTTTTACAAAAGATGGCGACACCATCGACATTTGGGCAAAACATTCAGCTTTGCTTTGACATTTTTTCTTTCTTCTTTGAATAAGCAATATATAAAATCTCTCGCCTCAGGCGCTTTCTAGCGCATGATATTTGAAAAAGCAATCACACGTTATTTGAAAAATTGCTGTAAAGCCGAAATTAGTCATATTTTTATGTTGAACTGAGGTCATTCGCGACATGGGGTGTGAAAAAGAAACAGCCAGGTGCCGCCCGCCGTCTGGGTTTCCCGCCAAAACTTACTTTGGCGCGCGATAAAAAATACACAGCGTTTACAAAAGATGGCGACACCAACGACATTTGGGTAAAACATTCAGCTTTTGCTTTGCAGTCTGTTTTGTTTCTTCTTTGAATTAGCTTTAAATAAAATCTGTCTCACCTCAGGCGTTTTTTAGCGCATGATTTTTGAAAAAGCAATTACACGTTATTTGCAAAATCGCTGTACAGCCGCAATGAGTCATATTTTTGTGTTGAACAGACATCATACGCGACATGGGGTGTGAATGGAAAACAGCTTGGTGCCACCCGCCGTCTCGGTTTCCCGCCAAAACTTAATCTTGTGCGCGGTAAAAAATACACAGCTTTTACAAAACTGAGATAGCAACACCATCGAAATTCAGATAAAACATTCAGCTTTTGCTTTGCAGTCTGTTCTGCTTCTTCTTTGAATTAGCCTAAAATAAAATATCTTGCCTCAGGCGCTTTCTAGCGCATGATATTTGAAAAAGCAATTACACGCCATTTGAAAAAAATCGCCGTTCAGCTGAAATGAGTCATATTTTTTAGTTGAACAGACGTCATTCGCGACAGCCACTGTCTCGGTTTCCCACCAAAACTTAATCTGGCGCGCGGTAAAAAATACACAGCTTTTACAAAAGATGGCTACAACATATATCACATCGACATTTATTGGGCAAAACATTTATCTTTTATATATATAATTACTTTGCAGTCTGTTTTCTCTCTCACCTCAGGCGTTTTTTAGTTTTTTAGAATGGCTTTTTAAAAAGCAATTAAATGTTATTTGAAAAATCGTTTTACAGACGAAATAAGTCATATTGTTGCGTGCAACAGAAGCCGTGCGCGACATGGGGTGTGAATGTGAAACAGCTTGGTGCCAACCGCTGTTTCAGTTTCCCGCCAAAACTTACTCTGACGCGCGGTAAAAAATACACAGCTTTTACAAAAGATGGCTACAACATTTCTCACATCAATATTTGAACAAAACATTTAGCTTTTACTTTGCAATCTGTTTTGTTTTTCTTTGAATTAGCTTTAAATAAAATATGTCACACCTCAGGCGTTTTATAACGCATGTTATTTCTTTTGAACGGCTTTCGAGAAAGCAATTAAACGTTCGTTATTTGAAAAAAATCTTTTTACAGCCGAAATGAATCATACTTTTGTGGAACAGACCCCGTGAAATAAATAGCGCAATAAAGTCTCTTCATTTTAATATTTCCGTAATAAACCGCGGCCGTCTTTTAATGTTAAACTTCTCCAGTCTCCTCTGCCTGTGTTTTTTATTCTTTGTGTACCAGCCAAAAATCACGCTAAACCAGTTAATAACAATTGGTTCATGCTTTAGCGTGCACTATCGAGTTATGGAGCACGTGGGAAGTTTGGGGAGCACGAAAGAAGTGTAAGAGTTGCCCGAGGCGATAGTCGAGGGCAACTCTAGCTTCTTGAGTGCTCTCCAAACTTCCCACGTGCTCCATAACTCGATAGTGCACAGCTAAAAGCATGCACCAATTGTTTTATAACATAGCCGGT
Source organism: Cladopsammia gracilis (assembly GCA_022457155.1). Taxonomy (NCBI): domain Eukaryota; kingdom Metazoa; phylum Cnidaria; class Anthozoa; order Scleractinia; family Dendrophylliidae; genus Cladopsammia; species Cladopsammia gracilis. The sequence goes on along the minus strand of JAJGOT010000094.1, from coordinate 1,062,672 downwards.
GGAATTGTGCATCAAATCCGACGCGAAAAACAGACAACAATATCAGAAGTGATTGTTCGCGGTAAGCGAAATATTGAGCAAAATAGGAATTGGTTTTATTTCAAATTTTCTGCTGAAAGCTCGAGTTTTATTTTACTGCAGTTTAAATGCAAAATTCTTTATTTTTAAAAAAGAAATCACGGTCAAGAATGGCACTTTTATTTATCGGCGTGCACTATCGGGATTTTCAGCACGCTTACGTATACTGAATTTGATTGCGTGGCTCTGCTAGCTATGTTATAAGCTTATTTATTTGTTTGTGCTATGTTTTATCAAATCACAAAATCGAATTTTCTAAAAGCAAATTAAGGTGTATTATTAAGTATACCTTTTAAGCCTTTGATAGAATCAGAAAAAGAAAAATGGCACTGTCCAATATTTGGTTATAACAGCAACACTCAGTTCTGGCGATAAAAACAACACAGAATACAGAGATACAATCTAGGTTCCTCGTCCGTTACTAGGAAAAAATTTAATAACAGGAACACTTTTATTCTAGCGAAGAATAAAAACATTGAACGAAGAGATCATCAAAATCCAAGATGGTTATTTCAAATAACTGTCAAACATTCACCACAAATGCTCCTAAACATTCTTTTTTTATAAGAACGTATAATTTTTGACTTGAGGATGAGCTGGGACCGAACGTTCTGTATTTTGATAGCGATTTGTGCTTGAACACGTTCTTACGGTGTTCTTAAGATAAACTGTATACTATTTCAGTAAGTTGTAGTTCTGAATGAAGAAAAATGGACTAGCCTACCAATTTCCTAATTGTTAAAATGGAGAACGACCTGAATCATTGCAAACTATACAATATTTTTGGCTCAGTTGGATACTAAATTTTCTCTGACCAAATTATTACACTTATACACTCATACACTTATATTTTGTTCTAAGTTAGCTGTAGCTGTAAAAATAAGAGGACAAAATAAAGACGTTCTTGACAAGTAGCAGTATCTGAGTAGCAGCACGTTCTTAGCTTAAAATTTACACCAATCCCAGTCTCAAATATCCGTATTTCTTCTTCACTGGGCCATTTTACTCCTATTAACGCCAACTGACGAAAAAACTTTATATCTTGTAATATTTGGTCTATATCAGTGCAACTTTGCCACAAAAATGGTCTTGGAAAAATCAGTTCATTTCAAGAGTAAAACTATAGCCCCCCACCCCCACCCACCAAAAAAAACCCTAATATATTTGATATGGTTTACGACCCCTGCTACTTTTAGCATTTTTTCGTTTCACACAGTTGTCGTGTGAGATACAAACGATGTTTATAGTCTATTCAACAAGAGCTGCAAAATTGAGCTATAGTTTGGGGTTACATATATACCTAGTATGTCTGAAAACTGGGGCATTTCTAAACTCTATTTTGACATTTTAAGCCTGTTTGTATCAGAGCCGTATTTGTTTTTCTAAATTTTGATATTAATTACAAACTACATGGATAGCCACTGAGTTTTTAGTTCCGAGTTTGGAAAAAAAGGGTAAAACTTAGGAAGGCAAGGGTAAAATATCAAAACATTGTAGGCCAACTTGGTGTCGAGAGAATAAACAGCTAGCAGCATTCAGGACATTAAAACAAAAGATTATTTTAAAACTCGTACTTACAAAAATTCATTTTAGTCAGTAAAGAGAGCATTATTTTGTTCTGATTTTACGACCAAAAGGATCAATAAATACAATGTAAATTCAGCCCGTGTGAATGAACTTTGCACTTTGTAAAAAATTTTTCAAGAAAACTGCGAAATTCAAACGATTTCAAAAAGATAACGTCAACAATATTTTACGGCTGATCTAAAATCTAATTCAATTTGAATAATAAGTGGTCTCTATTACAAAGTTTACGGCTGATCTAAAATCTAACGCACTATGAATATTAAGTGTCTGTATTACAAAACTTAGGACTGATCTAAAATCTAATGTACTGTGAATAACCAGTGTTCTCTATTACAAAATTTAGGGCTGATATAAAACCTAATGCACTATGTAAAATAAGAAGTCTCTATTACAAGACATCTTGGCAGATCTTCGGCACCAAACGTTTTTATCTGGCTGCACAACTTCCCACTCAAAAACTACTTTAAATATCATTGGTTTTACGTTATTTGCACGCATATCTTCTGACAATTATTTTCGGGCCAACTAACAGGAAATTTGGCTCGTTAAAAGGACAGTGTACCGGCTGATATACGGAAATAAGGAGGTCGGACACCTTATTGAGACTTATATAACGGAGTTACTGGTTAGCTTTCAGTTGAGGTTATGGTTAGCAGTTTATATAGTTAAATTTAGGCCTAAACAACCCGAGAAGCTAGGTGGTACTCTGGTACGATAGGCTATGAAAGCCTAATGTAGACTAAAAAATGTTTTCAAATGTAGCGCTAAAAATTAGTTTCTCAGACGTTTCGAGGCTGCTGCCTCTTCATCAGTGAGTTTAAACGCAACTGTCAAAAAACAAGTATATGCGCGTGCTAAATTTAAAATCCCTAACAACTCAAAAAAAGCTTGCGTAAGGCGCGCGCGCACATACAGTTCTACTGAAATTTGAATTCGACATTGAGCCCATTGGGGCGCAGAGTTCTGTGGTTGAATATCAGTTGGGCCTCCCTTTGGCGTCTGGTTTTTAAACTCCAGGGTCCGGAGACAATGACCGAAACCAGCATATCATCAACGTTGTGTCCGTCTGATATGAAATGTTGTGCGACCGGAAGTTCCTTGCCAGATGCGTCTTTCTCCTTTTTCTTGGTCACCGAAAGGCGATGTTCTCTGAACCTTTCTGCCAATAGTCGCTCAGTTTCACCAATGTAGACCTTATCACACACTCGGCAGGAGATGGCATACACAAGGTTTCTTGTGGTGCAAGAGAACCTATGTTGGATGGTGATTCGTCCTCCTGGGGTGTCAAGGGTGGGCGCCGAGTTGGTGTGGGCACAAGTTTTGCATCAAGGGCGCTGGCAAGGAAAGGTGCCACGATCTTCCTCTGTAGTAACATTGAGTGAGCTGTGTACTAGGGTGTACTAAGCCTAAGCCTAGCCGAGGTCACAGGTTCATTATACACTTAAAAATTTATTGAAAATAAATTCTAAGTGCCGACATTACGTTATATAATTTCCAATAAGGTGTCCGACCTCCTTCTGAGCTATAGAAGGTACTCTACCCTGATATACGAGTATGGCCGGGAGATAGCATGCGCGAAGACGTCTCCTATAGAAAAGTCTTTGCTGGCGTCTTTGTTTACATTTTGTTTCATTAGCATACGAATTTGCGTAGAGAAGGCACCGCGCTAAATACGAATTGACATCAAAAGTGGAGAGTGCTTGTTAAACTTAATAATCTAAGCAGTTTTTAACTCTTTACATTAAATATCAGCTACCAATCAAAGGCTCCTAAGGGCCAACCCGTGAATAAGAAATGCTCAACACGTAACGCAATATTTCGGTAAGCTTACGTTTTCACACTGACACGGTTCGATATATATATATATATTTTAAACTAAACGTAAGGATTTTTGACAAACGCAAAAAAAAAAAAAAAAAAAAAAATGTAAATCACTTTCATAATGTCCAGTTCGAAAAAAAATAAAAAGAAAAGGGTGCTGAGCCTGAATTGAACCGGGCCTCCCGAGTGCAAATCTAGACGCTAGCCCACGAGACCATCGAGGAACACATTTTAGACTAAATTTTGTTATTTGAAGGAAGATACCCATCAAAACGCGTGTCTCGATTGGAAAATCCTTTTAGATCGATTTTAATATTGCATTAAAGACTTCAAATGCGAAACATCTTTAAGCTTATTGTTGTTTATATTCGTTTACAACAAATTAGTTATTGTTATCGCTGGATTCACGTTGTTAACTTTAACTTTAATTAACATAATTGCCTTTAGCAAGCTAATCCGGCAATGGGCGGTCAGAACACGGAAGCTCGTGACATTGACAGCGAAAAAAAAAAAAATCGTCAATACGTGAAATACTTGAATGAAACGCAGCAACAGAGTCAGCACATACAAAAGCTGGAGACAAAGCGTTCCAAGCGGGAACAGTTCTTACAAAAAAAGAAAACTTGTGGGCGTTAACATTAGATGAATAACGTTGGTATTGGAATGGGTGCTGTACACTAGCTCGTGTCAAGTAGGGACAGACCACCGCGCGAAGATCATCCGGGAAAGATATCCGTACATTTCCTGTCTTGATCTTAAAAAACAATGTCAAATCAATGATCTTCCTTCGTGTCTCAAGATCTTGCCACCCCAAGTTTCTTGTTACGAAACGCATTCGTTACAAAGCATTACGACACTACATGTAAGTTTACAGCTGATGGAAGGAGTGAGCAAGCGAGTGAGTGAGCGAATTAGCCACCGTTACCGATAACCCGTTCATTACGCTTGCGCGTATTCACGGGTTAAAAACTGCAAAATTATTGGGTGGCAAAAGCGCCAATGCCGACCCAGACATTCTTTGTAAAATTTATAGTTTTTAAAACAGCACGAAAAGTACACTTGAACAGATGTTTTCGCCATCCAAAAAGTAACGATTTGAATTAGGTACAATATTAAAACGGTACTCTTAACAAGTTTTATCTTACTTCGCGGCCTACACAATGTCCACAAGCGAGTCCATGAAAATATCCACCCTATATTTAATTAATTACTTTCTTTAAACAAAGAGTATTGGGGGTTTGCACATGACGCCATAAAAAATAAAAAATCTAAACTATACATCCTACAAAGCTGTTTATAACATGGCATGTGGGTACCAGTGTTACAATCCTTCACAAAAAGATTCAGGTTTTAATGATGTTTTGCTTCCAAATTTGAAGGATTTTAAATGTGCCACGCAATTCGTCACGGCTATTTCATATAAGCCATGATAATAAACAAAATTGAACCGGTTGAAAGTTATTTTTACATTATAGATGCTTATAAGATGATTTATGGAACTTATAGTGAATCCAATATTTTGTGATGAGATTTTGGGTGTAATTAGACCTTGAAGTTTTGGCTGCCATGTTGGTGCCCCTAAGTGGGGCACCAAGATGGCCGCTCTATACATTTTTTACTAAGTGTCTAACACTTGTTCGCCTATAACTCTTGAACGAAATGCTCTCGCGCTTCAAAATTTGGCCCAGATTTGCAGTTTTAAACTCTCTGCAATTCTATAAACATTTTGGAATCTAAATCTGCTTTTAAATGCTTCTGATTAAATGCTTTTGATATGACTTAAGTGAAAACACCTAATACAAAAAGTGGAGTGGTATGGGTGCTTAAAAGAAAAAACGCTGAACATTTGTCTTACCTCCTGGAAAGAAAGGTGCTCCTCCTTCTTCAAACGGTCTCGGTCCCCTGTAAAGAAGACACAAGGTCTTTATTTTACGACAATGCATTTTAGAGCGGAGAGCGCAACAAAACGGCTGCATGCTTGAGTTTTCAGCGAAAACGGAACAATAAGTTCTGAGTCGACACGATCAATACCAATACGATACAAGCCTTACCCACTTAAAGAACAATATCCGCCATTATACAATAAGACCATCCGTCCAGCTTCAAAAGTTTGCGTTTCTGCCGTTCAGGCCGACGCGTTTTCAAAAGTTTCTAGCGTTAGATCGTTTTCAAAAATTTGCAACGCTGTCAAAAGATTCCATTCTGGAGAACATTTTCAAAAGTTTTGTTTTTGATTTGAATTCCTGCGGACTAAACATCAATCGAGAACAAGACGTGTCCATGTGGACTTGGCTTTTTGATCGGACGCTACGACAAACGCTATCAAAAGCCCGTATTCGGAGAGAGGTGAATGTCACATAAACATTTTATTTACTAGGTTGTGTCAGGTGGCTGGACATTTGTAGTGGTAATCTATTAAATTTTTGCAACCTAAAGACTCGGGGAAAATAATATACCGTCTACAGCATTTTAGAGTGAGAACACGCGCTGAATCGAGTGAAAACACTGATTGAAATCTCTGGAAGCGGACACCCCTGTAAGGCGGACATCTCTCTTAGGCGGACATCAGTCCTGGCTTGCTGCGGCCGAATTTCAGTGAAATTATCTTTAACTAAACTCTCTGTAAGGCGGGCGCCTCTCTAAGGCGGACAGCCAGAGTTGTTCCGGAGGGTGGCCGGCTTAGGTAAAGTTGACTGTATGACACGTTGTTATACTCTTTGACCCCCCGGGGGCGGGGGGGGGGGGGTCCCTATAATGGGTACCTTTTTTAGGCTTGAGGTAAATAAAAGGGTCGGGATTTCACGAGTTGAAGTATAGAAAAGGATAGGGAAAAATGCCATTTAACTGCATAAAAGGGACTTTCAAAATATCTCAACAGACGCACATAACAGCTGTCACGATGTTTTTCCGTGGATATCGTTCCACAAGTTTATTTCAAGGGTATAGTAAAGAGATGCAGTGTTTGTTCTGTAGGTATATGAAAGGAGTATGGAATATGGAGTATATGAAAGGAGTATGGAACGCATATGAAAGGGTTACCTTTTGTTTAAAAACGGTAAGGGTTTGGACCTCGGGGCGGAGCATCCCCGCACAAAACTTTGATGAGTACCCTCCCCCCACCCCCCCTTCCCCCCCACCCCCGCCCCCCAGGGCTTTGACCGCTGCAATAAAAATCACTTTAAGTAACAATACGTGTAAGAAGTAGGCAACCCAAATGCACGGAATGCAGAAAGGTGTGAAATGTGCTATTGTTGAAACCGTCCACCTCATTGGCTAAAACATGAAAATCTACCATAACTTCATCAGGCAGCGCATTCCCTTTTAGTGAAAACTATTGTGATTTTTAATGCAACAAAAATTCTATGTGGGGAACATGGAAAATTAGAAGTCTTTCTTGGCCATTACAATACCAAGAAACTACCAAAAGATAGAATTGGAAGAGTACGACTCTTATTATTTTAATAAACAACTTTTCGTTGAATAACCTCTATGTTACACAATTGTTCATATGGAGTGGAGAACCATTTAGTAACGCGACAATGTACCTTTCTTCGACTCCCTGTGGGAATTCCCCGGGTGGGGGCATTCCAGGCATCCCTGGGGGTCCTCCTACTGGAATGCGACCACGGCCTCTACCACGCATGCCCATACCTCCACGACCTGGAAAACCTGGAAGATAAATTGAGAAAGAGGACTGAGTTGAGTTGGTACAGTGTGCTTCAAACCTTTCGACCTTTCGTACTGTTCATTACGCTGTATAAGGTGGTTCTAACGTTTGAGTTTGTAGATGAAAGCAAAAGTGTGATAATTCAAATGAAAGCTATTGAGCAGTACTTTCCTGTGGTACTGTTTATTATGCTGTGCAAGGTGGTTCTAACGTTCGACTCTGTGAATTAATTCCCTAAGCGTGACAATTCAAATATAAGCTATTGAGAAGTACTTTCCTGTGGTACTGTTTATTATGCTGTACAAGGTGGTTCTAACGTTCGACTCTGTGAATTAAATCCCTAAGCGTGACAATTCAAATGAAAGCTATTGAGCAGTACTTTCCTGTGGTGATGTTTATTACGCTGTACAAAGTAGTTCTAACGTTTGAGTATGTGAATTAAATCCCTAAGTGTGACCATTCAAATGAACGCTATCGAGCAGTAATTTCCTGTGGTACTTTTTATTATGCTGTGCAAATTGATTCTAACTTTTCGGTCTGTGGACGAAATCCTTAATTGTGACCATTCAAATGAATGATATAGAGTAGTTCCTTCCTGTGGTACTTTTTATTATGCTGTACAAGTTGATTCTAACTTTTGCGTCTGTTTATGAAATCCGAAATTGTGACAATTCAAATGAAAGCTATAGAGTAGTACTTTCCTGTGGTACTGTTTATTATCCTATACAAGGTGATTCTAACTTTTGAGACTGGATGAAATCCTAAAGTGTGACCATTCAAATGAAGGTTACTGAGCAGTTCTTTCATGTGGTACTGTTTATTACGTTGTACAAGGTAGTTCTAACTTTTGAGTCTGTGGGTGAATATTAAAGTGTGACCATTCAAATGAAAGCTACTGAGCAGTACTTTTCTATGGTACTATTTATTATGTTGTACAAGGTGGTTCTAAGTTTTGCGTCTGTGGATGAAATCCTAAATTGTGACCACACAAATGAAAGCTTCTGAGCAGTACTTTTCAACGGTACTATTTAATAATGCTGTACAAGGTGGGTCTAACTGTTGAATCTAATGCCTAAGTTTGACCATTCAAATAAAAGCCATTGAGCAGCATTTTTCTGTGGTATTAGGTTTGTTATGCCATACAAGGTGGTTCTAACTTTTAGATTTGTCAAGGAAACCCTAGCCTAAAGTGACCATTTAAAAAGAAGCTATTGAGCAGTAGTTTCACATGGTTCTTTTATTTTGCCATTTGTTTCTCCATAGTTTGCAAAGTAAATTTACTCTTTTCCCATTTGATTTCAGCAGAAGGAAATATTCCAATTCAAAGATTTTTTATCATTGTTTATAGCTTTTTTATTTTATTTGCTTTATGTTCAGAAAAAGATTTTAAACATTCATGTTGTTACAATTTCGTATTTCGATTCAAGTCATGAAATGTAGTTGATTTTTCATCTGTTAATGTCTTATTGGAATCGCCAAAATTAACATTTATCATAAAAATTCCACATTCCTCATATGAGAAATTTAATTTAAAAAAAAAAAACAGTAAAATCACCAATCAAATTAATTAACCCCTCGCAAAATTTTTGAGCTAAAAAATTACAAACAAGTTACCTGTTGGATCAAAGGGCGGGGGCATTCCTTCTGGTGGCATTCCCATTTCTGGTGGAAATCCATGGGGTGGTGGGCCTCCCATACCAGGCATAGGAGGCATGCCAGGTGGGGGCATTCCCGGGGGCACTCCTTCATGGTGATGGGGTCCATCAGGTCCCATGGGTCTGAATGGTGGGGGCATTCCGTGATGCATAGGACCAGGTGGAACATGCATGGGCATTCCATGGGGTGGTCCTGATGTCGGGGGTCCCATGGCAGGATCTGCGTGTGGAGGGATGAATGGGGGTGCACCTGAGACAGGGGGCATGCCGTGAGGACCCCCTGGGGCACCTGTAAAGTACACAATGGAAAAATGGATTATTGGGTGACTGAAAGATTCAAACTATTCCATATAATAATTCAGTGCTTTTATTTTTGTCAACTGAAAGCCATCATCCTGATCAGCAGTTGACCAGAAACTACAAACTGTAGTTTTGGCAGCTAACAACAAGACTACAGTTCCTAGCTGGTGCCACCAGTGACAGATGCCACCAGGCAATGTCTTATTGGGCGTTATAGTGGCAAGTGTATAACATGAAATATAAGTGGTCAGTGCTACAGTAGGTGTAAATTTAGAGGGATAGCAGAGGAACAATGTTCTTGATTAATGCTTGCTCAGCCACACTGCGTGATGACTGCCGAGGCCAAATGAATGCTGTCTCTGCTTTCTTTTGGGCATGGTATTTGTAGCAACTCAAGCATATCACACATTTTCAAGCACTATTTAACTTATTGAGAGTGTATTTGGGTACATTTTCTGATAAAGTAAGCATGAATTTATTCAAGATCAATAAAAACACTGCATGAATGTTCCCATCATAAATCTTGCATCCATAATTCACAAAAACATGATTATCATTTTTATTTTATAATACACCAGGTGCAAGTCTTTTTTTCTTCATTGTTTGGACGTTTTGAATTTTGACTCACCCGGTGGGAAGTGCCTTTTGTTTATCATTCCGGGGCGGGGTGGTCCCATGTCGGGATTCATACCCTCACCCATCATCGGCATCATCACCTCATCTTCACGTCGCCTGCGACTCTCAACTGAAAAGAAACAAACACTATCTCATTAAATCAGCAGGACAAGAGACTCAAGATTCCATTTGTACTCCCAACAAACACACACACACAGCCAGAACTTAACCCAGTTTATGTTGCATGAAGCAACTAGCAGTATTGCACTCCCCCCTTGGATATGATGCTAGTTCATTGCCAGTACTTAATCTATTTATACACCTGGGTGGCCAGAGAGAGTTTCTTGTCTAAGAAAACAATACAATGTCTGCAGAGACCATATCCTGAGCCATGGACCTTCTGGGTGAAACTCCAATAATTTTTATGCTAACCAAGTGCTGTAAAATGAAAAGCTGTTTATATGTATGCTGTATGTACAATGTAGTAGCAAAGTACTAAATGAAATTTTCAATTTGAGACGAGAAAAATACCACCTGTGTATATATGATGGGGATGATGCTGAACTTTTGAATTGATGTGTTAATTATTACTTATTATATAAATAGCAGCCAGTTTATTATTCTTTTATATGCATGCTAATCAGCATACCTAGCCTCATTTTAGAGCAAAAATTATTTTGAATTTTGCACAAGAACTATAATAAATTGGCCGCCTCTTATGAATAAGGTCTATACATACCTCTGGAGCCTTCTCCTCCAATAACATCAATACTTCCTTCTAGCTTGCGCTCAGGAGGTGGACCTGCCTTTCTGGGTCTCCCTATCAAAACACATACCAGCACGATATAATACCTCTAGGCCTGGTTTTCATTAGTGATGCAAGCATTCATGTAAGCATAACAGTACTTATTTCAAAGTGAAAACGGGGCCAATACAAGCATACATGAGCAGAACTCCTTTCAACAAAATAATGTTTGTAATAGCAAAGGTCCTTAAACGCAAGGTATCTGCAGGGGGCAGGTAAATTATATGGTAAAATTCTCCAACTCATTCAAGTGATTGTATTAAGAAAATAACAGAAATGAAGAAGCCTGTCACCTCCTGTTTCACATGCGGCATAGGGAACCACCTTAACCTACCCCATCCTCTAGAAAGTTACCCCTCTTTCTTCTCCCTTGGACAACTAATGTACATCTAGACAACATCCCAATAACAAGAAACATTTAACCCTTTCACTCCCAGAGTCAATTATGGAGACATGTTTTTACATGCATGCAGTTCTTACTTTTGAGTCTGTGGACGAAACCCTATGGTGTGACCATTCAATTGAAACCTCTTTGGCAGTTCTTTTGCATGGTACCATTTGTTTTTCAATATTTTGCAAAATGAAATTTGGGATGTTTCTTGAATTTTGATGTTTGGCACTCTTGGGAATTAAATGGTTAATCTGTCGCCACAACTGCATGCCCCAACCTCCTAGCTCTAAGTTCCCCTCTGCTCTGCTCTCTTGAACAGTTAGACGCATCCTAAAACAGTTACAGTAACAAGAAACATTTCATCTGTCACCACACCGGGGTGCCATACACTCCTGTTCTCTAAGTTCCGCTCTGTTCTTCTCTCTTGAATGGTTAGACACACCCCATAAATGAAAACTAAGTAAATGTAAAAATACATGTACCTACCATCTGGCATCAAAACAGGATCCACCGAGGGTTGATGTACCTGATAGAAAATAACATTCCTGTTTGAAAAAACTTTTTTCTCAAATATTTCTCAGTCTTCAAGTCTGCTACATGTACACTGTAGCTGATTTTATAAGACACTTAGCTTTTAAACATTTTAGTAACTTGATTTCCAAAATACACGTACCAACACATTTTCTCATAAAAATCTATATTGTCAATATAGTGAACTCTCAATCTTTAGTTTGAAAATAATATGACTTGAAGAACTTACAAATATTTTCTTTGGCATTTGCAGTTCCATTCTCATGCGTCTCTGTTTTTCACAGTACTGTTTCCATGTGTCTTCCGTGAAGCCATAGTTAAAGTAATCAGTGATATCAGCACCTACAAACAAATTCCATTGATTACTATTGCTGAAATTTCTGGGAAAAAATAGCATTATGGTGCTGGATTAAACTTGTTTAGATGGCGATAGTGTCATGAAAGTGCATAACACATGTACAGTCATGTAAAAACTATGTAATAATGGTGCATGCAAGATTATTACTATTAATATTTTTTAATTTGTCCAAATTAATAAATAATTATTTTTAAATGGTTCAAATATTAAGTAAATTATAAGGCTACTACATGTATAATACTGTGAGCAATAGCCTCCAATAAGTAACAGCTACCTGAAAGTAGCATTAATTTTAAAGGGCACCTCCATTGTTATAACAAATTGACGTTAAATTGTTGGAAATAAAGTCTAAATTAAAAATTTTTAAAAAGCAGGTGCAAATATAATTTTAGTGTAATAATAGCGCCAACCGTAACATGTCATAAATATTCAAAATGGCGGCGCGCTGGACATTTAAAAGCGAAAATAGGCAATATTTATATCCATTTTTTGTACACTAAAATTATATTTGCACCTGTTCTTTTAAAAATTTTAAATTTCGACTTTATTTCCAACAATTTAACGTCAATTTGTTCTGACAATGGAGGTTCCCTTTAAGACCTTGCAATTTCAGAAAGTAACAGCCACACAAAAGTAATGGACTTGCCAATCTTAGAAAAACTTTGGAAGAGAAACTGTAATCCCTCAAAAGCAAGTTAAGGGAGCCTACTAAGTAACTTCTTAAAAACTGCTCATGTCATTAAAGGGACAATGTCACGAGGATGGTGCTCTTTTTTATCAAAACTAGTTAAAACTCCACTAAATATTTACTAAGTACCTTTGGTTTTACACAAAATGCTCCTACAGTACCAAGGGGAAATATCAAGTGATTCCTCAAAGAGCAAGCAAACCACTGATAATGAGATTTATCAAGCAAGTTTTTCCAAGACACATGGGGAGGAACTCTTTCAATGAACTAGAATAACAATTATTGTTAACCAAACTAAAGCATTATTTTCAGTTTCTCACTGATAAATAATTATATGCTTTGAACTACTCAAATTGAAAAAAAAAAATAGGATGACACTGCTCCTTTTATAAAAACCAGCTGGAAGAGTTCTTACCAGGCTTTCTCCATGGCTTATCATCAACAGAGTCCAAATCAAATTCATGTATAGATACTCCATTGACTGTTCCCACAGCCTCCACATCAATATGCTTGTTGTCTTTGCTGCTGGCTGCTCTGTCCTTTGCAGAGGCAGCTGCAGCTCCTGACTTGAAATTCCAGTTCACTGGAGGTGCATAAGGAGCCCTGATAGAATGTCAAATTGTATTAATAAGGAAAGGGTGATCAAGAGGCTTTTAGCCAGGAATTGAAAACTGCGTGTCCTGAAGGCATGTCTCTCATAAAATTTATAAAAGCTTTAGTGAACTTGTCAAAAATTTATTGGACACGGAAATGCCCAGGTTCTGCCTTCAACATAGTGTGTCAAATATCCCATATAAAGTAATGATTGAAATGATTTAACTTTCTTTGTAGATGTGCTGAGATGATGGCAAATTTGTAAAAAAAAAAAAGTAAGAATGTGATAGTGAAACCCTGATTGAATCAAACACTAGTGTGGCCTGTTTGGTATAAAGGCCTGATCATTCTGTTTTTGCAAAGAACAAGTTTGCCTGATCAATATTTTCTCTATCAGTCCAGACCTCATAACATTTATGTATAAAAGACTTTATTATTCGAATATGACATCAAATTACCATATCAGAGCAAGAGAACATGTAAAAGCACAATTTTACACTTTCTCGCACACCACTGGTTTAACATTTTCCACCTATTGTGTTTCACTCAGCCAGCAGAAAATTATCCATAGTATACTGGTTTCACAAGTTAGGAACAGAGCGAAGTAAAGTTGTAAATTAATGCGTGCATTCAGGAAAAGATTTAAACATGCTAAATTGAGAAGATGCCAAGGAAAAGGTTCTTAAAAAAGGGGTTGTGATGAATAATAAATCCCTTTGTTATTAATTTTTATGGTTTGACAGATAATATGCATGGATATTTTGTTCATTTACTCATATTAATTAATATGCAACTCAAAATATCCACATATGTTAACTTTGTGCCCTGGTTTAAGGACACAAGCTATTATAAATAAAATAATTTTAGTCGAATAATAAATCCCTTTTGATTATCTGATGGTTTAATTAACAGATAATGCATGTGGACATTTCACTTATTGCTCGCATTTTTTCTCGCCCCTGTGGTGCTCGAAAAATACTACACAACTAGTAAAAATATCTATGCATATTGTCTGTTAAACCATCAAATAAGGTGTATTTATTACACTATGATTGCCTACCCATATGGAGCCGCTGATGTATTGATTTCACCAATAGTAACCTGAACATCATCATCATCATCGTCATCATCATCTTCCTCTTCATCATCTTCATTACTCTATAAGAAAATTTAAAACTATTTTAAAGGTGCGACAATCCTATTCTTATTAGTAACAAAAGGCTCCAATTAGCCTATGGTATATTTTAAACAAGATAAGAAGATGTCTGACATGGAAAAGAGTTACTCCTTTCATTCAGTCATCGTTCCTCCAAACCAGGATGTTACTATTGAATGTTTTATAAATGAAGCCTGTTCCACAAGGAAGCCAGTGATTCTTCTGTGTGTTATATATACATAAAGTGAACATTGGCAATGTAACGACGGTTGTACATGTAGGAGACAGTGTTGTGACACTTCAGTAATACATGTACTGTTTTGCTAACGTTATTGTTTAGAACCAGAAGCGAGAGTAGCCGGAAGTGTATATGGTGAAGCTATGAACCGGAAGTGCACAATATAATCACGACACACACAAAAAATACTAATAATAAAAAGAACAAGAGACTACAAGTAGCCTTTACAGTACTCATGCATATGAGATGCTAAAACACATTCATTGAAGCTACCAAATTTTCTGTACTTGTTTTAAATACAACAACAACAAACAAAAACTTTATTCAGACATATTAAACCTAAATACAGTTGCCCTGCAAATAAGCAAATATTTAATTTATTGATTAATAAAAAGGTTAAAAACTGACTGAAAATGAAATGATTTTTTCATCTCTGTTGTCCCCAAATTATGCACCAGAATGCGTCTCCAGTGTCTTCATTTTTAAATTTTCCGTGCGGGCATAGCCACGAACCCCCCTAGATACTCTTGCCCTTCGGGCACTCGAGTGCCAGGTGCCGCCTACTTTCAATTTACAGCCAGGTAGTCTAATTTCTCTGGAGAACCCTGAACAGCACTGGGCTTTTTCAGCTCAAACATTCAATTTTGACTCACCAGTTCTCCTGCTTCCTTGGCATCATCATCTTCTTTGACTTGGCCATTTTCTATAATGCTCTCATTTTCTGTGATGCTCTCATTTTCTGTTGGTTCTTGTTTTATTTCAATACTATGGAGCACAAACAATACTAACTAAGAAAGTGATTGGTAAAATCTTGCAATTTAGAAGCAATCATCAGAGTGCCATGCATGTGGTTGGCTGGAGGTAGGATGTGGCTATTTCAGGCATGATGAATCCAAGATTGAAGTAATATTCCACACAAAAGGCTATTATTGAGGGAAAGAAACTCAACAAAAACAACATGGGAATGCCCAATGGCAAGATTGAAGAAAAAATGGAAGCTAGGATCGTGATACCAATGCCCTCTAGATGGCTTTTGAATTGATTGACTGATGGAATGATTGGTTTGTATATTGACTGATTAATTTAGGGCTCAAAATTGGCGGTCGCACAGTCACCAAAACTGACTTAAAACTGACCAGGGCCACCAAAAGTTGAGGTTTGATTGCCCAATGTGCAACTACTGTATCAGTATGTTACAGAATTTTGAAAAGTTGAAATGTACATTATACAAACTAAATAATTAATGTACATAGTTTAATTGGACTACCTTTCTCTTCTTTAAACTTTTGTTTTTCTCAACTCTAAGTTTATCAATTTTTGGTGAATTTTTAGTTCTTAAGTGGAAAATTCCAGGCCATTTTAACGGCGGTTTCACGAGCGATCCACATTCACAACATTTAGACATTTTGATTTTCTGATTGCCATATGAGAATAGACTTATCCAGAGTTCTGTGTGGGAGGGTTTCCAAGTCGCACATGTTTTCACTTTGAGAACAGAGTTTCAGTTTTTTGTTTAAACTAGAGGAAATTGGGGGCTATATTATTTTGGGATGGGCCACTTAAGAATTCAAGTGAACTGGCCCAACTGGCCACCAAGCACTGGAGTTAATTTTTTAGCCATGATTAATTATTTGTTTGTTTGATTGATTGATTGATTGATTGATTGACTGATTGGCTGATTGATTGATTGATTGATTGACTGATTATTGAAATTGATTAATTGAAAGTGCCAACATGACCTTTACTATGCCAGGGCTTTTAGTAAGGGCTGGGACCAATGAACCAGGTACCAGGGACCAGGGACCAGGGACCAGGGACCAGGGACCAGGGACCAGGGACCAGGGACCAGGGACCCTCCCCCCCCCCCCCCCCCCCCCCATCCAAGTATGTCTCTGAAGGGAAAAAAAATTGATGACATCAGAAATATCTTTTACGCAGCTACATTCTTCAGTTCCTAGCCTATTTAAAAAAACTAAGGACAGCCACTATGATCTCAGATAGAGGTTAATAATGACCTCAACATGTGGCATTAAATTGATACACTTTGTATACTGCAATGTACTAAATGTACAGCAGGATTCTTATTCAGTCTTTTATTGCAAATTACCTTGGTTCCTTTTCCTGAGAATCACCACCTCAGAAACAGAAAAAAATATGATAATCATTTCATACTTTACACCCTTTAAAACTTCAAAGTATTGATTAAATTGTGAATATTTAGGACAACTGAATTGCTGTTATATATACGGTGGAATCTCAATCTTTCGAACCTCCTAAGAAAATGGAAATTGGTTGAAAAAGTTGTGAGTTTGAAAAATAGGTGGCATCGACTGACATCAAATCCAAGGGAAACAGGTTTTGGCTCGAATATTCAGAAGGTTTGAAAAATCAAGGGTTCGAAAAATCGGGATTCCACTATCCCGGGGGGGGGGGGGGGGGTACTCCCACATGAAAGGGGTGGGATGCTTGTAGGAAATTTTGAATTAAACCCCTAAAGGAGACCAATATGGGCGTGGCCCAAGCTTTTTTTTGACCCCTTAAAGAGACCATTTTGAAACACAGAAAAAAATATACATACATATATATATTTCTTCACATGCAACCCGAAATAATAATGGTGTTTTGCCCAGAACACCCTAAGTGAGATCAAAATCCAAAATTTAGACCTCTAAGTGAGACGACAAGCATCCCCGCCCCTTTCGTATGGGAGCTCCCCCCCCTCCCCCCCCCCCCCACCCGGGTCCACTATGTCACAGTTGATATATAGTTTATATTCAAATTTCATAGCCACGCAGTTTTGTACTGTAAAGTTCATTGGTAAATTCAGAGCTATGTTGCAGGATTGTTTTTCCAATTTACCACAAACAGAAGTTGAACATTATTTGCCTCGTTCTGAAAAGAGCACCGAAACATGTAAATGAATGGGCCGGGTATTCTGCAATCGCTCCGAAACATCAAATCAACTTAAGCTCAATTGAAGCGTACAAAATTCAACAGTGCAGAGTTTACGATCGAGCTTCATTCCTGGATGCACTGTTTCGACTCAGATATTGTTATTACATATTTCTTTACTTGATCGCTCTCTTCGATACTATTCATTCAACTCTTGATAGAAGATAGACTCATTTGTAAGTTTATGGCATCTGTCAAATGGAACGCTTAAACTTATACGTTCTGCAGGTTTTAAAGCTATATTTCGCAAATGCTATCATTTCTAGTCGCCTTAGAATTCAATGAACATTAAAAAACAAAAACAGACAAAAATATAGCCTAAATAAGAGAATATTAAAGCACGAGCTTACCTCCATACAAGAATTTCTCATCGTCTTCCACGTCCGCCATCTTGAAATAGCATGTGGGAAGTGCGCATACTATTTCAGCGGCATCCGCTGATCGACCTTTGGCCGCTTGTCTTCTGTCAAGATGGCCGACGAAGGCAGCTCTTTGTTTTGTGACGACGACGAAACATGCGAAAAAAACATAAGCGAATCTGACGAGGACGGCGAAGAGTATATTTCAGCACCCATAGGTACATTTGCGAAATGTTTTGCTCGTAGATTGCCTGTTTTTGTGCTATCGCGACGGATGATTTCCTGATGTTTTCCACCCGCGTTTGTTCGCTTTGTTGTTCATTTTTACCGGCTTATTGCGAAACCTTGCCGCTGTGATGCGCAGTCTTTTTATTTTCAGTTTTATTCATTGTTATTGTCACTTTCTCAGACAAGCTTGGACCAGTCGGACGATGGCTTCGTCACAGACTTCTCAGTTCTATACTCATTGGAACCCCGCCTCTGGTCGCCCTACAGGTAAAATTTTTCTTTTCTGACACGTTCAACATCGTATATCCGGCGTTTTACTTTCATGGCTTCGCCAGATATTTTATAAGTTTTCTTTTAAATCTCTCAAATTTGAGAACTTTTATGTTACCGAAGAGATGCAATATGGGGCCATTGGGGATTCTTTATTTTTTCATCGCCGCAACTTGCGTTTTGATTTGTTTTGATTTGATTTACTAAGCGCTTCAGATGAAATCGAATCACTTTGTTGCACAAAATATTTTATGTAACCTAAGTTATATGATCGTGGGGAGCCTTCGATGTTGACAAGAAGACCAAAGTACACATGCGATATAGTTTTATAGCTACGTGCAAACAAATTCAGAACTAGAACGTTCGGGAAGACTTAATTGGGTCGACGATAATTTTCACACTGCCTTCTGTCACGTACTTACAAAAAAGAAATGCAAATATTATATCTTGGTTTTTGACCGCAATCTACATCTTAACATATTAATTAAACTGTTTTGATAAATTTCAGTTTTATTATAACATGAAAAGCTGGTGCATATATATAAATAACTAGTTTTCCTCAATTTATTGGACCGTATAATTTCCCATTTACATGTATTTTTGAGTAATCAGCATCAAATACGCCTTCATTTTTCATTTTAATATTTTGCTTCCCATCCTGTTTTTTTTTTTTGCTGGATGTTTCAGTAGATTTAAAAAGAAACATTTGTCACCTAACATAAGTTTGCAGCTGCCATCATTTATGTTTACATTTTGCATGTTAGGAAAGTTCTGTATAATTCCATAATTAGTTATCGGTAGTTATGCATACTGTTCTTAAACTGAAACAAAAGCTGAAGCAATAGAACGCCCAACGATAAACAAAGGTGCATAAATTAGGAACCCACACACTTGTCTGTACTGTATTAAATACTAAATATTGAGCTTTTTTGTAAACTGTTAATGGAATTGAAATGGTAAATGTAAACTTGCCTGTTGTTTCCTTGAATCTGTTGCAGAGCCAAGTGGAACTTATAAGTTCTATTGTATGATTATTAACAAGATTGTCTCATTGTAAAACAAGGGATTATTTTGGCCATGAACAAGGCTTTGTTCTAAGTGAAATCATAGGGAACAAAAAGTCCTAACAAAGTTTTGTGTAAAAAATTAAGTTGATCTTGGTAGTTTGGGATGACTGGGCATTGCTTAGAGTGTACAGCACTAATGAAAAGGTGTAACTTACATGTTGATGACCGTGCTGTACATGTATCAATGAGGTTATGGTAAGAGTAGCACTTTAGGTAGCAAGCAACGCAGTCAAATGCAACAGTTTTCAAGAAGAGCCTTATCATTTCTTACCATTTCTGATGTGTACTTTTGTGTTAACAGCGACGACGTACTCCTATGTGGACTAAATTAATGAAGGTCAACAGCTTTTTTGGAACAGAAGATTTCTATATACCCATGGGTGTCTTTATTCTTTGGTAGGTGATTATGGTACATTTTCAGCAACATGAACAGTCAAACCCATTAAAATGGTCACTGAAGGGACCTCAGAAACTGTCCGTATAAAATAATGGTGTCTGTATTAAGGAGATTCACATGGATGGTGAAATTAAAGTGTTTATTGTTTTTAGGGGAAAATACAGTAAATTACCGCATCCAACCACACTAATTAAGACATTAAAAAAATTACGATTAGACAACTGTTCGTAATTTTCTTTCAAATAAACTGATAGTATACACCTAATTCAATAAAGGTTGCTTTGGCAGTTGGTCATTGGTAATTGGGAATTGGCATTTGGCACACGGAACACAATGCAATGCTTTGCTTGAGTGACAGCCAAACAATAGCTTCCCAGTGCTTAATTACCATGAAAGCAACCTTTATTGAATTAGGTATATGTGTAGTTGACTGACTTGGTGAATTTGAGAACATTTTTATCACTTAGAATTAGCCAAATTGCCTGTATTAAGGAGGTTAACTTTGTATAAGATTATTTTTATTGGGATGTGAAAAACTGTCCATTGTCTGTATTCACGGGTGTCCATATAAAGCAGGTACATTTTTGAGACAATGTGTCTGTGTTTGGCCAGAGACAAGACAATTGTCCTTAATAACGGAGTGTCTGTATTCAGGTGGTGTCCTTAAAGTGGGGTTCGACTACAGGTACATGTAAGTAATGTTTACTACATGAGCAGGAGTGTTGTATTGGCCTATACAATCACGAGCTGAAGGCGAGTGAATGTATAGTGCCGATACAACACGGGTGCGAATGTAGTATAAAACAACTTGTGAAATTCACATTCACATGTAAATTAGATACAACCACTCGTGAGTTGTATCTGGAATGCAAATTAGATACAACCACTTGTGAGTTGTATCAAGATTGTATCGGCCTATACAGGGTAATCATCTGATTGGAATGGCTCATTTCTATTTGTTAGTACCCTTATGAATTATTAATGAATTTTACAAGGTGTTTTAGAATTGAGTTTAGCTTAATACATGTACGTATGCTTGGGACTTTACCTTCCTCCATGTTGCAATCATTATTTTTTAGCCACAATGACGACTAAAATTTTGGCCCTGGTGACTAGATTCAGAAAAGATTTACCATTGTGGCAGCTAAATCTTAAACCATATATCATGATTATGTGAACTGTAGATTAAACATAATTGATAGATGTAATCCTTGCGGAGATCGAATCTGAAAAAAAAAATCAGACTTGCCACTGGTATTCAAACCTATGGCCTAAGTTGTGATTACTGGACACAATATTTATTCTCTATTCATTTGAGCTTATCAAGCCATAAAAGAAACCTCAAAAATTCAGATTTTCAATTGGCAAAAATTCAATTGTGTTCTATTCAGTTGCCAGTTTAGATAACTTGGGGGGTTGAAATAAGGTATATCAGCTCAGATCAGTGCATTACACTTGACCTTCCAATGAAGTTATGGTCTGTCAATAGAAGGTAATGGTCATAAAACCAACAGGTTTTGAAGTGTGTTGTATGGCAAATGATTGAATAGAAATTCAAGTTATTCAGCCACAGGGTGAAAATGAAAAAAGGAAAAAAAAAAAACATCATTGGTTTTTGCAACACTGACTTTCAAATGTGCATGTAACTTGATGAGTTATGCATTATTATTAAACCATCTTTCCAAAATATTGGTTTAAAGGGAATTTTGGTCAGAAAAGGAACAACAGCAATTGTGAGCATCTTGGAAGGTTTGCTTCTAAAGCAGACAATGGTCTTGGTAATGACTTATAAAATACATACATACATACCTACATACTTTATTTGGTCTCACAAGTTTAAAATCTGACAGCCATAGGCTGATGTGGACCAGCATTACTAAAGTATATCCTATTTACATCTAATAACATGGTTAACTAAGGATTATGTTTCCCTTTGTAGGATCATTGATGCCAAGCTTGGTAGATTGTTATGCCTCCTGATGGGAGTTGGTTTCTACACTGCAGGGTTTCTCAAGGTAATATTACAGTAAGTCAAAGCTCTCTCAAGCCTTTAACTCCCAAGTGTTCTCAAATATCAAAATTCAAGAAAAATCCCAAATTTCATTTTGTAGAATATTGTAAAACAAATGGAACCATGCAAAAATACTGCAAAAGAGGTTTCATTTGAATGGTCACACCATAGGATTCTGTAGACAGACTTATAAGTTAGAACTACGCTACATGTCTCCATGGGAGTGGAAGGGGTAAAGAGGCTACATGTATGTCACCATTTTTAGTATAACTAGACTTATACCTGTATTTATAGCAGTGTAAAACCTACAAAATAATACTTATAGTAAAGGTCGAATTTGGTTTAAAATACTTTCAAACAAAACTGGATGTTTATTATTCCACCAGTGCTCTAAGAGAAAAATTTAGTGTCTTGCAGTTAATCTGCAGATGGCCAGGATGGAAATGGATTGCAACAAGTTTATCGTCTTGTATCTTGAAAAGTTCACTAAAAACTCTTATAATTATGGTTTATTCTCTCTTTGAGAATGTTCAACAATGTACGATGCATAAATGTTGTGGTTCAAATGTTTCTTTGGAATTTTCAAACCAGTTTGATTTTTGTTTACGTTTGTCTCAGATTATGATAATGAATCTCAGACAAAGGAAAATCAAAATTTAACTGGTTTGAAAAATTTTCAAACCAACAGAAAACATGCATAATACATATTATACATTTACTGCACTGCATTAGATTTTTTATGAAGGTCACATTTTGACCAATTTAGAAACATGAGAATTAAAAACCAAGACCTGATTGATGAAGTATAAGGTTTCCCATGTACCTTGCACTTTATACTTGCCCTCCATTGTAAATAAAATCTCAAATTACTTTCAGAAACTTTAAGTGCATTGAAGAGAGAAAAAGGAACATAATATAGATGTATGCAGCATATTTAACATTTAGTTTATCCAGAACCTGACGATGCCTTCTAAGAATTTAAAGTTCCATGTTTATTATACATGTCACTGTAGAAGCAGTTGACTGCAGTTCACATGAATACATACAAGGATTGATAGTTTTAATATTGCTGTTGTTTTTTTCATTTTATTGCAGGATGTTTTTTGCCTTCATCGGCCACCAAATCCTCCAATAGTTGCCCTAGAAAGTGCTGCACAAACATGGTAAGCAAATATGTTAAGAATAAGAGTTGGCTCTTCTTCTTCAAACCAGCTTGCACAGTGCATTACTTGTCAATGAAACTTCAGCACAAGTTTAGCAATGATTTGAAGACTGTCCAAGTACTTTTTCCTTTTTTTTTTTCATTATTTTCTTTACTGATCTTAAATTGCTCAAAATATGTAATTTTTACAAGTGTCCTGAGCATAATTCCCATGTTTATGTCACAAAACAATGTTGTGCATACAAGGCTTCTGCCTAAGAAAATTTTTAGGGAGCCTTTTGGACTCATAAAGTTAAATGTAAGGAGCCCAGAATTAATACAGAAACTGATGCAAACATGTTTGAATCATAAATGGGTTCACATAGCTGTCTTAACTAAAACAGCTGTGCAACTAATTGCAGAAAGCAATCATGGATGGTTTTCATATTAATGAGCATTTTCAATAGCCATAAGAATATTAAGAATAGTGGAGTGCCTCATTACTGGAAACTGATGCTTGTGTTATTAGTTTAAAAAATTTAGGAGCCCTTTGGACTTCCAAAATTAAAAGTTAGGAGTCCAGAATTAATGCAGAAACTGATACAAACATGTTTGAGTCATAACTGCATTTATATAGCTGTCTTATCCAAAACAGCTATGTAACTAATTACAGGAAGCAATTATGGATGGGTTTCGTATTAATTAGTCTCCCACGTAGCCGTTATTTGTCTCGTCACGCGATCCTCCTCCCCTCTAATGGCTGCTCAAACCTGGACCACATTCCCTGCCCGATTTAAGCCAATCACAGTTGCAGTGCCATTTTTGGAACTTGCTCGCACCAAATTCTCTATGTGTGACTTGTCTAATCATAGCATGCATTTTATCGTTGACTCAGCTGTTGGATGTTTTCATGAAGTTGTTATTTAAGGTGACAGGCCTAGGACAAATCCTGCTCGTTGCTAAAAACATTTTAGCCCAGCTTTAGAATAAGTCTACCCCAAGTACGTGCCTGAGAGATTTTTCCCTTTAGATCAAAATAAAGATATATAACAGGCCTGTTGTTCTAAATGTTGTCATTTCTTTGATCTTAGGGATTTAATTTGAGCGTATGCCAGATAGTGTTTCTTATGCGATAGTCACGGTCTTTATTGGAATAGTGGCATCTTGCAATAATTGTTTTTAGCTCCTCAGAGTTTATTCTGCATTTAATTTGATGCGTTGGAGCTAGGCAGTACCTCCTTTGTCAGATTATGGTGTCACGGAATCCAGTTTGAAATATTTGAATCTCCAGCATGGTAGCTGTTTTGTAATTCTTATGGATGCAAGTGCTTACTTTTGTACACTGAAAGCAATGGACGCGTAAAGCACCTAGAGCTATCTTCAACGACTTTTTTTGGAGTTTCATCTGCCATAACACCAAGGAAAATTCAGTACTAAGCTAGGATGTCTGGCACACGTAAACCGGAAACCAGCGGCCTTTTTTTTCCACGAAAACTTGCGTCATTTTCATTTTGCTGATACATGATTGGTTCGCTGAATTTATCGCAAGCACAATGGCCAAGGAATGTGGTCCAGGTTTGAACAGCCATTAGTGGGGAGGAGCGTTGCATGATGAGACAAATAATGGCTGCGTGGGAGGCTACATATTAATGAGCATTTTAAAATAACAACTGCATAGCTTTAAGAATAGGAAGAGTAGTGGAGTACCTTAGGAAATTAAAACTTGTGATATTAGTTTATTAAGGTTTTTGAAAGTAAGGTGACTTAAATTAATGTAAATTGGAGGGAAAATGCATTCTGAATAAAGGAAATTAATGCTAAAGGGGAGCTACAATTTCAAAGTTTAGGAAATAATTTTTAATGCAAAATTAACACAAAGAAATAACACAGCAACAAATTTTACTTCAACACTGAATAATTATATAAAAAACTGAAAGGTTCTAAAGAGTTTGCTGAACATTTTTATTTTTAGGTTTTTAACCCATTTCTATCAAAGCCATGACTTCCTCCATTTAAAATGGCATAAGTTATGAATTGTACTCATCAAAACCTTTCAAATGGTATATGTATATCATGCATGGATATAGCATAGTTAACAGTTTGTAAAAAAGGGAATTTGCTTCAGGGCGTAAAAAGGTAATGTCTTACCAGTGCTGTATATGCATGCATGTTGGTAATAAATGTATTAATTTTATTAAATTATAAAACTGAGCTCTTTACATGTGGCGCTGTTAATGGTGTGTACATAATCATAATTATCTACTATTTTCTTTCTCCTTTTTCAGGGGACTTCCCAGTCATCATGCTGTCTTGGGAGTTCTTATTCCTTGGTAATTATCAACGAACTGCTAATT
Organism: Cladopsammia gracilis; assembly: GCA_022457155.1. Taxonomy (NCBI): domain Eukaryota; kingdom Metazoa; phylum Cnidaria; class Anthozoa; order Scleractinia; family Dendrophylliidae; genus Cladopsammia; species Cladopsammia gracilis. Next base: position 1,037,409 of record JAJGOT010000094.1, on the reverse strand, counting down.
ATTAATTAGATTGATCAATAAATCATCAGGCTAAGGGGCCATTTACATGGAGGCCAGTGGAAGAATTATAGCCTACAGTATAAGGAGAAACAACTTTTCATAAATTTGGTTTACGTGCAGAAATGTGATAGCAGTTTGGATGTCGAAGCAGATAAGCACTTCAATGTTCATGTATTTATCTTTTTACATGTAGCTCATTTTCTGGAGTTGGAGGCACTGTAGTCTAGTGTAAGGGCATTAGACTTTCAACCTGAAGGTCGGTTGTTCAAGCCTGGTCTCTGCCGTCGTGTTGTTTCCTTAGACAAGAAACTTTGCTCCATGTTGTCTCTCTACACCCAGGTGTATAAATGGGTACTGGCGACATAATACTGGGGGTAACCTTGTGATGGACTAGCATCCCATCCAGGGGGGAGTAGTAATACTCTCATTTGCTTCATGCTTCATGTGTTAAGACTTACCATGATTATTTTCTTTTCTGATGCGGCATCTTTCTTTCTTATCTTTGGCTAGAGGTTGGTTAATCAAGCTCACCTTGGACTTCTTGAAAATCTCCCGCCACATTTTGATCAGTTTGAGTGGCGCTGACTGAGTTGTCAGAATTGATCTTGATTGACAGGTCGCTACTCACTGCTGACTCTCTACTTTGAGCCCTGTATCTTTGTATGGCAAAGACAGTGCTAGGATCTTCCTATCTCTCAACTACAATAATCCTAGCCTGTTCTAGGGCCAAGTACAACCCTTTGCATGTAAATGAAAAGTAGAAAACATATCTTGCCTCTTTCTAGGATGATCTTACTGCTAGGATCATACTCCCACCATTTATTTACAGCCCCTTACTAATCTGCCCATATTAGACTAACTACCGTATGTCTGTTTTCTAGCAATCTCCAGGTGCCATAGGTGACTAACGGTTGTCTTTGGGCGACAAGATAGTGTTTGCACAAAGCTTTACTGCCGGGCCCTCCTGGCTTGGAGGGGCCCACTGTCCGACTGAAAGCATGTCCGCAGGCTACTGGGCACCCTAAATTTTAACTCTTAGAGCACAGCTTGACTAGTCACTAAACTTAACTAATGTTGTATTCCTCTGCAGGTATATTTGGTTTTACTCATATATTCACTTTTCAATGCCTCAATGGGGATTTACCATACTCTTTTTCTTCATTGTATATTGTAAGTATATAATAGGATAGGATAGGATAGGATAACTTTATTTAGACACGGTAAACTCATCAGTACAACTATAAAAACCTAATTAATACAAAATTATTATAAAATATGTAATAGCTAGAACAACATTACTAAAATTACCCTAAATAATCAATAACTATACAACAATAATATTAAATGCGAAATTTAAAAACCTGCTTTACGTGAGTGCCGTGTGTAAAAATTCTAAATTTTCATGACGTGAAGAAACGCTCGCAGCCAGCCCGGAATGCTCTAAGGGAGTCAGCCTGCCGCAACTCGATTGGTAAGTTATTCCAAAGAACTGCTCCAGAGTAACTGAAGCTATTTTTCACATAATTTGTGCGTGGCTGTGGGATAGCCAGCTTGCCCTCTGTGTCTCTTAAGGAGTAATTGGAGACGCTACTACGGTCAACAAATTTTGAACTAAGATATTCGGGAGTAAGACCATTAAGCGACTTATAAACCATCACAGCCCTATGGATTTTTCGTTGAGAATCTAGTTTTATCCATCCAAGTTTTTCGATAAGGTTATCAGCGTTTGCATCAAAGTTCGAGTAAGTGAGTATACGCGCAGCGCGATTTTGAAGTTTTTGAAGTTTACTGGCTAGGGTTTTGCTACAACACCCCCAGACAGAATTACAATAATCGAAGTGGGGCTGCACTAAAGACATAAAGATTGATCGGAGAGTCTCGTGTGGAACAAAAGACCTCACTCTCTTCAACGCTCCAATGCCAGACGCGATTTTCCTACATAAATTCTCAATATGGACATTCCAAGTTAGAGTCTGATCAATATGAACACCTAGAGATTTCGTAGAAGTAACTTGAGTTAAAGGTGCACCGTTAATCATAAGTGACGGAGAGTTGTGAAACGTGCTTAGCCTTTGCCTCGATCCGATCAGCATAAACTCAGTTTTAGATGCGTTAAGGGTAAGCTTGTTAGCAATTAGCCATTTTTCAACTCTAGCAAGATCCTCATTTAAAACAGTGTTAATATTTTGAATAGTGTTACTAGCAAAGGTTATGTGTGTGTCATCAGCATACATTCGAGGTTCAGAATTTAATAGACAGTTAGGTAAGTCGTTAATATATATTATAAAAAGGAGTGGTCCCAGAATTGTACCTTGAGGTATACCGCAAGTAAGAAAATGGTCCCTAGAGAGAGAACCATTTATAAAACATCGTTGTTTGCGGCAGACCAAGTACGATCTAAACCAGTCGTGTGAAGTGCCACAGACACCGTATTTCATAAGTTTAGACAAAAGAATATCGTGATCGACGGTGTCAAAGGCTTTCTTTAAATCCAAGAAAACGACTGCGTTTACATTACCCTGGTCAATGTTGTAAGCCCAACTATCAGTAGCTTCAAGTAATGCAGTGACAGTAGAATGAAGAGATCGAAATCCCGATTGGTGGCTAGAAATGAGTTTGTGTTCAGTAAGATGATTATAGAGTTGATCATAAATGATTCTCTCGAAGACCTTAGCTACAACTGGAATTACTGAAATTGGACGGTAATTATTTAGATCTGAACGATTACCCTGTTTGAACAAGGGGACGACTTTCGAAAGTTTCCATTCATCGGGGAAAATACCAGAAACAATAGATTGGTTAAAGATAGTACAGAGCGATTCAGCTATTAAATCAGCACATTCGCGCAAGAGTGTCGCAGATATTTTGTCCAAACCAGTAGATTTTGATTTACATAATCTCGAAGTATATATGACTACCTACATTCCTTGTGTAAGCTTAAAGACAGCCCAGTCTAGTGGTGGCCAACCCATGAAATTACTTTTGCTAGGGTTTTTTTTTAGCCCTTCACTTATTTACACTTACATGTGGGGAGCAGGGATGGCGCAGTGGTGAGAGCACTCGCCTCCCACCAATGTGGCCCGGGTTTGATTCCTGGGCCAGCATGATTTTTACGTTGAGCTTTTGTTGTTGGTTCTCTCCTTGCTCCAAGAGGTTTTTCTCCGGGTACTCCGGTTTTCCCCTCTCCTCAAAAACCAACACTTCCAAATTCCAATTAGATCTGGAAAGTGTCCAAAATTAGTACTCACATGCTAAATACTTTTAATTATAAAAGAAAACTGCATAACTAAATAGCTAAATACCTTGACACTTTAATAAAGTTTATGTATGTATGTATGTATGTGACTGCAACCTGGCACATTTGTGTTGGACAAACTGAGGTTTTCCTTAGTTTTTTAAAGAGGCAGTGTTCTGCTGAAATATTAAAATTTAGCATACTTAATTTTTGTGCCAGTTAAACTCATCATCAATAGATGAGCTTGGGAGCTGGTGCCTAGAAAGCTGGTGGGGGGAGGTATCCATGGGAGGGGAGGGAGGTATCCATGGCAACCCTGAGAGCGGGAACCACCCCTACATGCAGCCCCACCAGGGCACTGTCACACTGATAAATCAGTGGAAACTTACCTAACCTGATACTTACCCAATTCCACCAGCTGACAATGAGTGGGCGGGACGGGGCAAGACTCTGTGATGATTCACTTAACAGCATGGTTCTAACAGGAACAAAGATCCGCAAAGATCGCAAATGCTTGTATGTGATCCGCAAAGATCGCAAACGCTTGTATGAGATCCGCAAAAATCGCAAACGCTTGTAAGTGATCTGCATAGGTCAGCAAACGCTGCACGGGACATGTACTGTCACGAAGCAAACCGCTGACTGCATAGACTAGAGTTTAACTTTGCCTAAATTGCATTTAGCCACATGAAATATACAAAGTAAATTGGATCATAAGATTGAACAGATCAAAAACAAAACAATTACAATAGTTTGGGGATAAAGTGCAGGATTACAAGGATAGAAGTGGATCACAGTTCATCAAATTTAATTTCGTTTAATTTCGTTACAGGCGATCAAGAAATCAAAATTGGCATAGTGATGGAACTTTTTACCCGTCATTATTTTTGTCTTGTATTTCCGTGCTTTCATTGCTTTTGGTGACTTCTTCTTTCCTTTTCAAAGCGATAAACCAAAGCTAATTAAAGCAACAACAACAACAACAACAATTTATTTACAAATAATAATAAAACAAATTATATTAGCAACCCGCAAATAACTAAAGTTAATCGTGGCGGGTTGCTACACACTAAACAATTACAGGAGCAAGCTCCTGGCCATATTATTGAAAACATGACAAATCAATCTGGACACTTTCCCTTTAAGTGTAAATAAGACTGTTTTAACTGTAATTTTGTCCTCTTTTACAGGGTCCGTATCAGTGATGTTTAGTCGGCTATACCTTGGAGTGCACAGTCCAGCAGATATTGTGGCTGGAGGAATTGTTGGTTGTGTCATTTTGGCTTACTGGATAAAAATTGACACTATCCTGGACAGATATATTACTTTTGGAGATAATGGTGCGTAGAAGCATTTTTGCATTTTTGTGTTAATCGTGTACTTCAGCAAAAATAGCACATAATTATGTTTATGTAATCTGGTTCAAACATGAACAAAATTTTCTTTGAACCTACAAAAGATGATAATTTATAAACTACGCGCACATGAATTCTTAAGGGCTGGTTCCCACTAGCGATGTACATGTAAGCGGAATTGGAATCACAAGGAAGTTAGGAGCTGGTGGAAATCAAACGACGTAAGCTGATGATAAGTGACGGAAGCAGAAATGGAATTGGAAGAAAAAGGAAACGTTCTGATCCTTCCGATTTCAATTCCAACTCCATTTTTTTATTTACACTAGAATATAAGGTTCCTTAGCTTTCAACCCTGCTTCCGATTACATCGCTATTAGGAACCAGCCTTAAAAGAAATGAACAACCCACAACCATTTCTTATCAAGTTTTCAAAGACATGGGGAAGAAATTGAAAACTTAAGCTTAAACTTTTTAAGTTGCCATCCATTTACATCCTAGCTATCGTCTGCTAAAACACACATCAACAAAGTTTAAGCACTAATATTAATATTATTATTAATAGTAATTGCTTAAAAAAAAAAAACAGCTAGACTGCTACAGTTTACTGCTATTTATTAATGTTAGATTTAGGTTTATAATAATTAGTTGTGATTAGATAAATAATTTTTATTGGATAGTTATGATTATGATGTATAAGGTTTTTAAATTTTTTTGCTATAAAGATTAGCGATAAAAAATCACGACGTTTCGACCTCTCCAAGGTCATTTTCAAGTGGATGTAAAATACAGAATTAGCGTAAATATATTACAGTATAAAAACATAAGAATGTAGAGAACGCTAAAATGTGGTAATATGTAAATATAGGTGATAAAAATTACATAAAAACAATTAAACTAATAAATAAAACCAAGCGTTAAAGGACTTTCTAAACAAATTTTCTAAACAAATTTGATTGTCTTATACTCAAGCCAACACTGAACAAACAGTGCGACTCAATCCGCGCTAAGTTATTTGTTTAGAAAGTCCTTTAACGCTTGGTTTTATTTATTAGTTTAATTGTTTTTATGTAATATTTTACCACATTTTAGTGTTCTCTACATTCTTATGTTTTTATACTGTAATATATTTATGCTAATTCTGTATTTTTACGTCCACTTGAAAATGACCTCGGAGAGGTCGAAACGTCGTGATTTTTTATCGCTAATCTTTATAGCAAAATCTTTTACTAAAAAACTACTCATAAGGTTTTTAAACTTTTTATAATAATATTGTATACATGTAGTAAATTTCACATGACTCCTAGGAAGACTATGTTAATATGATACAATTTCATGTGTAAATAAAGATTGATGATGATGATGATGATGATGATGATGATGATGATGATGATGATGATGACAGTGTATTTTAAATTTCCTTTGATACAAACATGTCTTAAGTGATGCTAAAGTTTGGTGAAAGCCCCATTAAACTCAAAAATCATATAAATTTTTAAAAATAATTAATGGTAAATATAATTTAGTTTGTCATGAATAATGATTTCTTTCCTTTCTATGTTTCTGCTTTTAGTTATTCTTCAAGTCATTGTTTATTCCCTGTTGTTGTTGTTTGTTCATCCACGCCCTCGACCACGAACAATGTCTTTGGTTGAAACGGTACGTTTGTGGTTTAGGAGGGTGTCTGTTAAGAGTTAGATCACTAAAACTGTATTTACAAGCAGCTTATATTAATAGTAATACATGCCAACTATTGACCATCAATCTGTTTTATTTCAGGTTGCTATGGTATCTGTGGCAGTAGGCTTTGTGATCGGCAAAGCTACATCCACAAGACATCCACAGATTTACAAAGCAATCCTCGACTTTGACACTGGTATGTTTGCCTTGTAAAAATTTACAGTTCAAAAGAGAGAACTTAGCTTCATTTTCATGATTGCATTTGTGAATTATACATAATTGTTTTTTTTTTATGCAGATGATGTTCCCTATTTCACATTGATTTGGGTTTCTACTGTGCGTCTTGTACTTGGTAAGTCAGTCTTGAAGTTTAATACCCTGTGAGCAGTGGATTCTCCTATGCTGAGCTATGCTGAATGAGAGAGAAACCACTGCGAGCATCCGTTAGTTCCTTTGATTGAGCCGCCGTCCAGCGCCATGGATGAATTAATTAACTTTGAACGAGTAAAACAAGTTTGCAAACTAGTTTAGCCTCTCGCACATGCACTCATTCATTTAACTGCTGCCTTTAAGCGAGCCCGCCATGTAACAATCAAAATAGCATCCAAGGTGACAAAGACAATTTTGCAACGAAACAATGGCACATGCTTCAAATTTCCCGCCAAAAAAAAACATCAAATGCAATATGTGGGGCATCACATGGCTGCGCATGCTCCATGGAAAAGCAAACAGATGCTCGCAGTGGTTTCTCTCTCATTCAGTGTAGGAGAATCCACTGCTCAAGGGTAGAAGTTTAAATCCCATTTCTAAAAAACAAACAATATCACATGAAAGCAGTGCTCATTAGCCTAAACTACCTTGCACACAGTTTGATTCACATTGTCGATCTCCATTCATCCCTCTCCACCCAGGTGTATAAATAGGTACCGGTGACAAACTTCTGGGGTAACCCTGCGATCGACTAGCATCCCATTCAAGGGGGGGGGGGGGGGGGGGGGGGGGGGGGGGGCAATGTTCCTACACTATAGTTGAGCACTTCATACTACAGAACCCAGTTAAGCTCTCGTGGAGTGGGCCACCTGCGGCTTTTATGTGGCTTTTTCTTACCTTGTTACCCAAAAACAACTTTAGTAAGTTATTCTGCGACAAACAATGACTGCATTTCATATAAACTCCAAAAAGATTTGCTCTGCATAATAATGTGGCATTGGGGGTCAAACATGCATAGGCACCTAAAAAGGATTGAGTCTGCATGTGCTAAAGGTGCAGTTTAGTGTCACATTAACAATGGATACCTTTTCTTCCTTCAAGGCTACACCCTCGTAATACTGACCAGACTGCTGTGTAAGATTGTGTTCAGAAGCTTGTTGACTAACCTTTTCCGACTCATGGACTTGGAGTGTTTTGATCGCAAGAAGGTCAAGTACGACCAGAGCATACGACTGTACAGTGCTTCATTTAAACTGCCACCTGTGTTTGATAAAAAGGTGAGAGTTTTGCAACACTTGTCATTGTATGCACATTTCAAATAAATGGTATCTTGAATTTTGCCAAATTCAAAACTTATATTTTATTGCTGCGAAGTGAGTGTAGTGAACAGGATCAGCAACATTAAAGAGAATACAGTATAAAGCTAGGAAAAATTATCGATCTGGACAGCTGCTTATTTTTAACCAGAATTCTGGGCTTTGGCTGACATTTTTTACCAGAATTCCATGCACAAGAAGAATAGCTTGTGTTTGCTTGAATAACGTGACCAACAGAACTTCTATATCCTGTATTTGCATCTTTATTTAAAGGGAAAGAAGAAAAGAAAATCGCAGCCCGATCCTGACGATGCCAATACAAAGTGGAACATGGACTACCTGGTCAATTATGGCACCTATGTCTGCCTCGGATGGATGGCCATTAGTGGGGTACCTCTTCTTTCTCATAGTATTGGGCTGACCTTGTAGGCCACTATAGTGCCAATGCTGGTAGTTCAATTTCTTGCAGTATTGGGCTAGTATTTTCGGCCAATGTTGTCCCAGTGTTGACTTGGTACCAATCATTCCAGCGATCATTTTTCTGTCACATCATTGTCCCAATGATGGTGACTGTCTTCAGACTAATGAGTTTGTGTACTTGTGTGTCTAATGTTGTGAATTATTTCACTAGCTTACCAGTAAATCCCAGTTGGTAATAATTAGTGTAAAAACGACATACACGTAGGTATCGATAGACCTTTTTGGATGGGGAATGAAGTATCTTTTAACATTAATTCAATAATTATTATGTCATTAATACTTTAACCTACTTAAAATGTTAATTTGGTTTATTGACAGATTTTAATTTATTTGGCAATTTGTACATTACACTAAAATGAATTTTTCTTCAGATAGGATAAAGTTATTTATTCATCAAGAGTTAAAAACAATCAAGAATTTAATGCCCCCCCCCCCCCCCAAAAAAAAAAAAAATAATCTTTGTAAATCTCAAAATCAAAATATGATTTATATTATTATATTATCCTTTTTGTTCATATTAATAAATTTAGGCCTTTTTATCCCTTTGTGAGCTTTTGCATTTAACTTTTTGCAATTATTATCATGACATTCCTTGCACAATAGACCATTTTACAGTTGTCTTCTTAGTGTCCTGGCCTTTGAGTGAAAGCGAGGCTGAAGTTGACCTTGTTATGATACAGACCTTGGAGCTTTTCAGATGTAAATTTTCTTAGTTAGCATGAGAACAGCATTATTAACATATGAAAGGCAGAAAGGTTTGTGTCAAAGCAAGGTAACCACCAGCCTCGTTTCCACTCAAAGGCAAGGTTACCAAGCACACAACTGTAAAACAGACTATTGTCAGCTATCCAACAAGCCCTTCTCTTTTGATGGAGGTTTATTTTTTTTATTTGACTTTGTAGTTTATCAGTTCTTTAGACAAAAAGAATTAAACAGTAGATTTCAAGCACTTGCCAATCGCCATTTGTAAATTTTGTTGATTTTTCTTTGTACATTCCTTTTTAAACCACTGAGAATCAAAAGCATTTCCTTTCTATAATTCTTTATTGCAATTTAAACATTCCTTCTCTATGATCACTTGCATATATATTTTTTTTATTTTCAATTGACTAAACACAATCTGAGAAAATCAAACTTTCAAACCAATTTAAAATATGTTAAATTGAACCACAGCATAAATGACAATTTCATCGCCCTACATAACTTAAAATTTAAGCGGACATGGATGCGGGCATGGTCTGAATCTACCTAACCCTTCCACTCCCAAGAGTGCCAAACAACAAAATTCAAGAAAAATCCCAAATTTCATTTTGCAAAATATTGAGAAACAAATTGCACCATGCAAAAGTACTGCTGAAGAGGTTTCATTTGAATGGTCACACCATGGGATTTCGTCCACAGACTCAAAAGTTAGAACAAATGGTACCATGCAAAAGTACTGCTGAAGAGGTTTCATTTGAATGGTCACACCATGGGATTTCGTCCGCAGACTCAAAAGTTAGAACAACACTACATGGGAGTGAAAGGGCTAAGTTTTAGAGAGTGATGAAGCACAAGTGCCAGGTTTAAAATGTGTGATTATCATACCCAAATCAAATGTCTGAGGCCCCTCAACAATATTTATACATTTGAAATGTGTGGAGAACTTAGAAAATCAAGATAAGGGTTAATGATTTTATAGAACTGCTAAACTATTTCGCTACCATTAAAGAAATTCTGATACTTTAAGGGACTAGTATATTAAAATTTGTGTGTTTTGCCAAAGAAGTATAGCAGACATCAATTTCATAACCACAGAAAAATTGGCAGCCTTTTACAAAAGCAGGATAGTTTATAGGCCATTCTTCCTTTGCTTTCCCAAGCAAGTGCAAATTAAAATTTCTTGGTAATTAATGACAGACCGATTTATTAAGGAAATTAACAAAAAAAAGTTTAATGTAATGTTTCAAACATGATATTATTTTCCATTGGTTTGACAAGTTAAGAGGGAAATGTTTCAGAGATTAGGACTAGTTTAATGGAATTCGCTGTTTTTCTCTCAGGGGCAACTGGGCATGTAGTGAAACATAAGTTTGTGCGAGGTTTATCTGTAACACAAAAACAGGACATGTGTAAGGGAAGCCGGAACAATTTTCCCCATGTCATGAAAGATGACCTTATGCCAGCACCCACCTGGTCTCCTGCGCAGCAGTTATTTGTGTTGTCACGCAATGTTCCTCCCCACTAGTTGGTGGGTAGGACCGTTACGTGACGACGCAAATAACGGCTGCAGAGGAGACTAGCACCCATCATGTGTATCTGTTTTTCAATGTACTTATTCACAACGCTTCTTGCTTGAATTTGCCTCTGAGAAAGCAGTCCACATACAACCTCGTCTCCAGGATCTGTCTTGTTCTTCCCGACCACAAGAAGAAGAGAGAGCCTGGGAAAGAGGGTCTACATAGTCTACAGAGATCAAAGTTTACAGATAGTTTATGAGTACAGATTTTTTAGTAGGTGTTAGTCAGATTAATTTGTTATTGCATTTTCCAAGTCTGGGCGAGGTTTGAAAAAGGCGCATGTATTCGAGTTTAATGTTTTTAATTGGCCAAAATACCAATAGACCAGTTTCGAATTCGTTATAGTCGCTGAATGAAAGCATTGAAGGCGCATTTTTACAGGGTTAGACTCGACCTGATGTAAAATATTCACAGATCTAGGCGAGAAGATGACCTGTTTAGAGCTCTTTCTTTTGTTTAATTTTCAAATTTCACGCACCTTCTGCCGGTATTTGTGAATATTTTACATCAAGTCGAGTCTAACCCTGTATCAATGTGTCATTGGTGTTTGAATTCAGCGGTAATTTTAAATACGAAAATGGCTTATTTAACCCCATTTGAGGCCAAATTTAGAGATTTCTGTCGAAGTCATCCAGAGTTTTAAATGAAGATAAGTTGGATTATCAAATACGGAAAGCGTCAATGAATTATTGAAAAATTCTAGGTTTGAAAATTTTTATTACAACATACTAATATATTTGTTCATAAAGTGTCATGCATTATTTATCAGTCCTCAAAATGTTAATATAAGAAACAGGGTAAGAAATGGATCTTTATCACCGCAAATTATGAAAATTTTATGGATGGTCTCTTATTTTTGTTGTTGTTGTTGTTGTTGTTGTTGTTTTCCTTGGTATCAGAGGTTTTTCTTGTGTTAGGGTTCACATGGTCACGGAAAGGTCATGGAAAGTCGTGGAATTTAAAAATTGTATTCCAGGCCTGGAAAAGTCAAGGAATTTCCAACTTTTGCTAAAGTTGTTTTAAGCTGGGGGTTAAAAAAGGAAATTAGGAAACGTGGCAAGCGTCAAAACATACGGTTGACTTGGACCAATGTGGAGGTCATGGAAACGTCATGGAGTTTTGTTTCCTAGATTCTGCGTGAATCATGTGCTTGTACCAATTTGGAGGTCATGGAATTAGATTAAAAGAACTTCCATGGAAAAGTCAGGAAGTTTTGTTTGCTAGATTCTGTGTGAACTCTGTGCATGATATTGTGGGATTATCGACTTGAAGGCTGATTTATGAGAAGAAAGGAAGAGAGAGAAAGGGAGAAAATGCGCGGGTGTAAGACAAATCTCTGGCAGCCACGTATCTCGATTTTCTGATTTAAAAGGTAGATTATAATATTTTGTTGCTCGCTAGTAATGTGTCACCGCAAGCAAACTCGATTTCTTTAAGTTTATTTTTATACATATCACATATTAACAGGGTCTGATTGTATTAACTAAAAAGTTATTCATTTATATTCCAAAAATATTGGCTGGCGGACTCGATTGTTTTCTCTTCGAGTACCAAGAAAAGTCTCTAAAGAGACAAATTTTACGACATGCAGCGTGGTCCAGTCAGGTTCTTTAAAGTCCCTTTGGGTCTGATTTAGAACCTTTCAAGGGTAGGGTAGGGTACAAACTTAAGCAACTGGCATAAACTCAAAACAGTAAGAACGAATCTCTCAAATAATGCTGTTCATCCAGAAAGGAAAAATTAAAGACTTCAATGACTTGCCAGGACTCGGTTGTTTAAAAGGTGGATAGCGCTATCCACCTAGTTTTGAACAATCGGGGCCAGAAAGGCAATAGATATCTTTTTGCTCAATAAACGTTTGATAACTTGGCAACAAGGTATTGTTTTCTTCTATTTATATGAACAGCTTACGTGAAAATTTGAATTGAATTGAATTGTAACTATTTAATTTTCTTGGGTTCGAGTAATTTAATTTAATTTAATTTAATTTAATTGGTATTCATGTACACTGGTCGGGAAAAGTGCCTTTTACTACAAATCCAGTTGAGTTCAAAAGGACAGCACACAATATATATCCGTTATTCCAGAAGTGGAACGATATTTTCCAATTAAGCTCTTGACTTTTCAAATACACGTAGAAAACAAACAGATCAAGAAGAACTTATAACCCTAATTGGTAAATAACAGTTCTTGTTGCCACTTACGGAAACTGGATTATGTTCGTAAAAGGTTCTTGTGCCCGTGGTGTGATATGTTAACTTTAATTTGCTGTAACGGTAAGGTCGGAAACACAATAAAGAACTTTGAAACTAGTTATTATAACTGTAGTTTATCTTTCAAGCTGGCTCCGTCCGTTGTTATTTCGCACACACTCGTCTATGACAAACTTTGGGTCATAACTTTTTTGGCTTTAACGCGATGGCTTTAAAACTGGGAAAACTTACAGCTATCAACTAGTAATGATATGAAAGAATTCGATTTTACGGGGGGGGGGGGGGGATATTTTTATTGATATTAGAGCTTAAGTGTTAAGTGGACCCCACTTTTTGCAGAATAAAATTGCACCCAGTGAAAATGTTAGCCATTATATTTGTGTTAAATTTTAGGAATCAGTTTATATTGAGTTTATACATACCTTAGCAGAAGTGCGGAGATTTTGAGGCCATCTAAATTCAGCTCTGAAATTCTCTTGAAAATTTCTATACTATTCTGGGAGAAGCCTTCCCAATTCTTGCCAAGCCGATTGCCAATCGTGCGAATCGTGAAAAGGTATTCACTAGTGTAAGTATTGAAAATGCTTGAAAACCGCTATATTGCATCCCCTTTGTGTACAAGCAACCTCGTCCCAGGGTCTTCTCCGTACGCCCGCCTCGCCATTAAGAAAGCAGAGAGGAGCCTGGGGACCAGGTTGATGAGCAAGCTGTGATAGCTGTGTGCGTGTTTTTGCAAGGGCACCTGAAAAAATTAAATTAAAGAGAAGTATATGTTTCCCAAACGGCCTTATGCGACTACTGGCGCAATGAGACAAGATGATATGTTTCCCAAAACATTCCGCCGCTTTTTTCTGTAAGGTGCAAGTAGCTGGAAGGGGCGACATGAATGACATTACTGTGATCTTGTCTTTTAATTGTTGTCTTGTTAAATTGTAACCCTCACACGTCCACATTATCTTATAAGCACACGGAAACCCATGGCAACAGCTACTTGCACCTTTCAGACAAAAGTGGCAGAATGTTTTAAGCCTGGTCTCCATATAATCGCAACGATCGATTCTTGCGACCCTTGCGATCATATGGAAACCAACCGTTGCGATTGCGATCGCAGAGATAGAAAAATTTATATCTCTGCGATCGCAATCGCAACGATCGCAACAGTTGGTTTCCATATGGTCGCAAGAATCGCAGCGATCTTCGATCGTAACGATCGCTGCGATCGTTGCGATTATATGGAAACCAGGCTTTAGGGATTTCAAGTGTCCTTGCAAAACAGACAGTTCAGAGAAATCAAGATATATATAAGGAAGAACGATACACGTAACGGCGTATATCTCGTGCCATTTAAGCAGCTTAACAGGCGCTTTTGTAGTGCACGAGCGCGAGCAACAAGGGTGAAGCGCGAGTCACGAGAAGTATAGAAAAAAAGAGGGACGTCTCACCTTTCTTCTCTTGCTCTCGTGACTCGCGCTTCCCACTCGCGCACCGCAGTGACGTTGCAGGAGGTACCGGTATTGATTACTGGATTTTAGTTTATGCTTATTTTGCTCACTCTTGAGTGATAGGTTGATTTTCTTTTTTTTTTTTTTTTTTTGCAAAGCCCTTTATTATAAAGCAGTATCTCGACGGCGAAGACTGGCTGTCTGGAACTGCTAGCACTTGTGCTGAAACAAGCCACGTTGTGTTTGTCTGTTTCAAGTTAGAAAACCGACTTTCTTAATATCTAAGTCGTTGATAGTGCGACGGTGAGTGGAATCGCGGTGGTGTAATGGTTCAAATCCTTGTCTCTGCCGTTATCTTGCTTCCTTAGACAACAAACTTTGCTCCGCATTGTCTCTCTCACCGAGGTGTATATAGTCTATATAATGCTGGGTAACCATGTGATGGACTAGCATCTCATCCAGTGACCAATAAGCCAATAGGCTCCGGCCGTGTGAGCCACCTATGGCTCGTGTGCGATTTAACCTTTTCGAGGGACTTGTAGAGTTGATTTTAAAACGCACCAGCGTTATAGCGGGAAGGAAGAAAAGTGGAAAGATAATAATCTTCTTCAGTTCATTTTCTGCGCGCTTCCTGTTTGGCGAAAGATTCCACGACTGACACAAATTCACAAGGCTACTACAAGCTTTGTTTCACGTCATTTATAAGAACAGTAAATATATATTTTCATCTTGCGTGGTGCTATAAAAATCAAAATTTTTAAAAACGCTTGAGCGTTAACGTGAGAGCGAAGAAATGTGGGAAGATTGCAATCTTATCCCGTTTTTCTTTCTGTCATCATTTAATGATCACCCTCTTGCGCCTGTCTCCTGCACAGGCTCAGCGGGAATCAAATCACGAAGTTGGAAATGAGTGTGAATTGGAATTTTTCGCGCGGCCAACAAAGATTGTAAATTGTATCGCTTTTTCTTCAAAGAACTCGAGGTTTTAAAAGGACACTGAAGGATTTGTTTCATATTGTTAAAATAAAAATCTCACCTCCCATGATTATGCCTAAAACATGCGCACCACGTCTAGCAATTTTTTTTTATTTTTATTTATTTATTTATTTATTTTTTTTTTTTTGGGGGGGGGGGGGGGGGGGTAATTGAAAATTAATTATTAGGAGGGAAAAAATGGAAAGATTTCATTCTTCTCCCGTTCAATTTGTTTCATTTCTTCACAACACTCTTCGAGCTTCCACGGGCCGTGTTCGCGTGCGTATAGAGATCCAAAACCCACTAGAGAAATATAAGGTACCATCAGTCATTGTTAAAAACGTCTCGCCTCTTTGATTATACTGAAAAATCGCATCTAGCCTCACGTGGCATATTTTAAATCAAACAAAATCAATGAAGAGTGCATGGTTTTAAAAAAATAAAGCTTTATTCACTTCTAAAAGTTGCCTTAGCTACAGAAAATCGAATCTCCAAAACTAAAACGAGAAACGCTTTCAAACTTTCATAGTTTCATCTCATACTCTAAACACACATTTTGGCGTAAATTTGAGATTGAGAAATTAAACTTTTATAAGCTTAATTGAGGAACTTAATGATGTGCTCAAACACATTCAAAATCACAAGTTCGAAATGTTCTCCTGATTTACTAAAAATCGGCTTGACAAAAGTTTCTAATTTTTAGATATTTTGTTTGCCATGTGTCATAGTTTATCGTAATAGTTTTGATTTTTCTAGATGCCATCGCAATCGCTCGGAATTTAGACTCAAACGATTTCAATGTTTCTCGTTTATCTCCGCAATTTTAAATCCGATTTTCAAAATTTTTGCAATCTTATAAACTTCAAACTAAGTACAATATTTTGTGTAAGTTTCATACTAATTCAATAAAGGAAAGTTAGTTAAACGGCCGCTCAAAAATGGTCGGTGCGGCTGCATGGAAACTGGAGGGAAACACCTTAAACATGCATAAGCGTGACCACGGTAGGAAAGAAAAGTGGGAAGGATTGAAATCTTCTCCTGTTCAGTTGCTTTCATTTGTCGAGCACCTCTTGCTAAACGCGATATTTCCGTTTGGAGATCAAATTAAACTACACAAGCCCAATTTCATAAGAACATCAGAGACTTTGTTTCGGAAACTGAGAATCTCGCCTCTTCAATTATTTTAAAAACTTCCACCTCGCCTCGCGAGGATCAAAAGTGTATAAACATGCCCGAGCGGTTTCAAGGGAATGATGAAAGGTAAAAATACACATTCTCTCGTTCACTTTATTTGTTATTCCATCACGCAGTCAGCTTTGCGAGCATTTTGGAGTTCAAAGTTACCCTATGATACAATTTTAAATTGAGCTTTGCTGCCTCAAAAGGAAAAAAGACTTTGTTCTACATTATTGAAAAAAGTCTGATTTCGCTGGTTATGCTTTTAAAAACTCACACCTTGTCTCGCGTGGGATACCAAAGACTTTGATTTACATATTATTGCTTAAAACGTCTCACCTCTTTGATTATACTGAAAAATCGCACCTCGTCGGCTCGCATGGTATATTTTTTAATCAAACCAAAGAAACGGAGAATGGATTGATCTTAAACACGCTTGAGAGTGACCGATGTAGAAAAGAAAAATCATGGGAAGATTGCAATAATTTTTTCCTGTTCACTTTCTTTCATTTAACGCTTTGTGTTTGCGAAATGTTGTCTAAAATATCTCACCTCTCTGATTTAGATGCAAACTCTACCCTCGTCTCGCGTGGGATATTCTAATCAAACAAAAAGAATGAAGAGCGGATTTTAATCATGCTCAAGCGTTTTTATTGCAGGACTGGGAAGAAATGTTAAGATTTAAACCTTTTAATGATCAATTGCTTTCATTTGTCGAGTGCCTTGTGCTTCCATAATGTTCGCATTTACATTTGGAGATCAAATAAAAATGCACTTAGGACACTAAAGACGTGTTTGTTTCCCAAAAAGAGTCTCACCTCCCCCTCTTAACAGTGCGCCACGCATCGCAAGGGATTTTATCCGATTACCCGAAAAAAAAAAAGCCAAGAATGTTTTTTTGAACATGCTTAAGCGTTATCGCGGAAGGTAACAAAAATAGAAAGATTGCAATTTTCTTCCGTTCAGTTTTCTTTATTACATTAAGTGCCAGTGTACGCGAGCATTTTGGAGTTGAATGTTACTCCATGACGCCGATTCATAAGGATATTGAAGGCTTTCGTTGACATTTTATTTACCAAAGAAAAATAGCTACAGTGTATTCTAAACACACTGGAGCATTATAGCCACAAGGAAGAAAGGTAGGAACATTGCAATTTTTTCCCCTTCTCTTTTTACTCGGCTTCAAATTAGGCCCCGTCCACACGTATCCGGATATTTTTGAATCCGCAACTTTTTTGTTACGGATTAGAAAATATTCGCGTCCACACGTAGCGTATTCGAATCGTATTTGCCCGAATTCGCCGGATACGTGTGGACGGAAGGCCAATCCGCAACAAAAATGTTGCGGATTCAAAAATATCCGGATACGTGTGGACGGGGCCTTAGAAAACGGCTTCGTTTTACATTTCATTGTTGAAAAAAGTCTCACCTTTCTAATTATGCTAAAAACTCGCACCTCGTCTCGCGTGGGATATTTTTGTCTAAACAAGTGTTTGTCTTTTGTTCGCGCGTGTAATTAATGAGCTTGTTTATGTTAATTTATTTTGTTTAGCAATAAGTATAAAAAGGGATGCTTATCAAACACATTTTATATCACCACTTGAACTCGCAAAGATCGAAGAACTCAGCAGCGTTACTATGAAGCTTAACACAGTGCATTCAGTAGCGATTCTAATCGTTTTGTTTCATTCCCAACAAGGATTCTGCGAAGAGAGGTAATTTGTTTTTCACGCGAGGCTATCTTGTACGAACCGTAAATTTCCTAACTAGCGATCGACCTGCATTTGATCATTGTATCAATATTTTGTTAAAGTCTCCGATCGTAAGTTGCAGTGGACTTAAAGCTTCCCTTTTATTTGTTACAGATCGAACGACGGCTCCCAAAGTATTCTTCGACAAAAGGTATGTTATATCCCTGTTTTATTTACTGAATAGATCAGCAATTGCTGTATTGTAACTGTTCAGTTCAGGATTAAATAGCAACAAAAATTTCTTGAAACACTGTGTAATACACTTTTCTCTGGACAATTCTAACGGTCCAGTCATTTTCCTTTTTATTCCAAAGATACCTAGAGTATATAATTTGAACGGTTCCATTTCAAGCAATCCCACGGCAATCCCAATTTTTAAAATCAGTTATGACATGAACTTTCTAACTCGATAGGGTGACGATTCAAATGTTTTGTGATAAGGCATGCTGAATGTCCTCATGTAAGTTAATATTAGGCCTTAACAGATCAATTAAAAATGTCATCGTAGCAAGAAAGATCATGGACCTGAAGAGCGAAAATCTTGACTAACGATGATTGACTGAAATTATGTGATTTTTTTTCTTATTGATTTTTGCTTTTTTGTTTCCTTCAGAATTATCCTTTGTTGCTGCGTATTGTCAGAGAGGGAGGCCATCGTGGACTAACAGAGTGTCAGCGGCAGTTTAAGAGCGAGATCTGGAACTGTTCGTTGGAAAAGAATGACGTTTTCAAGCTGTTGCCAATCTTTGTTAAAGCGACTTTGCCGCACGGTAAGTAAGAACTTGATATATTTAATATAATAAATAGATTTCATTTGGCTGTGTATCTGCAAAGTAATAACACAGATGACGTGAAAGTGTGGAAAGAGCGAAAATTTAAAGTGGCTAACGAGCCGCAGACGTAACTGATGTTCTTACCACACAAGTGCTCTCTCCTCCGCAGAGGCCTCCCAGTCACGCTCCACGCTTGGCAAAAAAACGCGCGGAGGCTGGGTAGCGGTGAAAAGTAAAGCGCGCGGGGAACAGATATTTTACTGTTCTTTTCTGATAGGAGCCTCTGCGGAGGAGAGAGACGCAAGTGCGTGTTCTGTGTTGTTCAAGGATCTTTCTTCAAAACATGTTTTCAGTCGATTAATACTCAGTTAAGTAAACATTCAATTTTTGTAGCTACGAAAACGTGTTCTAATCGATCAAATCATCAAGAAAAATCGCAAATGGTTACTGAGTCTTTTCAGATAAAGCTATGTAGTGTAAAACTTTATTTATACACGGTAAAATATCAGTAAACATAAGCGAAAAGAAACAACGTTTCGAAGTCATCCTGGCTTCATTTTCAAGACAAAAGGTCACTATTCAAGTGGAGTTAATTTATACTGCCGTATTCAAAGCGTTAACTCCACTTGAACAGGGAATTCCTTGAACAGTGACATTTTGACTTGAAAATGAAGCCAGGATGAAAAGTCGTTTCTTTTCGCTTATTTTTATTAGAGATTATTTTTCTAAATCTCTACTCATTAAAATATCAGTATTTACAAGAAAGATATCTCTAAGAATTTATATTCTATACACTGTTTTACATATTTGCCGTGTTATTTTCGATGTAGTCTCAGGCCCCGTTCACACGTATACGTTTACGTTCGTAAACGCATATTTTTTTTTATCTAAAACGCTCCTGTCCAGACGAAGCCAGCCATCGTTTACGATTCGTTTTCACCTGTCCACACGTAAACGCTAAAACGATACGTAAACGCTAAAAATCTGCATTGAGCATGCGCTAGATAACTTGAGCAGCTGTGACATCAGTGTTTACAAAATATCCGTTTACGCTGTCCACACGTAAACGGGAAAACGGCGTTTTCGAAAATATCCACTTTGGAGAGCGTTTTCGAAAATATCCGCTTAGGGTGACCGTTTCCATCGTTTACGTGTGGACGGGAGGCCTAAACGCATAAAAAAATATGCGTTTACGAACGTTAACGTATACGTGTGGACGGGGCCTAACATCTATTTGCGCTTTATCATTGCAGCCACTCGAGAGACAGCGTTCCTTCATGCCATCAGCAGCGCCGCCATTACACACGAAATCACGCTTCAGTGCGCACAGAACAGAATACCCGGATGCAGATGCGGCAAAACCAGAAAACAGCCACAGGGAGACCGTGACTGGGAGTGGGGCGGATGTAGTGATAACACCAAATATGGAGAGAAGGAGACGAGACGCTTCATCGACAAACTGGAGAAAGGAAACGACGCTCGCGTGGCATTTAACTTGCATAATAATGCAGTGGGTAGAAAGGTACGATTCTTATTTATTTTCGCTGTTCGCCTGTTTCCGGTTAAATTCCAATATAGATTTTAATTGATGGCCTATTACTTAAAGTTGACTTAGCAGTTTAGACGAGATCAATTTAGGTTGTCAGCGCATTAAATGATTTAATCTCAAGGCAGTTCCAACAAAATAGGTGATCACAGAGAAAACAGAGTGTTAACAGACTATTCGATCATTGAGTTTCGGCCTCTCCCGGATTAAGCTTCACTTTATGCTATTAGCAGTCAGTTACTGAGCCCACATAGTCCAGTATGTTTAATCAAGATTGGCGTTCTACATGCAGTATCTCTTTGTTGCATTATCTCTTAAAACCATTCATGTAGGAGGATAATTAAGTACTTATTTATTATTTCTAGAAAGACACAAGTGAAAGTAATTAATTAACAATTATTGGATGAGGTTGAGCATGATAGCGATAATTATCAAGGCCATAGTTTGTGTTATCTACCGAAACCGAAGGCTGAGGCGGATAACACAAACTGAGGCCTTGATAATTATCGCTATCATGCGAAAACCGAATCCAACAATTGTTTTATTATGCATATTCCTGAGCTGCACTTGTAAAGACAAGAGCGCGCACAAAAAATGATCAATGCACAGTAGCCAACTGCATGCATAAAACTATTGTCTGTAGGTATGACGCCACTTCTACATATATAAAATTCATTGTCTGTAGGTATGACGTAACAGAAACAGCAAGCAATAATTAGCTGCGTGCTTATAGCCAATCAAAATCGAGCTAGTGACACCAATGTATAATAACACTATTTGAAGGACTGCTTTAAGCGCAGTGCTAAAATTAATTGGCTAGCGTTCGAAACGTCAGCACTTGAATCTTTATACCGTGTCCAATTCACTTAAATCAACTCTGATGATAAAACAAAATGTCCGTGTTTCACCCCCTGCCCCCCCCCCCCCCCCCCCCCAAGTTCCGACTTAGCACCACAGTTTCCTTAGTAACTAACACTTTTAATTTTGTTTTTATCTGATATCTTACAGGTTGTTCGTGAAAGCCTCAAGACAGAATGCAAGTGTCATGGCGTTACTGGAAGCTGTAATTTAAAGACTTGCTGGAAGCAGCTGGCGCCTTTTGATGTGGTTGGATCAGCACTGAAGCAAAAACACCGCACAGCTGTCCCAGTGTCATTCATGAACAACAAGCTTCAGTACCTTGACAACAACAACCGATACAGACTGGTGACTAGGAAAGAGAACAAGCTAGTTTATCTTAACTCGTCCCCAGACTACTGCGTGCGAAACGTGGCCATGGGTTCCCCAGGAATGCTGGGAAGGACATGCAGAAGTGACGTTGTTTCCACTAAGGAATGTAAATCCCTTTGTAAATCTTGTAATTTGCGGTCACAAATAGTTGAACACTACAAACAGGTCAAGTGTAAATGTGAGTTTGTGTGGTGCTGTACTGTTAAATGCCAGTTATGTACCGAGAAGTATTCGCTCACAACTTGTACTTAGTATAATTCGACTAGGTTTTTTTCAGTTTATGTAAGCAACCTGAAGTTGGAAACACTTTGATATGATGAAGGTCTGCTTGTAAATAGGCGCAACGTTATTATTTTGGGTTCATAATACTTAGTGTATTCCTTGGATAACGTTATTGCGCAGTTGTTTCGAGTTGTATAAATAAGTTTTTGTTAAACTGTAATAAACTTATTTTTGTATTGGGAAAATTGTTCGAGTTTTTTCTGTTGTGCTTAATTATGGGATAGGTATATTCCAGTGGCGCCCAGCGGGAAAATGGAAATCAGTTTTTCATTATATTTAAATTTACAGGGTTCTTCAACGAATAATAATCACATTTAACTATGTTATTCGCCGAGTTTCTGTAATAGGATTTATAAGTTTATATTGTCTTTTTATGTTTTAAAATGGTTACACAACGAAACTGCATTAATGTGGTCAAACTTGCTTGATGGCCAGCCAGCCTGTATTTTTGTGTGTGTGCGTCGTGCCCGGGGGTGTGGGGTGGGGAGGTACTCTGAGCCCTGAAGCTTGTCAGTAGCTTTTCTTTTGTACATTTTGATTTGCAGGTCAAGAGTTAGTGAAGCTTAATTCAAATGTGAGGTCCAAAGTTGCAACGGCTGATTGGCAAAATATCAATATTTATTGAGAATCCAGGTACTATTTTCATCCATAAATATGCCGCAGAATTCCGGCGGGCGTGGATTACGTAACCCGGCTCGTGAATGGCTAGCTACGTTATATGATGCTTAGTTCCCACGTGCAATGTCTCTTGATATAAAGATCCCGCTGCTTAGATTCATGGCATTTCGAAAGAGATATCCAAGCCGGTAAGGTTTAAGGAATTTTCGTCGCGTCGCCGAAGCCCAACCGCGTGTTTCGTGTTTGTGAGCTTACTTTCTCAAGCCAACGCAGATTGGATGACATCATGGCTGTGCCTCAAGAACCGGCTGCTGATCAGTTACGAGCCTTGGCTAATATCGCTCCACCACCACCAGTTCCTGCCGTTGGCCCAGCTCCGCCAGCCGCAATGCCATAGCCCGCGGAAGGGGCGGAAGCGAATCAGCAAGTACAGTTAAACGAGGTATTTGCAAAGTGTTTTCTCTTTCGCTCTATTCACACTCGGTTCATGCGTCTAGCTTTGTTTATTTAGCGTCGGTTATTTGGTTACTCCTTCGCACTTCGGTGTCTAGCATAAATTATATACGCCGAATGTCGGTTCTTTTGCTATTTTCGTCCGTATGTCTAGCTCAAATTTATGGCGGCGTGTGTCGGCTTTATCGGTGCGTTCGCTTGGGTTTCAAGCGTTTTAACGGTTGCTTGTGTGTCAAGCGTAAATTACTTGGTGGACGCCGTGTGTCGGCTTTAGCTAAAACGGTCGCTTGTGTGTCAAGCGTATATTGTTTGGTAAACGCCGTGTGTCGGCTCTCGCTAAACGGTTGCTTGTGTGTCAAGCGTAAATTATTTGGCAGACGCCATGTGTCGGCTTTAGCTAGAACGGTCGCTTGTGTGTCAAGCGTGGATTATTTGGCAGACGCCGTGTGTCGGCTTTAGCTAAAATAGTCGCTTGTGTGTCAAGCGTAAATTATTTGGCAGACGCCGTGTGTCGGCTTTAGCTAAAACGGTTGCCTGTGTGTCAAGCGTAAATTTTTGGTAGACGCCGTGTGTCGGCTTTAGCAAAACAGTCGCTTGTGTGTCAAGCGTAAATTGTTTGGTAGACGCCGTGTGTCGGCTTTAGCTAAAACAGTGGCTTGAGTGTCAAGCGTAAATTATTTGATAAACGCCGTGTGTCGGCTTTAGCGAAACAGTCGCTTGTGTGTCAAGCGTAAATTATTTGATAGACGTCGTGTGTCGGCTTTGGCAAAACAGTCGCTTGTGTGTCAAGCGTAAATTATTTGATAGACGCCGTGTGTCGGCTTTGGCAAAACAGTCGCTTGTGTGTCAAGCGTAAATTGTTTGGTAGAGCAAACTGTAGACATAACCCGAAATGGAAAGTATTCTGTGAAATTGAATAAAACAAATAAGATAACGTAAAGAGAACTAAGGAGCTGCGAATGCTGCCATTCAAAAAGTGTAGAAGATGAGTGTCATTTCTTTTCCTACTGAGTCTCATATGTTGATTTACGGAACAACTTATTTTGCGACATTAGATGATATTATGCAAGTTTTTAGAATTTAGCAGACGAAGGGCTGATTGTATTTTTCTTCAATAGCATAGATCCTGTGATTTGTAAAAAAAAAAAATATGAGCCGTTTTTTATATGAAGAGTCCTTGAGTTGTGATGAATTGTTAATCCGTAATTAGTAATTATTATATTCATCATTGTTATTGCAACACTATTAATATTATATGGGAATGCCATTAAGACATGTTATCTATTATTTTGGATGACATTTACCAGCGGGTTTTTTACGTAGATTCCCTATGAAAGACTTCCGGCACGGCTAACGGAACTCCTACCGCAACGGCGTTTCTTCTGTTTTAAGCTTTAATTAATTTATAGTTGCCACGTGTCGGCTTACCTATGGCGTCAGTTCGTGCCCCGAACATTTTTCGGCAAGCACGCTGCGTGTCGGCCCTAACTTAGTTGTCTGCATATGTGTCGGGCACTAATTATTTGGCACAAAATGTGCTTTTGATTTTGCCGTGCGCAGCACTCACGTTAACGATGATATCGAAATTCAATTAAGATTGAGTGCTGGGAAAAAACTATTGCAAAGACAGTCGGTTATTTTTCACTAGTTATATTGGCGTAGGCCGCATGGCGGCTTTTATTGAACATGGGCTTAGGTGTCAAGTTTATTTAACTGGGGTGTTTGTCGGCCTCGAGAAGTCTCGGGATTTGTTTAGCTCTTGTTCAAAATTCTGAAGCTATGAATTGTTTCTATCTATTCCTTTTGTTCTTCCCCTCTGCTTGCGTAGTGTATGGTTATGGTTTGTTAGCGCGCAAAGATATTACGTTTATTTCTCATCCGCTTTCCTCTCTTAGTTGGAAGTCTTGAAAGGAGAAATTCAGAGCCTAAAAGATTCAAATGACGAAAAGTCGGTGGACTCAGCCCTCCGATACGTCCGACAACTTCTCTCTCGCCCCCCCCCCCCCCCCCCCCCCCCCTTCAATTTTCGATGCCTTTGCAACTTTGGCAGCCTTAGAGCAACTCAGTGATGTCGCCAGGGAGAAAGGTCACAAGCGTGCTAATCGCTACGCCATCATTCTTCGCCAGTCAAGACCTCTTATGGCGTCCCCTACTTTTCAACAAGTTCTCCTCAAGTTGGTGGGCTCAGAAGAAGAGGTCGCTGTAGCCAAAGAAATACAGAAAGCGATGAAGCAGGTCCCTGCCTTCGGGGTTCGACCTGGAACACCCTCAGTACCTCCTACAGGTCTCAGGGATTCTCGTCAAGCCGGTTCCATTGTATGTTTCAATTGTGGACGCCGGGGGCATATCGCTAGGTCATGTTGAAAACCGCAAAATGTTCGTAAGAACCGCGGGGAAAGAAAAATGTAATGTTCCCTTTTATGGTTGAATAAAAAGTGTTCTTCAGTGTTATGGATATAGTGATTGTGTTATATGTATACGATTACAAAATATGAAATCCCATTTATTCAGATTTCCCACCTGTTTCGTTTATTTCGGATTTTTCAGTGCCGCTCGTTTTACATATATTTCCGGGTAGCCATACCATCAGTTTTTTCTCTGTTATCTCATCACTTACCTTACGCCCTCTCCGCTAACCTGACCGCGACCAGAAGGGTAATCTAAGTTACGCCCTATGATCTGTTTACGACGGATCCCTGGTCCGGTTCGGCTAGTGGTTTTTTTTCCATTTTGTTTCTATCCGTTCTGTTATAGGACTAGTTTCTTTCAATCGTCATACGGATTTTCCCTGTCTTTTCGTAGGAATTTTCAAGATTCTGCCATTCCCACCTTAAGCTGCGTCCAAAATCTGTTTTATGGTGCGACAGGGAAGCTAACCCCACTAGCTGGGCCGGGCCTCTCCCGTCGTTAGAAATCGTTGCTGAAGGCCGAGCTTTCGCATCCCCGGACATGCTTCGGTTTCGACACCCAGCCTCGTTTGTGGCTGGCAACCTGACCTCGTGTCTAGACCAATGGAATCTATTCTCTATTGGCTACGATAAAAGAGAGTTCGTGCTGGCAATAATAAGAGACCGTGTGGATATTTATTTCTTCACCCCCTTTTCTGGTACGTTTCAAGGCAAAACCTACTGCAGTGACATGCCTCCTAGTATGTGCTTTCCTAACTCGTCAACTTGCCTTCCTTCCTCCGCGCCTCGACGCCCTTCGCAGGACCAAGAGCGATAAGCCTTACCAGAAACAAAAATCCAGCCTTCAACACGAACTCGAGCGTTTCCTTCGCTCCCTGCCTTCTCATAAAGCGCTTATTTCCGCCACACCCCAGGATTTAACAAGGTTTCTAATTTGGAAAGATCAGGGTGGGAAAACAAAAGTTCACCTTCTCCAATGCAGGCATTTTGGAGTCCCCAACAAGGCTCGGTGTCCGTGTCCTACGAGGCTGGCGGCCGCAACTGTTGACAATCTCATTGGGAAGCTACGCTCCATCTTCATTGAACCGGGACGGGGCGATGTTTCGAATGATATTCTCGGCGTGGGGAACCCAGCAGCTCATTATTCCGTGAAACAGTACCTCGCGTTAGTACGCGAGGAACAAGCAAAGGCCCGAGTCCGTCCAAAACAGGCCATTCCTATTTTCTTTGGGAAAATGGCTAAACTGTGTTCACATCTTGGAGATCTAGTTTTTTCTAGAAACACATCCCCTGTTCAACGCTGTCTCTATGCGAGAGATTTAGCCTTTTTCTGTCTTGATTTTTATGCAGGGGATCGAGGCCCAGATCTGGGCAGGGTTTTTTACGAAAGAAATCGCCGCTCTCCCAAACGGGGATGGGTCTCTATTCTGCCATACTTTCAGCAAAACCTTAAGGGGGGCGGAAAATGCAACACATTCATGATAAAGAAGTGCTCGGACCCCAAGACCTGTCCTGTAGCCAACTTGAACCTGTACGTTAGATTATGCGATCTTATGTCCGTTAACCTAAGGGGCGGCTATCTGTTTAGAGTATTGAACTGCAAAAACGACATTTCGGAACATCCCTTTGTAGGTTCTGCCATAGCTAACAGGCTATCTTTACACCTCCGTTCCGCGGGGATCTATAACGGGGAGACTATGCAAACTTTTAGGAGCGGGTGTTCCATCACTCTTTCTTTACTTGGTGTTCCCTCCGAGGATATCGCCAGGCATGTTGGGTGGTCGTCTGCGGTCACGGTTGAATATTACTCACAGACTGGCAAGGTGATAAATTCAGATGCAGTGGCGTCTTCATTAGCACTGAGCACAGCCCCCAATCCAGAAGGAGGAGCCCCGCTCGCCTCTGTGCTTACCCAGACCTTCTCTGAGAAGAATGAAATGACGGCCCTCTCCTTAGCCTTTCCTTAGAAACAAGAAGCTGTACACAGCCTGAACTCGTGGCGCCTTTAACTCATTGCAGCATTGATTCTCAAGTGATTTGAGTGCTTTTACAGAGAAACATAAGCTTAAAATTATGTCTAATCAAAGGCTCCTAAGAGCCAACTCGAGAAGAAGAAATGCTAACGCGTAACGCGTAACGCAATATTGCCGTAAGCTTACGTTTTCACACTGACACAATTCGATATATATATTTATATTAAACGTAAGGATTTTTGACGGACGAAAACAAAAAAAAAAAAAAAAAAAAAAAAAAAAAAAAAAGGACTTTATAGAGATTCGAACTCGGGCCGTCCGGGACTAAGCCACAAACTCAATCACTGCCCTGTTCAAGACCACATACTACCTATGAACTAAATTTTATTATTTTAAGCTAGATACGCACCAGAACGCGTGTTTAGGTTGCAAAATCCTTTTGGATCGATTTTAATGTTGCACTAAAAACTCCAAATGCGAAACATCTGTAAGCTTATTGTTGTCTATATTCATTTACATCAAATTACTTATTGTTATCGTTGGATTCACGTTGATTTCCTGTTACGAAACGGGTTCGTAACAAAGCATTTGCTCACTAAGTTTACAGCTGATGGAAGGAGCGAGTAAGTGAGTGAATGAGTGAGAGAGTAAATTTTATTTAAACACCCTTGCCGATAACCTGTTCATCATGCTTTCACGTATACACGGGTTTAAAAGTAAGACTACACTGCATTCACTAGATTCAGTAGCTGACACTTAAGCTCGACCCGGAGCTCGAGGCAAGTTTAATATATAAAACACAGAACTTGCCAGAGCAAAAATCCCACAAGAATAAGCGGCGAACACAATATCTGATTAATGAGTGCCATCATGTTAAGTCAAGTATTCCAAAAGTTGTGGCCTTAGCCCTTTACCAGTAGGAAAGTCGAATAAAAATAACATCTTGGGAAAATAAACTATTTTTCTTCGAGTGTTCAGTTTATCTTTAGGTCTGAGGGGTTTCTGAGTTTTGGGAGAAGGTGTCCCCCGTGGGTACTCTTTACTGTGGTCGTGGGGTCTCTATAGCTTATAGACTGAAGTAGCAAGATGCGCGAGCAGCGGAAGGCCACAATCTTTTCCCATAACTTAACCACGCCAGACAATGAGCGGCATAAGTAATGAATGAAGATGGTTCACTATTTTCATCCATAAATATGCCGCAGAATTCCGGCGGGCGTGGATTACGTAACCCGGCTCGTGAATGGCTAGCTACGTTATATGATGCTTAGTTCCCACGTGCAATGTCTCTTGATATAAAGATCCCGCTGCTTAGATTCATGGCATTTCGAAAGAGATATCCAAGCCGGTAAGGTTTAAGGAATTTTCGGCCCTCCCACCTCCCCTTCGGCGACATTAAGCACAGCTAGCGCTTTCGCACCCAGCTGCTCATTGCCTCGGCCACAATCTTTTCCCATAACTTAACCACGCCAGACAATGAGCGGCATAAGTAATGAATGAAGATGGTTCACAATCCTTAACTCGTTGCCGTACCGGCACGAGTAAATAGAAAATGGCGCGTAGTTACCAGACTTACCCTGACCCTGTTGACCCTGACCTTAAGTCGTTGTTACTTAGCCTGCACAAAAAAACTGTTGGAAACACTTTCATATGATGAATGTCTGCTTGTAAATAGGCGTAACGTTATTATTTTTGGTTCCTTCAACGAATAATAATCACATTTAACTATGTTATTCGCCGAGTTTCTGTAATAGGATTTATAAGTTTATATTGTCTTTTATGTTGTAAAATGGTTACACAACGAAACTGCGTTAATGCGGTCAAACTTGCTTGATGGCCAGCCAGCCTGTATTTTTGTGTGTGTGCGTCGTGCCCGGGGGTGTGGGGTGGGGAGGTACTCTGAGCCCTGAAGCTTGTCAGTAGCTTTTCTTTTGTACATTTTGATTTGCAGGTCAAGAGTTATTGAAGCTTAATTCAAAAGTGAGGTCCAAAGTTGCAACGGCTGATTGGCAAAATATCAATATTTTCAAGTGTCATAATTTGCTGTTGTTCATTTTTGGTAGGTTACACAGTCTATTCTGGTAAAAATCCTGTAACTAGAGCTGCTAGATTTTCCCTAGTTTTTTACTGTATTTCTATTACTGAAACCAGACTAGTGGAGCAATGAATGAAAAGTACTCGACACTAAAAATTTTCGTTTAAAATAGTAAAATGTAGCCTGACGTGATTGTGTTGTCTCCGTGGCGCAATCGGTTAGCGCGTTCGGCTGTTACAGTTATTGTGGTCACCGAAAGGTTGGTGGTTCAAGCCCACCCGGGGACGATTTTTTTTCTTGTCTTCTAAGTTTTCTTTTCATCGAAAACAGCCTGCGTTAACACAGACATTGAAGCTATTTTTTATGTTAAAAAGCTTTAATAAAAAAAAAAATTAAATTAAAAAGGTTGCCAGAAAAGCAAATAATTATTTCAGTTCAAATGCAATATTTTTTGTTAGACTTAATTCCAAAGATTTCTAAGTAAGTTAAGTTAAGTTAAGTTAAACAGTTATAAACCTGTTTTCACTGTAAAAAAGCGTTTCTTGTGTGTTTTTACTTTTGGGGACCGTGTATATATATAATTCCAGTTTTTCTCCATTGCAATTTATTTTATCGATCTGAATAGACCGAGACAATTATCAATTACAAGGAACAAGAGGCTACCCGTAGCCTATACTCGTACCAGTAATATACGTTACTCGCGGGAAACACTTACGTAACACAACAACAGGCAAATAAAACCAAAATTAGTTTCGCTTCTGCATTCATGCGTGCGTATTCTCGTACCCAGAAATGTCCCAGATCTAATTCGATGCACATGTAAGAGACGAAAACAAAAAGAATAAAATGAAAAACGGAGAGCAAACTTTACCTCGTTGCCGTATCCGTCACGAGTAAACAGCAACAAACAATAAAACTCAAATTTGTTTCGCTTTTGCTTGAAAAACGACGTCGATTACACGGAATCCCTCGTACCCAGATCTAACACAATGTACAAAAGTAGATGCGAAAACACGGAAGAAAACAAGGAGAAAAACCCAGAGCAATCCTTAACTCGTTGCCGTACCGGCACGTGTAAATAGAAAATGGCGCGTAGTTACCAGACTTACCCTGACCCTGTTGACCCTGACCTTAAGTCGTTGTTACTTAGCCTGCACAAAAAACTGTTGGAAACACTTTTATATGATGAATGTCTGCTTGAAAATAGGCGTAACGTTATTATTTTTGGTTCCTTCAACGAATAATAATCACATTTAACTATGTTATTCGCCGAGTTTCTGTAATACGATTAATAAGTTTATATTGTCTTTTTATGTTGTAAAATGGTTACACAACGAAACTGCGTTAATGCGGTCAAACTTGCTTGATGGCCAGCCAGCCTGTATTTTTGTGTGTGTGCGTCGTGCCCGGGGGTGTGGGGTGGGGAGGTACTCTGAGCCCTGAAGCTTGTCAGTAGCTTTTCTTTTGTACATTTTGATTTGCAGGTCAAGAGTTATTGAAGCTTAATTCAAAAGTGAGGTCCAAAGTTGCAACGGCTGATTGGCAAAATATCAATATTTTCAAGTGTCATAATTTGCTGTTGTTCATTTTTGGTAGGTTACACAGTCTATTCTGGTAAAAATCCTGTAACTAGAGCTGCTAGATTTCCCCTAGCTTTTTACTGTATTTTTATTACTGAAACCAGACTAGTGGAGCAATGAATGAAAAGTACTCGACACTAAAAATTTTCGTTATAAATAGTAAAATGTAGCCTGAGGTGATCGTGTTGTCTCCGTGGCGCAATCGGTTAGCGCGTTCGGCTGTTACAGTTGTTGTGGTCACCGAAAGGTTGGTGGTTCAAGCCCACCCGGGGACGACTTTTTTTCTTGTCTTTTAACTTTTCTTTTCACCAAAGCAGCCTGCGGTAACACAGACATTGAAACTATTTTTATGTTAAAAAGCTTAAAAAATAATAATAAAAAGGTTGCCAGAAAAGCAAATAATTATTTCAGTTCCTATGCAATATTTTTTGTTAGACTTAATTCCAAAGATTTCTAACTTATCGCCCAGTCGTCTCGAGTTTGTATAAATAAGTTGTTGTTAAACAGTTATAAACCTGTTTTCATTGTAAAAAAAAGTGTTTCTTGTGTGATTTTACTTTTGGGGACAGTGTATATATATAACTCCAGTTTTTCTCCATTGTAATTTATTTATCGATCTGAGTAGACCGAGACAATTATCAATTATGAGGAACAAGAGGCTACCCGTAGCCTATACGCGTACCGGTAATGTACGTTACTCGCGGGGAACACTTACGCCTTTTGACGTGGTTGGATCAGCACTGAAGCAAAAACACCGCACAGCCGTCCCAGTGTCATTCATCAACAACAAGCTTCAGTACCTTCACAACAACAACCGATACAGAGTGCTGACTAGGAAAGAGAACAAGCTAGTTTATTACTCGTCCCCAGACTACTGCGTGCGAAACGTGGCCGTGGGTTCCCCAGGAATGCTGGGAGGGACATGCAGAAGTGACGTTGTATCCACTAAGGAATGTAAATCCCTTTGTAAATCTTGTAATTTGCGGTCACAAATAGTTGAACACTACAAGCAGGTCAAGTGTAAATGTGAGTTTGTGTGGTGCTGTACTGTTAAATGCCAGTTATGTACCGAGAAGTATTCGCTCACAGCTTGTACTTAGTGTAATTCGACTAGGTTTTTTTTTTTCAGTTTATGTAAACAACCTGAAGTTGGAAACACTTTCATATGATGAAGGTCTGCTTGTAAATAGGCGTAACGTTATTATTTTTGGTTCATAATACTTAGTGTATTACTTGGATAACGTTATTGCGCAGTTGTTTCGAGTTGTATAATTAAGTGGTTGTTAAACTGTAATAAACTTGTTTTTGTATTGGAAAAATTGTTCCAGTTTTTTTTCTTGTGCTTAATTATGAGATAGGTATATTCCAGGGGCGCCCAGCGGGAAAATGGAAATCAGTTTGTCATTATATTTAAGGTTACCGTGTACCTTCGGGGGTGTCCCAGTATAACTGCTCTACCTAACCGAGATATAAAATTAAAGCTTATAGAGCTGGCTATCTAAATATGAAAAACATTTGGTAATAAAATGAATTGTCAATTTTTTTTACGACGACTAAATTCGAACGTCCGAATCAGCTTTAAAACGCTATAACTCAAAGCGATTATTGTATTTTGCTAATTTGATTTGTTCTCGGGTTTCCGGACACGAAGCGCTAAAAAAAAACATGTCGGCGATTTCCCATATTTAATTGCAATGAAAAGTTACAGAATATTTTCGAAAAAGGGAGAAAAAAATTGGAGTGATCTCACGGAAATGGCTCTTGACGAAAAAGTTTTCGGAAATAAGAAATTCGCCGACATGCTTTTGTTAACTATATGTTAGCCTAGCTTCTGTCTAAATTTGAGGAAAATCGAACAAATTCCCTTTGAGTTGTAGCTCTTTAAAGTGTCCCCTACAAACGAAAAATTAACTTTGAGAAAACAGTGCTTAGAAAAACATATCGCTTCATAAACAAACTCCGCCCATAAAAGTTACACCGTCATTTCTCCGTCAGTTTTCACTATTTTTCGATATTGTTTTAGATGAAAGTTCGTTCTGTAAACTTTATTTTCACGCCCAAAAAAAAAAATTCAATAAATTTTCGATCTAAAGGTACACGGTAACCTTAAATTTACAGGGGGCTTTTAACGAATAATAATCACATTTAACTATGTTATTCGCCAAGTTTCTGTAATAGGATTTATAAGTTTATATTGTCTTTTTATTCTGTAAAATGGTTACACAACCAAACTACATTAATGCGGTCAAACTTGCTTGAGAGCCAGCAAGCCTATATTTTTGTGTGTGCTCGTCGTGCCCGGGGGTGTGGGGTGGGGAGGTACTCTGAGCCCTGAAGCTTGTCAGTAGCTTTTCTTTTGTACATGTTGATTTGCAGGTCAAGAGTTATTGAAGCTTAATTCAAAAGTGAGGTCGAAAGTTCCAACGGCTGATTGGCAAAATATCAATATTTATTGAGAATCCGGGTACGATTCAAGAGTGATCATTTGCTGTTGTTCATTTTTGGTTTGTTACACAGCATATGCTGGTAAAAATCCTGTAAAGCTGCTAGATTTTCCCTAGCCTTTTCCTGTATTTCTATTATTGAAACCAGACTAGTGGAGCAATGAATGAAAAGTACTCGACACTAAAAATTTCCGTTGGAAACTATAAAATCTACCGTGAAATAATTGTGTTGTCTCCGTGGCGCAATCGGTTAGCGCGTTCGGCTGTTACAGTTGTTGTGGTCACCGAAAGGTTGGTGGTTCAAGCCCACCCGGGGACGATATTTCTCTTGTCTTTTAAGTTTTCTTTTCACCGAAACAGCCTGCGTTAACACAGACATTGAAGCTATTTTTTATGTTAAAAAGCTTTAATAAAAAAAATTAAAATAAAAAAGGTTGCCAGAAAAGCAAATAATTATTTTAGTTTATATGCAATATTTTTTGTTAGACTTAATTCCAAAGATTTCTAAGTAAGTTAAGTTAAGTTAAACAGTTATAAACCTGTTTTCACTGTAAAAAAGCGTTTCTTGTGTGTTTTTACTTTTGGGGACCGTGTATATATATATAATTCCAGTTTTTCTCCATTGCAATTTATTTTATCGATCTGAATAGACCGAGACAATTATCAATTATAAGGAACAAGAGGTTACCTGTAGCCTATACTCGTACCAGTAATATACGTTACTCGCGGGAAACACTTACGTAACACAACAACAGGCAAATAAAACCAAAATTAGTTTGGCTTCTGCTTGCATGCGTGCGTATTCTCGTACCCAGAAATGTCCCAGATCTAATTCGATGCACATGTAAGAGACGAAAACAAAAAGAGTAAAATGAAAAACGGAGAGCAAACTTTACCTCGTTGCCGTATCCGTCACGAGTAAACAGCAACAAACAATAAAACCCAAATTTGTTTCGCTTTTTCTTGAAAAACGACGTCGATTACACGGAATCCCTCGTACCCAGATCTAACGCAATGCACAAAAGTAGATGCGAAAACACGGAAGAAAACAAGGAGAAAAACGCACAGCAATCCTTAACTCGTTGCCGTACCGGCACGATGAAATAGAAAATGGCGCGTAGTTACCAGACTTACCCTGACCCTGTTGACCCTGACCTTAAGTCGTTGTTACTTAGCCTGCACAAAAAACTGTTGGAAACACTTTCATATGATGAATGTCTGCTTGTAAATAGGCGTAACGTTATTATTTTTGGTTCCTTCAACGAATAATAATCACATTTAACTATGTTATTCGCCGAGTTTCTGTAATAGGATTTATATAAGTTTATATTGTCTTTTTATGTTGTAAAATGGTTACACAACGAAACTGCGTTAATGCAGTCAAACTTGCTTGATGGCCAGCCAGCCTGTATTTTTGTGTGTGTGCGT
Organism: Cladopsammia gracilis; assembly: GCA_022457155.1. Lineage (NCBI taxonomy): Eukaryota > Metazoa > Cnidaria > Anthozoa > Scleractinia > Dendrophylliidae > Cladopsammia > Cladopsammia gracilis. The sequence continues at coordinate 1,002,533 of JAJGOT010000094.1, read as the reverse complement.
CGTGCCCGGGGGTGTGGGGTGGGGAGGTACTCTGAGCCCTGAAGCTTGTCAGTAGCTTTTCTTTTGTACATTTTGATTTGCAGGTCAAGAGTTATTGAAGCTTAATTCAAAAGTGAGGTCCAAAGTTGCAACGGCTGATTGGCAAAATATCAATATTTTCAAGTGTCATAATTTGCTGTTGTTCATTTTTGGTAGGTTACACAGTCTATTCTGGTAAAAATCCTGTAACTAGAGCTGCTAGATTTCCCCTAGCTTTTTACTGTATTTCTATTACTGAAACCAGACTAGTGGAGCAATGAATGAAAAGTACTCGACACTAAAAATTTCCGTTAGAAACTGTAAAATCTACCGTGAAATAATCGTGTTGTCTCCGTGGCGCAATCGGTTAGCGCGTTCGGCTGTTACAGTTGTTGTGGTCACCGAAAGGTTGGTGGTTCAAGCCCACCCGGGGACGACTTTTTTTCTTGTCTTTTAACTTTTCTTTTCACCAAAGCAGCCTGCGGGAACACAGACATTGAAACTATTTTTATGTTAAAAAGCTTAAAAAATAATTATAATAAAAAGGTTGCCAGAAAAGCAAATAGCTATTTCAGTTCATATGCAATATTTTTTGTTAGACTTAATTCCAAAGATTTCTAACTTATCGCCCAGTCGTCTCGAGTTTGTATAAATAAGTTGTTGTTAAACAGTTATAAACCTGTTTTCATTGTAAAAAAAAGTGTTTCTTGTGTGATTTTACTTTTGGGGACAGTGCATATATATAACTCCAGTTTTTCTCCATTGCAATTTATTTTATCGATCTGAGTAGACCGAGACAATTATCAATTATGAGGAACAAGAGGCTACCCGTAGCCTATACTCGTACCGGTAATGTACGTTACTCGCGGGGAACACTTACGCCTTTTGACGTGGTTGGATCAGCACTGAAGCAAAAACACCGCACAGCTGTCCCAGTGTCATTCGTCAACAACAAGCTTCAGTACCTTCACAACAACAACCGATACAGAGTGCTGACTAGGAAAGAGAACAAGCTAGTTTATTATTACTCGTCCCCAGACTACTGCGTGCGAAACGTGGCCGTGGGTTCCCCAGGAATGCTGGGAGGGACATGCAGAAATGACGTTGTGTCCACTAAGGAATGTAACTCCCTTTGTAAATCTTGTAATTTACGGCCACAAATAGTTGAACACTACAAGCAGGTCAAGTGTAAATGTGAGTTTGTGCGGTGCAGTACTGTTAAATATGCCAGTTATGTACCGAGAAGTATTCGCTCACAGCTTGAACTTAGTATAATTCGACTAGGTTTTTTTTTCAGTTTAAGTAAACAACCTGAAGTCGGAAACACTTTCATGTGATGAAGGTCTGCTTGTAAATAGGCGTAACTTTAATAGTTTTGGTTCATAATACTTAGTGTATTACTTGGATAACGTTATTGCGGAGTTGTTTCGAGTTGTATAATTAAGTGGTTGTTAAACTGTAATAAACTTGTTTTTGTATTGGAAAAATTGTTCCAGTTTTTTTTCTTGTGCTTAATTATGAGATAGGTATATTCCAGGGGCGCCCAGCGGGAAAATGGAAATCAGTTTGTCATTATATTTAAGGTTACCGTGTACCTTCGGGGGTGTCCCAATATAACTGCTCTACCTAACCCAGATATCAAATTAATGCTTATAGAGCAGGCTATCTAAATATGAAAAACATTTGGTAATAAAATGAATTGTCAATTTTTTTTACGACGACTAAATTCGAACGTCCGAATCAGCTTTAAAACGCTATAACTCAAAGCGATTATTGTATTTTGCTAATTTGATTTGTTCTCGGGTTTCCGGACACGAAGCGCTAAAAAACATGTCGGCGATTTCCCATATTTAATTGCAATGAAAAGTTACAGAATATTTTCGAAAAAGGGAGAAAAAAATTGGAGTGATCGCACGGAAGTGGCTCTTGACGAAAAAGTTTTCGGAAATAAGAAATTCGCCGACATGCTTTTGTTAATTATATGTTAGCCTAGCTTCTGTCCAAATTTGAGGAAAATCGAACAAATTCCCTTTGAGTTGTAGCTCTTTAAAGTGTCCCATACAAACGAAACATTAACTTTGAGAAAACAGTGCTTAGAAAAACATATCGCTTCATAAACAAACTCCGCCCATAAAAGTTATACCGTCATTTCTCCGTCAGTTTTCACTATTTTTCGATTTTTTTTAGATGAAAGTTCGTTCTGTAAACTTTATTTTCACGCCCAAAAAAATTTCAATAAATTTTCAATCTGAAGGTACACGGTAACCTTAAATTTACAGGGGGTTTTTAACGAATAATAATCACATTTAACTATGTTATTCGTCAAGTTTCTGTAATAGGATTTATAAGTTTATATTGTCTTTTTATTCTGTAAAATGGTTACACAACCAAACTACATTAATGCGGTCAAACTTGCTTGAGAGCCGGCCAGCCTATATTTTTGTGTGTGCTCGTCGTGCCCGGGGGTGTGGGGTTGGCAGGTACTCTGAGCCCTGAAGCTTGTCAGTAGCTTTTCTTTTGTACATGTTGATTTGCAGGTCAAGAGTTATTGAAGCTTAATTCAAAATTGAGGTCAAACGTTGCAACGGCTGATTGGTAAAACATTATTGAGAATCCGGGTACGATTCAAGTGTGATCATTTGCTGTTGTTCATTTTTGGTTTGTTACACAGCGTATTCTGGTTAAAATCGTGTAAAGCTGCTAGATTTTCCCTAGCCTTTTCTTGTATTTCTATTATTGAAACCAGACTAGTGGAGCAATGAATGAAAAGTACTCGACACTAAAAATTTCCGTTAGGAACAATAAAATCTACCGTGAAATAAGCGTGTTGTCTCCGTGGCGCAATCGGTTAGCGCGTTCGGCTGTTACAGTTGTTGTGGTCACCGAAAGGTTGGTGGTTCAAGCCCACCCGGGGACGACTTTTTTTCTTGTCTTTTAACTTTTCTTTTCACCAAAGCAGCCTGCGGGAACACAGACATTGAAACTATTTTTATGTTAAAAAGCTTAAAAAATAATTATAATAAAAAGGTTGCCAGAAAAGCAAATAGCTATTTCAGTTCATATGCAATATTTTTTGTTAGACTTAATTCCAAAGATTTCTAACTTATCGCCCAGTCGTCTCGAGTTTGTATAAATAAGTTGTTGTTAAACAGTTATAAACCTGTTTTCATTGTAAAAAAAAGTGTTTCTTGTGTGATTTTACTTTTGGGGACAGTGCATATATATAACTCCAGTTTTTCTCCATTGCAATTTATTTTATCGATCTGAGTAGACCGAGACAATTATCAATTATAAGCAACAAGAGGCTACCCGTAGCCTATACTCGTACCGGTAATGTACGTTACTCGAGGGGAACACTTACGCCTTTTGACGTGGTTGGATCAGCACTGAAGCAAAAACACCGCACAGCTGTCCCAGTGTCATTCGTCAACAACAAGCTTCAGTACCTTCACAACAACAACCGATACAGAGTGCTGACTAGGAAAGAGAACAAGCTAGTTTATTATTACTCGTCCCCAGACTACTGCGTGCGAAACGTGGCCGTGGGTTCCCCAGGAATGCTGGGAGGGACATGCAGAAATGACGTTGTGTCCACTAAGGAATGTAACTCCCTTTGTAAATCTTGTAATTTGCGGTCACAAATAGTTGAACACTACAAGCAGGTCAAGTGTAAATGTGAGTTTGTGTGGTGCAGTACTGTTAAATATGCCAGTTATGTACCGAGAAGTATTCGCTCACAGCTTGTACTTAGTATAATTCGACTAGGTTTTTTTTCTCAGTTTATGTAAACAACCTGAAGTCGGAAACACTTTCATATGATGAAGGTCTGCTTGTAATTAAATAGGCGTAACTTTAATAGTTTTGGTTCATAATACTTAGTGTATTACTTGGATAACGTTATTGCGGAGTTGTTTCGAGTTGTATAATTTAGTGGTTGTTAAACTGTAATAAACTTGTTTTTGTATTGGAAAAATTGTTCCAGTTTTTTTTCTTGTGCTTAATTATGAGATAGGTATATTCCAGGGGCGCCCAGCGGGAAAATGGAAATCAGTTTGTCATTATATTTAAGGTTACCGTGTACCTTCGGGGGTGTCCCAATATAACTGCTCTACCTAACCGAGATATCAAATTAAAGCTTATAGAGCTGGCTATCTAAATATGAAAAACATTTGGTAATAAAATGAATTGTCAATTTTTTTTACGACGACTAAATTCGAACGTCCGAATCAGCTTTAAAACGCTATAACTCAAAGCGATTATTGTATTTTGCTAATTTGATTTGTTCTCGGGTTTCCGGACACGAAGCGCTAAAAAACATGTCGGCGATTTCCCATATTTAATTGCAATGAAAAGTTACAGAATATTTTCGAAAAAGGGAGAAAAAAATTGGAGTGATCGCACGGAAGTGGCTCTTGACGAAAAAGTTTTCGGAAATAAGAAATTCGCCGACATGCTTTTGTTAATTATATGTTAGCCTAGCTTCCTTCCAAATTTGAGGAAAATCGAACAAATTCCTTTTGAGTTGTAGCTCTTTAAAGAGTCCCATACAAACGAAAAATTAACTTTGAGAAAACAGTGCTTAGAAAAACATAAACAAACTCCGCCCATAAAAGTTATACCGTCATTTCTCCGTCAGTTTTCACTATTTTTCGATATTTTTTTTAGATGAAAGTTCGTTCTGTAAACTTTATTTTCACGCCCAAAAAAATTTCAATAAATTTTCGATCTGAAGGTACACGGTAACCTTAAATTTACAGGGGGTTTTTAACGAATAATAATCACATTTAACTATGTTATTCGCCAAGTTTCTGTAATAGGATTTATAAGTTTATATTGTCTTTTTACGCTGCAAAATGGTTACACAACCAAACTACATTAATGCGGTCAAACTTGCTTGATGGCCAGGCAGCCTGTATTTGTGTGTATGTGTGTCGTGCCCGGGGGTGTGGGGTGGGGAGGTACTCTGAGCCCTGAAGCTTGTCAGTAGCTTTTCTTTTGTACATGTTGATTTGCAGGTCAAGAGTTATTGAAGCTTAATTCAAAAGTGAGGTCAAACGTTGCAACGGCTGATTGGTAAAACATTATTGAGAATCCGGGTACGATTCAAGTGTGATCATTTGCTGTTGTTCATTTTTGGTTTGTTACACAGCGTATTCTGGTTAAAATCGTGTAAAGCTGCTAGATTTTCCCTAGCCTTTTCTTGTATTTCTATTATTGAAACCAGACTAGTGGAGCAATGAATGAAAAGTACTCGACACTAAAAATTTCCGTTAGGAACAATAAAATCTACCGTGAAATAATCGTGTTGTCTCCGTGGCGCAATCGGTTAGCGCGTTCGGCTGTTACAGTTGTTGTGGTCACCGAAAGGTTGGTGGTTCAAGCCCACCCGGGGACGTTTTTTTTTTCTTGTCTTTTAAGTTTTCTTTTCACCGAAGCAGCCTGCGTTAACACAGATATTGAAGCTATTTTGTATGTTAAAAAGCTTTAATAAAAAAAAAAAATAAAATAAAAAAGGTTGCCAGAAAAGCAAATAATTATTTCAGTTCATATGCAATATTTTTTGTTAGACTTAATTCCAAAGATTTCAAAATAAGTTAAGTTAAGTTAAACAGTTATACACCTGTTTTCACTGTAAGTAAAAGTGTTTCTTGTGTGTTTTTACTTTTGGGGACCGTGTATATATGTATAATTCCCGTTTTTCTCCATTGCAATTTATTTTATCGATCTGAATAGACCGAGACAATTATCAATTATAAGGAACAAGAGGCTACCCGTAGCCTATACTCGTACCAGTAATATACGTTACTCGCGGGAAACACTTACGTAACACAACAACAGGCAAATAAAACCAAAATTAGTTTGGCTTCTGCTTGCATGCGTGCGTATTCTCGTACCCAGAAATGTCCCAGATCTAATGCGATGCACATGTAAGAGACGAAAACAAAAAGAATAAAATGAAAAACGGAGAGCAAACTTTACCTCGTTGCCGTATCCGTCACGAGTAAACAGCAACAAACAATAAAACCCAAATTTGTTTCGCTTTTTCTTGAAAAACGACGTCGATTACACGGAATCCCTCGTACCCAGATCTAACGCAATGCACAAAAGTAGATGCGAAAACACGGAAGAAAACAAGGAGAAAAACGCACAGCAATCCTTAACTCGTTGCCGTACCGGCACGTGTAAATAGAAAATTGCGCTTAGTTACCAGACTTACCCTGACCCTGTTGACCCTGACCTTAAGTCGTTGTTACTTAGCCTGCACAAAAAACTGTTGGAAACACTTTCATATGATGAATGTCTGCTTGTAAATAGGCGTAACATTATTATTTTTGGTTCCTTCAACGAATAATAATCACATTTAACTATGTTATTCGCCGAGTTTCTGTAATACGATTAATAAGTTTATATTGTCTTTTTATGTTGTAAAATGGTTACACAACGAAACTGCGTTAATGCGGTCAAACTTGCTTGATGGCCAGCCAGCCTGTATTTTTGTGTGTGTGCGTCGTGCCCGGGGGTGTGGGGTGGGGAGGTACTCTGAGCCCTGAAGCTTGTCAGTAGCTTTTCTTTTGTACATTTTGATTTGCAGGTCAAGAGTTATTGAAGCTTAATTCAAAAGTGAGGTCCAAAGTTGCAACGGCTGATTGGCAAAATATCAATATTTTCAAGTGTCATAATTTGCTGTTGTTCATTTTTGGTAGGTTACACAGTCTATTCTGGTAAAAATCCTGTAACTAGAGCTGCTAGATTTCCCCTAGCTTTTTACTGTATTTTTATTACTGAAACCAGACTAGTGGAGCAATGAATGAAAAGTACTCGACACTAAAAATTTTCGTTATAAATAGTAAAATGTAGCCTGAGGTGATCGTGTTGTCTCCGTGGCGCAATCGGTTAGCGCGTTCGGCTGTTACAGTTGTTGTGGTCACCGAAAGGTTGGTGGTTCAAGCCCACCCGGGGACGAATTTTTTTCTTGTCTTTTAACTTTTCTTTTCACCAAAGCAGCCTGCGATAACACAGACATTGAAACTATTTTTATGTTAAAAAGCTTAAAAAATAATAATAAAAAGGTTGCCAGAAAAGCAAATAATTATTTCAGTTCCTATGCAATATTTTTTGTTAGACTTAATTCCAAAGATTTCTAACTTATCGCCCAGTCGTCTCGAGTTTGTATAAATAAGTTGTTGTTAAACAGTTATAAACCTGTTTTCATTGTAAAAAAAAGTGTTTCTTGTGTGATTTTACTTTTGGGGACAGTGTATATATATAACTCCAGTTTTTCTCCATTGTAATTTATTTATCGATCTGAGTAGACCGAGACAATTATCAATTATGAGGAACAAGAGGCTACCCGTAGCCTATACGCGTACCGGTAATGTACGTTACTCGAGGGGAACACTTACGCCTTTTGACGTGGTTGGATCAGCACTGAAGCAAAAACACCGCACAGCCGTCCCAGTGTCATTCATCAACAACAAGCTTCAGTACCTTCACAACAACAACCGATACAGAGTGCTGACTAGGAAAGAGAACAAGCTAGTTTATTACTCGTCCCCAGACTACTGCGTGCGAAACGTGGCCGTGGGTTCCCCAGGAATGCTGGGAGGGACATGCAGAAGTGACGTTGTATCCACTAAGGAATGTAAATCCCTTTGTAAATCTTGTAATTTGCGGTCACAAATAGTTGAACACTACAAGCAGGTCAAGTGTAAATGTGAGTTTGTGTGGTGCTGTACTGTTAAATGCCAGTTATGTACCGAGAAGTATTCGCTCACAGCTTGTACTTAGTGTAATTCGACTAGGTTTTTTTTTTCAGTTTATGTAAACAACCTGAAGTTGGAAACACTTTCATATGATGAAGGTCTGCTTGTAAATAGGCGTAACGTTATTATTTTTGGTTCATAATACTTAGTGTATTACTTGGATAACGTTATTGCGCAGTTGTTTCGAGTTGTATAATTAAGTGGTTGTTAAACTGTAATAAACTTGTTTTTGTATTGGAAAAATTGTTCCAGTTTTTTTTCTTGTGCTTAATTATGAGATAGGTATATTCCAGGGGCGCCCAGCGGGAAAATGGAAATCAGTTTGTCATTATATTTAAGGTTACCGTGTACCTTCGGGGGTGTCCCAGTATAACTGCTCTACCTAACCGAGATATAAAATTAAAGCTTATAGAGCTGGCTATCTAAATATGAAAAACATTTGGTAATAAAATGAATTGTCAATTTTTTTTACGACGACTAAATTCGAACGTCCGAATCAGCTTTAAAACGCTATAACTCAAAGCGATTATTGTATTTTGCTAATTTGATTTGTTCTCGGGTTTCCGGACACGAAGCGCTAAAAAAAAACATGTCGGCGATTTCCCATATTTAATTGCAATGAAAAGTTACAGAATATTTTCGAAAAAGGGAGAAAAAAATTGGAGTGATCTCACGGAAATGGCTCTTGACGAAAAAGTTTTCGGAAATAAGAAATTCGCCGACATGCTTTTGTTAACTATATGTTAGCCTAGCTTCTGTCTAAATTTGAGGAAAATCGAACAAATTCCCTTTGAGTTGTAGCTCTTTAAAGTGTCCCCTACAAACGAAAAATTAACTTTGAGAAAACAGTGCTTAGAAAAACATATCGCTTCATAAACAAACTCCGCCCATAAAAGTTATACCGTCATTTCTCCGTCAGTTTTCACTATTTTTCGATATTGTTTTAGATGAAAGTTCGTTCTGTAAACTTTATTTTCACGCCCAAAAAAAAAAATTCAATAAATTTTCGATCTAAAGGTACACGGTAACCTTAAATTTACAGGGGGCTTTTAACGAATAATAATCACATTTAACTATGTTATTCGCCAAGTTTCTGTAATAGGATTTATAAGTTTATATTGTCTTTTTATTCTGTAAAATGGTTACACAACCAAACTACATTAATGCGGTCAAACTTGCTTGAGAGCCAGCAAGCCTATATTTTTGTGTGTGCTCGTCGTGCCCGGGGGTGTGGGGTGGGGAGGTACTCTGAGCCCTGAAGCTTGTCAGTAGCTTTTCTTTTGTACATGTTGATTTGCAGGTCAAGAGTTATTGAAGCTTAATTCAAAAGTGAGGTCGAAAGTTCCAACGGCTGATTGGCAAAATATCAATATTTATTGAGAATCCGGGTACGATTCAAGAGTGATCATTTGCTGTTGTTCATTTTTGGTTTGTTACACAGCATATGCTGGTAAAAATCCTGTAAAGCTGCTAGATTTTCCCTAGCCTTTTCCTGTATTTCTATTATTGAAACCAGACTAGTGGAGCAATGAATGAAAAGTACTCGACACTAAAAATTTCCGTTGGAAACTATAAAATCTACCGTGAAATAATTGTGTTGTCTCCGTGGCGCAATCGGTTAGCGCGTTCGGCTGTTACAGTTGTTGTGGTCACCGAAAGGTTGGTGGTTCAAGCCCACCCGGGGACGATATTTCTCTTGTCTTTTAAGTTTTCTTTTCACCGAAACAGCCTGCGTTAACACAGACATTGAAGCTATTTTTTATGTTAAAAAGCTTTAATAAAAAAAATTAAAATAAAAAAGGTTGCCAGAAAAGCAAATAATTATTTTAGTTTATATGCAATATTTTTTGTTAGACTTAATTCCAAAGATTTCTAAGTAAGTTAAGTTAAGTTAAACAGTTATAAACCTGTTTTCACTGTAAAAAAGCGTTTCTTGTGTGTTTTTACTTTTGGGGACCGTGTATATATATATAATTCCAGTTTTTCTCCATTGCAATTTATTTTATCGATCTGAATAGACCGAGACAATTATCAATTATAAGGAACAAGAGGCTACCCGTAGCCTATACTCGTACCAGTAATATACGTTACTCGCGGGAAACACTTACGTAACACAACAACAGGCAAATAAAACCAAAATTAGTTTGGCTTCTGCTTGCATGCGTGCGTATTCTCGTACCCAGAAATGTCCCAGATCTAATTCGATGCACATGTAAGAGACGAAAACAAAAAGAGTAAAATGAAAAACGGAGAGCAAACTTTACCTCGTTGCCGTATCCGTCACGAGTAAACAGCAACAAACAATAAAACCCAAATTTGTTTCGCTTTTTCTTGAAAAACGACGTCGATTACACGGAATCCCTCGTACCCAGATCTAACGCAATGCACAAAAGTAGATGCGAAAACACGGAAGAAAACAAGGAGAAAAACGCACAGCAATCCTTAACTCGTTGCCGTACCGGCACGATGAAATAGAAAATGGCGCGTAGTTACCAGACTTACCCTGACCCTGTTGACCCTGACCTTAAGTCGTTGTTACTTAGCCTGCACAAAAAACTGTTGGAAACACTTTCATATGATGAATGTCTGCTTGTAAATAGGCGTAACGTTATTATTTTTGGTTCCTTCAACGAATAATAATCACATTTAACTATGTTATTCGCCGAGTTTCTGTAATAGGATTTATATAAGTTTATATTGTCTTTTTATGTTGTAAAATGGTTACACAACGAAACTGCGTTAATGCAGTCAAACTTGCTTGATGGCCAGCCAGCCTGTATTTTTGTGTGTGTGCGTCGTGCCCGGGGGTGTGGGGTGGGGAGGTACTCTGAGCCCTGAAGCTTGTCAGTAGCTTTTCTTTTGTACATTTTGATTTGCAGGTCAAGAGTTATTGAAGCTTAATTCAAAAGTGAGGTCCAAAGTTGCAACGGCTGATTGGCAAAATATCAATATTTTCAAGTGTCATAATTTGCTGTTGTTCATTTTTGGTAGGTTACACAGTCTATTCTGGTAAAAATCCTGTAACTAGAGCTGCTAGATTTCCCCTAGCTTTTTACTGTATTTCTATTACTGAAACCAGACTAGTGGAGCAATGAATGAAAAGTACTCGACACTAAAAATTTCCGTTAGAAACTGTAAAATCTACCGTGAAATAATCGTGTTGTCTCCGTGGCGCAATCGGTTAGCGCGTTCGGCTGTTACAGTTGTTGTGGTCACCGAAAGGTTGGTGGTTCAAGCCCACCCGGGGACGACTTTTTTTCTTGTCTTTTAACTTTTCTTTTCACCAAAGCAGCCTGCGGGAACACAGACATTGAAACTATTTTTATGTTAAAAAGCTTAAAAAAACATTATAATAAAAAGGTTGCCAGAAAAGCAAATAGCTATTTCAGTTCATATGCAATATTTTTTGTTAGACTTAATTCCAAAGATTTCTAACTTATCGCCCAGTCGTCTCGAGTTTGTATAAATAAGTTGTTGTTAAACAGTTATAAACCTGTTTTCATTGTAAAAAAAAGTGTTTCTTGTGTGATTTTACTTTTGGGGACAGTGCATATATATAACTCCAGTTTTTCTCCATTGCAATTTATTTTATCGATCTGAGTAGACCGAGACAATTATCAATTATGAGGAACAAGAGGCTACCCGTAGCCTATACTCGTACCGGTAATGTACGTTACTCGCGGGGAACACTTACGCCTTTTGACGTGGTTGGATCAGCACTGAAGCAAAAACACCGCACAGCTGTCCCAGTGTCATTCGTCAACAACAAGCTTCAGTACCTTCACAACAACAACCGATACAGAGTGCTGACTAGGAAAGAGAACAAGCTAGTTTATTATTACTCGTCCCCAGACTACTGCGTGCGAAACGTGGCCGTGGGTTCCCCAGGAATGCTGGGAGGGACATGCAGAAATGACGTTGTGTCCACTAAGGAATGTAACTCCCTTTGTAAATCTTGTAATTTACGGCCACAAATAGTTGAACACTACAAGCAGGTCAAGTGTAAATGTGAGTTTGTGCGGTGCAGTACTGTTAAATATGCCAGTTATGTACCGAGAAGTATTCGCTCACAGCTTGAACTTAGTATAATTCGACTAGGTTTTTTTTTCAGTTTAAGTAAACAACCTGAAGTCGGAAACACTTTCATGTGATGAAGGTCTGCTTGTAAATAGGCGTAACTTTAATAGTTTTGGTTCATAATACTTAGTGTATTACTTGGATAACGTTATTGCGGAGTTGTTTCGAGTTGTATAATTAAGTGGTTGTTAAACTGTAATAAACTTGTTTTTGTATTGGAAAAATTGTTCCAGTTTTTTTTCTTGTGCTTAATTATGAGATAGGTATATTCCAGGGGCGCCCAGCGGGAAAATGGAAATCAGTTTGTCATTATATTTAAGGTTACCGTGTACCTTCGGGGGTGTCCCAATATAACTGCTCTACCTAACCCAGATATCAAATTAATGCTTATAGAGCAGGCTATCTAAATATGAAAAACATTTGGTAATAAAATGAATTGTCAATTTTTTTTACGACGACTAAATTCGAACGTCCGAATCAGCTTTAAAACGCTATAACTCAAAGCGATTATTGTATTTTGCTAATTTGATTTGTTCTCGGGTTTCCGGACACGAAGCGCTAAAAAACATGTCGGCGATTTCCCATATTTAATTGCAATGAAAAGTTACAGAATATTTTCGAAAAAGGGAGAAAAAAATTGGAGTGATCGCACGGAAGTGGCTCTTGACGAAAAAGTTTTCGGAAATAAGAAATTCGCCGACATGCTTTTGTTAATTATATGTTAGCCTAGCTTCTGTCCAAATTTGAGGAAAATCGAACAAATTCCCTTTGAGTTGTAGCTCTTTAAAGTGTCCCATACAAACGAAAAATTAACTTTGAGAAAACAGTGCTTAGAAAAACATATCGCTTCATAAACAAACTCCGCCCATAAAAGTTATACCGTCATTTCTCCGTCAGTTTTCACTATTTTTCGATTTTTTTTAGATGAAAGTTCGTTCTGTAAACTTTATTTTCACGCCCAAAAAAATTTCAATAAATTTTCAATCTGAAGGTACACGGTAACCTTAAATTTACAGGGGGTTTTTAACGAATAATAATCACATTTAACTATGTTATTCGTCAAGTTTCTGTAATAGGATTTATAAGTTTATATTGTCTTTTTATTCTGTAAAATGGTTACACAACCAAACTACATTAATGCGGTCAAACTTGCTTGAGAGCCGGCCAGCCTATATTTTTGTGTGTGCTCGTCGTGCCCGGGGGTGTGGGGTTGGCAGGTACTCTGAGCCCTGAAGCTTGTCAGTAGCTTTTCTTTTGTACATGTTGATTTGCAGGTCAAGAGTTATTGAAGCTTAATTCAAAATTGAGGTCAAACGTTGCAACGGCTGATTGGTAAAACATTATTGAGAATCCGGGTACGATTCAAGTGTGATCATTTGCTGTTGTTCATTTTTGGTTTGTTACACAGCGTATTCTGGTTAAAATCGTGTAAAGCTGCTAGATTTTCCCTAGCCTTTTCTTGTATTTCTATTATTGAAACCAGACTAGTGGAGCAATGAATGAAAAGTACTCGACACTAAAAATTTCCGTTAGGAACAATAAAATCTACCGTGAAATAATTGTGTTGTCTCCGTGGCGCAATCGGTTAGCGCGTTCGGCTGTTACAGTTGTTGTGGTCACCGAAAGGTTGGTGGTTCAAGCCCACCCGGGGACGACTTTTTTTCTTGTCTTTTAACTTTTCTTTTCACCAAAGCAGCCTGCGGGAACACAGACATTGAAACTATTTTTATGTTAAAAAGCTTAAAAAATAATTATAATAAAAAGGTTGCCAGAAAAGCAAATAGCTATTTCAGTTCATATGCAATATTTTTTGTTAGACTTAATTCCAAAGATTTCTAACTTATCGCCCAGTCGTCTCGAGTTTGTATAAATAAGTTGTTGTTAAACAGTTATAAACCTGTTTTCATTGTAAAAAAAAGTGTTTCTTGTGTGATTTTACTTTTGGGGACAGTGCATATATATAACTCCAGTTTTTCTCCATTGCAATTTATTTTATCGATCTGAGTAGACCGAGACAATTATCAATTATGCATCAGTCAATTGAAACCCCGGCCCCCCGACCCCCGGGACCTAGCGGGGAATTTAACATTTGTTTGGTGTTAAACCCCCGCTAATTCCCCGACCCCGGGGCCAAGTAGTTTGTTAAAAGCCCCGCATAGCGCGGCATTAGTACTTCAGAACAAAATAAACACAACTCGATTTGGTTTGCTGGTTTGCTGGTCAGCCGGACTCGTTCCAATCGTCAAACTATATACCGAAAAAACCTCCAAAAATAATCCCCCCTAATTTATAACGAAAAATTCCTTCCAATAATAAGCCCCCCCTCCCCCCCCCCCCCCCCCGAGTACAAGCCCATGGGGGTGTTATATGGATTGACCTGAAAATACATTATAAAGGAGTTATGTTCAACTTGGACGTTGTTTTTAATTATCATCAACACAAAAGAGAATCACCAGTGTTTAAAAGTTTACTGTCCTTTTCGAATTTCTCTTCTCACTCTTGCTATGTTTTCCTATTGGCCGTATACAATTTAGTATATAGTAACATACAATGAACTGCAGGGCTGATCTGACTACGTAAAAATTAATCTTTGGGAGACACCATCACGACAGTACCAATAAAGTAGGATCGCAATCATGGACAGCAGTTTCGTTGTTGTTGCAACTCATCAGCACGGTGCAGCGATGAACTAAATGATGTTACCAAGAATGCCAACACAAATAGATTACACAATGACTCGCAGTGTACTCACTTGTTACCCGAATCACAAAGATGGACAAAGCCGATCTGAACATTTAAACGCATGGGTAAAACCATGCTAAAAGAAAACTGAGAGCATATCAGATCTGTAAATACGTACGTCCCAAAATATACAGAAAATAAAAGTAAAATCTGCAAAGGACCGCAAACAATAATGCTGCTACGGTATACGTAGGATCAGCGTAAGATCGATTCACCGTGCTGATGAGTTGCAATAACAACAAAACAAATGTCCACGGTTGCGATATCTATAGTGATTGTGTCTCACAAAGATTATTTTCTCACGCAGTCAGATCAGCCCTGCAGTTCACTGTTTGTTAATTTTTTGGCTGGTTAGGTCTCTCGCATACATGTATCCTACGTATACCGTTAGCAGCATCATCGTTTGCAGTCCTTTGCACTGATTTTACTTATATTTTTTACAGATCCTTTATTTAAACACGATAGAACTTGCAAGGCAGTTCAATGCGGCCGCCTTGAACCGACACTTCCCCTGGTGCTCCGCGCATTTTTCACCTGCTTTCACCTCTTTTTGCCTGTATATAAGTTATGGTTTTGTCCTTGATCATTGGGACTTAAAATTTGGGCAAGCGGTTCAGGAATATGCCCCACGACAGTATTTCTCTTGCCGTTTCATTGATAATTAAGTAAGACATTGAATACTTTAGGTACTGCATGATTGTAACATAAAGGTATTGAAAGACTCCAAAGTTTATTAGCATATCGAGAAAATTTATAAGAAGGCTGTTGAACTAGCTTTCTTTGAATTACCCTGTACGCGGTATGCGTGCGTGTACAACACTGCACCGCATTATCCAAATGCACAATTTTAGTCTGTTAAGTACTAACAACCATCTATAATGTACATATGAAGTCCATGTGAATACACCTCAATACAATGAATTAAAACGCATGTAACTCTCTCTCCTCCGCCGCCATTTTGGAAAACGAGGCTTTTCCTTTAGTCCTTCATGTTAAATCCCCGCTCAGTGACCCCGGTCACACAGACAATTTGTTAATTTCACGGCCCCCCGGGGCCAACACGTCGTTAAATATGCGTTAAATCCCGGCATTTGCCGCGTTAAATCCCGGCTATCTCCCGCTATGTCCCGGGGGTCGGGGGGCCGGGGTTTCAATTGACTGATGCATAATTGTACATCGTCGAATTTCGCGGAATAAGCATCATCACGGGGAAATAAACACATCACAGCCAGAAAAGCAGTTAAATGTTTTGCGAAACAAAACTTACATGCACGGTATAATTTGTTGTTATGATGTAACTAAGTAAGCAAGTTGCTTACAAGGTTTATAAAATTTCGAGCGAAAAATTGAAATCTGACCGCCGTTCGATTATGCAAATTAAGATCACTCCGGCATGAAAATTTGCGGAGTTTTCGCTTCGTCTTCGCCAAAATACTCTTTCAGATGAGAAATAAAATAATAATATATCGTTTACTAAAGGACGTTTACTCAAGAAAAAAGATATGTTTTAGTTGAACGTGTTCTGCACGAAGAGGTTTGATGGTCTTCGATGCCCGGCTTCGATGCAAACGGTCTGGAAAAACATCGGGTGTCACGCAACAGGCGAGGAATTTTTCTTCCAGGCTCTGGTGAAACTTCAGTAAAAAGAATGCTTATCAGGTTAAGATTAAACCTCTAAAATAGCAAAGCTATGTCTTATGCTTACAGTTCCTTTTAAATAAAAGATCCTTTTCAACCTGTTTAATTTCTTACTAGACCGCAGTGCATGCAGATATGTCGCATTGTGTTATCTGTTTTTAGCGTTTCTTCAGCATATAAGCGAGGACTTTGTGTTTAAGACCCATCCAGCTAGCCACACAACCTGATAAAACGA
The DNA here is from genome assembly GCA_022457155.1 of Cladopsammia gracilis. Taxonomy (NCBI): domain Eukaryota; kingdom Metazoa; phylum Cnidaria; class Anthozoa; order Scleractinia; family Dendrophylliidae; genus Cladopsammia; species Cladopsammia gracilis. The sequence goes on along the minus strand of JAJGOT010000094.1, from coordinate 986,060 downwards.
TATTAAATGGTCTACATTGCTCGTTTCCCCTTACAAAATCACTGATACAAGAAATCTTGGTTTTAGCGGTAAATTGATATTTTTACGCGGGAAAAATAGGATAGCATATTAAAGCGTGACTGAAATTAAAAAAACGGTAAACACTAAAAAAGCGACAGACATTGTAATCGGTACAACAAGTACAACAAACTCAGATGAAGTATTAACCTAGGGAAAAACAATGGCTCACCTTTGGCGTACACAAGTGTGGCAGAAACAACGGTCATGCAACGGCCATGCGGCTCTAAAAATTCCTTTGTGAAGTCTTGTCCTTTATATTTGTTCTTTTCCGTCAGCAGTGATTTATACAGCTGTCGATGTTTTGATTCAGTGATTTGCGCTTGGTAAATTGTCACTTCTCCAACCCTGCATGGTGAACATTTCAGCACTCATTCAGTTCTTGCAAAGAAATGCGCGGCATTATTTTTTTCAGTCATTGGCGGATTTCCATCCAAAAATTTGGAAACCCACTGTTTCAGAAGTGGTTTTAACCGTGGTGAAAATTCCTTGATCCGAGAAATGAGTCCAACTTGACCTCTTTTTTTTTTTCCTTTTAAAGCAGTGTACGATAAATAGAAATGATTTTCGGTAAGCGCCTCGTTTGATTCTCAGGCGGTCAATTTTCCTGGATCAAAGTGCATCTATAGCAACCAATTGCAGAGCTTGCTGTCAAATTTTCTCCAATCACAGAGCTGGCTGTCAAAATGTCTCCAATCGCATAACTGGCTGTCAAATTTGTGTCAAGTTGTAGCCAAGATCTTCCCATCACGAGAAAGGTCCTTTTTAACGTCAAATTGTAATTGACTAAATTCTTTTTTCAACTGAACTGTAAAGCAACTCGTCGACGACGCTGAATTCAACGAAAAGATTTAAAAGGGCTTTCGCAACGCAAGCATGTTTTCGCCTGTTAAATAAAGTCACGGTATTCCGCGTAGAAATGTTATCTTCTCAACTCACTGAATTCACCTGATGCGAGCGAAAATTTCATATTTAGTAAAAAGGAATTTATTGTTGTTAATTTGAGCGCACAATAAATGATTTTTTTCTGAGAACATAATCTCGCAGACAAAGTGATTCGGGATCAACCACGCCGTGGCATGTTCGATCACGGCACTATTATTAAATTCGAGTGCAAAATTCATGCATCGGTTTCTGAGAGTATTTCGGTAGTCGCCTCCCTAACGAACACCGATTGTTCTTATTTTCAATACGCCATTTACCCAACGGTTCTGTCGTTTGGTTTGAATTTCAGGTTAAATGACACCTCATCAAGTCATTCCAGCCTAGCGTCATCTGTAGTGCGAGTGGGATGAATTCACGATTAATAATTGTGAAGGACTTTTTAACAAAACTTACCAGCACTGGACGAAAAAACGGATTTTCCTGTATAGCAAATTTAGAGCAAAGATACGGCAAATGCCACATTTGTTCAGTTTTGCTCAAATAGATGAAATTTGCCCCCAAAATTTGCAACCATGGCAACGGTGGTAAATGCCGCATTTGCTTCAAATTTACTCCCATGCGTAAAAACAAAGTAAAGTTTCTCTTTTTCCCAACATTTGCAAGGGTAGCAAATATAATATTAAAACTGTGATTTTGCATTTTTTTTTTTTGCCCAGTGGCAAATGTGATCAATGCATCGTTTTTTAATGGTTGTGCTTAAGATGGCAAATGTGAGCAAAGATTCATTTTTAAGCAACTTTGTTAAGGTGGTAAATTTGATCAAAGGATCATTTTTCCACATGTTTGCCCAGAGTGGTAAATGCAATCAAAGTATCATTTTTGAACCTTTTTGCACGGGACGGTAAATGTAATCAAAGAATCATTTTCAGACATGTTTACTCTCTGAATAGTAAATATGATGAAATAAACATTTTTTCCACATGTTTGCTCAGGATGGTAAGCGTGATCAAAGACTCGTTTTTTCCACACTTTTTAATTAATATGAACTATGTACTGCAGTGACAACAAAAAATTTCAAACCACAAATGACACAAATGAAATGAATTTGATCATTTTAATAACTAATTAAACTACCTGTAAGTCACATTCTCAATAGTATTCACATATTATTTTGTCAAACACAACTAATTAAACAACAGTAAAAGCTCTGATACTTAGGATGCAATTAGTTGTAGTATATACATGTATATACATAAAGCTGTTGCATTTGCCTGTGCACTGCAATATTATATATGTTAAAACAATAAGCATTTCACACAGGCAAAGGTGACAACTTCTGACATGAATAATGTGTGCACTGCAAATAAATGCCCCTAAGTCACTTTGTCCTACAAGTATATTGTTACCAAAAAAACCATTTGCTTTATTGAAGTTGTAAAATGCTATAACATATATACTGTATATACCGCGGTATTAAATGAGAACAAATATTCAAACCTCGAATAGTAATAACTTCAACAGGTTTCTTGCAAAAAGCCCAAGCTTTCTTTTCAATTTGACAAATTTTGCACTGTAATTGCAATACACATGGTAATACACTTAGATCTAATCACTCTACTATATGACAATTTAGTTCAACTTGATTGAAGAGCTTTGACTGACTTTTTTGTTGTATAACTGAAAAAGTTGGCTGATTCTTAAGCCTTCATTGTTAAGAATTACACGAAAGGGCTTCAGCCCAACAACAAAAAGAGTCGGTGTGAAACATCTTCAATCATTTGAACATTACTTCTGACTAAACAGCTGTTCACTCCATATTGAAATATATGGCGATATAAATGGTTAAATAGCATAGAATTATATGTCAAAAGTGAAATTCCAAAAACCTGTTAAAAAAACTGTGAGGTGTAAAGACACTAGCCAATGTTTCTTGAATAAAGTGGAGCCCACATGCAAAAAATACACTTTTCATAGAAAACTGAAAAACAACCAATAACATTTGACATACATTCAACTCTCTCTTAACGGACACCTCTCTAAGACGGACACCTGGTGTTGGTCCCTGCCGTTCAGTCATTTTACTGTAACTATACTCTCTATAAGATGGACACCTCTCTAAGACGGACAACAGACACTTTTGAAACCATCAACGGGCACTTGAGAAATGCTTTTTGTAGTGAAAAATACTTCAAAATGGAAATGTAGGTGCTCTACATGACAGTAAATTGCAATTTAGGGGAAGCAAGTTACATCACCAAATACAGTACGTGTCTCCTTGTATACAAACCAGACGTTCATTTGACAGCTCGTATCTTGTTGCGAATAGGTCCAGCTTTATTTGCTCATAATTACTGGTGTCACTATAAGCCGGACACCTCTCTAAGACTGACAGTCCGGGCCAATCCCGAAGGTGTCCATCATAGAGAGAGTTGACTGTATTATATTATCAAAGGCGCTAGGTCATGAGAAATGTGAATGGAAACTAAATGTCATTATTGTGAATCTCTGAAATCATCTTCATTTTGTTTTCTCTGTAAATTACGAATTTAGTCATCACTGAATGTTCATGTATAACTACAACATAATGTATTGAGATTATTACACTGGTTTGCATTTGTTTTCAATTGCCCTGAACTTGAGCCCCCTTAATTGAGGGGTACAGTGGTTATTACTTGTAATTAAGACAAATGCAAACTGGTGCCTCCCAGGTTGATGGTGGCCACACTCACCAATCACTATGCCTTTAGAACAATAAATATTGTGGTTGCTTATCCTGGTACACATGTTTCAAGATCTGGCAAGATTGCTGCCACTCACAAAATGTACCAGGATAAGATCTCACAAATCGATTTCTACAACAGACGGCATTGCTCGATTATCGACATGAAAACATTTGGAGGCAAAATCACTCTGAATTTAGAAAAATAAATATTGTGGTTGCTTATCCTGGTACACATGCTTCAAGATCTGGCAAGATTGCCACCACTCGCAAAATGTACCAGGATAAGATCTCACAAATCGATTTCTACAAGAGACCGCTTTTCTCGATTATCGACATGCAAAAAATTGGAGGCAAAATCATTCTGAATTTAGAAAAATATTGTGGTTGCTTATCCTGGTACACATGCTTCAAGATCTGGCAAGATTGCCGCCACTCGCAAAATGTACCAGGATAAGGTCTCACAAATCGATTTCCACAAGAGACCGCTTTTCTCGGTTATCGACATAAAAAAATTTGGAGGCAAAATCACTCTGAATTTAGAAAAATAAATATTGTGGTTGCTTATCCTGGTACACATGCTTCAAGATCTGGCAAGATTGCCGCCACTCGCAAAATGTACCAGGATAAGATCTCACAAATTGATTTCTACAACAGACAGCATTGCTTGATTATCGACATGCAAAAAATTGGAGGCAAAATCACTCTGAATTTAGAAAAATATTGTGGTTGCTTATCCTGGTACACATGCTTCAAGATCTGGCAAGATTGCCGCCACTCGCAAAATGTACCAGGATAAGGTCTCACAAATCGATTTCTACAAGAGACCACTTTTCTCGGTTATCGACATGAAAAAATTTGGAGGCAAAATCACTCTGAATTTAGAAAAACAAATATTGTGGTTGCTTATCCTGGTACACATGCTTCAAGATCTGGCAAGATTGCCGCCACTCGCAAAATGTACCAGGATAAGATCTCACAAATAGATTTCTACAACAGACCGCTTTTCTCGATTATCGACATGAAAAAATAAATTTGGAGGCAAAATCACTCTGAATTTAGAAAAATAAATATTGTGGTTGCTTATCCTGGTACACATGCTTCAAGATCTGGCAAGATTGCCGCCACTCACAAAATGTACCAGGGTAAGATCTCACAAATCGATTTCTACAAGAGACCGCTTTTCTCGGTTATCGACATAAAAAAATTTGGAGGCAAAATCACTCTGAATTTAGAAAAATAAATATTGTGGTTGCTTATCCTGGTACACATGCTTCAAGATCTGGCAAGATTGCCGCCACTCGCAAAATGTACCAGGATAAGATCTCACAAATTGATTTCTACAACAGACAGCATTGCTCGATTATCGACATGCAAAAATTTGGAGGCAAAATCACTCTGAATTTAGAAAAATATTGTGGTTGCTTATCCTGGTACACATGTTTCAAGATCTGGCAAGATTGCTGCCACTCACAAAATGTACCAGGATAAGATCTCACAAATCGATTTCTACAACAGACGGCATTGCTCGATTATCGACATGAAAACATTTGGAGGCAAAATCACTCTGAATTTAGAAAAATAAATATTGTGGTTGCTTATCCTGGTACACATGCTTCAAGATCTGGCAAGATTGCCGCCACTCGCAAAATGTACCAGGATAAGATCTCACAAATAGATTTCTATAACAGACCGCTTTTCTCGATTATCGACATGAAAAAATAAATTTGGAGGCAAAATCACTCTGAATTTAGAAAAATAAATATTGTGGTTGCTTATCCTGGTACACATGCTTCAAGATCTGGCAAGATTGCCGCCACTCACAAAATGTACCAGGGTAAGATCTCACAAATTGATTTCTACAAGAGACCGCTTTTCTCGGTTATCGACATAAAAAAATTTGGAGGCAAAATCACTCTGAATTTAGAAAAATAAATATTGTGGTTGCTTATCCTGGTACACATGCTTCAAGATCTGGCAAGATTGCCGCCACTCGCAAAATGTACCAGGATAAGATCTCACAAATTGATTTCTACAACAGACAGCATTGCTTGATTATCGACATGCAAAAATTTGGAGGCAAAATCACTCTGAATTTAGAAAAATATTGTGGTTGCTTATCCTGGTACACATGCTTCAAGATCTGGTAAGATTGCCGCCACTCGCAAAATGTACCAGGATAAGAGCTCACAAATCGATTTCTACAAGAGACCACTTTTCTCGGTTATCGACATGAAAAAATTTGGAGGCAAAATCACTCTGAATTTAGAAAAATAAATATTGTGGTTGCTTATCCTGGTACACATGCTTCAAGATCTGGCAAGATTGCCGCCACTCGCAAAATGTATCAGGATAAGGTCTCACAAATCGATTTCTACAAGAGACCACTTTTCTCGGTTATCGACATGAAAAAATTTGGAGGCAAAATCACTCTGAATTTAGAAAAATAAATATTGTGGTTGCTTATCCTGGTACACATGCTTTAAGATCTGGCAAGATTGCCGCCACTCGCAAAATGTACCAGGATAAGATCTCACAAATCGATTTCTACAAGAGACTGCTTTTCTCGATTATCGACATGAACAAATTTGGACTAAAAATCACTATGAATTTAGAAAAATATTGTGGTTGCTTATCCTGGTACACATGCTTCAAGATCTGGCAAGATTGCCGCCACTCGCAAAATGTACCAGGATAAGGTCTCACAAATCGATTTCTACAACAGACAGCATTGCTCGATTATCGACATGCAAAAATTTGGAGGCAAAATCACTCTGAATTTAGAAAAATATTGTGGTTGCTTATCCTGGTACACATGCTTCAAGATCTGGCAAGATTGCCGCCACTCGCAAAATGTACCAGGATAAGAGCTCACAAATCGATTTCTACAACAGACAGCATTGCTCGATTATCGACATGCAAAAATTTGGAGGCAAAATCACTCTGAATTTAGAAAAATATTGTGGTTGCTTATCCTGGTACACATGCTTCAAGATCTGGCAAGATTGCCGCCACTCGCAAAATGTACCAGGATAAGAGCTCACAAATCGAGTTCTACAAGAGACCACTTTTCTCGGTTATCGACATGAAAAAATTTGGAGGCAAAATCACTCTGAATTTAGAAAAATAAATATTGTGGTTGCTTATCCTGGTACACATGCTTCAAGATCTGGCAAGATTGCCGCCACTCGCAAAATGTACCAGGATAAGGTCTCACAAATCGATTTCTACAAGAGACCACTTTTCTCGGTTATCGACATGAAAAAATTTGGAGGCAAAATCACTCTGAATTTAGAAAAATAAATATTGTGGTTGCTTATCCTGGTACACATGCTTCAAGATCTGGCAAGATTGCCGCCACTCGCAAAATGTACCAGGATAAGATCTCACAAATAGATTTCTACAACAGACCGCTTTTCTCGATTATCGACATGAAAAAATAAATTTGGAGGCAAAATCACTCTGAATTTAGAAAAATAAATATTGTGGTTGCTTATCCTGGTACACATGCTTCAAGATCTGGCAAGATTGCCGCCACTCACAAAATGTACCAGGGTAAGATCTCACAAATCGATTTCTACAACAGACCGCTTTTCTCAATTATGAACATGAAAAAAATTAATTTGGAGGCAAAAATCACTCTGAATCTAGAAAAATAAATATTGTGGTTGCTTATCCTGGTACACATGCTTCAAGATCTGGCAAGATTGCTGCCACTCGCAAAATGTACCATGATATTATCATAAGACAAACTGCAGGCATCAAAATGTTTTGAAGAATCGCTAACATTGACATTGTCTTTTTAAGACCATACTACACTGAGGGAAAATCTGCTTTACCTAGTGTTTCTTGCCAGTTTATTAACCTCAAAGTGGATTTTGTATAAGTTTTTCTAGCTTTCTCTTGTTTTGAAAGTATTTGCTAAATGATGCACAGAGGGGATCTGTCTGACATTGGGTTGAATTGGTATTCAGCTGGTAAATCACGATAATTAGTTTACGGATAAATATATGACAACTAGTATTTTTAATCAGGACTCAGCTGCAGTCTGCACCACCTCCTTTGTTTGCATTATTGTGCTTTCTTTGCAGATTGGAGACTGCTCTGAGTGTTGAATGGCAACTTTTAGCTTTGGATGTAAAGCTTTGTGACTACATGTACACTGTATTTCTGCAAATAGAGGAAAGGAAATTGCAAAGATAAAGATTCATATTAAGTGTGATTTAGCAGTGTTTACAAGATGCACATCCATTTGATGTACATGTAGATGTTGCGGTTTAAATTTTTTTGGTTTACAAATTTTCAAACCAATTTAATTTTTCTTTTGTCTGGGATTCATTAACATGATTTGAAAGAAAGGAAAATAAAAATCAAACTGGTTGGAAAATTTTTAAACCAAAACAAAACTTAAACTACATGTACAACATATCCATGTAATGTATGTACATGGATGTGCATCTTGCAACTACTGCTATTTGCTTATGCCTCAGGACCTGGGAAAATATGGGGACTTCAGTTCTTGTAAATTGCAAGGAGATTGATTGATGAGTAGTTGCCTTGGGGAACTTTTTGCTGAATTCAAGCAGCAATCTCGATTTTGAAAAAGACTGGATTTCCCACTAATAATTATTCTATTCCATTGTAGTTGACGTGAAGGGTTACATGTACATTGTACTGCTGATTCATTGGCTCGCATTGTTTTGAGGCGATATTGTTTAATCTCCTGTGGAGGAGCATGTTGTTAACATTAAAACAATACGAGCAAAAATATCACATACCGGTATATACCGGTACACTGTACATGCAGCTCTTTATACATGTACATGTAGACATTTTTAAACTGCCGAGTGTACAAAGAACACCCTCAGAGGTTAGGGAGAATCCTTAATCAGTACTAAAGAACATTTGGCTCGAGATTGTAGTAGAAGTCAGTAGAATATTATTTTAGTTATTTTATTCCTATAGTGTACTACCCCTTTCAGTGTTGTTAATTGTTATATAGTTAACCCTATTTCACAGAGTCAGATTTTTATTTAACCTATGTGAATGCATGTACATCTCTACAAGTGTATAAGCTAATTAAAAAAAAAAAACAGATACATTGTACCCGGCATGTTAAATCGATGAAAATCGATTGTATATATTGAGCGTCATATAAATAGCATTAATTAAATCTTCCACATGAATAAAATGCAATACTGATAACAATCAATGGCCATTGATATAATCGATCTCAATTAATCGATTTATATTGGAAGTCGATGGTCAATTGAATTATAGCAAAAACATACGTCATTGATTGATCATCGATTTCCAATATTAATCGATTAATAATGGTAATTGAACTGAGTGGAGTGCAATTTGGTCTGAAATCATTCCTGGGATTTCAAAATCGAACGAGCGCACAGCGCGAGTTCGATTTGAAATCACAAGTATGATTTCAGACCAAAATTGCACAACACGAAGTTCAATTACCACTTTATTACATCCATTTTGAAATCGCACAATTTAATTGCCCAAATACAGGATTTTAGTCAGTACCAATATTGATGTGACATATAGATGTGATTTGGAGCAAAAAATAGTGCGATTCGAGAATAAATTGCACTGCTGAGAGCCAATCAGATTGCAAGGATCACCAGTGATTTCAAAATGGATGTAATAAATTCCCAAATCGCACTATTTTTTGCTCCAAATCGCATCTTTTTCTCAGCAGTGCGATTTATTCCCAAATCGCACTGTTTTTTGCTCCAAATCACATTTTTTTCTCAGCAGTGCAATTTATTCCCAAATCGCATATATATGTCACATCAATATTGGTACTGACTAAAATCCTGTATTTGGGCAATTAAATTGTGCGATTTCAAAATGGATGTAATTATAATAAAGTGGTTATTGAACTTCGTGTTGTGCAATTTTGGTCTGAAATCATACTTGTGATTTTAAATCGAACGAGCGCACAAATCACGCGTATGATTTCAGACCAAATTGCACTCCACTCAGTTCAATTACCATTATAAATCCACTGCTGAGAGCCAATCAGATTGCAACGATCACCAGTGATTTCAAAATGGATGTAATAAATATTGATATCGACTGTCATCTATCATTGATTTTATTGATTTAACACACCGGGTTTGTAATTTGTGTGAGATCAAGGAACATATTTTCGCATATCTGAAATATACAATTAATGGAAAGCTAAAATAGGTCATTGAGACTTCATATGTTCATATTTTTAATATTCATATTTTTAATTAAAGAAGTGTTGCTTCGGTTCTACATGTATAAGGGTTTGGTCAGTAAGCTTACTGCATGATAAAAACAAATAGGCGAAAAAAATACGAAGGTCCATCCCTTTCCCACAATATTAGCTTATACTGGGGACTTTTGAAATGAGCTAAGATGTCTGGGGTCTCACCGCTCGGAGAAGTCGATGACAAATTAAGCTTAAGTGCAGAACAAGTGAAACAGAGGATAGAAAATACAGAAAATATAAGCTTACATGTAAGCTCAAACTTAAATTTCGAGAAACATTATAAGCTTAAGCTTACATGTAAGACTTAAGCTTAAGTATATAAGTTTATGTAAGCTTATAGAAATTATAATCTTTCATTTGCAGGTCACCGTCTACTTTAACTCTTACCTTTTATCTCACACTGCCAGAGAAATTCGGTTTTCTTGAAAGTGACTTGAAATGTTCTTCAAGGGAAGTACTTCAGACGGTAAAAGGTGCAAAATATAGCCTCTTTTATAGCTGACTTCGCTGTAAAACGCCCGTTAATTTCATTGTGCAAGTCGAAACTGAAAATTTCGCACTTTTTCATTGGTTCAAAAGCCCCACGTGATGCGTGGAATCAAAATGCGCATGTTTTGAACTCACGATGTCCCTGGGAACTAGCTTGCTTAACAACAAACATGGCGGACGGATCGGTAGGGTGCTCGCTTCGGAAAAAAATTCAATAATCTGACATTTTTTTAGGTGTTAACAGTGAGAAGAAACTTTAAAGTGTGGTTTCAAGCGAAGAAAGTGACCAACTACAACAAACATTGAAACCGTTGAAACACGTCTTAAATGTTCGTCCGCGATTATCAAAGGCTTGCACTTCGGATAGCGAAACCAAATGCATGTACAGCGGAATCGTTTATAGTGGCACATAATGGTATTCGAAGGTATTCATAGCAAATGAACACCTTTTCTCTAAAGACAAGTCAAAGCAAACTTAACGCAAATGTGCGTATTTGTGTATTAGGTAAATATGTTGAACCATCGACGCAAACAAATCATTTTGCACTATGTTTGCCTGTATTTGAAGTAGTATTTAACATGCTGTATTTGCATAGAGAGCAAATCTTGTGCAAATGTACGTGAATGTAATAGATTTGCTTTGGTAGCAAAAATGAAGCAAATGTAAAGAAAATGTTGTATTTACGTTACATTGGCTGTGTTTTCACGAGGCGGTTTTTCTCGCTTAACATTCCTGTAGGTAATTTGTTTACTGACCGCGTTAAGCAGCTTAAAAAATTTATGCGTTTTCACGGACAGAACTTTATTCATTTTTCTTATACCATGCGCGATATATTTTCTTTTGTTAAAACAATAGAAAATTAGAACACAAAAGAACGACAATACAATGCCCTTCTTTGTTGTTTAATTGCCGACAAGCTTAAGCGACCTGGTTTGGTGGCTTAAATTTAATGAGAATTCTATTGTAGTTCGCCGACTCGCTTAACTTTAAGCGAGTTGGACAAGCAACTGTTTTCACGAGATTTCCGACTGTCACTCGCTCAGCGACTTGAAAAATCGCTCGTGAAAACACGGCGAGTTAATATTCGCGCATTACACGATTATTAACTGTAAACGTGTGCCAAACATAGTTATTAATCGTGAATGACTCGCATTACAAATCACGCTAGGCTGGTTTGATTTGATAAGAAGTCCTTCACAATTATTAATCGTGAATTCATCTCACTCGCACTACAGATCATGCTAGGCTGGAATGACTTGATGAGATGTCATTTGACCTGAAATTCAAACCAAACGACAGACCAACGACAATCGGTGTTCGTTAGGTGGCGGCTGGCCCTTCTGTGTTTAATGGCGACGCTCGCGTTGTTCTTCGTCGAAAAGGAAGACTAGGAAAATATCGTTCGCGAACAAATTATAAATTATTAATTATAACAAGCCCTGTGGGAAGAAGACTTTACGTTAGTTTTCTTTTTTGTAATGGCGGATGGTCAAGTTAAATTTGTCCGTGGAAATGGGCAACTCACGATTAATAACTGTAAATGTCTGTCAGACACAGTTAATATTCGCGCATTACACGATTCTGTAAACGTGTGCCAAACATAGTTATTAATCGTGAATGACTCGCATTACAAATCACGCTGTTCTGGTAAGATTTGTTAAAAAGTCCTTCACAATTAGTCGTGAATTCATCCCACTCGCACTACAGATCACGTTAGACTGGAATGACTTGATGAGATGTCATTTAACCTGAAATTCAAACCAAACGACAGACCGTTGGGTAAATGGCGTATTGAAAATAAGAACAATCGGTGTTCGTTGGGAAGGCGACTCGGCCTTCTATGTTTAATGGCGATGCTCGCGTTCTTCTTCGTCGAAAAGGAAGATTAGGAATCGCTCGCGAACAAATTATAAATTATTAATTATAACAAGCCCTGTGAAAAGTAGACTTTACGTTAGTTTTCTTTTTTGTAATGGCGGATAGTCAAGTTAAATTTGTCCGTGGAAATGGGCAACTCACGATTAATAACTGTAAATGTCTGTCAGACACAGTTAATATTCGCGCATTACACGATTATTAACTGTAAACGTGTGCCAAACATAGTTATTAATCGTGAATGACTCGCATTACAAATCACACTAGGCTGGTAAGATTTGTTAAAAGTCCTTCACAATTATTAATCGTGAATTAATCCCACTCGCACTACAGATCATGCTAGGCTGGAATGACTTGATGAGATGTCATTTAACCTGCAGACCGTTGGGTAAATGGCGTATTGAAAATAAGAACAATCGGTGTTCGTTAGGGAGGCGACTGGCCCTTCTATGTTTAATGGCGACGCTCGCGTTGTTCTTCGTCGAAAAGGAAGACTAGGAAAATATCGCTCGCGAACAAATAGTAAATTATTAATTATAATAAGACGCTAACAAGCCCTGTGGAAAGAAGACTTTACGTTAGTTTTCTTTTTTGTAATGGCGGATAGTCAAGTTAAATTTGTCCGTGGAAATGGGCAACTCACGATTAATAACTGTAAATGTCTGTCAGACACAGTTAATATTCGCGCATTACACGATTATTAACTGTAAACGTGTGCCAAACATAGTTATTAATCGTGAATGACTCGCATTACAAATCACGCTAGGCTGGTAAGTTTTGTTAAAAAGTCCTTCACAATTATTAATCGTGAATTCATCCCACTCGCACTACAGATGACGCTAGGCTGGAATGACTTGATGAGGTGTCATTTAACCTGAAATTCAAACCAAACGACAGAACCGTTGGGTAAATGGCGTATTGAAAATAAGAACAATCGGTGTTCGTTAGGGAGGCGACTACCGAAATACTCTCAGAAACCGATGCATGAATTTTGCACTCGAATTTAATAATAGTGCCGTGATCGAACATGCCACGGCGTGGTTGATCCCGAATCACTTTGTCTGCGAGATTATGTTCTCAGAAAAAAATCATTTATTGTGCGCTCAAATTAACAACAATAAATTCCTTTTTACTAAATATGAAATTTTCGCTCGCATCAGGTGAATTCAGTGAGTTGAGAAGATAACATTTCTACGCGGAATACCGTGACTTTATTTAACAGGCGAAAACATGCTTGCGTTGCGAAAGCCCTTTTAAATCTTTTCGTTGAATTCAGCGTCGTCGACGAGTTGCTTTACAGTTCAGTTGAAAAAAGAATTTAGTCAATTACAATTTGACGTTAAAAAGGACCTTTCTCGTGATGGGAAGATCTTGGCTACAACTTGACACAAATTTGACAGCCAGTTATGCGATTGGAGACATTTTGACAGCCAGCTCTGTGATTGGAGAAAATTTGACAGCAAGCTCTGCAATTGGTTGCTATAGATGCACTTTGATCCAGGAAAATTGACCGCCTGAGAATCAAACGAGGCGCTTACCGAAAATCATTTCTATTTATCGTACACTGCTTTAAAAGGAAAAAAAAAAAGAGGTCAAGTTGGACTCATTTCTCGGATCAAGGAATTTTCACCACGGTTAAAACCACTTCTGAAACAGTGGGTTTCCAAATTTTTGGATGGAAATCCGCCAATGACTGAAAAAAATAATGCCGCGCATTTCTTTGCAAGAACTGAATGAGTGCTGAAATGTTCACCATGCAGGGTTGGAGAAGTGACAATTTACCAAGCGCAAATCACTGAATCAAAACATCGACAGCTGTATAAATCACTGCTGACGGAAAAGAACAAATATAAAGGACAAGACTTCACAAAGGAATTTTTAGAGCCGCATGGCCGTTGCATGACCGTTGTTTCTGCCACACTTGTGTACGCCAAAGGTGAGCCATTGTTTTTCCCTAGGTTAATACTTCATCTGAGTTTGTTGTACTTGTTGTACCGATTACAATGTCTGTCGCTTTTTTAGTGTTTACCGTTTTTTTAATTTCAGTCACGCTTTAATATGCTATCCTATTTTTCCCGCGTAAAAATATCAATTTACCGCTAAAACCAAGATTTCTTGTATCAGTGATTTTGTAAGGGGAAACGAGCAATGTAGACCATTTAATATCGTTTTATCAGGTTGTGTGGCTAGCTGGATGGGTCTTAAACACAAAGTCCTCGCTTATATGCTGAAGAAACGCTAAAAACAGATAACACAATGCGACATATCTGCATGCACTGCGGTCTAGTAAGAAATTAAACAGGTTGAAAAGGATCTTTTATTTAAAAGGAACTGTAAGCATAAGACATAGCTTTGCTATTTTAGAGGTTTAATCTTAACCTGATAAGCATTCTTTTTACTGAAGTTTCACCAGAGCCTGGAAGAAAAATTCCTCGCCTGTTGCGTGACACCCGATGTTTTTCCAGACCGTTTGCATCGAAGCCGGGCATCGAAGACCATCAAACCTCTTCGTGCAGAACACGTTCAACTAAAACATATCTTTTTTCTTGAGTAAACGTCCTTTAGTAAACGATATATTATTATTTTATTTCTCATCTGAAAGAGTATTTTGGCGAAGACGAAGCGAAAACTCCGCAAATTTTCATGCCGGAGTGATCTTAATTTGCATAATCGAACGGCGGTCAGATTTCAATTTTTCGCTCGAAATTTTATAAACCTTGTAAGCAACTTGCTTACTTAGTTACATCATAACAACAAATTATACCGTGCATGTTTCGCAAAACATTGATGTGTTTATTTCCCCGTGATGATGCTTATTCCGCGAAATTCGACGATGTACAATTATATGGTGTTTGAAGATTTCAATTTATCATATGCGCCGTGAATGAGTAAGCTTATCTGAAATTCGCTTGTAAACACTTTTTCATAAGAGCATTTTTTGTAAGTTAGAGTTTCATTCCGAAGTCCGGAAGTGCGTTGAATGAATATGTCCCGCTAACTCGCTTTCAAAGAAAGTTCTTTCTTTTCAAGCGCCTTGAAATGTTTTTCATAGTTATAAATCGCAAGTGACGCTCTTCACGATTAATAACTGCAAACTATCAGTCTTTACGATTTTATAATAAGTACAAAGTGTTTCGATCGTGAATGAAAATGAATCAACTAAAAGGATTTGGTTATCATTAGATGCATTTTAAACCAAAATAATCATTTAAAATTCATATCCCGTACAGGCGGATTTTCAGCCGATTTTCCTTTGGAGTTCCAAAATATTTTTTGACGCTAGTTGAACTAAATTTTGTAAGCATGTTGTTATCAGCTCTCCACTGCTAAAGAATGAAAGCCTTTCCAATAAGTTAGTAAGTCAAAATCACTAAGTCAAATCAATCAATAAGTCAAAATCACCCTTTACGTTACACCACTAATTTTGACTGCGAGCGAATCTTCCCACTGAAGGTATTTCGCCGTGTTGTTGATTTCGCGATACGTTCAATTTATTGTTGTCAAAAGCAATTTTCTACTTCTCCGGGTCAAGTGAATTTTAGTTTCGGAAATCAATTAAGAGATCTCTCGCTTTGTTTTCTTCAAAAAAACAAGACTTAAATAGAGGTGTTTTAATTTTACATGTATAAATGCTTCACACGTTTGTTTAATGGCGACGCTCGCGTTGTTCTTCGTTGAAAAGAAAGACCAGGAATATATCGTTCACGAACAAATTAAATCGAATAGAAGTCAAGCTCCATAGAAATTTTGACCCCTGAAGAATCCGGCTGTGGAATATTTACGGTATAACAAGCGCTGTGGAAAGTAGACTTTACGTTAGTTTCCTTTTTTGTAATGGCGGATGTCAAGTTAAATTTGCTTTCGAGTTATCTTGTCCGTGAAAATGGGCAACTTACGATTAATAACTGTAAATGTCTGTCAGACACAGTTAATATTCGCGCATTACGCGATTATTAACTGTAAACGTCTGCCAAACATAGTTATTAATCTGGAATTTTACGATTATTAACTGTAACTAACATTGTTTCACGATTAATAACTAGAAAGTATCATTCTTTACGGTTAATAAGGACAAAAGGCGCTGTTTAAGATTATTATGCTGGTAAATTCCACTGCAAAAAAATAAAAACACTGCAAAAATATGTAGACACCTGTTTTATATATTTTGGGTTCATAATACTTAGTGTATTCCTTGGATAACCTTATTGCGCAGATGTTTCGAGTTGTATAAATAAGTTGTTGTTACACTGTAATAAACTTGTTTTTGTATTGGGAAAATTGTTCTAGTTATTTTGTTGTGCTTAACTATGGGATCGGTATATTCCAGGGGCGTCCAGCGGGAAAATGTAAATCAGTTTTTCATTATATTTAAATTTACAGGGGTTCTTCAACGAATAATAATCACATTTAACTATGCGTAGCTGCTAGATTTTCCCTAGCTTTTTACTGTATTTCTACTACTGAAACCAAACTAGTAGAGCAAAAATTTCCGTTAAAAATATTAAAATCTACCCTGAAATGATCATGTTGTCTCCGTGGCGCAATCGGTTAGCGCGTTCGGCTGTTACAGTTGTTGTGGTCACCGAACGGTTGTTGGTTCAAGCCCACCCGGGGACGATTTTTTTCTTGTCTTTTAAGTTTTCTTTTCACCGAAGCAGCCTGCGTTAACACAGACATTGAAACTATTTTTTATGTTAAAAAGCTTCAATAATAAAAAATAAAATAAAAAAGGTTGCCAGAAAGGCAAATAATTATTTTCAGTTCATATGTAATATTTTTTGTTAGACTTAATTCCAAAGATTTCTAAGTTATCGCCCAGTCGTTTCGAGTTTGTATAAATAAGTTGTTGTTAAACAGTTATAAACCTGTTTTCATTGTAAAAAAAAAAGTGTTTCTTGTGTTTTTTTACTTTTGGGGACAGTGTATATATATAATTCCAGTTTTTCTCCATTGCAATTTATTTTATCGATCTGAGTAGACCGAGACAATTATCAATTATAAAGAACAAGAGGCTACCCGTAGCCTATACTCGTACCGGTAATGTACGTTACTTGCGGGGAGCACTTACGTAACATAACAACAGGCAAATAAAACCAAAATTAGTTTTGCTTCTGCTTGCATGCGTGCGTATTCTCGTACCCAGAAATGTCCCAGATCTAATGCGATGCACATATAAGAGACGAAAACAAAAAGAATAAGATGAAAAACGGAGAGCAAACTTAAGCTCGTTGCCGTATCCGTCACAAGTAAACAGCAACAAACAATAAAACCCAAATTTGTTTCGCTTTTGATTGAAAAACGACGCCGATTACACGAAACCCCAAGTACCGTGGGCTCATAATTTCTCGCAGTGCATGCGTGCGTATTCTCGTACTCAGATCTAACGCAATGCACAAAAGTAGATATGAAAACACGGAGGAAAACAAGGAGAAAAACGCAGGGCAATCCTTAACTCGTTGCCGTACCTGTACGAGTAAATAGAAAATGGCGCGTTCTTACCAGACTTACGCTGACCCTGTTGACCCTGACCTTAAGTCGTTGTTACTTAGCCTGCACAAAAAAAAACAAAAAACTAAGGGAAGCAAGAAAAGAGAGACGTCTCTGTTTTATTTTCTCCCTCTTGGGACTCGCGTCCCGCGCTCGTTGATCACGCACCAGAAAAGCGCCTGTTATGGAATCTATTGATAGTATGAAAGTATATTAAAGGACTGTGAAGAAGTGGTCTCTGTCATCGTGTAGTTTCCTCAGACAAGAAGCAAAACTTTGCTCCACGATGGCTCTATTCAGCGAGGTGTATTGAATAGAAAAACCAGAAAACTAGAGAAACCAGAGAAAAGCCTTGGGAACCAACTGAAGTCGTCCCCAGGAATGCTGGGAAGGACATGCAGAAGTGACGTTACGTTGTATCCACTAAGGAATGTAAATCTCTTTGTAAATCTTGTAATTTGCGGCCACAAATAGTTGAACACTACAAACAGGTCAAGTGAAAATGTGAGTTTGTGTGGTGCTGTACTGTTAAATGCCTGTTATGTACAGAGAAGTATTCGCTCACAACTTGTACTTAGTATAATTCGACTAGGTTTTTTTTTTCAGTTTATGTAAGCAACTTGAAGTTGGAAACACTTTCATATGATGAAGGTCTGCTTGTAAATAGGCGTAACGTTATTATTTTTGGTTCATAATACTTAGTGTATTCCTTGGATAACGTTATTGCGCAGTTGTTTCGAGTTGTATAAATAAGTTGTTGTTAAACTGTAATAAACTTGTTTTTGTATTGGGAAAATTGTTCTAATTTTTTTGGTTTTGCTTAATTATGGGATAGGTATATTCCAGGGGCGTTCAGCGGGAAAATGGAAATCAGTGTTTCATTATATTTAAATTTACAGGGGTTCTTCAACGAATAATAATCACATTTAACTATGTTATTCGCCGAGTTTCTGTAATAGGATTTATAAGTTTATATTGTCTTTTTATGTTGTAAAATGGTTACACAACGAAACTGCGTTAATGCAGTCAAACTTGCTTGATGGCCAGCCAGCCTGTATTTTTGTGTGTGTGCGTCGTGCCCGGGGGTGTGGGGTGGGGAGGTACTCTGAGCCCTGAAGCTTGTCAGTAGCTTTTCTTTTGTACATTTTGATTTGCAGGTCAAGAGTTATTGAAGCTTAATTCAAAAGTGAGGTCCAAAGTTGCAACGGCTGATTGGCAAAATATCAATATTTTCAAGTGTCATAATTTGCTGTTGTTCATTTTTGGTAGGTTACACAGTCTATTCTGGTAAAAATCCTGTAACTAGAGCTGCTAGATTTTCCCTAGTTTTTTACTGTATTTCTATTACTGAAACCAGACTAGTGGAGCAATGAATGAAAAGTACTCGACACTAAAAATTTTCGTTTAAAATAGTAAAATGTAGCCTGAGGTGATTGTGTTGTCTCCGTGGCGCAATCGGTTAGCGCGTTCGGCTGTTACAGTTATTGTGGTCACCGAAAGGTTGGTGGTTCAAGCCCACCCGGGGACGATTTTTTTTCTTGTCTTCTAAGTTTTCTTTTCATCGAAAACAGCCTGCGTTAACACAGACATTGAAGCTATTTTTTATGTTAAAAAGCTTTAATAAAAAAAAAATTAAATTAAAAAGGTTGCCAGAAAAGCAAATAATTATTTCAGTTCATATGCAATATTTTTTGTTAGACTTAATTCCAAAGATTTCTAAGTAAGTTAAGTTAAGTTAAGTTAAACAGTTATAAACCTGTTTTCACTGTAAAAAAGCGTTTCTTGTGTGTTTTTACTTTTGGGGACCGTGTATATATATAATTCCAGTTTTTCTCCATTGCAATTTATTTTATCGATCTGAATAGACCGAGACAATTATCAATTACAAGGAACAAGAGGCTACCCGTAGCCTATACTCGTACCAGTAATATACGTTACTCGCGGGAAACACTTACGTAACACAACAACAGGCAAATAAAACCAAAATTAGTTTCGCTTCTGCATTCATGCGTGCGTATTCTCGTACCCAGAAATGTCCCAGATCTAATTCGATGCACATGTAAGAGACGAAAACAAAAAGAATAAAATGAAAAACGGAGAGCAAACTTTACCTCGTTGCCGTATCCGTCACGAGTAAACAGCAACAAACGGTAAAATCCAAATTTGTTTCGCTTTTGCTTGAAAAACGGGTATATACTTCATTGTAACACACCTGATAGGGATCCTTTCATATAGGGATCCTAAAAACTCATTTTAAAATGGTTAGCTTTTATTTACTGTTATGGGTAGTGATATCCATAACAGTAAATAAAAGCTAACCATTTTAAAATGAGTTTTTAGCCCATATAAGTAAGTGCCGGATTCTTTGACGTGCATAAATTAAAACTACCATGAAGTATATACCGAAAAACGACGCCGATTTAATACACCGAATCCCAAGTACCGTGGGCTCAAAATTTCTCGCAGTGCATGCGTGCGTATTCTCGTACCCAGATCTAACGCAATGCACAAAAGTAGATACGAAAACACGGAGGAAAACAAGGAGAAAAACGCAGTACCGGCACGAGTAAATAGAAAATGGCGCGTACTTACCAGACTTACCCTGACCCTGTTGACCCTGACCTTAAGTCGTTGTTACTTAGCCTGCACAAAAATTAAGGGAAACAAGAAGCTAAACTTTGCTCCACTATGGCTCTATTCAGCGAGGTGTATTGAATAGAAAAAATAGAAAACCAGAGAAACCAGAGAAAAGCCTTGGGAACCAAGTGCGTCGTCCCTTGAAGGACTTTTTTTTAACCAAGAAACAGTTCAGAGTTGATTTTGAATATAATTATTGCGGGAAGGAAGAAAAGTGGAAAGCCGTGACAACCTTCAGTTTATTTCATTTTCCTGTTTGCCGACTCCACAAGACACAATTAAAATACTACAGGCGTTGTTTCACATCTTACTTGAAAAATGTCTCACCTCTCGGATCATACTTAAAATTAGTTACACCTCTTCTCGCTTGGTATATTTTTAATCAAATAATATTTTTTAAGACTTCAGCGTTTCGCGGGAACCAAGAAAGGGGAGAAGATTTCAATCTCATCCCGTTTACTTTCTTTCATTTATTCACTCTCTTTGTGTTTTGTGAACGCGGTGTTCGCGCGCTCATATAAGGGATAAGATTGAAATCCTACAACACGCAAATTGTACCAGCGAAGATTTTTATGTAATGAAAGAAAAAATGTAAAGCATTATCGCGGGTACTAGGGGAGAAAAATGGAAAGATTTTAATCATCTTTCGTTTTTTAGAACTCTTCGAGTTTCCACGGTGTTTGCGCTTGCATAGAGATCAAAACATACTCGAGAAATATTAAATAAGTTTTTGTTTAAAAAACTGTAATAAACGAGTTTTCATTATAAACAAATGTTTCTTGTGTTTTTTTTTTGCTTATGGGGCCAGTATATATGTTCCAGTTTTCCTCTATTGCAATTTATTTTATCTGATTAGACCGAGACAATTATCAATTATTCAGGAAATAAAAGATGGCGCGTATTTACCCTGACCCTGTTGATCCTGACCTATGTTAGTTAACCTACTCAACAGTATCTTTATTTGTGTTGCGCGGGGCACAAGAAGGAGACAAGAAAAGAGAGACGTCTCTGTTTTCTTTTCTCTCTCTTGTGCCTCGAGTTCCGCGCTCGTTGGTTGCGCACCAGAAAAGCGCATGTTCTGGAGCCTATTGATAGTATTCCAGTACATTAAAGCCGGGTGTTGCCGAGGTCTCTGCTACAGGCTTTGTTTCACATCTTACTTGAAAAATGTCTCACCTCTCGGATCATATCCCCGTAAAATTAATTACACCTCTTCTCGCTTGGTATATTTTTTATCAAATATTCTTTATAAATACTTGTCCCTTATCACGGAAGCGAAGTAAGGTGAGAAGATTTCAATCTTATCCCGTTTACTTTCTTTCATTTATTCACTCTCTTTGTGTTTTTGCGGTGCTCGCGCAAAGATTGATTGAACGTCTGCAAAACGCAAATATATTCACGAGGATACTGAAGGATATATTTCATGTCAATTTCATTTTTCATTGTTAAAATATCATTATACTAGCGATATTTTTTTCTTATGTAACCAAACATAAAATGCAAAGCATCATCGGGAGAGTGAGAAAAGTGGAAAGATTTCAATCATGTTCCGTTCAATTTCTTCCGTTTCTACGCACTGTTCGAGTTTCCACGGTGTTCTCGCGCCCATATAGATTAAAACATACTATAGAAATTAATATGAAATACCATATCTTTGTTAAAAACATCTCACCTCTTTGCTTTTACTGAAAAAACAACGAAAGGATTTAAATCTTCTCTTGTTCAGTTGCTTCCATTTGTCGAACACCTCTTGCTTTCACGATGTTAAGGTTATCGGAGGCTTTGTTTCCCAAACTGAGAGTCTCGCCTTTCGATCCGATTATGTTGAAAACTTGCACCTCGCCGAGGCCTCGTGAAAGAGTGTACTTTAAAGACGCCCGAGCGTCTTCGCGGAAACAAAGAAAGATGGAAAGATTGAAATCTTTCCCGATGACTTTTTTGTTATTTCATCACGCAGTCACATTCCCGAGCATTTTGGAGTTCGAAGTTACTCCATAACACAATTTTATTGGGCTTTGCCGCTTGAAAAGATAAAAAGGCTTTATTTGTTACCTTTGCACCTCATCTCGCGTGGGATACCAAAGACTTTGATTTACATTTTATTGCTTAAAACGTCTCACCTCTTTGATTATACGGAAAAATCACCTCGTCGGCTCGCGTGGTATATTTTAAGTTAAACAAAAGGAATGAAGAGTAAAACAAAAACACGCTTGAGCGTGATCACGGTAGAAAAGAAAACTGGGAATAAGTATAAGATTGCAATTATAATATTTTCCTGTTTACTTTCTTTCATTTCTCGCGCGCTTTCGTGTTTTCCAAATTTTTTCTATAATTCAACTCTCTGATTAATTATGCTGAAAACTCGAACCTCGTCTCGCGTGGCATATTTTAAACAAACCAAAAAGACGAAGAACGGATTTTGATCATGCTCAAGCGTTATCGCGGGAGAGAGATAATTGGGAAGATCTAAATCTTTTAATATTCAATTGCTTTCATTTCTCGAGGGTCTTGTGCTTCCACAATGTTCGCGTTTACATTTGGAGATCAAATTAAACTGAATTAGGACATAGAAAGCGTACTCGCCTCGATTATACGATTACCTAAGAAAAAAAATCAGAGTGTACTTTAAACATGCTCGAGCATTATCGCGTAAGGAAAGAAAAAAAGCAAAGATTATAATCTTCTATATCCCATTCACTTTATTCACTTTCGTTATTCCAGCACGCGCCATTTTGGAGTTGAAATGTTACTCCATGACACCGATTCATAAGGATACTAAAGGTTTTGCTTCACATTTTATTTACCAAAGAACAATGGCGAAGAGTGTATTCTAAACATGCTGGAGCATTACAGTCGCAAGGAAGAAAGGTGGGAACATTGTAATTTTCTCTCTCTTTTACTTTTTTACTCGGCTTCAAATCAGAAAAAAGCTTTGTTTCACATTTCATTATTGAAAAAATGTCTCACCTTTCTGATTATGCTGAAAACTCGCACCTCGTATCGCGTGGGATATTTTTGTCTAAACAAGTGTTTGTCTTTTGTTCGCGCGTGTAATTAATGAGCTTGTTTATGTTTATTTATTTTGTTAAGCTTCAAGAAGTATTTAAGGGATGCTTATCAAAAACATTTTATATCACCACTTGAACTCGCAAAGATCGAAGAACTCTGCAGCGTTAATATGAAGCTTCAAACAGTGTATTCAGTAGCGATTCTTATCGTTTTGTTTCATTCACAGCAAGGATTCTGCGAAGAGAGGTAACTTTATTTTTACGCGAGGCTATCTTGTACGAGCCGTGAATTTCCCGACAAATGAAAGAACAACCTTCTGGTTTCGCTTTATCTTTCACCTTGGCATATGAAAGGATAAAATCAGTAACTTAAGGCTATTAGCGATCGACCTGCATTTCAGGTCATTCAATCCATTATTAAACGCATTATTAAACGTAAGACCCGATCGTAAGTTGCGGTAGACTAAAGCTTGCTTTTTATTTGTTACAGATCCAACGACGGTTCCCACAGTATTCTTCGACAAAAGGTATGTTATATCTCTGTTTTATTAACTGAATAGACCAGCAGTTGCAGTGTTGTAACTCTTCAGTTCAGGATTAATCAGCGACAAAAATTGCTAGAAATACTTTGCAATACGCTATTATCTCTACAATTTTAACGGTTCCAGTCAAGGCAGTTACTATGTAAGTTAAGGTAACTTTTTTCCCATTTAAGTTTGTAGGCGTTAATTCAACGATTAGCAAGAAAGATCATGGACCTAAAGGACGAAAATCTTGACTAGCAATGATTGACTAAATTATGTGATATTTAATTTTTCTTATTGATTTTTGCTTTTTTGTTTCCTTCAGAATTTTCCTTTGTTGCTGCGTATCGTCAGAGAGGGAGGCCATCGTGGATTGACGGAGTGTCAGCGGCAATTTAAGAGCGAGATCTGGAACTGTTCATTGGAAAAGAACGACGTTTTCAAGTTGTTGCCAATCTTTGTTAAAGCGACTTTGCCGCACGGTAAGTAAGAACTTGATATATTTAATATAATAAATAGATTTTATTTGGCTGTGTGTCTGTTGAGTTATATCCCAGGTGACGTGAATTTTCTGTGATCTATGACTGAACAGACACGCGGCAAATTGGAATTTATTTATTTTATAAATGAACAGGGGAAAAAAATTGACCTCGTATCACTTGACTGTGATCATGACTGTTCGAGGATTATTTTTCAAAATTGTCCTCCATGTTGGATGATACCCAGAAAACAAATTATCCGTGACGTCAGCTGTTCGTCTCACTCTAATAGTGTTTTCACTGACATCATATCAAAATTCACTGCAGAAACAGTTTTCGATTCTAAAATGTTTATAGAATGGTAGAGAGTTTAAAACTACACATCTGGGCCAAATTTTGAAACGCAAGAGCATTTCATTCAAGAGTTATAGGCGAATGAGTGCAGACATTTTTAGTAAGAAATGTATGGAGCGGCCATTTTGGTGTCCCACTTAGGGACACCATCATGGCGGCCAAAAATTTAGAGACTTTAAAGTCTGAATAACACCAAAAATCACATCACAAAATATTGTATTCACTATAAGAGGCATGAAATCGGCTTATAAGCATCTATAATTCATTAATAACTTTCAACTAGTTCAATTTTGTTTATTTTCACGGCTTATCTGAAATAGCGTGACGAATTGCGTGACACATTTACAACCTTTATAAATCGAAAACGAAACATCGTTAAAGCCTGAAACTTTTTGTGAAAGATTATAACACTGGTATCCACATGCCATGTTAGAAACAGCTTTGTAGAATGTATACTGTAGATTTTTAAATTTTTATGACGTCATGTGAAAACACTCTATTTATGGTACTAAGCAAAAAGTTAATATTCGGAAGCTAGCTGTGAATGCGCGTTACACGTTCCAATCCATTTATGGGTTTCTGTTATTACTTATTACTGAAACCAGACTAGTGGAGCAATGAATGAAAAGCACTAGACACCGACTAAAAATGTCCACCAAAAATAGTAAAATTCAGACAGACATCATCGTGTTGTCTCCGTGGCGCAATCGGTTAGCGCGTTCGGCTGTTACAGTTGTTGTGGTCACCGAAAGGTTGGTGGTTCAAGCCCACCCAGGGACGTTTTTTTTCTTGTCTTTTAACTTTTCTTTTTACCAAAGCAGCCTGCGTTATGACATTGAAACTATTTTTATGTTAAAAAGCTTTAATAAAAAATTAAAAAGGTTGGTAGAAAACATCATCAGTAAAATACCATTCATACGATCAAGACATTTTTAGTAAGAAATGTATGGAGCGGCCATCTTAGTGTCCCACTTAGGGACACCATCATGGCGGCCAAAAATTTAAAGACTTAAAAGTCTGAATAACACCAAAAATCTCATCACAAAATATTGTACTCAGTATAAGAGGCATGAAATCGGCTTATAAGCATCATTCTATAATTATATATTCATTAATAATTTTCAACTACAGTTCAGTTTTGTTTATTTTCACGGCTTATCTGAAATAGCGTGACGAATTGCGTGACACATTTATAACCTTTATAAATCGAAAACGAAACATCTCAAACATCTCATCTCTAAGAATTTATATTCCATACACTATTTTACATATTTCCCGTTTAATTTTCGATGTAGTTTAACTTGTGTTGCGCTAAATCATTGCAGCCACTCGAGAGACAGCCTTCCTTCATGCCATCAGCAGCGCCGCCATTACACACGAAATCACGCTTCAGTGCGCACAGAACAGAATACCCGGATGCAGATGCGGCAAAACCAGAAAACAGCCACAGGGAGACCGTGACTGGGAGTGGGGCGGATGTAGTGATAACACCAAATATGGAGAGAAGGAGACGAGACGCTTTATCGACAAACTGGAAAAAGGAAACGACGCTCGCGTAGCATTTAATCTGCATAATAATGCGGTGGGAAGAATGGTGAGGCTTACTCGATTGTTCATCTCGCCTGTTTTTGAGTTAAAATCAAATGTCGATTTATAGTTGACTTGGAGGTTTACACGGTGTCAATTTAACTTGTCCGTGCATTAAATGATTTTATCTCAAGGTAATTCCAACAAAATAAATGATAACAGGGAAAACAGAGTGCTAAAGGAATATTCATTGACAGCGTTTCAGCCTCTATCCCGGCTCCCCGGTTATGCTGCATTTTCCATTTACAAGTCCGTTACTAAATTCATATGGTCTAATATGTAATCAACTCTGTTGATAAAACAACATTTCCGTGTTTCACCCTCTCCCCCACCCCCCCCCCCCCCCAAGTACCGACTTAGCACCCCAGTTTCTTTAGTAACTAACCCTTTTAATTTTGTTTTTATCTGATATCTTACAGGTTGTTCGAGAAAGCCTCAAGAAAGAATGCAAGTGTCATGGCGTTACTGGAAGCTGTAATTTGAAGACTTGCTGGAAGCAATTGGCGCCTTTTGACGTGGTTGGATCAGCACTGAAGCAGAAATACCGCACAGCTGTCCCAGTGTCATTCATGAACAACAAGCTTCAGAATCTTGACAACAACAACCGATACAGAGAGGTGACCAGGAAAGACAAGAAGCTGGTTTATCTTAACTCGTCCCCAGACTACTGCGTGCGAAACGTGACCGCTGGTTCCCAAGGAATGCTGGGAAGGACATGCAGAAGTGACGTTGAATCTACTAAGAAATGTAAATCTCTTTGTAATTCTTGTAATTTGCGACCACAAGTAGTGCAACATTACAAACAGGTCAAGTGTAAATGTGAGTTTGTGTGGTGCTGTACTGTTAAATGCCAGTTATGTACCGAGAAGTATTCGCTCACAACTTGTACAGTAGTGTAATTCGACTGGGGTTTTCTTTTTTGAGTTCATGCAAGCAACCTGAAGTTAGAAACAGTTTAATACATGTAAATATGCGTTAGGTTATTATTCTTGGATAACGTTATCGCGCAGTTGTTTCGAGTTGTATAAATAAGTTGCTGTTAAACTGTAATGAACCCAGGAACCTGAATAAACCTGTTTTTGTGTTGTTAAAAATTCTTGTTTTTCTTTGTTGTGCTTAATTACGGGATAGGTATATTTCAATTGCGCCAAGCGAGAAAATAGAAATCGGTTTTTCATTGTATTTTAATTGGCGGTTTTTTTTAACGAATAATGATCACATTTAGCTATGTTGTTCCCCGAGTTCCTGTAATGGGATTTATAACTTTATATTGTCAGTAGCTTGTTATATTGCAAAAAATAAATGGTTATACACAACCAAACAACATTACGGTCAAACTTGTGAGTGAGGTCAAAAGTTGCAATGTATTAGCAAAACAACAATTGAGAATCCGGGTACGATTCAAGTGTCATAAATTGCTGTTGTTCGTTGCGCAGTGCATTTTGGTAGGTTACACAGTGTATCCTGGTAAGCCGGGGCCTGATAAGCTGCTAGATTTTTCCTCGCTTTTTACTGTATTTCTCTTACTGAATCCTGATTAGTGGAGCAATGAATGCAATGTGATCGTGTTGTCTCCGTGGCGCAATCGGTTAGCGCGTTCGGCTGTTACAGTTGTTGTGGTCACCGAAAGGTTGGTGGTTCAAGCCCACCCGGGGACGATTTTTTTTATGGTATACATTGCTTATAGGTGGGGTGAGGGAGACGAGATCAACAATGGACCGACAGCGACTGCCTCAGGGGCCTTCATAAGCTGACGTACGATTTCATTCTCATAAGTGTATCGGTGAAAAGCGCCATGAGACATGAGATATGTGCGTATATAAGTCCCTTCCTTTTTTTGTCGGGAGGGGAAAGAGTGAGAAAGATTTCATTCTTTTTTTTAGCTTCTCCCGTTTAATTTCTTTCATTTCTTAGACGGTGTTCGTGCGCGAGGTGAAAAATCATTTTTAAAAGACTAAAGAATAGCGTATCATTTTCCGCGAAGCTGATCAGTTGCGTGAAGAATTTAGTCTAGACAAGGTTTACTGGCAAATGGCACATAAAAATCGGTACGGCGAGCAGTACGGCATTTTTACTGAATCCTGACATCTTAGACTGTGGCAGTGAAAAAGTCTCTGGAAAAGAGCGAGTCTGGAATAGGTCTTGGATAGGGTAGGGTTTTTCGGTGTTTAGTCTAGAATAGAGTTACAAAATGCAGCTAAAATGGTCTAGTATAGGATAAGGGTCTCAGAGTCCCAGCGGCACACCCTCACCTAAAAATTTGCGGAGTACCCCCCACCCCGGGACTCGATTTGGTGAGTGCAATTTTGGTTAAAATGTCTCGCCTCTGTGATTATGCTGAAAACGTGCACCTCGTCGTTTGTGGGATATATAGTTCAGTATAAAACAAAAAGAAAGAAGAGTGGCTTTTGAACATGCTCGAGCGTCATTGCGGCAGGAAAATAATTTGGGAAGATTTATATATTTTAAGGTGGCTCCCAACACTTTAAACATTCCGATCATGATACTTCTATGATATTCAATCACAGCTACACCAGTAAAGTTAATAGAAAACGTTAAGTACAGTTTTGTAAACACTTAGCCAATAAACAAATTTAGGTGGCCAAGACATGAAAATTTGTTACCATGGCAACATCAAAATATTTCAAAAAGACCCTATTTTCAACCTTTTGAGGCTAATAACTTCAAAACTGCTAGGTGAAAGTTTTTGATTTTTATATATTTTCGTCTTATAAACATAGCAAACATTTTGCTAATTTTAAAAAAGAATCTGTACATAGGATTCAGAGATATGTCATTTTCGCATAAATTTAAGGTAGCTCTGAACTCTATGTACAGAATATTTTAAAAAATTGTTTAAATATTTCTCTTGCCGATTAAACAAAAATATATCGAAAGCAAAAACTTTCACCGTGTTGGGGGGAGGTGAGAGGGGGGTATTCTGAGCCCTGAAGCTTGTCAGGGGCTTTTCTGTTCCATAAGTTGATTTGGAGGTCAAGAGAGCCTAATTCAAAAGTGAGGTCAAAAGTTGCAACGTATTCGCAAAACAACAATTGAGAATCCGGGTACGATTCAAGTGTCATAAATTGCTATTGTTCGTTGCGCAGTGCATTTTGGTAGGTTACACAGTGTATTCTGGTAAGCCGGGGCCTGTTAAGCTGCTAGATTTTTCCTCGCTTTTTACTGTATTTCTCTTACTGAATCCTGATAAGTGGAGCAATGAATGCGAAGTGATCGTGTTGTCTCCGTGGCGCAATCGGTTAGCGCGTTCGGCTGTTACATTCGTGGTTACCGAAAGGTTGGTGGTTCAAGCCCACCCGGGGACGATTTTTTTTTGTATACATTGCTTATAGGTGGGGTGAGGGAGATGAGATCAACAATGGACCGACAGCGGCTGCCTAAGGGGCCTTCATAAGCTGACGTACGATTTCATTCTCATAAGTGTATCATTGAAAAGCGCCATGAGACATGTGATATGTGCGTAGATAAGTCCCTTCCTTTTTTTGTCGGGAGGGGAAAGAGTGAGAAAGATTTCATTCATGTTTTAGCTTCTCCTGTTTAATTTCTTTCATTTCTTAGACGGTGTTTGTGCGCGAGATGAAAAATCATTTTTAAAAGACTAAAGAATAGAGTATCATTTTCCGCGATGCTGATCAGTTGCGTGAAGAATTTAGTCTAGACCCGGCATAGTGAATCGAACGTTCGGAAATCGAACTCAATCGAACTCAATCCACGGATTGAGTTCGATTGAGTTCGGCAATCGAACGAAATCGAACACCGGAGTTTCAGTGAGTTCGATTTCCGAACAAATCGAATTCAATCGAACAAATCGAACTCAATCGAACTCAATCCATCTGATTGTGTTCGACTGAGTTTGGAAAACCGAACTCAATCGAACACAATTAAATGGATTGGGTTACTTTTATGCAAAAATACAATGACGTCAAAGCGGCATTCCTGGTAACCTTTTACTACGTTACTACGCATTTGAAGCTTACAATCAACAGTGCATCTGAAGCCATTTCTGCGGAATTTCTTCGTTTACGAAAAACACGTGCGCTTCACTCCAAGCTGACGTAACTCGAGCTTCCAAGATCTGGTTACGGATTTTCAACGCCTGTTTTACACAAATCACGACTTCGAAAATTGAACGTTCGATTGGGTTCGATTGATTTTTTTTCTTTTCGGTGAGTTCGATTTCGTTCGATTGCCGAACTCAATCGAACTCAATCCATGAATTGAGTTCGATTGAGTTCGATTGAGTTCGATTGAAATTTAGTTCGATTGGGTTCGATTTACTATGCCGGGTCTAGGCAAGGTTTACTGGCAAATGGCATATAAAAATCGGTACGGCGAGCAGTACGGCATTTTTACTGGGAATAGGTCTAGGATTGGGAGGGTTTTTCGGTGTTTAGTCTAGAATAGGGTTACAAAATGCAGCTAAAATGGTCTAGTTTAGGATAAGGGTCTCAGAGTCATAGCGGCACACCCTCACCTAAAAATTTGCGGAGTACCCCCCACCCCGGGACTCGAAGTGCTCACACGCATTTGGTGAGTGCAATTTTGCTTAAAATGTCTCGCCTCTGTGATTATGCTGAAAACGTGCATCTCGTCGTTTGTGGGATATTTCAGTATAAAACAAAAAGAACGAAGAGTGGATTTTGAACATGCTCGAGCGTTATTGCGGTAGGAAAATAATTTGGGAAGATTTATATATTTTAAGGTGGCTCCTAATAGTTTAAACATTCCGATCATGATACATCTATGATATTCAATCACAGCTACACCAGTAAAGTTAAGAGAAAACGTTTAGTACAGGTTTTTAAACACTTAACCAATAAACAAATTTAGGTGGCCAAGACATCAAAATTTGTTACCATGGCAACATCAAAAGAGGCCAAAAAGACCCCATTTTCAACCTTTTGAGGCCAATAACTTCAAAACTGCTTGGTGAAAGTTTTTGACTTTTATATATTTTCGTCTTATAAACATAACAAACATTTGTGCCAATTTGGATAAAATCTGTACATAGGATTCAGAGATATGTCATTTTTGCATAAATTTGAGGTAGCTCGGAACTCTATGTACAGAATATTTTTAAAAAATCGTGGAAATGTTACTCTTGCCGTTTAAAGAAAAAGGCGGGCGGGGAGGGTGGGAGGGGGGGGGGGGGGGGGTTGAGAGGGGGTATTCTGAGCCCTGAAGCTTGTCAGTGGCTTTTCTTTTGTATATGTTGATTTGGAGGTCAAGAGAGCTTAATTCAAAAGTGAGGTCAAAAGTTGCAACGTATTAGCAAAACAACAATTGAGAATCCGGGTACGATGCAAGTGTCATAAATTACTATTGTTCGTTGCGCAGTGCATTTTGGTAGGTTACACAGTGTATTCTGGTAAGCCGGGGCCTGTTAAGCTGCTAGATTTTTCCTCGCCTTTTACTGTATTTCTCTTACTGAATCCTGATAAGTGGAGCAATGAATGCGAAGTGATCGTGTTGTCTCCGTGGCGCAATCGGTTAGCGCGTTCGGCTGTTACATTCGTGGTCACCGAAAGGTTGGTGGTTCAAGCCCACCCGGGGACGATTTTTTTTTTGTATACATTGCTTATAGGTGGGGTGAGGGAGATGAGATCAACAATGGACCGATAGCGGCTGCCTAAGGGGCCTTCATAAGTTGACGTACGATTTCATTCTCATAAGTGTATCAGTGAAAAGAACCATGAGACATGTGATTTGTGCGTATATGTCCCTTCCTTTTTTGTCGGGAGGGCAAAGAGTGAGAAGATTTCATTCTTTTTTTAGCTTCTCCCGTTTAATTTCTTTTATTTCGTAGACGGTGTTCGTGCGCGAGATGAAAAATCATTTTTAAAAGAACTAAATTTGCATGGAAAATTAGCACCTCGGAAAAATAAACAAGGCAACCAATTACATGCGCGCGCTAAAACAATTAACCCAGACTTTGTTAAGGTCAAACCATATTTATTGATAACAAACAACTTCATAATTATACAGGCAATTTAAACGCTTAGTTGGAAAGGAAAAAAAAACAGAGTTGGTTTAGTCTTTTTCATCTGGAAGAGCTTGTTTGACAAACAATGATCGATTGAGTAAGATTTTTCGCTTATCGATTCGAGGCAATGAAACCTTCTGTCTTTTAACTCTTGTTGGGTTCTTAAGATTCCCAAGCGACCAAAACTTCACAGGCAACACGAAGTTGTCGAAAATCGAAGTGATGAACTGTAAAACTTTGAGTCACTGTGAACTGATTTGGTAAAATTATTTCAAAATATGTTGTACGATTCTAGTATCAATAAACCGTTTATGCGTAAATCTATCAATATTTGTGTGTCTGTCAATATTATTTGTCCTTCCTTTACTACTTAGAAAACCTGATAAGAGGGTTTTACTAACATGAATCACGGTAGTGGGAAATTAAACCCACATCAAGCTTATAGCGACTTAAATTCTTACACCTTTACTCCAAACTTATTCCAACACCCTCTATTTTGATCAGAAATCAATGAAGCGATCGAAGTTATTTTTAATTCAACCACCATGACAATGTCGGCTTACTTGGATAAATTTCATCAGAAATTATTCATCTCTTTTTTCAGTAACTAACCTGCAAAGCAGCATCTCCTCCACACCATGTAAAGTGAAAGTTTGATTTCAACAGGATAAAACTGTTTACAAAATTAAAATTAAATTAAATTTATCACTAATTTATCAAACAATTGAGGCCACAAGGGCCTCGGAAGACCAAAACCAATATATTTAGCGGGTGTTTACTGAGAACGCAGGCCTCGCGGGCAGACGTGTTTTCTTTCTTTTTCCCGCTGTCTCCTGAAAAGTTCTTATTTAATAACTCAAGAAGTAATTGAAAAGCGCGATGCTTGCACAAAAAAAAAAACAAATTTATAGTAGATTTTCTTTTCAAATACGTTTATTAACCATACAAATCTGTTTGCAACACGAAATTTATCGCTAATTCATTAAGCAATTAAGGGCCACAAGGGACAAAAGGGACAAAAGGGACACTTTTTAACGTTGTGTTTTTACCTGGGATCGCGTGGGGGATCTCGCGTAAAGGTCGCATTTTTGTTTAAACACTTTGATTTTTTCCCTGTGAATGAATCGGATAAGGCTCTTAGATTAGAACATTACTTCAAATTTCCGTTAAAGAACCAATTCTCTTTTGAGCGCATTTTTTCTGTCATCACAATCCTTGAACCGCGGGTGACTTTTACTGGGAATATTGAAGAGGTCTTTGCCTTTCTCGATTCGCTAAGTTGTTTTCCATCTCAAACTTAGTTTTAAAGCTTTGTAGAACTAAGCTTCCTTCACTGTTCAACAAGTTTAAATTATGCGAAAAGACTTGACCGAAAGGGTTTCAACCAAGCGTAATACCCACAGGGAGTTTAATTAATTTCACTGAACTTTAATTAATCTCGAATTGTCCTTTCCATTACAGTTTTCGAATACTGAGTTGCAAGAAATCGGGGGTGTGGAAAATATTTCGCTTAGTAATGTAAGTAATTCCATCGTTGTGTTGATCAAAAATAAACAAAACTGTTTGCAAAACTAAATTTATCGTTAATTAAACTCGAAACAACAGCCAAAAACACCAAAAGCGCCAAAAAAAACGCTACGTTTTAGCGGTGTGATTCGGGGGATCGCGCGTGAGAAGGAGTGTGGAGTTCGCGCGCATTGAACGTCTCGGGTTATTCTTGGGTCGTAGGAAGTTGCTTTGAGTATCTATAACGCATTAGTGCAAAAAACTCTATAATATAATAACTCGCGTAAAAATATACGAATGTGGGTTACGACGGTTATGATGCGCTGTGTGGAGAAACCGAGATGTGTTTCAAAGCAAATAAGGTATAAGGTATAAGCAAATAAAGTATATTAGCGCGCGATTTTCAACCTTGTTGGAAATGTCGAAATGTGAGTGTCAGTCTTGTGTGTTTCATTCGTTTCCTGTAAGGAACTTAATCTCCTAGTTTTTTTTTTTTCACACGCTCGAATTTCTACTATGACTTATTTCCGTTGAAATAGTTTTCACGCGTTCTCGAATTTCTTGTTCCACGTGTATGCCATCCAACTTGATTGCAAAATGGAAATGTTGGTCCTTCTTATATTCGCTATTCCTTTCTTTCCAACGATTTTGACGTTCAAGTGTTTTGAGGAGCGATGTTATTGTGTACGATCAATGCAGTTGGTTGATTGTGCGAGAATTGGTTTGAAAACGCTACCGAAACCAAAGGAAACACTCAACGATTTTATGGAGCTCTCTCTTCGATATAATCAGTTCACACAAGTTAATTTCTCTTTGCTGCTAATTCTGTTCCCTGATTTACGGATCGTGGATCTCAGAGACAACCCTTTTAAGTGTGAAAGAGCCTACGACAATCTTTCACTCAAAATTATTTCAGACTGTGTTACTACTACGAGAGCTATTATGGCTACGAGCAGCTCCACTTCCAAACACAGATCGACTATCACTACGTCCACACTCACCACCAAGCAGAGATCAACGATCGCTACGAACAGTCCCACTACCAAGAACAGATCGAGTCCACAGCCTAGAAACCATGAGAAGCACAGGAACTATTTAACTGTCTTACTTTTCAGTTTAATTTCCATCCCACTTCGGAAGCGAAGGTTTCCTCTGAAAACGATTTTACGTTTGGTTCATCTCCGTGTTCGTAAATCCACATTGTTTTATCGTTTGAATAATGTCTTAATTTAACTGGAGAACTCGGACGGGGGTTGTAAGGATTTTGGGAACTGGTATATTTCTATAACGCCGCGTTTTTCATCCAAGAAATTTTTATTCGATGCTGTTTTCGCAAATCCCTTGATCATATATATTAAAAGTAACTAGATATCCGTGTTTTCTGTTGTGATCAAATGATAGGGGTACAGGAGGGGTACAGAAAGGGTACAGGAGGGATACAGGAGTTTTTACTACCACCACCACCACAATTCTCCACCACCACCACCACCACAATGTTATTGTTTTCACCACCACCACCACCACCACCACCACAATTTTATTGTTTTCACCACCACCACCACCACAATTCTCCACCACCACCACCACCACCACCACCACCACCACCACCACCACAACGTTATTGTTTTCACCACCACCACCACCACCACCACAATTTTATTGTTTTCACCACCACCACCACAATTCTCCTCCACCACCACCACCACAATTCTCCTCCACCACCACCACCACAATTCTCCACCACCACCACCACCACACCTCCTCCTCCTCCTCCTCCTCCTCCTCCTCCTCCACAATTCTATTGTTTTCTCCTCCACCTCCTCCTCCTCCTCCTCCTCCTCCACCTCCTCCTCCTCCTCCTCCTCCTCCTCAAGGATCTACAGGCTGAGAGAAAGTATTTGAGGATTACAATGAAATTCCTTTTTTTTTTTTTGCACTACTTGTGATCGGTTTTATTTTATTTCATTTATTTTATTAACATTTTAAACAATCCACAAATACTTTCTCTCAGCCTGTAGATCCTTGAGGAGGAGGAGGAGGAGGAGGTGGAGGAGGAGGAGGAGGAGGAGGAGGTGGAGGAGAAAACAATAGAATTGTGGAGGAGGAGGAGGAGGAGGAGGAGGAGGTGTGGTGGTGGTGGTGGTGAAAACAATAGAATTGTGGTGGTGGTGGTGGTGGAGAATTGTGGTGGTGGTGGTGGTGGAGGAGAATTGTGGTGGTGGTGGGAAAACGTTTAGTACAGGTTTTTAAACACTTATCCAATAAACAAATTTAGGTGGCCAAGACATCAAAATTTGTTACCATGGCAACATCAAAAGAGGCCAAAAAGACCCCATTTTCAACCTTTTGAGGCTAATAACTTCAAAACTGCTTGGTGAAAGTTGTTGATTTTTATATATTTTCGTCTTATAAAGTAACATAACAAACATTTGTGCCAATTTTAAAAAAAATCTGTACATAGGATTCAGAGATATGTCATTTTTGCATAAATTTAAGGTAGCTCTGAACTCAAAGTACAGAATATTTTAAAAAATCGTTAAAATATTTCTCCTGCCGATTAAACAAAAATATATCGAAAGCAAAAACTTTCACCGTGTAGGGGGGAGGGGGGGGGGGGGTTGAGAGGGGGGTATTCTGAGCCCTGAAGCTTGTCAGTGGCTTTTCTTTTATATATGTTGATTTGGAGGTCAAGAGAGCTTAATTCAAAAGTGAGGTCAAAAGTTGCAACGTATTAGCAATCCTGGTACGATACAAGTGTCATAAATTGATATTGTTCGTTGCGCAGTGCATTTTGGTAGGTTACACAGTGTATTCTGGTAAACCGGGGCCTGTTAAGCTGCTAGATTTTACCTCGCTTTTTACTGTATTTCTCTTGCTGAATCCTGATTAGTGGAGCAATGAATGCAAAGTGATCGTGTTGTCTCCGTGGCGAAATCGGTTAGCGCGTTCGGCTGTTACATTCGTGGTTACCGAAAGGTTGGTGGTTCAAGCCCACCCGGGGACGTTTTTTTTCTTGTATACATTGCTTATAGGTGGGGTGAGGGAGATGAGATCAACAATGGACCGATAGCGGCTGCCTAAAAACGGGGCCTTCATAAGCTGACGTACGATTTCATTCTCATAAGTGTATCAGTGAAAAGCGCCAAGAGACATGAGATATGTGCGTATATAAGTCCCTTCCTTTTTTTGTCGGGAGAGGAAAGAGTGACAAAGATTTCATTCAATTTTTAGCTTCTCCCGTTTAATTTCTTTCATTTCTTAGACGGTGTTCGTGCGCGAGATGAAAAATCATTTTTAAAAGACTAAAGAACAGGGTATCATTTTCCGCGAAGCTGATCAGTTGCGTGAAGAATTTAGTCTAGACAAGGTTCACTGGCAAATGGCACATTAAAAATCGGTCCGGCGGGCAATAAGGCATTTACACTGACTCCAGGCATCTTAGACTGTTTCAGTGAAAGAGTTTCTGGAAAAGAGCCAGTCTGGAATAGGTCTAGGATAGGGTAGGGTTTTTCGGTGTTTAGTCTAGAATAGGGTTACAAAATGCAGCTAAAATGGTCTAGTATAAGATAAGGGTCTCAGAGTCCCAGCGGCACACCCCCACCTGAAAGTTTGCGGAGTACCCCCCACCCCGGGACTCGAAGTGCTCACACGCATTTGGTGAGTGCAATTTTGGTTAAAATGTCTCGCCTCTGAGATTATGCTGAAAACGTGCATCTCGTCGTTTGTTGGATAGTTCAGTATAAAACAAAAAGAAAGAAGAGTGGCTTTTGAACATGCTCGAGCGTCATTGCGGCAGGAAAATAATTTGGGAAGATTTATATATTTTAAGGTGGCTCCCAATAGTTTAAACATTCCGATCATGATACTTCTATGATATTCAATCACAGCTACACCAGTAAAGTTAATAGAAAACGTTAAGTACAGGTTTGTAAACACTTAACCAATAAACAAGTTTAGGTGGCCAAGACATGAAAATTTGTTACCATGGCAACATCAAAAGAGGCCAAAAAGACCCCATTTTCAACCTTTTGAGGCTATTAACTTCAAAACTGCTAGGTGAAAGTTGTTGATTGTTATATATTTTCGTCTTATAAACATAGCAAACATTTTTGCCAATTTTAAAAAGAATCTGTACATAGGATTCAGAGATATGTCATTTTCGCATAAATTTAAGGTAGCTCTGAACTCTATGTACAGAATATTTTTAAAAATTGTTAAAATATTTCTCTTGCCGATTAAACAAAAATATATCGAAAGCAAAAACTTTCACCATGTAAGGGGGCGGGGGGGGGGGGGGGAGGTGAGAGGGGGGTATTCTGAGCCCTGAAGCTTGTCAGTGGCTTTTCTGTTCCATATGTTGATTTGGAGGTCAAGAGAGCCTAATTCCAAAGTGAGGTCAAAAGTTGCAACGTATTAGCAAAACAACAATTGAGAATCCGGGTACGATGCAATTGTCATAAATTACTATTGTTCGTTGCGCAGTGCATTTTGGTAGGTTACACAGTGTATTCTGGTAAACCGTGGCCTGTTAAGCTGCTAGATTTTTCCTCGCTTTTTACTGTATTTCTCCTACTGAATCCTGATAAGTGGAGCAATGAATGCGAAGTGATCGTGTTGTCTCCGTGGCGCAATCGGTTAGCGCGTTCGGCTGTTACATTCGTGGTCACCGAAAGGTTGGTGGTTCAAGCCCACCCGGGGACGATTTTTTTTTGTATACATTGCTTATAGGTGGGGTGAGGGAGATGAGATCAACAATGGACCGATAGCGGCTGCCTAAGGGGCCTTCATAAGTTGACGTACGATTTCATTCTCATAAGTGTATCAGTGAAAAGTGCCATGAGACATGTGATTTGTGCGTATATGTCCCTTCCTTTTTTGTCGGGAGGGCAAAGAGTGAGAAGATTTCATTCTTTTTTTAGCTTCTCCCGTTTAATTTCTTTTATTTCTTAGACGGTGTTCGTGCGCGAGATGAAAAATCATTTTTAAAAGACTAAAGAATAGCCTATCATTTTCCGCGAAGCTGATCAGTTACATGAAGAATTTAGTCTAGCTAGACAAGGTGTACTGGCAAATGGCATATAAAAATCGGTTCGGCGAGCAGTACGGCATTTTTACTGATTCCTGGCATCTTAGACTGTGGCAGTGAAAGAGTCTCTGGAAAAGAGCGAGTCTGGAATAGGTCTAGGATAGGGGAGGGTTTTTCGGTGTTTAGTCTAGAATAGGGTTACAAAATGCACCTAAAATGGTCTAGTATAGGATAAGGGTCTCAGAGTCCCAGCGGCACACCCCCACCTAAAAATTTGCGGAGTACCTCCCACCCCGGGACTCGATTTGGTGAGTGCAATTTTGCTTAAAATGTCTCGCCTCTTTGATTATGCTGAAAACATGCATCTCGTCGTTTGTGGGATATTTCAGTATAAAACAAAAAGAAAGAAGAGTGCATTTTGAACATGCTCGAGCGTCATTGCGGCAGGAAAATAATTTGGGAAGATTTATATATTTTAAGGTGGCTCCCAATAGTTTAAACATTCCCATCATGATACATCCATGATATTCAATCACAGCGCTAGCTACACCAGTAAAGTTAAGAGAAAACGTTTAGTACAGGTTTGTAAACACTTAACCAATAAACAAAATTTAGGTGGCCAAGACATCAAAATTTGTTACC
Source organism: Cladopsammia gracilis (assembly GCA_022457155.1). NCBI lineage: Eukaryota > Metazoa > Cnidaria > Anthozoa > Scleractinia > Dendrophylliidae > Cladopsammia > Cladopsammia gracilis. Next base: position 946,521 of record JAJGOT010000094.1, on the reverse strand, counting down.
ATGGCAACATCAAAAGAGGCCAATAAGACCCCATTTTCAACCTTTTGAGGCTAATAACTTCAAAACTGCTCGGTGAAAGTTTTTGATTTTTTTTATGAGCCCTGAAGCTTGTCAATGGCTTTTCTTTTGTAAATGTTGATTTGGAGGTCAAGAGAGCTTAATTCAAAAGTGAGGTCAAAAGTTGCAATGTATTAGCAAAACAAGAATTGAGAATCCGGGTACGATTCAAGTGTCATAAATTGCTATTGTTCGTTGCGCAGTGCATTTTGGTAGGTTACACAGTGTATTCTGGTAAGCCGGGGCCTGTTAAGCTGCTAGATTTTTCCTCGCTTTTTACTGTATTTCTCTTACTGAATCCTGATTAGTGGAGCAATGAATGCAAAGTGATGGTGTTGTCTCCGTGGCGCAATCGGTTAGCGCGTTCGGCTGTTACAGTTGTTGTGGTCACCGAAAGGTTGGTGGTTCAAGCCCACCCGGGGACGATTTTTTTTTGTATACATTGCTTATTGGTGGGGTGAGGGAGATGAGATCAACAATGGAGCGATAGCGGCTGCCTCAGGGGCCTTTATAAGCTGACGTACGATTTCATTCTCATAAGTGTATCAGTGAAAATCTTCATGAGACATGTGATATGTGCGTATATAATTCCCCTCCTTTTTTTGTCGGGAGGGGAAAGAGTGAGAAAGATTTCATTCTTTTTTTTAGCTTCTCCCGTTTAATTTCTTTCATTTCTTAGACAGTGTTCGTGCGCGAGGTGAAAAATCATTTTTAAAAGACTAAAGAATAGGTTATCATTTTTCGCGAAGCTGATCAGTTGCGTGAAGAATTTAGTCTAGACAAGGTTTACTGGCAAATGGCACATAGAAATCGGTACGGCGAGCAGTACGGCATTTTTACTGAATCCTGACATCTTAGACTGTGGCAGTGAAAACGTTTCTGGAAAAGAGCGAGTCTAGAATAGGTCTAGGATAGGGGAGGGTTTTTCGGTGTTTAGTCTAGAATAGGGTTACAAAATGCACCTAAAATGGTCTAGTATAGGATAAGGGTCTCAGAGTCCCAGCGGCACAACCCCACCTAAACATTTGCGGAGTACCCCCCACCCCGGGACTCGAAGTGCTCACACGCATTTGGTGAGTGCAATTTTGGTTAAAATGTCTCGCCTCTGTGATTATGCTGAAAACGTGCATCTCGTCGTTTGTGGGATATTTCAGAATAAAACAAAAAGAAAGAAGAGTGGATTTTGAACATGCTCGAGCGTCATTGCGGCAGGAAAATAATTTGGGAAGATTTATATATTTTAAGGTGGCTCCTAATAGTTTAAACATTCCGATCAAGTCAATCATGATATATCTATGATATTCAATCACTGCTACACCAGTAAATTTAAGAGAAAACGTTTAGTACAGGTTTTTAAACACTTAACCAATAAACAAATTTAGGTGGCCAAGACATCAAAATTTGTTACCATGGCAACATCAAAAAAGGCCAAAAAGACCCCATTTTCAACCTTTTGAGGCTAATAACTTCAAAACTGCTAGATGAAAGTTTCGGATTTTTATATATTTTCGTCTTATAAACAGAACAAACATTTGTGCCAATTTTGAAAAAAATTTGTATATAGGATTCAGAGATATGTCATTTTCGCATAAATTTAATGTAGCTCTGAACTCTATGTACAGAATATTTTTAAAAATTGTTAAAATATTTCTCTTGCCGATTAAACAAAAATATATCGAAAGCAAAAACTTTCACCGTGTAAGGGGGCGGGGGGGGGGGGGTGGGAGGTGAGAGGGGGGTATTCTGAGCTTGTCAGTGGCTTTTCTGTTCCATATGTTGATTTGGAGGTCAAGAGAGCCTAATTCAAAAGTGAGGTCAAAAGTTGCAACGTATTAGCAAAACAACAATTGAGAATCCGGGTACGATGCAAGTGTCATAAATTACTATTGTTCGTTGCGCAGTGCATTTTGGTAGGTTACACAGTGTATTCTGGTAAACCGGGGCCTGTTAAGCTGCTAGATTTTTCCTCGCCTTTTACTGTATTTCTCTTACTGAATCCTGATAAGTGGAGCAATGAATGCGAAGTGATCGTGTTGTCTCCGTGGCGCAATCGGTTAGCGCGTTCGGCTGTTACATTCGTGGTCACCGAAAGGTTGGTGGTTCAAGCCCACCCGGGGACGATTTTTTTTTGTATACATTGCTTATAGGTGGGGTGAGGGAGATGAGATCAACAATGGACCGATAGCGGCTGCCTAAGGGGCCTTCATAAGTTGACGTACGATTTCATTCTCATAAGTGTATCAGTGAAAAGAACCATGAGACATGTGATTTGTGCGTATATGTCCCTTCCTTTTTTGTCGGGAGGGCAAAGAGTGAGAAGATTTCATTCTTTTTTTAGCTTCTCCCGTTTAATTTCTTTTATTTCGTAGACGGTGTTCGTGCGCGAGATGAAAAATCATTTTTAAAAGACTAAAGAATAGCGTATCATTTTCCGCTAAGCTGATCAGTTGCGTGAAGAATTTAGTCTAGCTAGACAAGGTGTACTGGCAAATGGCATATAAAAATCGGTACGGCGGGCAGTACGGCATTTTTACTGACTCCTGGCATCTTAGACTGTGGCAGTGAAAGAGTCTCTGGAAAAGAGCGAGTCTGGAATAGGTCTAGGATAGGGGAGGGTTTTTCGGTGTTTAGTCTAGAATAGGGTTACAAAATGCAGGTAAAATGGTCTAGTAGGATAAGGGTCTCAGAGTCCCAGCGGCACACCCCCCACCTAAAAATTTGCGGAGTACCCCCCACCCCGGGACTCGATTTGGTGAGTGCAATTTTGCTTAAAATGTCTCGCCTCTGAGATTATGCTGAAAACATGTATCTCGTCGTTTGTGGGATAGTTCAGTATAAAACAAAAAGAAAGATGAGTGGCTTTTGAACATGCTCGAGCGTCATTGCGGCAGGAAAATAATTTGGGAAGATTTATATATTTTAAGGTGGCTCCCAATAGTTTAAACATTCCGATCATGATACTTCTATGATATTCAATCACAGCTACACCAGTAAAGTTAATAGAAAACGTTAAGTACAGGTTTGTAAACACTTAACCAATAAACAAATTTAGGTGGCCAAGACATCAAAATTTGTTACCATGGCAACATCAAAAGAGGCCAATAAGACCCCATTTTCAACCTTTTGAGGCTAATAACTTCAAAACTGCTCGGTGAAAGTTTTTGATTTTTTTATGAGTCCTGAAGCTTGTCAGTGGCTTTTCTTTTGTATATGTTGATTTGGAGGTCAAGAGAGCTTAATTCAAAAGTGAGGTCAAAAGTTGCAATGTATTAGCAAAACAAGAATTGAGAATCCGGGTACGATTCAAGTGTCATAAATTGCTATTGTTCGTTGCGCAGTGCATTTTGGTAGGTTACACAGTGTATTCTGGTAAGCCGGGGCCTGTTAAGCTGCTAGATTTTTCCTCGCTTTTTACTGTATTTCTCTTACTGAATCCTGATTAGTGGAGCAATGAATGCAAAGTAATCGTGTTGTCTCCGTGGCGCAATCACTGCTACACCAGTAAATTTAAGAGAAAACGTTAAGTACAGGTTTGTAAACACTTAACCAATAAACAAATTTAGGTGGCCAAGACATCAAAATTTGTTACCATGGCAACATCAAAAAAGGCCAAAAAGACCCCATTTTCAACCTTTTGAGGCTAATAACTTCAAAACTGCTAGATGAAAGTTTCGGATTTTTATATATTTTCGTCTTATAAACAGAACAAACATTTGTGCCAATTTTGAAAAAAATTTGTATATAGGATTCAGAGATATGTCATTTTCGCATAAATTTAATGTAGCTCTGAACTCTATGTACAGAATATTTTTAAAATTGTTAAAATATTTCTCTTGCCGATTAAACAAAAATATATCGAAAGCAAAAACTTTCACCGTGTAAGGGGGCGGGGGGGGGGGGGGGGGTGGGAGGTGAGAGGGGGGTATTCTGAGCTTGTCAGTGGCTTTTCTGTTCCATATGTTGATTTGGAGGTCAAGAGAGCCTAATTCAAAAGTGAGGTCAAAAGTTGCAACGTATTAGCAAAACAACAATTGAGAATCCGGGTACGATGCAAGTGTCATAAATTACTATTGTTCGTTGCGCAGTGCATTTTGGTAGGTTACACAGTGTATTCTGGTAAACCGGGGCCTGTTAAGCTGCTAGATTTTTCCTCGCCTTTTACTGTATTTCTCTTACTGAATCCTGATAAGTGGAGCAATGAATGCGAAGTGATCGTGTTGTCTCCGTGGCGCAATCGGTTAGCGCGTTCGGCTGTTACATTCGTGGTCACCGAAAGGTTGGTGGTTCAAGCCCACCCGGGGACGATTTTTTTTTGTATACATTGCTTATAGGTGGGGTGAGGGAGATGAGATCAACAATGGACCGATAGCGGCTGCCTAAGGGGCCTTCATAAGTTGACGTACGATTTCATTCTCATAAGTGTATCAGTGAAAAGAACCATGAGACATGTGATTTGTGCGTATATGTCCCTTCCTTTTTTGTCGGGAGGGCAAAGAGTGAGAAGATTTCATTCTTTTTTTAGCTTCTCCCGTTTAATTTCTTTTATTTCGTAGACGGTGTTCGTGCGCGAGATGAAAAATCATTTTTAAAAGACTAAAGAATAGCCTATCATTTTCCGCGAAGCTGATCAGTTGCGTGAAGAATTTAATCTAGCTAGACAAGGTGTACTGGCAAATGGCATATAAAAATCGGTACGGCGGGCAGTACGGCATTTTTACTGACTCCTGGCATCTTAGACTGTGGCAGTGAAAGAGTCTCTGGAAAAGAGCGAGTCTGGAATAGGTCTAGGATAGGGGAGGGTTTTTCGGTGTTTAGTCTAGAATAGGGTTACAAAATGCAGGTAAAATGGTCTAGTAGGATAAGGGTCTCAGAGTCCCAGCGGCACACCCCCACCTAAAAATTTGCGGAGTACCCCCCACCCCGGGACTCGATTTGGTGAGTGCAATTTTGCTTAAAATGTCTCGCCTCTGAGATTATGCTGAAAACATGTATCTCGTCGTTTGTGGGATAGTTCAGTATAAAACAAAAAGAAAGAAGAGTGGCTTTTGAACATGCTCGAGCGTCATTGCGGCAGGAAAATAATTTGGGAAGATTTATATATTTTAAGGTGGCTCCCAATAGTTTAAACATTCCGATCATGATACTTCTATGATATTCAATCACAGCTACACCAGTAAAGTTAATAGAAAACGTTAAGTACAGGTTTGTAAACACTTAACCAATAAACAAATTTAGGTGGCCAAGACATCAAAATTTGTTACCATGGCAACATCAAAAGAGGCCAATAAGACCCCATTTTCAACCTTTTGAGGCTAATAACTTCAAAACTGCTCGGTGAAAGTTTTTGATTTTTTTATGAGTCCTGAAGCTTGTCAGTGGCTTTTCTTTTGTATATGTTGATTTGGAGGTCAAGAGAGCTTAATTCAAAAGTGAGGTCAAAAGTTGCAATGTATTAGCAAAACAAGAATTGAGAATCCGGGTACGATTCAAGTGTCATAAATTGCTATTGTTCGTTGCGCAGTGCATTTTGGTAGGTTACACAGTGTATTCTGGTAAGCCGGGGCCTGTTAAGCTGCTAGATTTTTCCTCGCTTTTTACTGTATTTCTCTTACTGAATCCTGATTAGTGGAGCAATGAATGCAAAGTGATGGTGTTGTCTGCGTGGCGCAATCGGTTAGCGCGTTCGGTTGTTACAGTTGTTGTGGTCACCGAAAGGTTGGTGGTTCAAGCCCACCCGGGGACGATTTTTTTTTCTTGTATACATTGCTTATTGGTGGGGTGAGGGAGATGAGATCAACAATGGAGCGATAGCGGCTGCCTCAGGGGCCTTTATAAGCTGACGTACGATTTCATTCTCATAAGTGTATCAGTGAAAATCTTCATGAGACATGTGATATGTGCGTATATAAGTCCCTTCCTTTTTTTGTCGGGAGGGGAAAGAGTGAGAAAGATTTCATTCTTTTTTTTAGCTTCTCCCGTTTAATTTCTTTCATTTCTTAGACAGTGTTCGTGCGCGAGGTGAAAAATCATTTTTAAAAGACTAAAGAATAGGTTACCATTTTTCGCGAAGCTGATCAGTTGCGTGAAGAATTTAGTCTAGACAAGGTTTACTGGCAAATGGCACATAGAAATCGGTACGGCGAGCAGTACGGCATTTTTACTGAATCCTGACATCTTAGACTGTGGCAGTGAAAACGTTTCTGGAAAAGAGCCAGTCTAGAATAGGTCTAGGATAGGGGAGGGTTTTTCGGTGTTTAGTCTAGAATAGGGTTACAAAATGCACCTAAAATGGTCTAGTATAGGATAAGGGTCTCAGAGTCCCAGCGGCACAACCCCACCTAAAAATTTGCGGAGTATCCCCCACCCCGGGACTCGAAGTGCTCACACGCATTTGGTGAGTGCAATTTTGGTTAAAATGTCTCGCCTCTGAGATTATGCTGAAAACGTGCATCTCGTCGTTTGTGGGATATTTCAGAATAAAACAAAAAGAAAGAAGAGTGGATTTTGAACATGCTCGAGCGTCATTGCGGCAGGAAAATAATTTGGGAAGATTTATATATTTTAAGGTGGCTCCTAATAGTTTAAACATTCCGATCAAGTCAATCATGATATATCTATGATATTCAATCACTGCTACACCAGTAAATTTAAGAGAAAACGTTAAGTACAGGTTTGTAAACACTTAACCAATAAACAAATTTAGGTGGCCAAGACATCAAAATTTGTTACCATGGCAACATCAAAAAAGGCCAAAAAGACCCCATTTTCAACCTTTTGAGGCTAATAACTTCAAAACTGCTATGTGAAAGTTGTTGATTTTTATATATTTTCGTCTTATAAACAGAACAAACATTTGTGCCAATTTTGAAAAAAATTTGTATATAGGATTCAGAGATATGTCATTTTCGCATAAATTTAATGTAGCTCTGAACTCTATGTACAGAATATTTTTAAAAATTGTTAAAATATTTCTCTTGCCGATTAAACAAAAATATATCGAAAGCAAAAACTTTCACCATGTAAGGGGACGGGGGGGGGGGGGGGGGGGGGGGGGGGTGGGAGGTGAGAGGGGGGTATTCTGAGCCCTGAAGCTTGTCAGTGGGTTTTCTTTTGTATATGTTGATTTGGAGGTCAAGAGAGCCTAATTCAAAAGTGAGGTCAAAAGTTGCAACGTATTAGCAAAACAACAATTGAGAATCCGGGTACGATGCAAGTGTCATAAATTACTATTGTTCGTTGCGCAGTGCATTTTGGTAGGTTACACAGTGTATTCTGGTAAACCGGGGCCTGTTAAGCTGCTAGATTTTTCCTCGCTTTTTACTGGATTTCTCTTACTGAGTCCTGATTAGTAGAACAATGAATGCAAAGTAATCGTGTTGTCTCCGTGGCGCAATCGGTTAGCGCGTTCGGCTGTTACATTCGTGGTTACCGAAAGGTTGGTGGTTCAAGCCCACCCGGGGACGGTTTTTTTTTGTATACATTGCTTATAGGTGGGGTGAGGGAGATGGGATCAACAATGGACCGATAGCGGCTGCCTAAGGGGCCTTCATAAGCTGACGTACGATTTCATTCTCATAAGTGTATCAGTGAAAAGCACCATGAGACATGTGATTTGTGCGTATATGTCCCTTCCTTTTTTGTCGGGAGGGGAAAGAGTGAGAAAGATTTCATTCTTTTTTTTAGCTTCTCCCGTTTAATTTCTTTCATTTCGTAGACGGTGTTCGTGCGCGAGATGAAAAATCATTTTTAAAAGACTAAAGAATAGCGTATCATTTTCCGCGAAGCTGATCAGTTGTGTGAAGAATTTAGTCTAGCTAGACAAGGTGTACTGGCAAATGGCACATAAAAATCGGTATGGCGAGCAGGACGGGATTTTTACTGACTCCTGGCATCTTAGACTGTGGCAGTGAAAGAGTTTCTGGAAAAGAGCCAGTCTGGAATAGGTCTAGGATAGGGGAGGGTTTTTCGGTGTTTAGTCTAGAATAGGGTTACAAAATGCAGGTAAAATGGTCTAGTATAGGATAAGGGTCTCAGAGTCCCAGCGGCACACCCCCACCTAAAAATTTGCGGAGTACCCCCCACCCCGGGACTCGATTTGGTGAGTGCAATTTTGGTTAAAATGTCTCGCCTCTTTGATTATGCTGAAAACATGCATCTCGTCGTTTGTGGGATATTTCAGTATAAAACAAAATGAAAGAAGAGTGCATTTTGAACATGCTCGAGCGTCATTGCGGTAGGAAAATAATTTGAGAAGATTTATATATTTTAAGGTGGCTCCTAATAGTCTAAACATTCCGATCATGATATATCTATGATATTCAATCACAGCTACACCAGTAAAGTTAAGAGAAAACGTTTAGTACAGGTTTGTAAACACTTAACCAATAAACAAATTTAGATTTTTCCTCGTTTTTTACTGTATTTCTCTTACTGAATCCTGATTAGTGGAGCAATGAATGCAAAGTGATCGTGTTGTCTCCGTGGCACAATGGGTTAGCGCGTTCGGCTGTTACATTCGTGGTCACCGAAAGGTTGGTGGTTCAAGCCCACCCGGGGACGATTTTTTTTTTGTATACATTGCTTATAGGTGGGGTGAGGGAGATGAGATCAACAATGGACCGATGGCGGCTGCCTCAGTCTATGACACAATTTCATTGGGCTTTGCTGCTTCAGAAGAAAACGTTGTTTTAATTTTCATCATTGAAAAAAGCCTCACCTCTCTGATTATGCTTAAAACTCGCACCTCGTCTTGCGTGGGATATACATCTTTGATTAGACTGAAAAATCGCACCTCGGCGTCGGCTCGCGTGGTATATTTTTAATCAAACAAAAGGAATGAATAGTGCATCAGGAGCCCATTACTTCTGTGCATCTAAAACACGCTTGAGCGTATTCGCGGTAGGACCGAAAAGTAGGAAGGTTACAATCTTTTTTCTGCTGTTCACTTTCTTTCATTTTTCTTTTCCGCCATACCTCTACGATTATGCTGAAACTCGCACCTCGTCTCGCGTGGGATATTTTAATAATAATAAAAGGATGAAGAGCAAATTTTAATCATGCTCAAGCGTTATTGCGCGAGGGAAAAAATTGTGAAGATTTATACCTTTTAATGTTCAGTTTCTCAGTTCATTTGTCGAAGGTCTTGTGCTTCCACAATTTTCGCGTTTACATTTGGAGGCCAAATTAATTCACTGCATTAGTACATTGTCGGCGCGTGTTTGTTTTGCAAAATAAGTCTCACCTCCTCCTATTAACAGCGCACCTAGCCTCGCAAGGGATTTTATCCGATTACCAAAGAAAAAAAATCAAGAATGTATTTTAATTGATTGGAGGTCAAGAGTTATTGAAGCTTAATTCAAAAGTAGTGAGGTCAAAAGTTGCAATGACTGATTGGCAAAACAACAATTGAGAATCCGGGTACGATTCAAGTGTCATAAGTTGCTATTCATTCATTTTTGGTAGGTACCACAGTGTATTCTGGTAAAAAGCCTGTAAAGCTGCTAGATTTTCCCTAGTTTATTACCAGAAACCCATAAGTGGGTTGAAACGTGCTTGCAACTGCCTCTTGTACGCTTCAAGTCCTTCAAAACAAGCATCCGATTATTCATTTTGCTAAGAAGTTGTTACAGCCATATTTCGAAAATCAATATAAAAATATTAACCAATTAAGGAGAAAAAATAATTGGTTAAAAATATTAACCAATTAAGGAGTTAAGCCTACCTCCGGATTTCTTTATTTTTTTGTAATTGTAATCTGGAACTTGATTAAAGTTAAATCAATTCGCTAGAACAACTTGCTTTCAATCTCGAGGGACTGAGGGGTTTCCAAATATGGTACTAAGCAAAAAGTTAATATTCGGAAGCTGTGAATGCGCGTTACACGTTTCAACCCACTTATGGGTTTCTGTTACTACTTATTACTGAAACCAGACTAGTGGAGCAATGAATGAAAAGCACTAGACACTAAAAATTTCCGTTGAAAATGGTAAAATTTACCCAGCAGTTATCGTGTTGTCTCCGTGGCGCAATCGGTTAGCGCGTTCGGCTGTTACAGTTGGTGTAGTTACCGAAAGGTTGGTGGTTCAAGCCCACCCGGGGACGATTTGTTTTTTTATTTTTTAACTTTTCTTTTCACCAAAGCAGCCTGCGTTGTGATATTGCAACTATTTTAATGTTAAAAAGCTTTAAGAAAAAAAAAAAAAATAAATAAAAAAAGGTTGGTATAAAACATCATCAGTAAAATGCCATTCATACGATCAAGCCTACGCAAAAATTAATATTTTCCTTTTCAGCCTTTACAGAATCCTGCTTTTGGTTCTGATGAAAAATAAAAGTGGTTGCCTACTGTCGAAACCTAGCAGGCATTCGAGAAAACTTTTATACTAATTAAAATATCATTGAACTAAGCTGAGCTTTCTTGTTTCTCTTAATTTGTTGGTATTTCAGTTATCCCATATAAAACGTTCTTTCTTCATACAACAAGAAATCTTCTGGCTAAATCAAGAGCTGGCCGAATCAAGAGGGTCTGCATAGGGTTGTTCAACTCCGCTGAAATTCCAGCCGATCAATTCATATCTTCCCTGTTACTCAACTATTACTGATAGTTTGAGCCATCTCTAATCAGTTAATGTTGACAGACTTCAGCTATTAGATATGAAAACGTGGCATTTCATAGCTGACAGTTTTACATTTTTTTTCTAATTCGCATATCAGAATATCATCAGCAAGGGTCGAATAAATTAAACCCCATCCATACATTCAAGGCATCCGAACATAACTTAACCAGAGCCTTCTTTTTACCCAGAGTACCTTACGCGCACTAATGACCATCGAGCCTCGCTTCAGTGTTCAGTGTTGTTGATTGCGCGGGCCGTTCAAAGTTTCGTTGAATGGCGGAAAACGACATTGTTTGCAAAGTTTGTGGTAAAACAGTTGTGAATCGCAGCGATTTTGGACATGGATTCTTGCTTTAAAGCAAAGGAAAATCAAGATTTGTATCAGAGTTGTTTTTGTGTGGTATTTTGGTTGGAATCTGCTGAGCGGTAGGGAGAAACGACTGAATCGAAAATGACTTCTCGCTTCATGGGCGACTCGATTGAGGTAAGATTTGAAATGGCTTCGTGGTTTCAAATTTCAAGAGAAGAGGCTTCTTTCGACTGTGATCTGTCCAGCCTGAAAGAGAAAAGAGGGTTCTGTTTGCAAAATTTGAATTGAATCACGAAGAATGAAATTAAAATTGATCCTGCTGGGTCGAGAAGACGTTTTCAAGTGAACATGCATAACTTTGTGCTTAAGACCGTGACCTCAGTCTAAGGATGCTTACTTTGTGTTTATTCAGAATGTTAGAGAAACAACGATGGGTAATTGTGTCGTTTTACTTTTGATTCTGAAGAGTACTATGCTAACATCTTATGTGAATGGACATGTGCGTGTACAATCTTTATAATTATTAATTAACGTGTTTCTCTCTCTCTCTATAACGACTTTTGTTCTTTGCTGTTCATAATTTAAGCTTACTTGTATGTGCTGGAATGTTTCATCAATCTCACCCTCGATCTAACCTAGAAAAATCAGACGAGGAAAGTGATGGTGACTCAGCTACTGGGGTGTTCTGATCAGCTCAATCAGTTCAACAAGAAATTAAAACATGTATATTTCACTTCTACTATTTTAAAACTGCTACTTTTATAGTAAACAGTAGAAGTGTTTACACATCACTAATCCCATGGTCAATTTACTGTAATAGGATTGAGTAAAAAGTAGAATTCAAGGAGTTATATTCCCTGCTAACAGAGTCGCCTTTTCTGTTGTTTGAGGCGGAAAAAGAGAAAAAAAAATCTGAAAAGAAGACTGCTAATAGGGAAGGAGTTGTAAGACATTTAATTTCAAAATCAGCCAAACAACTGCTGTATGTGGCTGGAGGCTGCAGCCCTAGTAGCTCTCATTATCATCGTCAAGTTACCTTATTTAAGGGGGGGGGGGGGGTAGGGAGCCCCCAAATTAATTAATAAGAATTACTATTTACAAATCAAGTATGCGGAAGGTATGAAATGCATGTAAAATAACATGTTTTATAAATTAATAAACATACTTTGACTTACATCAGAAAGGCTAGGATAAATTGATTACTTGTTGATTTCTAGAAAATATAGTTTTTTTTTGTTTATACTGTATGGTGATCTGCACTGTTTTAAATACTTAGGGATGCCCTGTCAACACTCATGCATCCATGATTCAAAACACATACACTTTTTGATGTACTTTCTCCTATCACTCATGCTTCTAATAATGATCTGACATACATTGTTATGAAAATTTATCATTGTAATGTGGACTGTGAAAACATGTTTTCAAAAGTGGATAAAATAATTGAAAATGCATTGTATTGAAAGTACAATATTTCAATTTATACAATGAACTGAATACTACATGCTCTGTGATTGGTCATTGCCTATGATCTGTCAGAGTACAGACGCACGGCTGACGTCACAGAAAAATTGTTTGCCTTGTTTTGTCCAACATGGCACACAGTTTTGAAAATGTGCATGTGCAAGATTATTCTGGATTGAGCAAGTGAAAGCCTCGAAAAATGTTTAGCAGGAGTTGTTTACGAGCAACATTTAAGAAGAAACCAAGATGAAAAGTGTTCTCTGCGGCTTGAAAAATACCTAAACTGGAACAAATCTTTAAACAGTCAAGGGCTACGAGGCAAGTTCCTAATTTCACTCTTTTTACTTTTCTGTTCATTGTATAAAACAAATAGATTCCATTTTGCTGTGTCTGTTCAGTTATAGATCACAGAAGACGTCAAAATGTGGTAAGAACATCAGTGACACACTTGCTTGCGGCTCGTGTGCCACTTTTTTGTTCTTACCACATTTGATGTCATCTGGGATCTATAACGGAACAGACACACAACCAAATGGTATCTAGAAATGTTTGAAAACTCTGACAGCACTAATATTGATTGTTTATGAGGAACAAAGACACACCAAAATCTATTTACGTTAAGGCCCATTTACACAGGTGATTCTTTTGTGCAAGTTGTTGCACTTTTCAGTGTCTGCCACCAATATCATGATTTCATCTAAAGCTTTAAATAATCTGTAACTCTACAGATCAGCTTCTGTATTGTTATATTGTCTCACTTTCATTATTTTCAATTACCCTAGATTACTTTTCCCTGCCTCAAAAAAAAGCGTTTCTTTGCTAATTTGCAGGGCAACTGTATTTAAGTTTAATATGTGATTGTCTAATGAAATTTTTGTTTGTTTTGTAATTTTTTTGCACACAAATTGCATCTTCAAATCGTGTGTGTAAACTAGCGGCGATTTCAGTGAGATTTGGGAGCGATTTGTCAGGTGATCGCAGAGGTTTCGAACATGTTCAAAACCTGATGCCACTATTTACTACATTTGCTGTGATTTTTGGAAAATCACAGCAAATGTCACACCTGAATCACACAGGAAATCGCCACTAGTTTACACTTGCGACAAAAATTGCATTGGAGAGTGCGACAAAATTCGCATCAAAAATCACGTGTAAACAGGCCTTTAGCAATGCATGAAGTTGCTTTGTGCTACAGAGTCAGGGTGTGGGCCATTTATGGTGGCTTGTGTGCATCTTAAATGCACCTGCTGCAAAATCATGTTGAAAGAAAACTTAATTCCTAGTTAAATATTATCTATTTTTAATGTTCAGTGTTTAATCTTATGATCAGTTTTTCTTTCTTATAGTAGTCATTTATTTTTGTTTATTCATCACTGTATTTTTGTGATTTTTGTTTAGGACTTTCAAGTCCTGGAGTTAGTAGGCAAGGGAGGTTTTGCTTGTGTGTATCGTGCTTGTTGCAAAGCCACAGGACAAGAGGTTGCCATCAAGATGGTATGCTGGAAAAACAATATTCCAATACTGTTTTAATAGCTAATTGCTGCTGTAACACATGTGGACATTCGAAGAAATTAAATTTCTTACATGTTATATACCAAACACAAGAAGCATGTTTCATCAGGATATCCAAACACCAAAAAGTGGGTTAAAAAAAATGAGGCACAGTCAAGTATTTTTAACCTGCTTTGGGTACCTGATGAAACACTCTTTCTGGTTTTTGATACAGTTTCTGAAACCATTTATAATTCTTGGAGAAATTGAAAGCAAAGGTTCACCAAATTTAATGGTAATAAGTATAAAATAACAATTCTAAACCTCTGCCTTCATATTTATTGTGATTTCCTTTGTTTTTCTTCATGAGTTATTATTGAATTTGTCAGTTTGAGAACATTATGTCCAATGATGGAATGCAGCAAACAAGTAAGATATTGAGTTCAACATTGAGAAGAATATTCAGGTTCAGCGTTCCTTTAAGGCAACACAATTTCAAATGTAAAGGGATACTGTTACGAGGAGGCATGCTCAGTTTCTCGAATTAAACCCTTAAAAGTGAAGCCTAAATTTTCAAGTCGAAGTGTCAATTCCAAATGATGTTGACTAGTGGTGGCGGTCACAGTGGAGAACGAAGAAACTCAACGCCATTTTTTAAATTGATACTTCAACTTGAAAATTTAGGCTAAGCTGTTCAAGTTTCAATTCAAGAATACATGCACCCTCGTGACAGTGTCCCTATAAGTACAGTAATTATGATTGTTTGGATTTTCATACTAGCTGGAACAAAAACCTGAGAAAAGATTTATTCATCATCCCAGCTAGGCACTCTGTGGAGAGCCTCGACAGTTTGTTTGTATGCTGGTTCAGCTTCTGAACCATGTCCACATGCAAGCAATCTGAAACTATTTTTTCCAAAATGGAACACAATCTGAAACCAGATTCAGATACGTATCTGAATAATCTATCTCTGAACTCAACATGGATAATTCAGATTGCAAACTAATATTTGGTTGTTTCTAAATGGAATGGAAATGTACTGTTAATCATATCATCAGCAACACTAATTTATACTTCACATGAAAGATATTGATTTTGTTACCATGTTGAGATATGACTTTCTTTTCAGTCTGAATGGTTTTTGTATATTTCTTAAATAGTTATTTGTTTATAACTGTGACATTTAATTAAAAAAATATTGATAACCATATATTGCATGCCAGGATATTTTGTCTGGAATGAAAATGGTATTTAAAATAATAGGACTCAAGTTACATGTAATCATCTTGAGCACATGTATGCCTATGGTAGTTCCTTTTCTACCTTTTAACAAGATACTTTGATGCAGATTGACAAGAAGGCCATGAAAACATCAGGAATGGTAGCAAGAGTGAGAAATGAAGTTGAAATTCACTGCCAACTAAAACATCCTACCATTCTTGAGGTACGTATTAATTTCAATCTGGTATGAGAACAAAGTTACCCATATAATATGCAAGGCTCAAAAAAAGTGCAGCCCATGCCAGCTGTCAAGGTTTAGTACAGATTTTCCTGTGGGGCAAGTAACTTTTTCTGCTTACTTACCCGAGGGACAAGGCCCAGGCAAGCCATCCGCTGACTCAATAATGATTTTAAAACTTTGGCAAGCTGGGGCAAGAAAAAATTGAGAGTTGCTTGTCCAAAGGACAAGCTGGAATTCAAGTTTTATTCAAGCCCTGATGTGATGTCATATGTAACAGTTCATTATACACTGTATAGCCTTATGCAAAGTGCCCAGTGAATTGGATAATATAAAACTGTGCATGTTTCAATGAACTTAAGCTGCCTACCTGTGTACTTTGCTGTAGGTTTGAGCTTTAATATAAAATTGGTTTAGTGAAAATATGCTTGTGCACAATGAAAATTTATTAGATATGTGTAGATACTTTGGTCATGGTTGAAATCTACTTTAAAAGTAACTTTGCAATCCTTGAATTACACTGACTTTTTATTATTTTTTTTTTTCAGCTCTACAATTATTTTGAGGATGCAAATTACGTCTACCTTATCCTGGAAATGTGCCACAATGGAGAGATCAACCGCTACCTGAAAAAAACAGGAAGACCAGTGAGCGAAAATGAGGGTAAAGTCCAGTTCAGATCAGAACTGCTTTAATAATTTTAATATATGACCCGTTTGGTCCTGCGAACTTTTTCTTTGCAAAACCATTGATGAAAGTCCCCTATGTGGGCCGTGCGCATTTGCGCGAGCGGGACCAGAAAAAGGCGCGCTTTAAAATTTCAAGTAATTTTGTCTCCAAATTGGTCATATGATAAAAAAACTTATTGACTACATGTAAGTTAGGTTGGTTTCCCATCCGTCCCTCCCACTTAGTCAATAAGTACATATCATATTATTACAGTTGAACCTCCCATATTAAAAAGCGACCACCCTAAAAGCAAAGCCAAGAAGGTTGCTTTTTAGAGAACTGGTCGCTTACGAGAGATCAGACAACAGGGTGTCTTGTACAGTAAAAGCCCGCATGTAGTAACATGCATTTTTTGAAGTCTGGCAATATAGGTTCTTGTATTTTGGGGTAGCTATTGGCAATTTAGGCTTAGTACTGGTAGGTTCTTACTTAGGTTCTTAATTTCTATGAAGGAGATATATAGTACAAACCTCCTTTAAGCAAGGTCCATGAAGACAATAGGCCATTTCTGAGTTGCCTTTAGCCTCTCTATCAAAGCGAGGCTAGATGAGAAACCTTTCATATGCAAATAAAACTTATTTGCATGTGTGTGAATGAAAACTCATTTTAATATGAAAGGTCTTGCACCTAGTCTTGCTTTGATAGAGAGGCTAAAGGCAACTCGGAAATGGCCTATTATTCAGGGTGTTCATTAGGTATCGGAGATCGGAGAATTCCCTGGCTAAATTTTGATGGCAATACTTATGTAACTGTCTTCGCTCTTTCATAATAAAATTATTCTCCTGTTACTTTACACTATTCTTCCGCTACTACAATTCTTAATGAAAACCCTGATTATTATTAACAGTATGTACTTTAATATATAAACCTGTTTTTGTTGTAGGAATTACATACTTTTATTTTGTAATTACAGTTTGGTATTTTCTTGTAATATAAATTTGCAATCTCAAAGTCAAACTCCTTGGTTAAAATGTTTATCATAATTTAACAGTAACCCACATATAAGAACCTGCTTGATCTTGCCGTGGCTAAACAGGTTCTTATATTTTTGGGCTCTAAAATGGCAAATTTCTGCCAGCAGGTTCCTTAAATCACTAGGTTCTTACATGCAAGTTTTATTACTTTTAACTGTATCATAAATATTATTGTGCACGTATGTGTCTAGATTCTTTGTTTTGCAAGTGCTGGACCCAAATCAATCAATCAATTACTTTTTTAAATTAATGGTTCTTGAAGAGAGGGGTGATTGACATGGACGTTCTTTCTCTTTACAGCTCGTCACATCATGACTCAAGTTGTTAAGGGTGTTTTGTATCTTCACTCACATGGCATCATTCATCGTGATCTCACATTAGGAAACATTCTACTTACCAGAGAAATGGATGCTGTAAGTCAAATATTATTCATGCAACAATGGGCGTGAAGCACCAGTTTATTAAAACTACATCTATAACCATTACATCCAGTACAATCCCAATAACTCAAACCTTTAGCTGAGTTATCAATGGTTAAATGCGTATGTATGGTTTAAGTTTTAACAAGAAACTATTTATAGGGGTGCAAGTTATCGAGATTCTATGTATGTACTGCATGCCAGGGCCTTTGTTTAAAATCTATGATTCTTTTTTTGGGCAGAAAATTGCTGATTTTGGCCTTGCTGCAAGACTTTCAATGCCCAATGAGAAGCATTATACCATGTGTGGAACACCAAACTATATTTCTCCGTGAGTACATTGCTGTAGAAAGTCTGAAATGTTTGTTGAAAACTCTGCAGACCATAATATGAAACTGTTTATAGTACAAGTCATATAATTAGATGGTTTTCACTCACGTGACCTTCAGTCCTGTGGGACTCAAATGACAAAGGCCATATGGTGGCCATGTTGGTGCACATGACAAAAGAAGTTCATTAAAATAATATTCTTTTGTAGGTGTGCACCAACATGGGTGCCATGATGTAACGTGAAAACCACCTATAGTCTACAGTGTAACAAGCCTGATTCTCAGGTGGTCGAAGGTCGCTCCCACTCACTGCCTTCCGCCCTCCTTTCCCCATCTGATGTCCCTTTTTTGAGGGTTTGTTCTTGACGTCATCTGACTCACTCCTCTCCCCATCTGATGTCCTTTGTTTGAGAGCTTGTTATTGACATCATCTGACTCACTCCTCTCCCCATCTGATGTCCTTTGTTTGAGGGTTTGTTATTGACATCATCTGACTCACTCCTCTCCCCATCTGATGTCCCTTGTTTCAGGGTTTGTTATTGACATCATCTGACTCACTCCTCTCCCCGTCTGATGCCTTTGTTGAGAGCTTGTTATTGACATCATCTGACTCACTCCTCTCCCCGTCTGATGCCTTTGTTGAGAGCTTGTTATTGACATCATCTCACTCACTCCTCTCCCCATCTGATGTCCCTTGTTTCAGGGTTTGTTATTGATATCATCTGACTCACTCCTCCTGACGTCATCTGACTCCCTCCCCACCCCGTCTGATTTCCTTTGACTCCCTCCTCTCTCCATCTGATGTCCTTTGACTCACTCCTCTCCCCATCTGATGTCCTTTGTTTGGGGGCTTGTTCTTGACATCATCTGACCATTGAACATTTCCACCAATCAGAGTATGTTCAGTCGCATTTTTGAAATTCCTGATGGAGAAAAAAAAAAACGACTAACAACCACTACTGATTGGTGGAAATATTCAACAGTCAGATGACGTCAAGAACAAGCTCTCGAACAAAGGACATCAGATGGGGAGAGGAGTGAGTCAAAGGACATCAGATGGAGAGAGGAGGGAGTCAAAGGAAATCAGACGGGGTGGGGAGGGAGTCAGATGACGTCAGGAACAAGCTCTCAAACAAAGGACATCAGACGGGGAGAGGAAGGAGAGTGCAAGCGATCTTGGACCATCTGGGAATCAAGCTATTGTTGAATAATTAAATGAAATGACGCTAAGCATGCACATACCTGTACATACATGTACATCCCATACATGTGTTTTGCATTAATTTTATTTAATAGTAAAGGAAGGTTATTAAATTTGTTGAATGGACTGAACAATTATATTTTTTGTGTGCATGTACAGTGTTACAGTTATGCAAGACAATGAATGTCCCACTCATACCCAAGGTGGAGGTTTGGGCATTTCCAGCCACCATAATGTTAACTATGGTGTCATTTTTCATTCTAAAAAAATGCTCTGTTACATCTGTATTTTTTGTTGTAGTGAGATAGCTACAAGAGGTCCTCATGGTCTTGAGTCTGACGTCTGGTCGCTAGGATGTATGCTTTACACCCTTTTGGTTGGAAAGCCGCCTTTTGATGTGAGCACAGATTGTCTCTAATGCAATCATATGGTGATGTGACACAGAAACAAGTGTTTGATAATCACACTCAAATGTACTTGCTTTTGTTTCAACTTTAAGAAAACGAGGATAATTTTACAGATGTTATAATTAAAGAATGACGTTTTTTAATGAATATATAATTTATAGATGATTATTAATGAAACATTACAGTTACTGTCTTCTTCTTCTTCCATTAAACTTGCCTCCTTCACTTCTGAAGATTTTCGCAAGCGTTAAAAATGTACATTCACAATAATAGCAGTAAAACTTAATTAATAACAAATCAATGTATTTCTTTTACATTGACAATTTGCAATTTTTGAAGACACTATTACATAATCATGCAGGTTTCACTTTTAACTTATTATCAATATAAAATGTTGCATTAACCCGCTGCCTCGCTTCAATGGAAGGTGGGTGCCTGGGATATCCAAGGGCTTCCACTGTGGCCAGCCAGCCCCTAGATAGAATACTGCTCCCATGGCTGGCAAATCCCCGCAACCCAGCCATGAGCCCCCATTCCAGGCACCTGTCACACTGATAGAATCAGTGGAAGGAAAGAAAAGAGGGGTGGGGGGGGGGGAATGTAGACAAACCGTTGTTGAAAAACCAGCAGCGCGAGCTGCTAAAAGGCAACCGCTATAAAACGCTAACCGCCCAAGAAAAAGAAAACAACGAGCAGCGCGAACTGCTCACACGCCACTAACAAGAACGCTAAAACACGCTGAAACGAAGCTGGATCCAACCATGTGAGCCTGCACTTGAACACGTGACTGCTGACCAGGAGGACCGCCCGCTAAGCTCGTGGCGGTTAACTTTGTTAAAATATCATTTTAACTAAATTGAAATACAAGGGGTCTAGGGATTTTCGCCTGTTATTATGTGTTTGAGCTCCAGCTACTTTGATGGAAAATTTTTTTGCATTGACAATACCAGAAACCAGTTACTGTATCCCCGGTTACTTTCTCTTCACTTCCCTGCCTTGTTAAAAAAATACCGACAGCCCTAGCCCGAAGAACAATCAGATTATATTAAAAATCCTCCAATTTTAATTAATTCACCTTTATTTTAGACTTCTTAGACAATGTACCTTTAGATCACTAATACTGTCGAACCTCTAGCAGCCCTTTCAAATTGTCTCACAGTAGTAGGCAACATAAATGGAGTAGTACGTGTAGGCAGAAAGGACCAAGTGAAAATGGGTCCTGAAGAAAATTAGTGTCAACTAAGCAGCAAAATAGTCACCTGTAGGTGGCAAAATTGCCAGCTGTCGGCACATTTTGACAGGTCTGCTCTAGGCAAGGGCTGTGAAATTTTAATACTAAAATGTTTACATTTTAGACTGAGGCAGTAAAGAGCACATTGAACAGAGTAGTGTTGGCTGATTATGATTTACCAGGGTGAGTTTCACTTTAAAATTAACCCATGTGATCAACACTTGATAAAAACAAATTGCAATCAACAGATATTACTCAGATTGAGTATGTGATTACAAGTAGAGTATCTAGGCAAATCATTGTTAAACCACGCGCCTCATTCTCTAACCTAGCTACAACAAAATCAACTCTGAATATCAAAAGGGCATAGCACAATTAGCTTTTTTTTAAAATTTGAACCCGATATACTTGATACACTTTGTGCAATGCTGTTTTCAAAACTTTACAAAGAATGTACACTGTATGGCTCATTAGAACTTTTGCCACCCAACAATTTTGCACTTTTTGATAGCAGATATTTCCTCAAATAATTGCATGAAAAAAGATAAAAATTGCATGGTACTAAGTTTAACAAGCTCTTTCAACTTTTGAAGTCAATTTGTATTGAGCATGGTGCTACATGTAGTTTCTCTATGCAAATTTGTTGCTAATAAAGCAAAATGTAAACAGTGACGTCAGCAAAGATTCACCTATATAAAAATTATATACAATGAACAAGAAGTCATAGTACTTAATAAATGTTTTTTGTGTTTCTTAGTAATCTATCATCAGAAGCTCAGAATCTCATCACTCACCTGTTGAAGAAGGTACTCTTAATTATTGTAAATAAATATGAAATTAATATCCTTTAATTAGTTAGATATTTACATATTAATTTACATTGTAACTCAGACATGTGAAAGCTTGATTTATATGTAACTTGTCAATGGGCAGTACTTATTAATATAAATGGACAGTAGGTGCCAATAATGAGCAATACAGGGCCAATAATGAGCAATACAGACGATAACAAGTGAATGTGCACAGAATGCAAATAAAGGGGTAACCATGGCAACCTAACACAGTTCAACTCCCCCTGGCACCTGTCACACTGATTTCTCAGTGGAGAACAAAACAAATTAAAGGAAAAGAGAACTTACCTAAACACAGGACTATTTCTTCTGCAGAGACTGAAAGTGAGTTTTCACTGAAGGGAAAATCTGCTTTAGGAGTGAAGTGAGTGCGTGTACAGGAGAATGTGGAAGCTCAGCTCTTGATTTTATCTTCTTGCCTTTTTCACCTGCATTCACCCCCATTCAGTGGATTTCTCTTAATGCCCCATTGAGCTTCTGTGGAGGAGAGAGAAAACTAGATGCTGATTGAACCAAGTGGTGGGTTGGTGGGTGGGGTGAGACAGAAGGCCAAAAACCCACAATGTTACTCCAGGCAAACCACATGGTCAGTTTTCTTGACAACAACTCAAACTGTGCATGTATTGAGCCATCACCCGCTGGCCAACAGAAGATCACCTTGCAGTGAACTATGATATTATTTATAATCTCATTTATTAAATTTTCTTTTTTGTGCCGTGATGTGCGCTAAGCAGTTTCATTGGATGCAGCAAGATTCACCTTCTTACTTGCACTGTTATTGGTGCTTTGCTTCAAATATTATACATGTAATTTTATTTATTTTTTTTTTGTATAATAAAGTAAGTAGCATTTGAAGAATTCATACTCATTCTTTGTTCTGTTTTCTTTCCATGTTTTAGAATCCTGGAGACAGAATCACATTGTCAGGTAGACTCAACATTCATTTACATAAAAATTATTAAAGCAACCATTTCACTTATTTTTTGTAATTGTGTTATCAGTAACAAAAAGCTTATGAAACAGGTGCAATGGGTTGTCAAACTTTAAATGTTTGATGATTTAACATTTCGCTTTCAATAGGCAATATTAGATATGTTTTCTCACATGTCATAACAGATGCAATTCAAGAAACCTGTCCTCCTATTAAGATCAGATGTTGTGGTTCAAAGTTTCCTTTGGTTTCACTTTGAAAATTTTCAAACCAGTTTGATTTTTGTTTTCCTTAATTGTCTCAGAATATGGTTTGAAAATTTTCAAACCAAAGACAAATTTTAATCACAACAATTAACATAGACAATGCTTGGGATTTGAATGTATGACTAGCATCTTATTTATGATTATTTATACACTGACAGGGATTTTAGATCATCCATTTATGACTCAAGAAAGACTGTTGAAGTATTCCTCAACCAACAGCCTATATCCTCCACAGGTATACCACACTAAAAGTAAAAAATATGTACAGGCACACCACACTAAAATGATGCAACTTGCAAATTACATGTAGGCTACATTGTACATGTAACTGAGGCATTTTCTCTTTAATCCTGCTTGATAATTAGTTTGCATGCATGTATACCTGGTTGTAATAATACTGTGTGTGTTGCACTTCATACCATATCAATTTCATCTCTGCATCAATTTTTTCTTGCAATGGATAAAATTTTTAAAATGTATCTGAGCGATACATGTTATTTTATTGAGCCCTGGATTCGAATCTTTTTGGACATCCTGGAATGACACCACATACAGTTGTACATGTACCTATAAGCAGGAACAGTAGGAAAGTCATCCTTCTATTTGAAAAGCTATCAAGTTGTCGGTAATACAAGCTTTGCTTGTCTATGTGTTAATGAAATATTATAATATTCCTGTTTCCTTTGAAGAATGATGGCGAGCGGTCATTGGACAGTGGAACAGGTACAATGGCTACAGTATCTACAGGATTTGGTCGATCGTCAAAGTCCACTCGTAGCGGTAGTGAACATACAAAATCCATGGGCATACAGGGAGATAATGGAGTTTTTACAAACAGGTCCAGTGACCATCTGTTGGACGTTTGGCCAAGACATGGCCGACACCCACCTTCTCCACCTGTTAGACAGAGAGCAAGGTACATTTATTTAATTTTCAATACTAATCATGTCACAGTGATTCTCAATTTTCATCTTTCATCACTATTTGCATTATAGAATGTACATAAGAAACCAAAGTGATCATAGCACCCAGCAATGGGGCTCTCATTATTACATGAGTATATTGAATACAACTGTTTTGCTACAATTATGTGCATTTCCATGGAGAAGGCTGTGGGGCAGTGAGATCACCCTTAACACTGAATCTGCCAGTCCAGGTTGAAGCTTTGCAGAGCAGTCGGTGAAGTTTGTCGCGTGCCTGCAGGGCTGTTGTCTAACAGGAGCCCAGTAGCCTGGGGTGCTCAAGTAACTGATCTGGGCACCAGTCACAGTCTGGGCTGCTAACTTTTGAGCTTTGGGCTTTGCTGGGCCTCCTTGGGAATTTTATCAGAAAACAGTCTTGGCCTGGACTCTTGAATACATCCCTGCTATCATGCTTATGGTATTGTCAATTAAATATTTATAATAATATTTAAATACACTGGTAATGTATGGTTTACATGTCCTGTATGGAGACTTCCATCTACATAATACATGAGTTTGTACGGAATAAGTAAATATATTTTTTTAAGTAAGGAGAAATTGCTGAATGCAAATATGATATTAATAAAAAATGACTTGGTGTTGTTAAGATCTATCTAACTTACAGAATGGTAAGTTGGCTAAAATTTCTGAAAAGTAAGAAAACAGTTTGATTTCACAGCTGTTATGGATAATCAGTGATTCGGGGGATTTGGTGAAAATAACAGGAGGCATTCAGAAAAAGTACACATTATTGAGTGGTAGCTAGCTCTGTGACTGGGACCTGGGAAGAAACAGCATCAGATTTCTGTACTACTGTAGAGGAGTTGTTGGGAATTTGTTAAAGTGCATTGTTTTTCATTTTTATGATTTCCATATAGCCACACTGAAAGTAATAGCACATCTGATCAAAAGACAAGTTCCTCTACAAAAGATCTGCTCCGTGGAACAGAAATGGCTCCACCACCTTCATCAGGTTACAAACAAACTGCAAATTCAGCGTCCTGGCTTTCCAGTATCACAACCTCAACCTTTAGAAACAAGCAATCAAAGAGTGTGGAAACATCCAATGGCGGAAACAGCCTGATTGCAAAATTCAAGTAATGATCGAAACGCACATACATGTACCCCAAGCCTCAAACACAGACATGCTTAGGGCTTGTCACATGCTTCTCCCTGAGGGAGGAATAGGTCGCGTGACAAGGCCTAAGGACGTCTGTGTTGGGTAGCATTTACCAAGCTTGAAGTAAAATAACAGGTAGATCTTTCAAAGTTCTGGGACATCTTGAGTTATTAAGTATGATCATTATTACCGGCAATACAGCCTACTTTTTGCTTATCAGTGAATCTTCCCAAGTTTAATATGTAACATGGGTATTCTTCCTCAGTGTCCATTTTTATGGCACTGCACTTAAGCTTGATGTTGCCAATGCCCTTCTTTAGAGTACCGGTATGTCTGCTGTATACTGATCTCTATTTTGTTAATTTTTATGTTTACTGATTATTGATTATTGACAAAAGTCTGTTTTTTTTCTCTCTAGGAATTATAATGCCAGCAAATACAGCAGCTCTTGTGGTAACACACTTAACTCGGTTGGAGACTTTCTCAAGAATGCAGCCAATGGCACTAACACAAGCAGCAGTGGATTCAGTAGCACAGAGACAAACATGTTGCGACAAGAACAGGAACATCAACAACCTGCTTCTACTGATCTGAACAGTCAAAGTTTTAGCGAGCAGGCACCAAGTGACGTTAACAGATCTGGTTGCAAAGAAACAGCAGACTGGAGTGATTATCGACAGCATCGGCGCCGTGGTAGCAACAGTGTCACAAAAGACTCTGGCTTAGACTTTTCTCACATTCACGAAAATGGCGTGCACGAGAAGCATGCAGAACAGCCAAAAAGGAACCACAGAAACAAGTCTGAGACATCAAGATCTAAGTCACTGGGAGATATTGTAGAACCCCTGAATTCTGAAAGGCTCAGGCCAATTAGACAGAAAACCAGAAATGCGGTTGTCAGCATCCTTGAAGATGGAGAAGTTGTATTGGAGTTTTTTCATCACAAGAATGGAGAAGATAAAGTTTTTGAAGTTCTGCGAATATCACAGAATGGGATGAAGACAACTGTCTATCAGCCCAATGGAAAGATGGGGGTACGTCTATCGTCACAGCCCCCTCCTTCCCCAGGGTGCGAATTGACTTGTACCTACCTGTTCTCCAACTTGCCCTCTAAGTATTGGAAAAAGTATCAGTATGCTACAAGGTTTGTTCATCTGGTTCGCAAGAAGACACCAAAGGTAAAATATTAGGCCTTTTTTGAGGAGTGTAGCTAACTAAAGTGAAAACTCAGCATGCTCATTAGTTTTTTGTTTTTATCCCCTGGTAAAATCTGCCAACAGATGTCCCTTAAAAAAAATAAGGGTTACAGATTTTAACTTAAATTATTGGATATTAAAATTCCTTTGCTAGTTTAGAAAAAGCTAAATATCTGAAAATATCAACTGAATCCTCCCTACCCCCCCCCCCCTCAAAGCCACCAAAAAGTTCTCTTAAAAGTGTTCTCATGCTCCACAGCAATTGCATGTAATTGACTGTTAATTGCTTTATTGAATACATGTAAGTGTGCTCTATTCTGTTTATTTAAAACAGTGTGCACAAAATTAATAAGAGTTGTTAATAAATATTCTCAATCGGTAAAATTTATTAATACTGGTAGTCCCAAATAAGTTAGTTTAAACAAAGGAACCAACCATTGAATGAAATCAAGTTTACATGTCTTTTTCATTAAAACTCTATGTGATCAATTTGTATTAAAATGTGTGTTAGTTATATATCATAGTACATGTAACACAAGTTGGGGTTTGAAACGAAGAAACAAAACTTTTGGGTCCTGAATCAGATGTCGTGCTTTTTTAATGTTGCCACGGTCAGGGAAAAGTCAGGGAAAAACAAAAATTTTTCAAGGTCAGGGAAAAGTCAGGGAAAGTGAGTTCTTGTAAAAGTCAGTGAAAAGTCAGGGAATTTTGTTTCAATTTTGTCAGATACCATGCATTCAAAATCCCGTGAAAAACGTAAAGAGATTGAAAATGAAGAGAAGAATATTCATTTGGTGGTCTGAAAAAGAAGCTGAAGCAAATGTAATAGTGTGTGTGGCTTATTTGATAATTCGCCTTATGCAAAGTCAGTGAAAATTGTTTTGAGGTCAGTGAAAAGTCAGGGAATTTTTTATGTTCTAATGAGTGGCAACCCCGAATTTAACATCTAAAGAATGATATACCCTGTATTCGCTTTCATCTTGCAGGTCACTATGTATTCCAGGCACGCCAAATGCATGCTGATGGAAAATTTTCCTCATGCTGACTTTGAAGTGTGCTTTTATAATGGTAGGTGCAAAGTATTATCCCAGTATTTTATCATGGTCATTTTGTTAATCATTTGGCTTTTCTCACCATACACTGTAAGTAACAGGGTTCTCAAAATTAACTTTTTGTACGCTGTTTCATTTCTTAAGTAAAAACTATAATACTAATTTTAAATGCCTCTTGTCAGTATAATAATATATTATTTAATAATTTTTAGTACCATTTTACATAATAAGTTGTACTAAGTGATTTACATGTATACCATTTCTGAAACTTGGTATCTTATTAAGTTATCATAAAATTAATGGTCAGATCTTGTAGCATTCAGTCAACTTTATTGGCAATTAATGTCACAGTTCCTATAGCTTTATTTAGACTGTGGTAGTTAATGTAGCAGTTCCTGTAGCTTTATTAAGTTAAGATACGAACACAAAAACAACAAAAATTATAGTTATTGTTGTTAACGGGTGACACCACTCTGCAATATTGGCACGACAACATGTAGAACTTCCATAGCTTGACTAAAAGCCCCACCTATCTCCCTAGTGACAAGACCCATGCCAGATTGGAACGGTAGATCCCAAAACCTTATGGGACCTTAACTCCCATGCGACCTCACTCTCCACAGCACTACAAGCTGAAACCTCCAGCCAACCTACAATTATTATAGTGTATTTGTTTTCCTGTGGCACCTTTTAGGAGAAAAATGAATCAGAGCAATACCAATAATTACAAATCTCTGATACATTTTACAATTTCCTTTCAATGTAAAGGGTGCCAAAAATCAAAATTAAAAAAAAAAAAATCCCAAATTTCATTTTGTGAAATATTGAAAAAAGAAATGGTACCATGCAAAAGTATTGCCAAAGAGGTTTCATTTGAATGGTCACACCATAGGATTTTGTCAACAGACTCAAAAGTTAGAACAAATGGTACCATGAAAAAGTACTGCTGAAGAGGTTTCATTTGAATGGTCACACCATAGGATTTAGTTGTCAGACTCAAAAGTTAGAACTACACTACATGTCTCCATAATTGAATCTGCGAGTGAACTCAACTGGTTAAAAGCACTTATTTTGAAAACTTTCCTATAGCCTAGTTTACAATATTTATTATTAATAATTATAAAATAGGGGCCAAAGTTCACCAGTCACAAGAGTGCACGCGGATAATTGAGCCAGGTGGAGTGTCATACACTTTGGAATCTGTTGGTGGTGTGGATGGTGCAACTCAAGATATGAAACCTCTGTTAGAGCATGCTCAGAACTGCTATCAACAGTGCGTGCATTTGGAGAGAGTCATCAATAAAGAGGAAGGCGAAAGTAACGGTGGACAATACTTTCCTTTTATCGTGTGTCGCAAACCACCAGCGTCAAGAAATAAGCCGCTCAAGGGAAGTGAGGTTCACACTGAAGGATGCAACTCCAGGTAATTTGTGAAATCAACTTGTTTTGCCTTTTTCATTTCTCTCAACTCTTCAAGTTAATTTCTTCTTAATAAGTGACCTTTTGGTGAGGACTCTTTAGATTTACATGTAGCTGGCAGTTTGGCAATTCTTATTGGAATCAAGTTACCAGTGCCAAACCTTTTTTAGTTGCATGGTGCCTAAAATGGTCCCTACTTGGAGGGTTATCAATACTTATATAAAATTAATACTTTGCCTTCCAAGACTGCCTAATTTATGTTGCATACACAAATCGGACAAACCCTGACAAGCTAAAATCAGTTAGTATCAAATGAGTTGAAAATATTAAGTAAATTGGCCACTGACGGTAACAAGATTTTGAGCATCAGTCCTTTATCATCTGGAACAATTCACTCTCATGACTGACAAAGGGATAACACTTAGCCTGACCAATGCAGATGTCTGTAGGGCTCGTCATGCACTTGTCTCCCTTGAATGTCTACTTAAAGTCTGTGTGACAAGCTCTTTAAGCACGTCTGTGCTGGAGGCTAGCCATACACTCAGCTTGTGAATCTATTCAACCAATTTTTGTCATCTGAGTTAATAGCAAATTTTAGTGTAATTTGTAATATTTCCCCATGCCCTCGCAGCAGCACAGTAACTAACCCCCTTTTAACCCTGATAAGTTAATTAAAAATGAAAACTCCATTGGTGTTTCTGTGAAGATTCCTCCCTCCCCTCCCCTCCCCTCCCCTCTCTTTCTCCCTTCTCCTTCTCAGGTTGCTTGGGTATTCACCTTAAATGTTTAACATTTTGTCATCAGACCTCCTGACTCCATAGAAAATATAACTGTCACATCTCCTAGCACCATAGCCCCAGTCAGTACATCCCTACTTTCCTTTGATGGTACCATAGCCAGTACATTCCACAATACAAGGCCATCTTCAGCTGGCAATGATAGAAAGCTCAACAGACGATCGCATTCTTGTGGTGATGAATCAGACAAGGCTGCCAGGACACAGTTTGGTCAGGAGAGAAGAAATCAGCAGAGTCAGCCAATCACCAAACAGGGATCGACTTCGTCACCATCATCTCAAGTTGTGAAGAGTGTTTTTGTGCAAGGTGTTGGCTGGGCTTCCCAGGTGAGTTTATAATTTTAGGAACCAAAATGTATTCAGAATTATTCAAGCAGACAGTTTCCAAAAGTGAAGGATGGAGAAAACAAACAAACAGACAGACATCTGTAGAGGTGTCTGTCTTATTGAGAGTCAGTTAGTGTAAAATAAGTGATAAAAGTGTGACGGGTTGAAAGTTGTCATCTTAGAGAGGTGGCTGTTAATGTTAAGATTGAATTGACTGCAACTTAATTTATATTATTTTAACTTAATTATAGTTGTCCACTGGCGAGGTGTGGGTCCAGTACAATGATGGATCTCAGATGGTTGTTCAGTCCTCTGTTACGAGTATCAAATATACGGACAGCAGTGGGGCCGTAACAAGGTAACAAAATAATTACAGTCGAACCTCCTTAATACGGACACCAAACAGACAGACCAAAGTGTCTGTATTATAGAGGTGTCCGTATTATAGCGGTAGGGATTGTATGAATTTTTGCATCTTAGGGACCAAGAAAACTGTCTGTAATAGAGAGGTGTCCGCATTGTGGATGTTGCCGTAAGGAGAGGTTTGACTGTGGCAATTTTCTAAATCATTTTTATAGTTTTAATTAATATGTACATAGTTTATGTACATATTAATTAAAATTGGAATATTTATACCTAATTGCATTACAAAATACTTGTCAGGTAACTCCAGTCGGGGTTCGTACATGTATGGCCATGGAAAACC
Source organism: Cladopsammia gracilis (assembly GCA_022457155.1). Lineage (NCBI taxonomy): Eukaryota > Metazoa > Cnidaria > Anthozoa > Scleractinia > Dendrophylliidae > Cladopsammia > Cladopsammia gracilis. Next base: position 916,208 of record JAJGOT010000094.1, on the reverse strand, counting down.
CTGGCTGGAAAGTCATGGAATTTTATAATTTAATTTTCCAAACTCGGAAAGTCATGGAATTTACTATCGAAACAGGTAGACCGCGAATTAAGCGATACGCGTGACAAATGTTTTTGGCGCTAAACGTCAACGGTTTTGGTCACGTGACTTTGTTTGTCAAGCCAAAAAGGTCAACGCGTGTGGTCACATTCCTGAATGTTTTCATATGCAGTTGTCGCGAGCTCACATACGATGGCGTTCTCAGTCAACAGTAAAGGACAAACTTTTATCAATGGGAAATCAATTGACGATAGCTTAAGAGGCGCTATTATCGACTCCATTGTCTCCATTGATAAAAGTTCGTCCTTTACTGTTGACTGAGAACGCCATCGTATGTGAGCTCGCGACGACTGAATACCGTCGCTTGCAACTACCTGTCCACACGCGTGACAAAAACATGTTCTGCCGACCAATCAAAATTCAAAGTTTTGACAATCAAACTTCAAAGTTTACCCGCCCAAAGTTTAACTGTCTTCGCATCTACGCGCAGGCTTCTTCCAACTTCCCTATATGAATGAAGTTGTGCGAGTTCTATCACTTGGTTTCGTAAATCACTTGACAGTGGAACACCTTGCTTGAAATTCCTGCCAAACTTATTTATTGTAAACGCCATGTCTTCAGTTGCCAAACGATGGATAAATCAGCTACGATCATTTGCGTAAGTGGCGTTAAAACGTCCCCAAGTGGGCGGGTAAACTTTGAAGTTTGATTGTCAAAACTTTGAATTTTGATTGGCCAGCAGAACATGTTTTTGTCACGCGTGTGGACAGGTAGTTGCAAGCGACGGTATGAAAACATTCAGGAATGTGACCACACGCGTTGACCTTTTTGGCTTGACAAACAAAGTCATGTGACCAAAAACGTTGACGTTTAGCGCCAAAAACATTTGTCACAGGTATCGCTAAATTCGCGGTCTACCTGTTTCGGTAGTAAGTGTGGGTCATGGAGAGTCATGGAAAATTATGTTTGTGGTACAAAATCACTATTAAAAGCAGCATACGTTGTGGGAATAGAGAAGATGAAAATTAAAAAAAAAGAAGTGAAAAACGCTTAATCTAGGTCATGGAAAGTCATGGGATTTTAAAATCTGAAAAGAGGATGAACCCTGCCAGTGATGGACTCTCATCCCATTCAGGGGGGTGGAGAGGGGAAGTAGTAATTCTCATAGTTATTTCATATTTGTACAGAAACTATGACTGCACTTGACCGCGCATGATTATATGGAAACCCTATAGTCATCCGGATCATCCCAGTCATCTCAGTAGTTTTTTAATTAAAATGACTCAGGGACCACCGAGATGATTATAATTATGGAAACCAGGCTTAAATTAATTTAGTGCTTGCATTGTAATGATAAAATTATATGATTTAACAGAAAGTGCACTTTAATCCTTTCTTTAGATTCACCAACTCTGACAGATTGCCGGAGTCAATAAAGAACAAGCTGTCTCACCTACCAGTCATTATAGAAAATCTAGTAGCTTCAACCAAAACATAGTTAAAACTGTAGATAAGATGTATATATAATAATTATTACATAGATATTAGCTAGCACTTGTAGTGCTTCAAGAAAAAACAGTGAATACCAAAAACGTTTCTTGAATGTTCATTGTCTTGTGACCAATCATAATTTCAATATTAACCCCTAACTCCCAAGAGTGCCAAGAAAAATTCCAAATTTCCTTTTATGAAAAATAATATTGACAAATAAAATGGTAGCATATATATGAAAGTACTCTGCTGAAGAGGTTTCATTTGAATGGTCACACCATATGATTTTGTCCACAGATTCAAAAGTTAGAACTACGCTACATGTCTCCATACCATGACGGACAGGATTCCTTTTATTTTCCTGTATTTTCTTGTCATGACAAGATCTTGCATTCCTGAAATATTTCCTGCATTGATTTCAAAGATTTTCCAGTTGCACTTCAAAATAATGTTTGGTTATTGGCACTATTTTATTATGCCTTTCCTGGCTATGTTGCATAAAAATAATATTAATACAGTCTGACTGTAACCATGATCAGCCATATTTTTAACTTTTTTTGTCTAATTTTTGACAATAAATATTGATTATTTTTGTTTTCTTTTTTACAATAAATTGATTATTTTTGTTTTTTATGCTTCCCAGGAGCATGACCTATAGCCTGTGTGTAGATGTCCCTTATTCCTTTCTTTGCCAAATTGGCCATGCCATGCAATTACACTTTTGGGACACAACAGCTTTTGGCTTGAAAGCTAACCCATTGGCCATGGTTATAGCCTGTTTTTAGCAAGTTTATGACATTTAAAACAATACAATACAATCATTCAAATTAAATTATTTCATAACTGTACATCGCCTTAATGCATATTATTACATTGTAACTTATTTATTTTTTTTACTATACATATACACTAATGAAATAGTTTTATTTCTTCAACTGCTTGTTAACACCTTAACAATGGTGCTGTAGAAAGAAATTAATTTAATGTTAATTTTAGTTTATTATATTTGTAGGATTATGATATACTTTCCACTCAACTGATAGACACTTGTAGTTGCATTTTACATGAAATGTAATAAATCAGTTTGTATTATAATCTGGTGAAAGTACCTGTTGACATTTCTTTATCATGAATTCTAAAGTGGACAGGGTTGCTGGGGTCCAATCGCCCATCCCCCCTCCCCCCCCCCCCCAAAAAAAAAAAAAACAAAAAACTGTAGGACCAATGAGGAAAATCACACCCATTAACCCATTGACTCCTACTTTCAGCAACATTGACTCCCAGAGTTTCGGCCAAAAAATGCCACTAAGGACGTTTGCACAAAAATATTTTAACATTGATATTTTTTAATGAGTTACCCATGTCAGAAATGCAAAAGAAAAGCAGTCTTCCTTATGCATGGTTCAATTCCTACAGTTACCATTCCCCCCCCCCCCCCCCCGATTTAACATTTTTTCTTCACTTGGCGTCCTATTCCTTCCCTAAGTTGTACACCCAGATGGCTGCTTCATATATTTCTACTAAAAATGTCTAATACTTGTTTGCCCATAACTCTTGAAAGAAATGGTCTTGGACTTCAAAATTTAACCCATAAACATTTTGGAACAAAATCTTTTTAAATGCTTCTGAATTTTGATGACTAAAGTGCAAACCAAGAATACACACAACACAATAGCTAACAGACTGTAGTTTTTATACAATACACTGAATTCTACATGCAGTTTGATTGGTCATTTCCTTTGATCTATTAGAGTACAGACACACAGTTGACGTCATGGTCCAACATGGCAGATAGTTTTGAAAATGGGGACAAGATTATTCCGGAATGGGCAAGTGTACGTATCTAAAAAAATGTTTAGATTCCATTTTGCCGTGCATCTGTTCAGTTATAGATCACAGAAGACGTCAAAATTTGGTAAGAACAAAAAAAGTGGCCAACAAGCCGCAGGCAAGTTGGTCACCGATGTTCTTACCACATTTTGATGTCTTCTGTGATCTATAACTGAACAAACACACGGCAAAATGGAATCTATTTCAATTTGTTAAATGCAACGCCAAGAAATACACCTCAAAACCCTTGTTCCAGGATTCACTTGTCACAAGTCACTACTTTACTATCATTTGTACACTGTGGGATCAATGATTTCAGTTGAACCTGTAACCATCACTAGTCTTAGACTCAGTCACTAGCGTGTGTTACGGCTCTGAAATAAGTGTTTCAATACAAAGCTTGTTGGCCATGTTATCTTACTATGCCTGTATTCAAAAATCAAACATGTTGATCGGCATCAAACTTCTCCTTGTAATATCAGATTGCAATTCTTAATCGGAGGTCATGAAAATTAAGGATATGATCACCCATGATGAATTCTCTTGATATTTAAACAACTTCTCTGCTCTATGCTATGATAAATGTATGGGAGAATTTGTATTTTGATCTTGGAAATAAAAGGGTTGAGGAGGTTGAAAATATGGCTGGAACCACAACTGAGGGCACTTATCATATTTTGTCAGTCCAACTTGCTGGCCAGACTGGTCCGTTTGTAACTAGAATGCATCTTTTTGAAGACTTGTTCCTACAAGTCCATCAAAAGGGTGCATACTATTTCCAAATTTTAATACCAGTCTGTCCAACCAGTTCTGGCAAATAATGGAATAATATTTAAGAATTGAGCAGTTCAGCCGGGCAGTTCTGAGAAATGGCAAGTACCCTAAGAGTCTGATTACAAGAGCAATCACTGCTTTATTCTTGCATAAATGGTGTTCAAAGTACATTTGTAAAAAAAAGTTACAACAGTTGTGTCAAAATTTGCTCTTACTACTTCAGCAGCACCACTTCTTTTTCAGTTATATTTTTCTTCTGTTGTCCATAAAGGAAAAAAAAAAACATTTCAGAGTAATGAAGGAAAGCACCTTCGGCAACATGACAATAACTAATTTTTATGGCTTGTCACCAAAAATCAGATCAAAAATTAAGTTCTTCTTCGGAAAAATTTACAAAGTAATCCTTAAACCAATTAACTCGTTCCTTTTTCATCTCCACAGACAAGTGAGGATTTTTCTGCAATCCATTGATTACCAATTCCATGAAACGGCGCACTGGCCCTTTGCTTGGAAAATCATCTAACAAGTATTCCAGGAATACATGTTCCTCAAAACTGACACCCTCCTCTTCAACCTTGCATGCTTCATTATCAATAGGGTACTGCCACAGTTTATTAGAAAGATTGATTTCATCTCTGAAAGCATTTTGATACACACCAATCTGATGAATCTTATCTGCCTCCTCCAAATAATCACTCTGCATCAGGAAAGCATCCTCGCTAGGTTGAATTGTTAGATTTTTGGCTTTTGCTTCCTGAAGAATGTTGTCAAAGAGACTAAGCCTTTTTCCTTCTTTAAGAGAGAACTCTGCTAATGTTGTGTGCGATTCCTCAGTTTGCTCGTTGTACTCGTCCATTATATGTTGCGAAAGGTTAAACGATGTCTTTCCCCAATTCTCAACAGCGGCAACAATAGTTTTGGCTGTTCCTAACTGTTGTGGTGCAACTTTCAGCTCGGAGAGGATATCCTTGATTTTGTTGTTCAGCTCGGGATCTGCTTTTGTTTGTGATGGCTCTGCCTTGCTAAGGCTTTTCTCTAGATCTTCAAGATTTCTTTCCACCCACTTTCTTTCTGGTTTCTGTGACAAGGGCTTTGTTTTGCCGGACAATAAAGTCTCTCTTAACTTTCTCCTTTTTCTGCTTTTGGTTTCTTCTATGGACTTCTCCAGAAAATTATTTATGTCACTGCGCCCTGATTCCTCAACAGACTTCAAAGAGTCTAAAAGACCAGAAGAACCACCAGATGACAGCTTTCTCTCAGATGCATCATCCTGTAATTCACGTAAAATCTTGTTATACTTTTTGTCCACTAAATCTTGATGATAAAATTCATTTCCTAGCCATTTAGGGCGAGAATCAATTCTTTTGACTTTGACTTCTTCTTCTTTTGAGGGCTCTTTTTGTTCTTTGGCAGTTTCTTTAGTTTGTGATTTCTCGCGTTTTTCTCCCAACAATTTTAAAACAGTTCCCAGTTCAGGCTTTGGACCTAAGCTTTTCAGATTTTGCCGCAAAGAAGACGCTCTTAAACTGCTCCTTTTCTCTTGTTTGCTGAATTTCTTTGGTGGTACTTTGTGATGGGCAGGATTTTCCTGCTCACTACTGGCCTGGACTTTGAAATCTCCAAGTGCACTCTTCAAATCTTTCTCAACGACTTCATCATGATCAGATTCTTCACCGGTTTTGTCAGAAGTTGGGCGTCTCAGACCCTTCAGCAAAGAAGATGCTGACAGTTTTGAGCCATTTCCATTCTCATGAGAGTTCGAACTCAAGCTTCTGAGCCACAAAACCTTGCGGAAAGATCGGCAGAGCGAGAAAGGGGAGAAAATAACTCGAATGTGCAACATCAAAGCCATGTGAACCCATCCACCATGTTGCATTCCCAGCAGCCAGCTCGAGATGAATTTCATCCCGAAAACTTTAGCGTGCGTCCTCATTCCCAGGTATATACTCTGTGTTAGCACACCATATAGTCGCCCTCTATTGTAGTGCTACAGTGATGTTGTGTACTATATTATGTTGTATCCGTTTTATTCTTGTTTATACCCACACACCCATCACTGTCCTTTGCTGTCCTTATTCGTCCTTATCTGTCCTTTTCTGTCCTTATTCGTCCTTATTCGTCCTTATCTGTCCTTATTCGTCCTTTTCTGTCCTTATCTGTCCTTATTCGTCCTTATCTGTCCTTTGCTGTCCTTATTCGTCCTTATCTGTCCTTTTCTGTCCTTATTCGTCCTTATTCGTCCTTATCTGTCCTTATTCGTCCTTTTCTGTCCTTATCTGTCCTTATTCGTCCTTATCTGTCCTTTGCTGTCCTTATTCGTCCTTATCTGTCCTTTTCTGTCCTTATTCGTCCTTATTCGTCCTTATCTGTCCTTTTCTGTCCTTATTCATCCTTTTCTGTCCTTATCTGTCCTTATTCGTCCTTATCTGTCCTTTGCTGTCCTTATTCGTCCTTATCTGTCCTTTTCTGTCCTTATTCGTCCTTTTCTGTCCTTATCTGTCCTTATTCGTCCTTATCTGTCCTTTGCTGTCCTTTGCTGTCCTTATCTGTCCTTATCTGTCCTTATTCGTCCTTATCTGTCCTTTTCTGTCCTCATTCGTCCTGATCTGTCCTTTGCTGTCCTTATTCGTCCTTATCTGTCCTTTTCTGTCCTCATTCGTCCTTATCTGTCCTTTGCTGTCCTTATCTGTCCTTTTCTGTCCTTATTCGTCCTTTTCTGTCCTTATCTGTCCTTATTCGTCCTTATCTGTCCTTTGCTGTCCTTATCTGTCCTTTTCTGTCCTTATTCGTCCTTATCTGTCCTTTTCTGTCCTTATTCGTCCTTATCTGTAATTTGCTGTCCTTATTCGTCCTTATCTGTCCTTTTCTGTCCTTATTCGTCCTTTTTCGTCCTTATCTGTCCTTATTCGTCCATTTCTGTCCTTATCTGTCCTTATTCGTCCTTATCTGTCCTTATCTGTCCTTATTCGTTCTTATCTGTCCTTTTCTGTCCTTATCTGTCCTTATTCGTCCTTATCTGTCCTTTGCTGTCCTTATCTGTCCTTTTCTGTCCTTATTCGTCCTTATCTGTCCTTTTCTGTCCTCATTCGTCCTTATCTGTCCTTTGCTGTCCTTATCTGTCCTTTTCTGTCCTTATTCGTCCTTTTCTGTCCTTATCTGTCCTTATTCGTCCTTATCTGTCCTTTGCTGTCCTTATCTGTCCTTTTCTGTCCTTATTCGTCCTTATCTGTCCTTTTCTGTCCTTATTCGTCCTTATCTGTAATTTGCTGTACTTATTCGTCCTTATCTGTCCTTTTCTGTCCTTATTCGTCCTTTTTCGTCCTTATCTGTCCTTATTCGTCCATTTCTGTCCTTATCTGTCCTTATTCGTCCTTATCTGTCCTTATCTGTCCTTATTCGTTCTTATCTGTCCTTTTCTGTCCTTATCTGTCCTTATTCGTCCTTATCTGTCCTTTGCTGTCCTTATCTGTCCTTTTCTGTCCTTATTCGTCCTTATCTGTCCTTTTCTGTCCTTATTCGTCCTTATCTGTCCTTATCTGTCCTTATTCGTCCTTATCTGTCCTTTGCTGTCCTTATCTGTCCTTTTCTGTCCTTATTCGTCCTTATCTGTCCTTTGCTGTCCTTATTCGTCCTTATCTGCCCTTTTCTGTCCTTATTCGTCCTTATTCGTCCTTATCTGTCCTTTTCTGTCCTTATTCGTCCTTTTCTGTCCTTATCTGTCCTTATTCGTCCTTATCTGTCCTTTGCTGTCCTTATTCGTACTTATCTGTCCTTTTCTGTCCTTATTCGTCCTTTTCTGTCCTTATCTGTCCTTATTCGTCCTTATCTGTCCTTTGCTGTCCTTATCTGTCCTTTTCTGTCCTTATTCGTCCTTATCTGTCCTTTTCTGTCCTCATTCGTCCTCATCTGTCCTTTTCTGTCCTTATTCGTCCTTTTCTGTCCTTATCTGTCCTTATTCGTCCTTATCTGTCCTTATTCGTCCTTATCTGTCTTTTGCTGTCCTTATTCGTCCTTATCTGTCCTTTTCTGTCCTTTTCTGTCCTTATTCGTCCTTTTCTGTCCTTATCTGTCCTTTTCGTCCTTATGTGTCCTTTTCTGTCCTTATTCGTCCTTTTCTGTCCTTATCTGTCCTTATTCGTCCTTTTCTGTCCTTATCTGTCCTTATCTGTCCTTTTCTGTCCTTATTCGTCCTTATTCGTCCTTTTCTGTCCTTATCTGTCCTTATTCGTCCTTATCTGTCCTTATCTGTCCTTATTCGTCCTTATCTGTCCTTTGCTGTCCTTATTCGTCCTTATCTGTCCTTTTCTGTCCTTATTCGTCCTTTTCTGTCCTTATCTGTCCTTATTCGTCCTTTTCTGTCCTTATCTGTCCTTATTCCTTATTTATCTGTCCTTTTCTGTCCTTATTCGTCCTTTTTTGTCCTTACTCGTCCTCATCTGTCCTTATTCGTCCTCATCTGTCCTTATTCGTCCTCATCTGTCCTTATTCGTCCTTATCTGTCCTTATTCGTCCTTATTTGACATAATCTGTCCTTATTCTACCTGAACCGTCCGTATGCTGTAGCTTTGAGTTGTAATGGGCGACAGTGTGGGATTTATTAGTTAGGGAATACATAAACAAAATGTTAAGAAAATATGAAACCCCTTGTTGCTATTTTTGTATGTACCAGTGCAGAACAGCGTGAAATACCGGACAAAAACTTGCCTATCCGCGAAAATTTGTTCCCAACAGTAAAGTCTGAAATCCCAATTCTCGAAAATTTTTTTTCCAACGAAACGCTTAAAACCGTCCATCCGCGAAATTGAACTCCCGCAAAAATTTCGTGCCACACGGTAGTGTTTTCAATGTAACAAATGACTTCTTTCAAAATAATAACGATTAATAGCTAAAACAGTACTTGCTAACGTAAGCCATTTTGCTAATAGGGCTTTGCCTATTACTACCCTGCCCCCACCCCCACCCCATTCCCTCCAACAAACAAACCTTTCTGCATCATGTACGTAATAACGCATTAATCACAACAATATTTCATACCTGTTTAATTCACGTTACCTCGCCGCTTCGCCGCTCGGTAAATATCCACCACTTTCACCGATACTGAGGTGAATAATTGTTGTAGTATATACCAGACAAGCTGGATAACTATCGGACTTAAAAATTATTTTTATTTTTTGAGAATATACCGACAAATGGACGGACAGTTATAAACAGAACAGAACAGAACGAGTAAATAACAAAAAAGGACGAGAAAGTACTGAAAAATACGAGTAGGGAAAAAAGAAAAGAAAATGGTTAAGAAAAAGATTAGTAGGAACATAAAATAAGGAATAGTTACAAAAAAGACGAACAAGGATAAAAAAGGAAGACTAAGTAAAGAAAAGAACGAGAAATAACGAAAACGATGTATAAGTAGAAAAAAGGACATGTAAGGACAGAAACGGTGAGGTCAGAAATGGACGGTTCAGGTAGAATAAGGACAGATAAGGACAAATAAATACGAATAAGGACAGATGAGGACGAATAACGACAGAAAAGGATAAAAAAGGACAGAAAAGGACAGACAAAGAAGGAATAAGGACAGAAAAGGACAGAAAGGACGAATAAGGACAGAAAAGGACAGAAAAGGACAGATAAAGACGAATAGGGACAGAAAAGGACAGATAAGGACGAATAAGGACAGATAAGGATGAATAAGGACAGAAAAGGACAGATAAGGACGAATAAGGACAGATAAGGATGAATAAGGACAGAAAAGGACAGATAAGGACGAATAAGGACAGAAAAGGACAGATAAGGACGAATAATTACAGAAAAGGACGAACAAGGACAGAAAAGGACAGATAAGGCCGAATAAGGACAAATAAGGACAGATAAGGACGAATAAAGACATACGAGGACAAATAAGGACAGATAAGGACGAATAAGGATAGAAAAGGACAGATAAGGACGAATAAGGACAGAAAAGAACATATAAGGACGAATAAGGACAGATAAGTACGAATAAGGACAGAAAAGGACAGATGAGGACAGATAAGGACGAATAAGGACAAATAAGGACGAAAAAGGACAGAAAAGGACAGATAAGGACGAATAAGGACAGATAAGGATGAATAAGGACAGAAAAGGACAGATAAGGACGAATAAGGACAGATAAGGACAGAAAAGGACGAATTAGGACAGGAAAGGACAGATAAGGACGAATAAGGACAGAAAAGGACAGATAAGGACGAATAAGGACAGATAAGGACAGACAAGGACGAATAAGGACAAATAAGGACGAAAAAGGACAGAAAAGACAGATAAGGACGAATAAGGACAAATAAGGACGAATAAGGACAGCAAAGGACAGATGAGGACAGATAAGGACGAATAAGGACAAATAAGGACGAAAAAGGACAGAAAAGGACAGATAAGGACGAATAAGGACAGATAAGGAAGAATAAGGACAGCAAAGGACAGATAAGGACGTATAAGGACAGATAAGGACAGAAAAGGACGAATTAGGACAGGAAAGGACAGATAAGGACGAATAAGGACAGAAAAGGACAGATAAGGACGAATAAGGACAGATAAGGACTGAGACAAGGACGAATAAGGACAAATAAGGACGAAAAAGGACAGAAAAGACAGATAAGGACGAATAAGGACAAATAAGGACGAATAAGGACAGCAAAGGACAGATAAGGACGAATAAGGACAGCAAAGGACAGATAAGGACGAATAAGGACAGATAAGGACAGAAAAGGACGAATAAGGACAGAAAAGGACAGATAAGGACGAATAAGGACAGATAAGGACAGACAAGGACGAATAAGGACAAATAAGGACGAAAAAGGACAGAAAAGACAGATAAGGACGAATAAGGACAAATAAGGACGAATAAGGACAGCAAAGGACAGATAAGGACGAATAAGGACAGCAAAGGACAGATAAGGACGAATAAGGACAGATAAGGACAGAAAAGGACGAATTAGGACAGAAAAGGACAGATAAGGACGAATAAGGACAGATAAGGACTAATAAGGACAGATAAGGACAGACAAGGACGAATAAGGACAAATAAGGATAAATAAGGACAGATAAGGACAGATAAGGACGAATAAGGACAGAAAAGGACGAATAAGGACGAATAAGGACGAAGGACGAATAAGGACAGATAAGGACAGAAAAGGACGAATAAGGATAGAAAAGGACAGATAAGGACAGAAAAGGACGAATAAGGATAGAAAAGGACAGATAAGGACGAATAAGGACAGATGAGGACAGATAAGGACGAAAAAGGACAGATAAGGACGAAGAAGGACAGATAAGGACGAATAAGGACAAATAAGGACGAATAAGGACAGTAAAGGACAGATAAGGACGAATAAGGACAGATGAGGACAGAATAGGACAGATAAGGACGAAAAAGGACAGAAAAGGACAGCAAAGGACGAATAAGGACAAATAAGGACGAATAAGGACAGCAAAGGACAGATAAGGACGAATAAGGACAGATAAGGACTAATAAGGACAGATAAGGACAGACAAGGACGAATAGGGACAAATAAGGATAAATAAGGACAGATAAGGACAGATAAGGACGAATAAGGACAGAAAAGGACGAATAAGGACGAATAAGGACGAAGGACGAATAAGGACAGATAAGGACAGAAAAGGACGAATAAGGATAGAAAAGGACAGATAAGGACAGAAAAGGACGAATAAGGATAGAAAAGGACAGATAAGGACGAATAAGGACAGGTGAGGACAGATAAGGACAGATAAGGACGAAAAAGGACAGATAAGGACGAATAAGGACAGTAAAGGACAGATAAGGACAGAAAAGGACGAATAAGGACAGTAAAGGACAGATAAGGACGAATAAGGACAGCAAAGGACAGATAAGGACGAATAAGGACATATAAGGACAGAAAAGGGCGAATAAGGACAGAAAAGGACATATAAGGACGAATAAGGACAAAAATGGATGAATAAGGACAGATAAGGACGAATAAGGACAGGTAAGGTCAGTGATGGGTGTGTGGGTATAAACAAGAATAAAACGGATACAACATAATATAGTACACAACATCACTGTAGCACTACAATAGAGGGCGACTATATGGTGTGCTAACACAGAGTATATACCCATTCCCAGACCCTCCATGTTATTGTATTCAAAATGGCTGACAGGATAAACAAGGTTTGATACAAATTGGACTAAAATTGACTTAAAACTGCAGTCTTTAGCGACGTGAGGGATCTAGGAAACTAATTACAACATGGTTGGAGGATCAGGTACAGTGCATGATTTTTCATTGTTGTTTATAGTAACTGATCGCATGGATATATTTCCTTCACCCACGTATCAGTCTGGAGCCCCTGTGTGGTATTTCAGATGAAATCCATGTCGCGACGATCTCTATTGATAAAACGACCATCTCAGTAACAGGAGCGACGATTTAAAAAATGATCGGGGTACCGGTCGGAAAGAAATAATAAGATGTACTGGAACTAGAAAAATGAATCGAAATTGGCCGTGATTAAGGGTGCGTTTTTTTGGGACATACTCTGGCCATTCCAAAAACAGAATACCTGTAATTATTGCACTTATTCCTCTCGTAAAATATGGAAAGAAGTTACTACTTTGACTATGTGTACCTAGAAAAATTTTGGCTTGTGAGAATGTAAACATAATATGCCACCCAAAAAACGCGCCCTAAATCGTCTGCTTTTTCCTCAACATTGACAATGATCGTTGATATAAAATCTTTAAGGGAATCCAGACTTACTTTACTGTGCATTTCAATAACAGGCAAACCTGAAGTTCAAAGCCCGACTAAGGTTTAAGTTTTACGCTGCTGTCAATCATAATGATGATTATCATAATTATGGCGACACCTGAAAACAGAAACTGACAAATGGATCGAAATCCACCAATCACAACCCGCAAACATGACATTTGGACCATTTTGCGTAAAGCATTGTTTCCTGAGACGTCCGCTATATATTTGTGACCGTGAAAAACTAAACTGTTGGTTGAGATTTGGCATAGTAACCCACATTGAATGCAGACTGGCACATTTAAAGGAAAATGTGCTAAAGTTCATAGAAATAAATTATTGATTCTTCAGAAAAGAGCTCTTCGATTGATATTTTTCGCTAAACCTATGGACCATGCCATTCCCTTCTTCCATCAAACGAGGACTCTACCATTAACCTTTTTAAATTTTGAACGTCTTTCGCTGTTGATGCATGACGTTTATCACCAAACTGTTCCAAGTAATCTGAGAAGTTTGTTCAGACTAACGACCGATGTACATAACTATAGAACCAGGTCTGCATCAAACCAAAATTATTATGTTGAGTACTCTCGAACGGAAAAAATGAAAAAAATCATTTGCGAGAACTGGCGCTTTGATATGGAACGGACTACCTAAATCTCTTAAATCGTTGAGGAAATCTCAATTCAAGTCGAAAATCAAACAAATTCTTCTAGAGATTCTTCAGAAAACAGATTACTATATTGATGTTCCCCAAATACTTTGTGATATTAAACAAATGAAATTGTTATAATTTGCATATTTCATTTATGTCCCATGTCTGCCACCAATATCATGATTTTATCAAAAGCTTTAAAATAATCTGTAACTCTTCAGATCAGCTTCTGTTTTGTTATATTGTCTAACCTTTATTATTTTCAATTACATTACTTTTCCCTGCCTCAAATAGCATTTTTGCTAATTTGCAGGGGAACTGTACTTAAGTTTACATGTATATATCTAATAAAGTTTTGTTTGTTTGTTTGAAAAAAAAAATGTATATTTCCTTTACATTTTAAATATTTTTATTTTACTTTAAATGGATTCTTCTTTTTCTTTATGCTAATCCTATTAGACACATTGTAAATTCTTTGTGTACCGAACAGCTGTCAATTGAAAATGGTTTAATATTGACAGCTTGATCAGATAAGCAAAACTTATTATGATTTCAAACAATTTTCAGTTAGTGGAAAGCCATTCAAACCTGATCCAACCTCATATGAACAAACTGGAATTCCATGGTAAGTTTTGGTTTTACATATTAAATATATGCATTATACATGTATTTTATGTCAAATGTCGATCATGAGATTAGTTCAATTCATTAACCTTGCTTGTGGACCAACTAAAAGCTTTCTGGTAAAAATGTAAAGAATACAATGTTCCAGTACAGTGTAGGTGCAAACACCTTAAAGATATCCTAATGTTATGTATTAAAAACACAATATGCTTTATCACAGTATCATGAATTTAAGAGGTCAGCGGACTTTCCAGTTAATCAGTAAACATTCAGTTATAAAATATTTTGTATTTACAGTGGAAATCCAGCTAGATACCAAAGTCGCGGAGTGATTCGCATGAACAGGGGGGACACCAGGCCATTTGAGGATCAGCAGCTTGGTGTCCCAGGGATTGGAACTGAATCTGAAGCTGATCAACACTTAAAAGGCATGGTAAAGAATCAACTGGATACAAATGTTACTCTGGAAAGGTAAATTGATCCCAATGCCAGGGGGGAGGGGGGGGGGGGTCTTCTCCCTATTATGGGCTATATGGGGATGCTCCACCCAAAAGGGGTACCTTTTGTAGGCTGGAAGTATATAAAAGGGTAGGGATTTCACGAGTTGATCAAGTGTAGAAAAGGGTAGGGAAATTGATCTTTGTTTTACTGTAATTGAATCTGGGTGTATATAAAGGGCCTAAAAGTTGACAATATTTGGCCCTTTGCACTCAGCCCCTCAATTTAAGGGTGTCACATTAGAAAAAGGGCATGAAGGCCATACCCTTTAGTCCAGATTTCTGCGCCTTCCCCTGACAGCACAATCTTTCCCTAGTCTTATCCATTTCCTGTCCTTTCACAAAATGTTCTGTTGTTTCCCAGTCCCATCATTGTCCAATTCCTGCCCCACAAGTTTCCTTTCTTCCCACAGTCTGTCTCACCTTCTGTAGGCTCTTTGCTGACTTTATTTAAGACCACATGGATGATCTTGATTATCTCATGATTTTTCTTTTTTATAGCCAGCTTATTCAAAAGAAGTCATTTCAATCAGCTTCCACTTATGCCCCGTTTTGTCCTGATAAAAGTGGTGCCCTGAGCTTAAAAGATTACCAGTCTTTACAGAGTCATGAACTGTATGTACAGTCTCTTAAGGAGTGTGGCTTTAGTGAAGAGGAAATTCAGTTCAAACTTGAACAAGAGGGTCATGTTCCAAAGGTGAGTTTTTGTGTGTTTAGTTTGCCAAGCCCCTCACTGCTGATAAAAGGTGGATTTTCAATCAGTGCAGGGCTTCACATTACTTTTGTGGAAATAAACAGTCTGACACCACTTTTGTTGACTTTGCATACAAGTACACATGTAGATGTTGTGGTTCAAATTTTTCTTTGGTTTGAAAATTTTCAAACCAGTTTGATTTTTATTTTACTTTGTCTCAGATAATGGTAATGAATCTGAGACAAAGGAAAATAAAAACTAAACTGGTTTGAAAATTTTCAAACCAAAGAAAAATTTGAACCACAACATAGATTAGGACCAGTTTTCAGTTAAGTGTCGTAAGACCAAAGTAATCACAATAAATGTCCAATGACAACGTACACAGACATTTAAATTAAACCAATCAAAATGCATAGTTGAGTGGATAGTCAATTGGGGGAGCAAATCATGCGATCAGTGATTGAGTGAGCAATTGCAAGCAAAGGTAATGTGCGCCAAGGGGGAACTGGGGAAAAGGTGGAAGAGGCCTCTTGTCCAGTACTCCCATAGCTTGTTCACTCATTCCAGTGACTTGAAAGCTCGTTTTCTTGATTAGCTGACTCACTTGACTGACTGAAAAGGGACAGCGCTAGCTTGCAGTCTCATATTAAATTGAATACAGTGGAATCCCGAGTTTTTCAAATACTTGATTTTTCGAAACTCCCAAATATTCAAACCAAAACTCATTTCCCTTGGATTTGATTTCAGTCAATACCATCTTCGATTTTTCGAACGCCCGATTTTTCTAACCAATTTTTCTAACCAATTTCCCTTGGAGGTTTGAAAAATCGGGATTCCACTGGTGTCAGCCATCAAGCACTGAAGAGGAACTAAACTTGTGAAAAAATACATAGTTAACATCATTTTGAAATTACCTGTTTGAATTATTAGTAGTCTACAAGCTGAAGCTATATAATAACGTCATAAATTATACCGATGATTATGCTAAAAAGTTTAAAAGTTAGAAGTTTAGGGTCTGAGCTTATGGCCAGGCTCGTCTTATAGCCGATAAAATACAGTAATTCTAACTTATAATTATTAATTGCTGGACATTCTTAGGCTCCAAAAAGAGGCCGATATGGAGCAAACCCTGCAGCTGAACAAGAAAAGCTGAATGACCTTGAAAAAAGGATCAAGATGCGAGAAGAAGCATTGACTGCCCCTGATCTGTATTCTAATGTGCGAGTTCTGAGCAGGCATGCCTTAGAGGTGGAACAATCTCTGCAGAAAGGAACACCAAAGGGGAGTAGTCTAAGTCACTTGGTCCAGCCAAGACAAGAAGGTATGCTACAGCTGGGCAGTGATGGGTCATGGAAACATTATTTTAGGCCTTTAAGGGTACTCCTAACCTCTGCAGGTGTCCTTAGGAGAGGACTCCTATTTAAAAGTGATTAGGGTGATTGTTGTACTTTTTAGGGGTTAAAATTTGTGTTTCCTGGTACCACTAAAGGCCGGTTTACACCATCTGTCAAAGTTTTTTCGATCAAAGGTACTTTTAAAAATAAAAAAACTTCAAAGGCACTGCATCCACCACATACACAAACAAAAGAGACATGAGTGAGTCATGCATATTGCCAATAATTGGCAATATGCATGCAGGTTTGGCAATATGCATGCAGGTTTTCTTTTGGTTACATACATGTAGTTTATGTGATTAAAAATATGTAAAGAGTTTGTACATCCATTCTGTTAACCTCCAAAAATATATTAGTTATCCCTAACTCGTGCTCTAAATGGTACAAATGTATTCAAACATGATTTGAAAAACAGAGCAAGTTTGGAGCTTCTTTTTTTATATTTTTGATCAGTATAGAGAGAATCATGTCACTTGACTAAAATCTACCTAATCGAGGTTTAATCAACAGTCAGGTGATGTTTTATCTTGCAGCCATGCTGCTGAATGATCCACTTCTGCAAACACTGCTGGAACAAGACAAGATCTTGTCAAAATCGAAACGGGGACACGCATCGTCTACCGATAACAACCAAGAGAAATCCAGAGACATTCACAGTGGACATTCGTCTGAAACACATGACAATTGCAGCAAAGGTTCTGTTGATAAAGGAAAACTGCATGAAGATGTTGGAAGCATAAGTAGTTGGTCCAATAAGGAGAGTGAAGCTGCCGGCCTGTCGACTAATATCCAGCCTATCGACCAGGAGGAAATTATCCAAAATAGATTGTCACTGGAACAAATTAAAGAAATTCCAAAATTTGTGAATTATCAACCTGGAGAGCCTAACAAGGTTGGTGTTTTGTTTTTTCGATCTCCAGAAATCATCTTGAGTTATGAACAGCCTCTTATTGTGAGAAAATGGCAACTTAACTCTTAAACTCCCAAGAGTGCCAAAAATCAAAATTGAAGAAAAATCCTAAATTATTTCATTTTGGAAAATATTGAAAAACAAATGGTACCATTCAAAAGTACTGCCGTAAACGTTTCATTTGAATGGTCACACCATAGGATTTTGTCCACAGACTAGATGTGTCCATAATTGACTCAGGGAGTGAAAGGGGTAAGTTAATTGTGAGCATTATTGTGAACCACGTGACTTCTATCTATACTTTGACCCAAGGTGCTGTTTATCAAGAACCTTCATCACAAGACAACAGAAGCAGACTTAGTTTCTTTGTTTATAAGATTCCAGAAGAAAGAGGGACCTAGAATATCTTTCAGGCTGATGAAAGGAAAGATGAATGGACAAGCGTTTATAACCTTGCCAGGTTTGTACTGTTAATTTGGCAGTTTTTGTCAATGGTAAAGCAAAAAATACAATCGATCTTACATGTGCGACCACCTCTTGTAACAACAACAACAACAACAACAACAACAATGTTAATTTGTACTGTAAATTAAAAGAGCTTTATATGTAATACATAATATGCATGTAATGTAAGCGACCATGACCACTGTCAATGCTGGTGATCTGAATTTTTGAATGTCACTTTAGACGCGAATTAAATTAATATGTGTTACTGTACAATTCCAGTAAAACGAAATTTTTATCCTTTGCATTAAAACTTCAACTTGATTAAATATTTTGCGGGGTAGATGCTTTGTACATTGAATGGACTACTGGCCTGTTAACATGTTCCCTTTTGGAGAAAATTGGCTATCGTATTATAATAGATATGTTTTGCCATTTAATCTAATGTTCATCAGCATCTGAGTTCATCAGCTATCCTATTAACTGCTATCCTCGAGAAACTAATTCTATTGTTATCGGTGTGAGCCGAGCACACTGTATAAGTGGGGTAAAGGTCGCTCTAACTTTTGACCATTCAAATAAAAGGTACGATAATGTATCCAGGCCCGTATAGCGAGTAAAAACTACAAAATGGTACAGATAAGGTTATAGCTGCCAAAACAACAGTTCATGGCAATAGTAGATAAATTCCACATTTTCCCCTTTTTTTACATTACCTGACAATTACTTACAAAAATTGTAAAGTTATTCAAATTTTGTAAAATTCTTTTTGTACAGAAAATTTACAAAACGTTGAAACTTTGTCAGAGGGACTGACAATATGTTGCAATATGTTACATACAGTTCACTTGATCCTGGGGGCCGTTTCTCGAAAGACCCGATAATTACCGGGCCCGGAAAGCTGTTTTATTTTCATTGAAGATTGAGGTTTCAAATGTTTTGCAGATAATACGATAAAACTATCAGTTAGCAAAACAAAATGGACTGGTTTGTTCGCTAGGACCTGCGCTTTTATTCTTTAGATTTTGATTTCAATATTTGGACACATGGTGCATCTTTGTTGCAACGTTGCGCACAACGAGACTTTGGGGTGACACACGACGCAACTTGTTGCGCGCAACGTCGCAAAGGTATAACTCGATCTTACTTCTGCAACTGTTGCACCGTGTGTCCGAGCCTTTAATGCCAGGGCAGCTTTCGGTGTGTTTGTTTGTTTGCTTGCTTGCCTTACCTGTTTTGTTTTGTTTATGACGTAAAGCCAAAGCTATCAGGGTGCTTACTATTTGTCAGAACTGACCGACCGGACCAGTCAAACAATTGTAAATATTGTTACATTATTTGTTAGAACATGCCAGCTGAACTGGTCAGTTCATAAAATTAGCATGACCATGTTGATAGACTTGTAGGAACAGGTCTTCATAAAGGTGCATTTTATTTACGATCTGATCGATTCGGCCGGCCAGTTCAGCCTCAGTTGACAAATGGTAAGCATCCTGATTAAACAGAATAGCTTACACAAAACGTCTGATGCAAAGGAGCCCTAGCTTAATTTATTAGGGTAAACTTTCATAGTTGTTTGTCGTGTTAGCAACGGAAGTTGATGAAAGAAGGTGTGATGTAGTAAAGTAACCTGAAAATACGGTTTATCTGGCATTAATCTTAAATTTATATATTTATTTCACTCGTCGAGAACTCATACGTCGGCATCCACGGGAGAATCCAGTGTATTTATTTTTATACCATAGCTTTAACCATAGTAAACCTTAGAGTGTCATGAACAAAAAAAATTGTTACGCCTTAAGGCAATTATCGCCACAAAATGCAATATTCACCCAAAATAAAATAAGAACGACCGCGAGATGTAATGCTAATGTAAGATGTAATAAAATTGACGCAAAATGTACGAAATATAACAAATTAACGCTAAATTGTATAACTTTTTAATGAATAAACGTAATAAATCTCCTAAATTAAATTTGTTCTTGTGTACCGTCCCTGATAAAAAGCTGAGATACATCTTCGAAACGTTGGATCCATCTTGTGACCTGTTTGAATCTCAACCGACTTTCTTCACCTTGAGATTTTTATTAGGGTCTGTATCACATCTACTCATAGATCTAGGTTCAGCCTCGATTTCTATTTTGGTCGATTCTTTTTCCAAGGAAAACGTCTTAAAGTAATAACGCAAAATGCAATAACACTCATTACGGAACAGACTTCAATATATGATCTCATTCTTAAATATTTTATAATAATTACTTGATCTTTAGGAAATTTGTTCACAAAGAAATGCTCCTTGATTTGGTTCCCGAAATTGCGAAATTGCGATTGTCGTGGTTCGACGAAGTCATTAGGTTTCCAACCTCAAAAAAAGATAGAAAGATCACCCCGTAAAGAACCCTTTTGCAACCTTAATGCTTTTGACTGTTCTGGACCAGTGAAGCGCTGATTGTTGTAAAGACTACGTGATGGTCGGTTCATTTTCAATAACGTTAGTAGTTTGTAGAATAAAATAGTGTTATTCTGGGTGGAACAGACGCCTTTTTCTAGTCGGATCTGTACAAAGGATCTGACATGTTTAACTGATTAATGGGAAAGGGCGGAGCCACGAAACTTTTGTTTTCTGTTTAAACTTGTGTTTTTTTCCAAGTAAGTATTCATCTTGTAGATGTCTAGTTTTTATGGACAAGAATGTTCCCTGTAATTTTTGTGTTGCTCTAATCAGTGCTCGTTCTGTTATTTTGGCCGAACACCTTGAAAATGTTAGTGAGATTTTATAAATTGTAAAGGAAGAGATTATGACCTACTAATTTGCTTGAAGGAAAATATGTTTATCATGCAATCTACCCAAGGCCTTACTCAACCCTTTCCCTGCCAGTCGAGAGTCAATTATGGAGACATGTAGTGTTGCTCTAGCGTTTGAGTCTGTGGACGAAATCCTATGGTGTGACCATTTAAATGAAACCTCTTCGACAGTACTTTAGCATGGTACCATTTGTTTTTCAATATTTTCCAAAATGAAATTATGATGCCTCTTTAATGTTGTTTTGGCACTCGTGGGAGTTAAAGTGCACGTTAAGCCCATGTTTCTGATTAATTTAAGCTAGATTAATTTAATTTAAGGTGGTTTGATTGTGCGAGTTTGATTGATTGACAAACTTGATTAACAAGTTTCGAGCCGTTCGTTATAAAACTGTAGAGAGTTAGGTAGAGTTACGAACAGCGTGCGGATACATCATTTCATTTGAGTGTTACCACATTTGGCGCCATTATGCTATGCGCTGGAGAGTTAATTACATTTTGCGGTGAAATGATATTAAGTTTTGCATTTAAATACTTCATTTCATTTTGCGTCAATTTGATCACTTACGTTCTGCGGCGGTTTTTATTACATTTTACTTAATTTTTTTTCATTTTGAGGCCATTATTCTATTTTGTGGCGTAACACCAATGTATGTTTTACGCACGCGTTCATTTTGACTTCAGATATCGCCTCAGCAACTGCCGCTTTGAACCTGGTGAATGGCTACTTGTTTAAAGGTAAACCCGTCATAATTCAATACGGCAAACAGAAGAAGGAACCTTCAAACAAAAGCGACACGACATTGAATGCGTCCAAGGCAGGCACGTAGCTAAGGGTGAGTTTTGTGTCATTTACATACATCAGAAGAACTTATTTTTCTTTTTAGTACTTTTTTTTACCGAGGAATACATATTTAAAATAGATATGCTAAATCTCACCGTCTCTTGTTGTATTCTTTAAAACAATGAGCTATCTTTTTTTTATCCAAGAACTATGATTCATTGGAACTGTCTCCCCGGAATAATGGCAATAGAGAAATTAAACGGCAAACGGCAAACGCCAGCTTGCAGTTGATTATCTTTTCTTTTCCTCGAATCGTTCAATGAATCCACTACAAAAATCGGAAATAATTCACATGTTCATTACAAACGGAAAACTACTCACTTTCACGTAGAAACGGCAAACGCCAAACGGCAAAAGTTGCATCCCTGCCGTTCGCGGGAGAAATATACGCGAAGCTTAATCTCGCTAATGTTGTAATGTTAAAACGTCAAATTTCCACGTTTGTAATTCCTTATGCTGCTATCCGGCCAATAATTCTCGCCTTAGAGGAGTGGCTGTACAGGGACTGATAAAAATAATTTTTCCAGCCACATACAAACTCCACTTGCCAAAATGGCTGTAAAATTCCGCCCTAGCACTTATGAAAAAAAAAAAGAAAAAAAAAAAATGGGCACAGCGTAGGGTTATCTTTACAATCGTATCACAATACATAATGCTAAATAAATCTTCTGGGATTCTTATTGGATCCAGTAGCCATAAACTCGAGTTAACAAAAGGGCAGTAAACCTCCACCTAAGCGTCATAACTTTATAGTAGTACGTGTGCCCATTCTATTCTGATAAACTCTTCATATAATGTTTCAAAGAAAATAACTGCTGGTCTTGCAGTCTTAAAACGTATTAGTACTATCATACCATTTGAAACTAGAATAAATATATACAATGCACTTGTAATGCCCTTTTTCAATTATTGTAGTCCTACGTGGGACAATATTGGTAAGGGTCTATCAGACAAACTCCAAAAGCTGCAAAATAGGGCTGCCAGAATTGTCACCCTTTCTAATTATGAGGTTCGCTCGAGTGATTTGTTGGATGAGCTTGGCTGGTAACGGTTAGAAAACCAAAGACTAAAACAGTTGGCTGTAATTATGTATAAAATTCATAATAATCTTTCCCCATTGTATTTGACGCGGATTTTTACCAATATTTCAACTATACACACACATAATCTTAGAAATTCTGAGTCTAATTGTTACCTTCCCAGACCGAAAACTGAATACGCCAAAGGTAGCATACATTACAGGGGATCTGTTCTGTGGAACAAGGTCCCCTTAGAGATCAGACAACGGCCCATCTTGAATGATTTTAAAACCTTTTTATGTGTGAAAGATTATAATGAAACAATGATAATTTAAGTTTTTATAGCCTTCTATTATTACGTGTAATTTAGTTGAGTTTTATAGTTCAATTTTTAGTTTAATGTAGTTTGATTAATCGAAGAAACCTTGATCGTAGTTTTCATTGTACTTTATTTTTCTTAGTTAAGTAGTTCTACAGGTAATGTACTCTAGTGTAAATTCACACGACTCCTAGGAAGACCATGTAATTATGATACGATTTCGTGTATAAATAAAGATTGATGATGATATACGAATCAAACTCATAGTTACTTTCTAATTTTCAGTTTGTAGTTACGCGCTGATCCTTTCATGCATTTTCAAGACGGGCCGAAATCAAATGAAGGGAAAAATCCCACAAAAATACTGAAGAGCAAACAGCGCTATAGAAAAGTACTGATGAAAAAATATTTTATTCATTGGACACACCGTAGGGCTTTATCCACAAAGTGAGAGCGGTTTTCATTTGAATGTTGAAAGTAATTTCGCAATTTGTTTGGGTTTTGCATTGCTACGCTTTGTGATTGGCTAAAACATCTCTCGCGCCACATTAACTCTGGCCAATTACAACAGGCGCAGACAATCCAATAATTATAAACCAATCAGAACTCGAGCAAATACATGTAACCAGCGCCAAGCGCGGGGAAACGCGTACAGGCAAGTCACGATTGGTTTAATTCGGTTTCGCTTCTGATTGGTTGAGAAAGTGGCGCGAGATTTTTTAGCCAATCACGAAGTGTAGCAATCGTAAAATTACTTTCGACACTTAATTGAAAACCGCTCTATGAACCAATCAGAAGTGGAACCAAAACCAATCGTGACTTGCTCGCATGCGTTTTCCCGCGCTTGGCGTGGTTCGTTGAACAGTCTACATCTGTTGTTATTACATCATTTGTTTTTACGACACTCGAGTGAAAACTACTCGAAAAGTTAGAACTACGATTCAAAGTTAAATTCTGGCAGCGTAGTTGCATATAAACCAACGAAATGACGAAGCTGGCATTATACCTTTTCGCGGTACAATCCTCGATCCATTTTGACACTGATTGGAGAACACGAATGTACGAAAAAATTAATACGGGATTACAAGCTTTGTAGCCTATCTAAATCTCTCAAATTAAAAAAAAAACCTGGTATTTGAAGTTGACAGTTCATAAACGTTTTAGATTTCAGATTTAACGAAAATTATTTGAGTTGTTGAGTTGTAGGCCAAAAAGGAAGAATGAACATGACAGCTGCTAAAAGATGGACATTTTGCGGTGTCTGGAAATTCAATCTTTATTCTCGATGAGTTCCTAACTGAGTGCATTCATGTTCTTATTGGTTCTGGCACCAAAAAGCGAGACTGGTTTCCGTAATTTTTTTGTGTATGATATGTGTGGGGAGAACGACAAAACAACTAGAATTTTTGAAAGCCATATGATAGGTTTGGCTTGCAGAGCTTTTAAAAGTAACTAGATTATTATAAAAGAAAAATAACAATTAAAAAAAAAATTAAGATGATAAACAAGACGGCATCACGCTGCAATTAAAGTTGAGTCGTTTATCTCGTAGACCTTTCTCGAAGTGCTTTACGAGGGGGGCATTGGGGCCTATAAGAAACCGAAAAACCGCTCAAAATTTCAGTGAAAACCGAAAAATCGCAATAAAAATCGATCAAAACCGAAAAGCCGCCGAACATAATGATCAAAATAGCAAATTCACAAACCTTAAACCGCTGACCCTTGATACCACAACGAAATATAACTACAGTCGAACCTGTATATAACGGCCCTGTATTAAGCGGCCACATCTTTCTTCTTTCATTTTAAAGCTATTGCAATAGAGTTAGGCAAAACTTCTATTGCCTTGTGGGCCACCGGCAACGTCACTTGGATGACGAACGTGAACCTACACGGGTTGATCGAGCCAAAGGTCTAGAAACTAGGAGGCAAAAAACCAAAGCCGAAAAACCGCTTTTCCTATTCAACAACAACAACAACAATTTATTGAGGTATTTCCATTTCTATACATGGCATTACCTTATATAAATTATATAATTATATAATTATTTAAATTTCAAATACAGTTTCACTTGTTATATAACTTTTTATATCTAGAGTTCATGATTTCATAGACAAAAGCAGCAACTGATCTACAAATAAATGGGTCGATGCTATTAAAGAGGAACAAAATTTTTGAGCTTATATCTAATTGTTTAAAAAATTGGTATTTTGCAGTGATTTCATCAAAAAATTTGATTCGAAAGCTATCATAAAAAGTGCAAGAGAATAGAACGTGAGATTCGTTTTCAACATCATTAACCTGGCACAAAGTGCAAATTCTTAAATTTTCAGGAGTTTTTGGTACAGTATAGGCCTATTTACACGCTGCGATTTGTCGGGCCGATTTGTCGACCCCGACAAATCGTGCGCGCGCTCTTTGTACAGTGCAAGCATCGTACATGAACTTGTTTTTATTTCAAAACTTTTCTGCTAAGAACTTCTTGAAAAACAAATGATATCCAATAGGTTACTTAAGTTGTTGTTAGTTTAAATACTGCAGATATAATTTGTTTTGTGTGATTTCTTGTCCAGATTGCGTTTTCGTTCTTAAAATCGGGCCCGACACGCGAAAATCTGTGAAGCGATCACAGATTTTTTCCGAATCGGCCGACATGTCGGACTGAAATCGCGCGCGCATCGGGTCGCCATTTACACGCGCCGATTTGCTTCACGATTTCTCGGGGCCGACAAATCGGCACGACAAATCGCAGCGTGTATATAGGCCTTATGTCTTCCAGTTTCAATGCGGAGTTGGTGATTTCCTAAGCGAAATTTATTTATAGTGGTTCTATGGAGGGGATTTATAATAGTATCTAGAAAAACAGTTTGTTTAGTGTCTGTTTTAAAAGAATTGTAAAAGCACAGTTTTCTGTTTGAGTTAAGAAGTGAGAGTTGATGGTTAATTAATGCTTTACGTATATTTTGATTGACGTGGTTAATAAACGCTTTACAGTTGTTGTCATTTAAAACCATGGAACTAGAAATATACTTTTTGCATAGCATTTTAATTGTCTGTGACAATCCGGGCTGGTTTTTGTCAGCCATTTCTATTTATTTATTATTTATTTATTATTCATTTTTATTTTTATTTCATAAAAACCGAAAACCGGATGTTTAAAAAGGAAAAAAACCGAAAACCACAACGGATACAGAAACCGAAACACCGGAAATTTTGAGTGCAAAAACCGAAAAACCGATCTCAAAAATAACCAAAACCGCAAAACCGAAAACCCCAATGTCCCTCTCCTTTACCATGTTTACTACCTCGTTAAAGTTTGTCTGTACACAAGAACCTTTTTGTTTCGTTGGCGTTAAGTTGTCGGCTAAATTTCATTGATCATTCATTGTTCGAATTGGATTCCTCATTCATCGATTATTTTTTTTTCTTCCACCCAGTGGCTCAGCCTTATTACAGTGTCATCACAGCATGATTTTTCGAAGGCAGATTTATAAAATAATGCATCAGTCAATTCCAGCAGTGGTCTAGTCCTCCCAGACAACCCCGAGCATTTGCATTTTGTGAAAAAAAAAAAAAAAAATGGCAAATGTCCCATGGCGTGAACAAGAACGTTGTGCAAATGCCCCGGGGTATATTAAAAACGAAGGAAAATTCTTCGAATTTAGACTCATCCAAAAGTTTCTTTTGAAGGAAAACCAAGTCAATAGAGAAGTGTTTTCCATCAGTTTTCCTCTAGTGACCGATTAGAGTACTTTCGCAACAAATTTCTCGTGAGAAATGGAGCCAGGATTCTTTGAGGTCGAAAACACGAGGATGTCAAATGTCCCAGGGTGCACTCATTGTCTAGGAAAATGAGACAAATTTGCACTGACTAGGAAGCTATACGAGGCTTTCAAATCAAATAGATTTTTAACAAGAAACATAATGGCGAATAGCCCACGCTATTTTAAGAGGCCAACTGTCGTTTTGGAAACTTCGCGTAATATTCTTAATGCTTTTCCTTCCGTTGCTTGCAACTGACGATACGCCTTTTTCCTGCATTCTCCGCTGAAACGGTAAAACTGCTCACATCATAGAGTAATCGAATTCGCGTGTTTTTTGAAGGGCATGAATTTATCTGTGTTCAAATGATCGTTTCGGTAAGAGTAAGTTTTCCGCATGGCCCGTATTACGCGTTGGTATCCATGGGACATGTTTTTACAGTGTTGACAAAAGGCACTCGACTGCTGTTGGTCCAGATGTACCATGTTTGAACTTCAGAGATATGCTAAACAGAATTGTCTCTCAAATACTTACCCTTATATAGGACGGTCTTTATATTTTTCTTTAAGCAATAGTATTTTTTTTTTGGTGGTTCTTTTTGCATGTTATTCTTCAGTTGGACGCCTGCGAGCTTATATTGCCTATTGTAGTATAGAGAATAAATTATAAAGAGTTTAATCAAATGTCTTCCGGGCAGATGCTGAGTTTGTAAATTGAGGTTTCAACAGTAATTTCTCTTCGTCGGAAAAATCTTAAACATCACTTGTCAAATTTTGCTGATTTCCTGATTTCCTGATGTATTGATTATCGCTCCTTGTTATTTCTGAAAATTGTTTTCTCCAAGATCTGCCCAGAGCGTGGGAAGATCGGAAATAGTTTTTATGCAACATATCCTCCGCTGTGCAATCTGGTTAATTATTTACTCCGTTTTCTAATATAATGTTCCCTTCTTTCTCTTAATATATACGTGTATCTCGCCATGTTATCCATCAATATATTTCTAAGATTTTGTTTTTTTATAACCTGTTTTATTAGATGCATTTGCACATTTGTTTCCCCGCTTTACCATTATATATTAAAACTGTTTTTCTTTTTCTCTTTCTCTTTTTTTTTTCTTTTCATTCGCCTGGTTTGACATGCCATTGCAAAGGTACTTCCTTTGTTTTGCTTTGACTGTATTTATCCTTGTTTACACCCTGCGACTTACCAGATGATTTCTTTACTCGACACGAGTTTTTCTTTTCTTTTCGAGTAGGAGAAGCAGAGGCTCTGCTAGCAGGGTGTCTCGTTTGTAGCTCATTCATTCAAGTTGCAACGTAAACTTTGTGGAACAAATCCAATTCAAATAAAAGTTTAAAACTTTGACTAATTAGAGTGGGGTAATTCAAATAAAAGCATTGCATTCTTTTGGTTCCGTTTGTTTTCAATGTTCTTTTTTTTTGTTTTTCAAAGTGAAGATTTTTTGGAAAATGGATCAAATTTGCAGTTGGCATCCTTCAAGGGGAAGTGTCGCAGGGATTTGATGTCACTTCAAAAACAAAACGTGTTTTTGTATTAACAGAAACAGGAAAACAATGGTCTAGTTTTGTGATAAATTATCACAAAATTTTTCACAAAACTGTCAATAAGTAACTGTCTATTCAAAGACATGCTGGGTCTTTAGGAATTGTAACTTGGATAATCCTAACGTTTTGAAAATTCCCACATTTTCATTCCAATATAGGTTAGAACAGACCACGATTTCTTCCTCTTTCAAGAATTGGTTGATTTCTTTTCTTGGTGTTTTAGTATTGTATATTTTTGTAAATAAATAAAGGTATTGTAGCATGGCTTGGATCAAAAAAGGTCAAATGGTCCGTGACACTGTCGCTGTTAAATCAGAGAGATCTTTGAAATAGACAGATCATGAAATTGCGAAAAAACATGTCAAATTAAGAAGTGAACTATCTTTCTGAAAACTTCGCGTGAGATGGTTTATGCGCTGCAGTCTGTGGTGTAATTACTGAAAGTCTTTCCCTTTCGCTATCACACTATCCAAACACCTTTTTTTCCAGCTGAGTTTACCGCTTAAACGGGAAAATGCCTCACAGCTTGGAGTAGAGACGGTAAATAGAATCCGCGTGTTTTCTTGAAGGGCGTGAATTTGACTGTATATTTGATTTGTCGTTTTATTTGAAATGTAGCGTATTTTGTTAGCAGTTCTGATTAGTTTTCAGGTGGCGTCCGCAAGTATCTTACAATATAGGGACATATATTTTTTAAGGCAGGCTAAGCGTACCGTATTTACTCCAGAAAGCGCTGCGGCGCTTCGCTTATTAAATTCTCCATCTTTTAAATTTTTCATCTTTTTAACAGGCGACAAGGTTGGCTTCTTGTGCCGACGAATGTTTTGTCTTGGTTTTGCCGTTTACAATGTTAATTATTTTTATTAATACGTTTGCCCACTGACCACTTTATTTCATGCACCTGCTTTGTAGACTGCTTGCTGGGCTTGTACTTTATGGAGGTTTGTAATTATATGCTGTTCCTTCTCAGTCAGTCGAGCGGGCGAGCTGATCACGAAAACAAGCTCGGCGAGACTGGAGCGAGCGAACGAGCCGAGAGGAACTGGGGGAGAGCTTTTCGCTCGCTCGCCGCTTGGATAGACAAATAGGCCATTTGCACGATGATGTCATTTCACTACTACTACCAGAATCCTTCAGTTTTTTGTTTTGTAGTGCAAATTAGGGCTATTGTTATTTAAACCGCACTGGGATTACAAATTTTAAATAAAAATGGAAAAACGAAATGAATTCTGGTAGTAGTAGTCAAATGACGTCATCGTGCAAATGGCCTATTCGGCTAACGCATTGTTGTACCCAATTCAAACCTTCTGGGAATAAGATTCTTTGTTCACAATATTTCCATATAATTTCCATGTCAGTGCTTCATTGATATGGAAATATGACGAGCAAAGAGTTCTATTCCCAAAAGGTTTGAATTGGGTACAACAATGCGTTAGCCGAATTTGTCTATTGCCGATCGCGTGTTTGCTCTCCCTCCCGCTCGACTATCCAGAGAGGGAATGCTAGCATTCTACCTGCTTTGGTATCGATCAAACGTGCGATGGCTTTCCCTTGGTCCTTTGCGCTCTCTGTCAAGCTGTCCCATCGACAATCCCTATAAGAACCTGCGTACTTCAGTCTCACGCTTCGATATTTCGAATAAGAACCTGGGTACGAAGCATTCTCTCTCAAAAGGAGGTCTAACAGTGGTTAACTTAGGTCGTGTTCTACTGGGATCAACCATTTCAACTTAAACTGGTTTTGCTTGATTGAAAACGCGGTTGCTCCTGGGAATAGTCGGTAACAGGCTTTGTCTGTAACTCTGTGAAGCAGGTAAACAAGATGTGGAAAATTCGAGAAGAAGTTCCGTTGTCAGAGTGTTATAAAGAGAACGGCTTTCTGCCATGTGAGTCTGATGACAAGCTTGAAGGGATTTTTATTTTATTTATTTATTTATTTATTTATTTATTTATTTTCTCCAAAAATTAACAAGTTTGCAGGAATGAATAATTTAAAAAAATAAAGAGAAAGGGGGCAAAAAATAGTTAAACTAATACCTTGCTCTCATAGTTGGAAATATAAAGGATATTTAATTAAGTGGATATAAGGAGAAAATGCTAATAACATACAATAAAAAAATAAACACATACGCACACACGCACACATATGAAAGCAATAATTATGTATATTAAGTACGAGTAGATAAAGCAACCAAGTCAATCTAGTATTGGGATAAGTAATGACTGAAAAGAGATTTCTTAAATAGTTTTTTAGTAGGCTTAGAGCAGACGGAAAGGGGAAGATCGTTCCAAAAATATCGTCCAATAATGGTGGGAGAGAACTTTAGCTAACTTTCTAATGTTTGTTCTATAAAAGGGAATATATAGTTGTTGAACTTGTTCAGAAAAGGCATTACGAGTAGTATAGCTATGTTGTTCTGATAACAGCGGTATAATAAAATTGGAGGGTTCAGGATCACACAAGAGATCAAAGAAAAAGAGACATGTATGAAGTTTAACAATATCAGGAAATTTCATAATGCCTAGATTGACATAATGGGGGGTAATATAATCCATAATAGGAACATCATTAATTAGCTTGAAAGGAATGACAGCATTATTCCCAGAAAATGAACTAGTACCTTCCTCCCGTATTAGTGGATGCGTTACTGCGCCTTTCAATAACATGCGGAATTTGAAATTCAAATTTCCACCAACGGTTGCGTTTTACACTGCCGTCAATCATCTTAGCTTACCTCTCAGGAAACAGATCTTCACTTCAATGAGTTCAAAAGGTCACGTCCGTGCATTATGATTGGTAGATTTCAATCCATTTTGTTTGTTTGTTTTTCTACATGGTCAGTTGGCTTTCGTATTAATTATGATTGACGGCAAGGAATAACGCAACTGTTGGTGGAGATTTAAATTTCAAATTCCGCATGTTATTGAAAGGTGCAGTAAGGAAGTATTCCAATGTTTTAATATCCTCCGCATTTAATAAGACCGCTTTTTTGTTTGTTGACCATTTTGATTTCAAAAATGATGGCGACACACGAAAATTGATGCTTGTTAACAAGTCAGCGGGCATTACCCATCGTTTTCAACCGTTTCAACCAGGTTCCGAGCTGGTCAGTGAAAACGTTGATCAACCAAACGGCAAACGTTGCAAACGCCAAACGGCAAAAGTTGCATCCCTGCCGTTCGCGGGAGAAATATACGCGAAGCTTAATCTCGCTAATGTTGTAATGTTAAAACCTCAAATTTCCACGTTTGTAACTCCGTATGCTGCTATCCGGCCAATAATTCTCACCTTAGAGGAGTGGCTGTACAGGTAAATAATAATAATTCTTACAGCCACATACAAACTCCACTTGCCAAAATGGCTGTAAAATTCCGCCCTAGCACTTATGAAAAAAAAAAAAAAAGAAAAAGAAAAAAAAAATGGGCACACCGTAGGGTTATCTTTACAATCGTATCACAGTACATAATGTTAAATAAATCTTCTGGGATTCTTATTGGATCCAGTAGCTATAAACTCGAGTTGACAAAAGGGCAGTAAACCTCCACCTAAGCGTCATAACTTTATAGCAGTACGTGTGCCCATTCTATTCTGATAAACTCTTCATATACGAATCCTAAAAATGTTCAAACTCATAGTTACTTTCTAATTTTCAGTTTGTAGTTACGCGCTGATCCTTTCATGCATTTTCAAGACGGGCCGAAATCAAATGAAGGGAAAAATCCCACAAAAATACTGAAGAGCAAACAGCTCTATAGAAAAGTACTGATGAAAAAACATTTTATTCATTGGACACACCGTAGGGTTTTATCCACAAAGTGAGAGCGGTTTTCAATTGAATGTTGAAAGTAATTTCGCAATTGTTTGGGTTTTGCATTGCTACGCTTTGTGATTGGCTAAAAATCTCTCGCGCCACTTTAACTCTGGCCAATCACAACAGGCGCAGACAATCCAATAATTATAAACCAATCAGAACTCGAGCAAATACATGTAACCAGCGCCAAGCGCGGGGAAACGCGTACAGGCAAGTCACGATTGGTTTAATTTGTTTTCGCTTCTGATTGGTTGAGAAAGTGGCGCGAGATTTTTTAGCCAATCACGAAGTGTAGCAATTGTAAAATTACTTTTGACACTTAATTGAAAACTGCTCTATCAACCAATCAGAAGTGGAACCAAAACCAATCGTGACTTGCTCGCATGCGTTTTCCCGCGCTTGGCGTGGTTCGTTGAACAGTCTGCATCTGTTGTTATTACATCATTTGTTTTTACGACACTCGATTGAAAACTACTCGAAAAGTTAGAACTACGATTCAAAGTTGAATTCTGGCAGCGTAGTTGCATATAAACCAACGAATTGACGAAACTGGCATTATACCTTTTCACGGTACAATCCTCGATCCATTTTGACAATTGGAGAACGAATGTACGAAGCAATTAATACGGGATTACAAGCTTTGTAGCCTATCTAAATCTCTCAAATTAAACAAAAAACCTGGTATTTGAAGTTCACAGTTCATAAACGTTTTAGATTTCAGATTTAACGAAAATTATTTGAGTTGTTGAGTTGTAGGCCAAAAAGGAAGAATGAACATGACAGCTGCTAAAAGATGGACATTTTGCGGTGTCTGGAAATTCAATCTTTATTCTCGATGAGTTCCTAACTGAGTGCATTCATGTTCTTATTGGTTCTGGCACCAATAAGCGAGACTGGTTTCCGTATTTTTTTTGTGTATGATATGTGTGGGGAGAACGACAAAACAACTAGAATTTTTGAAAGCCATATGATAGGTTTGGCTTGCAGAGCTTTTAAAAGTAACTAGATTATTATAAAAGAAAAATAACAATTAAAAAAAAAAACAAAAATTAAGATGATAAACAAGACGGCATCACGCTGCAATTAAAGTTGAGTCGTTTATCTCGTAGACCTTTCTCGAAGTGCTTTACGAGGGAGGCATTGGGGCCTATAAGAAACCGAAAAACCGCTCAAAATTTCAGTGAAAACCGAAAAATCGCAATAAAAATCGATCAAAACCGAAAAGCCGCCGAACATAATGATCAAAATAGCAAATTCACAAACCTTAAACCGCTGACCCTTGATACCACAACGAAATATAACTACAGTCGAACCTGTATATAACGGCCCTGTATTAAGCGGCCACATCTTTCTTCTTTCATTTTAAAGCTATTGCAATAGAGTTAGGCAAAACTTCTATTGCCTTGTGGGCCACCGGCAACGTCACTTGGATGACGAACGTGAACCTACACGGGTTGATCGAGCCAAAGGTCTAGAAACTAGGAGGCAAAAAACCAAAGCCGAAAACTTTTCCTATTCAACAACAACAACAACAACAACAACAACAACAACAACAACAACAATTTATTGAGGTATTTCCATTTCTATACATGGCATTACCTTATATAAATTATATAATTATATAATTATGTAAATTTCTAATACAGTTTCACTTGTTATATAACTTTTTATATCTAGAGTTCATGATTTCATAGACAAAAGCAGCAACTGATCTACAAATAAATGGGTCGATGCTATTAAAGAGGAACAAAATTTTTGAACTAATATCTAATTGTTTAAAAAATTGGTATTTTGCAGTGATTTCATCAAAAAATTTGATTCGAAAGCTATCATAAAAAGTGCAAGAGAATAGAACGTGAGATTCGTTTTCAACATCATTAACCTGGCACAAAGTGCAAATTCTTAAATTTTCAGGAGTTTTTGGTACAGTATGTCTTCCAGTTTCAATGCGGAGTTGATGATTTCCTAAGCGAAATTTATTTATAGTGGTTCTATGGAGGGGATTTATAATAGCATCTAGAAAAACAGTTTGTTTAGTGTCTGTTTTAAAAGAATTGTAAAAGCACAGTTTTCTGTTTGAGTTAAGAAGTGAGAGTTGATGGTTAATTAATGCTTTACGTATATTTTGATTGACGTGGTTAATAAACGCTTTACAGTTGTTGTCATTTAAAACCATGGAACTAGAAATATACTTTTTGCATAGCATTTTAATTGTCTGTGACAATCCGGGCTGGTTTTTGTCAGCCATTTCTATTTATTTATTATTTATTTATTATTCATTTTTATTTTTATTTCATAAAAACCGAAAACCGGATGTTTAAAAAGGAAAAAAACTGAAAACCACAACGGATACAGAAACCGAAACACCGGAAATTTTGAGTGCAAAAACCGAAAAACCGATCTCAAAAATAACCAAAACCGCAAAACCGAAAACCCCAATGTCCCTCTCCTTTACCATGTTTACTACCTCGTTAAAGTTTGTCTGTAAACAAGAACCTTTTTGTTTCGTTGGCGTTAAGTTGTCGGCTAAATTTCATTGATCATTCATTGTTCGAATTGGATTCCTCATTCATCGATTAATTTTTTTTCTTCCACCCAGTGGCTCAGCCTTATTACAGTGTCATCGCAGCATGATTTTTCGAAGGCAGATTTATAAAATAATGCATCAGTCAATTCCAGCAGTGGTCTAGTCCTCCCAGACAACCCCGAGCATTTGCATTTTGTGAAAAAAAAAAAAAAAAAATTGGCAAATGTCGCATGGCGTGAACAAGAACGTTGTGCAAATGCCCCGGGGTATATTAAAAACGAAGGAAAATTCTTCGAATTTAGACTCATCCAAAAGTTTTTTTTGAAGGAAAACCAAGTCAATAGAGAAGTGTTTTCCATCAGTTTTCCTCTAGTGACCGATTAGAGTACTTTCGCAACAAATTTCTCGTGAGAAATGGAGCCAGGATTCTTTGAGGTCGAAAACACGAGGATGTCAAATGTCCCAGGGTGCACTCATTGTCTAGGAAAATGAGACAAATTTGCACTGACTAGGAAGCTATACGAGGCTTTCAAATCAAATAGATTTTTAACAAGAAACATAATGGCGAATAGCCCACGCTATTTTAAGAGGCCAACTGTCGTTCTGGAAACTTCGCGTAATATTCTTAATGCTTTTCCTTCCGTTGCTTGCAACTGACGATACGCCTTTTTCCTGCATTCTCCGCTGAAACGGTAAAACTGCTCACATCACAGAGTAATCGAATTCGCGTGTTTTTTGAAGGGCATGAATTTATCTGTGTTCAAATGATCGTTTCGGTAAGAGTAAGTTTTCCGCATGGCCCGTATTACGCGTTGGTATCCATGGGACATGTTTTTACAGTGTTGACAAAAGGCACTCGACTGCTGTTGGTCCAGATGTACCATGTTTGAACTTCAGAGATATGCTAAACAGAATTGTCTCTCAAATACTTACCCTTATAGGACGGTCTTTATATTTTTCTTTAAGCAATAGTATTTTTTTTTGGGCGATTCTTTTTGCATGTTATTCTTCCGTTGGACGCCTGCGAGCTTATATTGCCTATTGTAGTATAGAAAATGAATTATAAAGAATTTAATCAAATGTCTTCCGGGCAGATGCTGAGTTTGTAAATTGAGGTTTCAACAGTAATTTCTCTTCGTCGGAAAAATCTTAAACATCACTTGTCAAATTTTGCTGATTTCCTGATTTCCTGATGTATTGATTATCGCTCCTTGTTATTTCTGAAAATTGTTTTCTCCAAGATCTGCCCAGAGCGTGGGAAGATCGGAAATAGTTTTTATGCAACATATCCTCCGCTGTGTAATCTGGTTAATTATTTCCTCCGTTTTCTAATATAATGTTCCCTTCTTTCTCTTAATATATACGTGTATCTCGCCATGTTATCCATCAATATATTTCTAAGATTTTGTTTTTTTAAAACCTGTTTTATTAGATGCATTTGCACATTTGTTTCCCCGCTTTACCATTATATATCAAAACTGTTTTTCTTTTTCTCTTTCTCTTTTTTTTTTCTTTTCATTCGCCTGGTTTGACATGCCATTGCAAAGTACTTCCTTTGTTTTGCTTTGACTGTATTTATCCTTGTTTACACCCTGCGACTTACCAGATGATTTCTTTACTCGACACGAGTTTTTCTTTTTTTTTCGAGTAGGAGAAGCAGAGGCTCTGCTAGCAGGGTGTCTCGTTTGTAGCTCATTCATTCAAGTTGCAACGTAAACTTTGTGGAACAAATCCAATTCAAATAAAAGTTTAAGACTTTGACTAATTAGAGTGGGGTAATTCAAATAAAAGCATTGCATTCTTTTGGTTCCGTTTGTTTTCAATGTTCTTTTTTTTTGTTGTTCAAAGTGGAGATTTTTTGGAAAATGGATCAAATTTGCAGTTGGCATCCTTCAAAGGGAAGTGTCGCAGGGATTTGATGTCACTTCAAAAACAAAACGTGTTTTTGTATTAACAGAAACAGGAAAACAATGGTCTAGTTTTGTGATAAATTATCACAAAATTTCTCACAAAACTGTCAATAAGTGCATGTCTATTCAAAAACATGCTGGGTCTTAACGAATTGTAACTTGGATTATCCTAACGTTTTGAAATTTTTTTTTTCTCTTTCAAGAATTGGTTGATTTCTTCTCTTGGTGTTTTAGTATTGTATATTTTGTAAATAAATAAACGTATTGTAGCATGGCTTGGACCAAAAAAGGTCAAATGGCCCGTGACACTGTCGCTGTTAAATCAGACAGATCTTTGAAATAGACAGATTATGAAATTGCGAAAAAAAACATGTCAAATTAAGAAGTGAACTATCTTTCTGAAAACTTCGCGTGAGATGGTTTATGCGCTGTAGCCTGTGGTGTAATTACTGAAAGTCTTTCCCTTTCGCTATCACACTATCCAAACACCTTTTTTTTCCAGCTGAGTTTACCGCTTAAACGGGAAAATGCCTCACAGCTTGGAGTAGAGAGGGTAAATAGAATCCGCGTGTTTTCTTGAAGGGCGTGAATTTGACTGTATATTTGATTTGTTGTTTTATTTGAAATGTAGCGTATTTTGTTAGCTGTTCTGATTAGTTTTCAGGTGGCATCCTCAAGTATCTTACAAATATGGACATGCATTTTAACATAGGCAGACAAAGCGTACCATATTTACTCCGAAAAGCGCCGCGGCGCTTCGCTTATTTAATTTTCCACTTTTTAACAGGCGACAGTTTTGGCTTGTTGTGTCGGCGAATGTTTTGCCGTTTCCAAGGTTATTATTATTAATACGTTTGCCTACTGGCCACTTTATTTCATGCACCTGCTTTGTATCGATCAAACGTGCGATGGCTTTCCATTTTCCTATCTATGTGGAGACATCAATGTATATTCTAATTTGCATGGGAAGAGGCACCAGCTAAGTTACTAAAGACATTGCTTTTAGTTCCGTGTTCTTGGGCCTTAGTTACAATGTGTTGAGCGTTATGAATATTGCTATGTTGTAATTAATACTG
This sequence comes from Cladopsammia gracilis, assembly GCA_022457155.1. Taxonomy (NCBI): domain Eukaryota; kingdom Metazoa; phylum Cnidaria; class Anthozoa; order Scleractinia; family Dendrophylliidae; genus Cladopsammia; species Cladopsammia gracilis. Next base: position 878,455 of record JAJGOT010000094.1, on the reverse strand, counting down.
ACTGACATGATGCAGTCGTAACTAGAGCAGTTTCCAATTGAGTGTCGAAACAATTGCTTTGGTTTTGCATTGCTACGCTTTGTGATTGGCTAAAAAATCTCGTGCCATTTTCTCGACCAGTCAGAAGTAAAACCAAAACCAATCGTGACTTGCTCGCACGCGTTTTCCCGCGCTTGGCGCCGCCGACATGTAATTGCTTCGAGTTCTGATTGGTTCATTGGATTGTTTACGACTGCTGTGATTGGTCAGAGTAATTTCTTTGGTTTTGGTTTTACGACACTCAATTGAAAACTGCTCTATACGAGTTAGAAAGTCTAATCCCTTGATCACCTTCAGTCACATAATGTGGTTCGATCGCACTTTTGAGTCTGTTGATAAAATACTAATATTCAGACAATTCAAATTAAAGCTATTGAGCAGTACTTTCCAGTGTTACTGTTTGTTATTCTGTACAAGCTGGTTCTAACTTTTGAGTCTGTGGATGAAATCCTAAATTGTTACCATTCAAATTAAAGCTATTGAGCAGTACTTTCCTGTGGTTCTGTTTATTATTCTGTACAAGGTGGTTCTAAACTTTTGAGTCTGTGGATGAAATCCTAAAGTGTGACCATTCAAATTAAGTTTATTATTCTGTACAAGGTTGTTCGAACTTTTAAGTCTGTTGATAAAATCCTAATATTTGACCGTTCAAATTAAAGCAGTGTTGAGCAGTACTTTCCTGTGGTGCTGTTTATTATTCTGTACAAGGTGGTTCTAACTTTTGAGTCTGTTGATAAAATCCTAAAGTGCGACCATTCAAATGAAAGTTACTGAGCAGTACCAGTTTCCTGTGGTGCTGTTTATTATGCTGTTTTTGAGTCTGCGGATGAAATCCTAAAGTGTGGCCATTCAATTGAAAGCTATTGAGCAGTACTTTCCTGTGGTGCTGTTTATTATTTTATACACCAGGTGGTTCTAACTTTTGAGTCTGTTGATAAAATCCTAAAGTGCGACCATTCAAATGAAAACTACTGAGCAGTACCAGTTTCCTGTGGTCCTGTTTATTATGCTGTTTTTGAGTCTGTGGATGAAATCCTATGGTGTGACTATTCAAATGAAAGCTATTGAGCAGTACTTTCCTGTGGTGCTGTTTATTATGCTGTTTTTGAGTCTGCGGATGAAATCCTATGGTGTGACCATTCAAATGAAAGCTATTGAGCAGTACTTTCCTGTGGTGCTGTTTATTATACTGTACAAGGTGGTTCTAACTTTTGAGTCTGTGGATGAAATCCTAAAGTGTGACCATTCAAATGAAAGTTATTGAGCAGTACTTTCCTGTGGTGCTGTTTATTATACTGTACAAGGTGGTTCTATCTTTTGAGTCTGTGGATGAAATCCTAAAGTGTGACCATTCAAATGAAAGCTACTGAGCAGTACTTTCCTGTGGTGCTGTTTATTATTATGTACAAGTTGATTGTAACTTTTGCGTCTGTTGATGAAATCCCAATACTGATATGTGACCATTTAAAATTAATGAGAGCTATTGAGCAGCACTTTCCTGTGGTGCTGTTTATTTTGTTGCTGACTAGGTGGTTCTAAATCTGAGTTATGTTACGCCTTGTTCTCGACATAAAGGAGTTAGCCTGCGTAGCTGGCGTTTTTTCGTTGGCGCACGTGATAAATTTCGCGAGCGGCGAAGCCGCGAGAAACCTCGCGGCTTCGCCGTTCGCAACTCGCGAATTATCGCGCGCGCCAACAAAAAAACCGCCAGCTACGCAGGCTATAAAGAAGTAGGGCCGTTTAAGAAATATTTTGAGCTTGAAAAGTTAGCCAAACAGTGAATCTTGGCATTTCATCGATATCGAATCGACTATAAGCAGGGCGCTTATTTTCAATTGTCGATTGTCGTCCTCGACCAAGCAGCTTTTTGCTTTCTTTCGTGCATTCGTTGCTCAAGAAAATAAGAATAAGGAATTCTCAAAGCGTAGTACATGCTCAATTTCACAGAAACTTTGGCATAACTCCCACCAGGTCAATTGCTTTGGTTGTTGTTGTTTATCAGTTTCCATAGTGATACCGACTGACGCTTCCACCGCCCTTTGGGCAGAAAACATGCTCTCATACACACCCCACACCGATGACAGAACATTTTAAACAGAACAAGTGTGTTAACAGATTTGCTACAACCCTCGTTGTGGTAACTTCTAGAGATCTGGCTACGCTTGAGAGGTGCAGGGAAGGGGACTAGCTATGCTTAAGAGCGGAGGAGAAGGGGGCTGGTGTGGCAACGAATCGATTGACGGATATCAGGCACATATAATACTTCTCCTTTAATTAACTTCGTTTTTATTTAAACGTTGTATACTTTTCTGACCATTGTTTTCCACAGACGTGTTTGTTGACGGGACGAGGCATAAAACCCTTTCCGTTACCTTGGAGATTATTTAAACAGTAATTTTCTCGAAACTGATCACTTATCTGATTTTACAGTGATAAGATTAGAGGATTCAGTTTTAAATGCTATCTGTTTATCTGCGTTTCCGGTTGACAGATATCGATACACCTCTTTCTAAACGTGAACCTATTTATATCTTGACGTGCTTTCAAAGTAAGCTTCACAGCTTTAATCCTTGCATTCCTACAATCGCAAAGCCCAGTTTTCATTACGAACTGCCACGCATCTCGTCAGTGAATGTTACATGTAGTGGTGCATAGATACGCATCGAGACAATATCCCCTTTATCCAGTAGTATATGGCAACTGCAGTGCAATTCGTTTTGTTTTGTTTTGCCTTTTTTCAGCGATTTAAAGGGACGCTGTCCCGCCAAAATAAAAAAAAAACATTTGCTTACCTAATTTCCATGATAAATCGCCAAATGCCACCGAATATACAACTCAATTGGATAAAAAGACTCTATAGAGCAAAACAGAAGCCATAGTTTGGAGATAAAGTGCAGGACCCGGGGTGCAGGATTACAAGGATGGAAGTAAAACACAACGATACAGTGCCTGAGATGCGTGACACTTTGGATTGAGTACTTAAATATACAAAACCGGGTGTGTAACGCCACTAAATGTAAATTTAAATTTAAAAGTTAGCGCGCGCCAGAAACGGACAAATAAGCGCACGAGCACGTGTGAATATTATTACAGAAAATTAAAAAGGATGGTAGTGGATTACACAGTTCATCAAATTTGATTTCGTGACAGGTGGTCAAGAAATAATGAAAGTAGAGCGATGGGGTAAAGAGATTGATTGAGAAAAATAGGGGTCAGCTGAAATTCTAAAATTCTTTCGAAACAACACGGCACAAACCATTACACATCTAAGATTGGGGGCCGGAAAGGGGGGGGGGGGGGGGGGTGGATCTTGTTAGCGCTCAATTTTTTTTCCTTAACTGTGTCGCTGCAGGAATGTTTTATTACAAAGCCTCAAGGACCCCTCCCCTGTTTCCTGAAATCACGAGTCAGTCATGCCAGCTCCCGCCAAAAGGTTTAGCCTTGTTGCCATACAATAAAGCCTTGTTGCCATACAATAAAGTGTGGACTCAATCACTCACCAGTATGATCGCATACTGAAATTCCGGAACAGAACACGAAGAATAAACATGATGACCGCAGCCGTAAGTAGGCCATTTTGCGGTGTCTGGAAATTCAATCCTTATCCCTGACTGACGAATTTCTAACGAGCGCATTCATCTTCCTATTGCTTCTGATACTAAAATACGAAACTAGATTTCCGTAAGTCTCTTAATGTGAGAACAGCGGCTTAAGGGACAACGGGTGTTGAAATTAAACGAAGACTGTCTGAACCTGGGAAAATCTCAGCACAACAAAATAAACTAATAATAAGAAAAACATAAAAAGACGAAGAAGAAAAATAATGGCAAAAAAAAAAAAGGGAAAGAGAAGAAGAGAAAAGGAAAGGAAACAATTGAACATTCAAATAAAATATTTTAAGCAATATTTTCCCGAAGTAACGTTGTTCTAACGTCTGAGTCTGAATGAAATCCTAACATTTGATCATTCAAATGAAAGCCATTGTGTAATACTATCCAAAAGTGCTGTATATTATCTAGTATACAATGTGCTTCCAACTTTTGAGTCTGTGCATTCAAATGAAAGCTAACGAACTTCATTCTTTCCTTTAGTACAGCTGTTGCTCAGTTTTTTTCAAAACAAAAGTTTCAGGTATCAAAATGGGTCAAATTTGCGATATATCAGGCAGTTTATGTGGTAGACAGGTCACGACATTATTATAGACATTATAGAAATAGCAGTCGTTCTGGAAACTTCTTTACAATAAAAAAGGTCTTCACTTCCTTTATTCGCACTTTTCTGTATTTCTCCGCATTCGCCACTGAAACAGGAAACGCCCTCCTAGCTTGGAATAAACACTTAAGGTAGAATTCGGCATGGATCATGTGAACCTGTGTAAATGTATTGACTTGTCGTTTCAGTTAAAATGTGACACATTTTGTAAACATACACTTGGCAACAGTTTAGCCTTTGCATGCGTGTGCCGATAATTGACATAAATCATTCAAGTGGTCTTATGTTGTTTTCTGAGCCTGTTTTAGTCTTCAGTTGGAGTAGCCTCCTATCTAAGAGTGTAACAGGCCTATTTTTTGTGACAAGTGCTTGGACCCTAGATGGCGTGGCTCATAAATCGACAACAACAGTTCATGTAGTTGGCCAAGGAAACTCTCCGTATTTACAAGGTGTCCGTATTAAGGCGGGTTCCGTGGATGAGGTTAACTTTGATTGTTTTCATCGGGACAGGAAAAACTGTCCCTTGTCCGTATTAAGCGGGTAAATTGTAAAGAAAACGTATGGGCTTTCGGCCGGGACCAAGACAACTGTCCGTATTAAATAACGGGGTGTCCGTATTAAAAAGCGGGGTTCGACTGTTCTAACATCCTATCCAGTGAGTGGGGGGAGGGCAGGCTTGGCCTTTTTTCGGAAGATTTTACTTCCGAAATGTTTCAGCTGTAATTTAAATTTTAGCTGTAGTAACTCTTATTCAAATTGCCTTGTGAATCCTGGCTCCGGTTAGCTGTGTCTCCGTCCACCCACGTCTTTCCTATGTAAGCTGTCTCTTCACGGATCATTTTTGCTGAGTCACGCCAGTTTGCATACTTTCAAGATTTTTTTTTTGTCGGCGATTGAATGTCGTTTGTATAGGGTAAAGAAATGGCATTCTTCTTTGAAAAGTTGATAACAATAAGTCTTGGAGTACTTAATTTCCACGAAGAAGTTGGACGCATTTTTTTTTAATTCCATGCTCTTTCCAACATCCGCTAATAAACCAAATTTGACCCTCATACTCCCTAAGACCGAAGTGAAAACTTGAATCCTGCTGTGTAGTTATTATCTTTAATTCTGTGGTTAAAGTTCTACATATCAGAAGGGTACTATTTGTTGCATTTGCAGGTTTATATTTTAGAAGGAGGGAGGAGGGTTTGATAACATCATTCAAAGCTTCTGTCTCCTTTTTGCTTCGCACTGTATCCTACCTCCTTCCTTGAGGGGTAGGGTATGAGGAGTAGATGCTATCTCGACAGGAAATTAGCATTTTGTATGCTCTGCTCTTTTTCGCATGTTCCTAGCTCGATGAATGCACAGCTAGGGGAGGTGATCATAACAAGTAAACTCGAACTGAGAAGACCAGCCCAATGGACAAAATATATTGGCCTGAAAAGTTGAGATGAGAATTTAATTTTCCGTTTGCATGAAGCTTGCATTGCTAGTAAAACGGCACAGGGAGAGTTAGCGAATATCTTTCTCAGCTTTTACTCCTGAAAGAGTGGCGGCAATACAATCAAGACACTATCTTTCATGGTGAGAAAGGGAGGGAACATAAAGAGGCCACCATTTTTTTTGTTGCAAGGTGGGTCCTCTCCGAGTCCAACAGTTTTTACCATTTCCCTGAGATGTTGTTTTTAAAAAGTGTAATAAAAACTTTGGCATCACTCCCACCGGGTCAATTTTTTCCCTGAACGCTTAGTGATACCAATCCGCCCCCTCGGGCAAAAAATGTCTCACACGCCCACTACGATAACATACACCTCAAACAGAGGGTTGTACGTTGATAGGTCAGGTAGTTTCCGTAGGATTGTAAGGCTAGCGTTGGAAAGGGGAGGGGTTGCTTTCATGGGTAATACTGGGGTATCGTGAACGCGAGGTTTTACATGGGTATCCTGGGGGTATTACATGGGGTATTGCGTGAGTATCGTGTCAATTTTTTCATGAATTTTTAGTGATACTTCCTCTCTCCTCCGCAGAGGCTCCTATCAGTAAAGAACAGTAAAAGAGAAAATGGGAGCGCGGGGAACGATGGGAAGAGCGAAAGAGCAGATTCCCCGCGCGCTTCACTTTTTACCTCTACCCAGCCTCCGCGCGTTTTTTTGCCAAGCTTGGAGCGTGACTGGGAGGCCTCTGCGGAGGAGAGTGATACTTCAGGCTAGTTTTCGACAGACATATTTTCAGACATGGAGTGGCGCACACGAAGCTTTTCCTTTGCGTTCTAGATTTCTATCGGCTAAATTAGACACCTGTTACTCTTCAAATAAAGTTTTACAACCGTTTATTTCTGCTAATAGATACCCTTTGGCTATTTTTCAACGGACAGGTTTCGAGATCTTTCCGTTGCGTTTAAGATTTCCATCACCTCAACTTTTGTGTTCCAAAAATTATCATTTATCTGAGCTTGCAATCGCACAATAAGGGGATTATATTTTATCTTCAGTATCCGGTCTCTGAGAATGATTAGACTGACCCGATGTTAGATATCATATTTAATAAAAAAAATAAGTTTAAAATAGATCAGAATTAAGAAATCCAATGAAAAGATAAAAAAAAAAAAACATTGAGAGCTCAAACAAGAATTATACTTTAATATTTGATGTCACCGTATGGCTATATTAAAATTAGCTTCCTGCACCGCTTTAACTCTTTTACAAATCAGTTCTACACGGTTCTGTTCGAGAACCTTTCATTGTTGTTCAGACTGACATAATTGAAAATGTTTAATAAATACTAAGGTTTGAGTTTGCAACCCAACTCGTGGAAATAGACCACAACAGAAACTCGTATGAAAAAGAGTTATAAAAAAGTAAAAACTGTTATAAAGAGAAAACAGTTGTTTTACAGGTTTAGGTCAACGTAATTTTTGTCTTTTCTATAGCACTATTAAAGAGGAATATTTAAAGGGAATTTTCAAAGGAGGAGCAAATGATAAACAGTTTTTAGCGTGTTTCTTTTTCAGTTCAAGACACGTCAGCCGAATTTAACAAGGTTGCCTACAATTTGATTAAGTAGTGTGATTTGTTTTTATTCTAGCTATCTAAAGTCAGACACATGTAATAATACAGTAAAAACCCGCAAGTAAGAACCTGAAAATTAAGAACCTGTTAGCCTCAAATTTATCATTTATACCCCCTATAAACAAGAACCTATTTAGCCTAGAAAATGAAAAACAGGTTCTTATTTTCAAAAATCATCATTTAGTGATGCAGAGCTGGGTAAGAATCCTGTTTGGAAAAATAGGAGCTTGCCATTGCTGTGCAGTTAAATCAATTAATATAATAGGTGTTGTTGAGGGGGGAGGGGTGGGTGGGGTTGACTGAAAAATAGGCTGATTACCATTTTATCTTCTAGCTGGATTTTATTTGTTGTTACACAGAAATAAGAACCTAGATAGCCTAAATAGATAGCCTAAAATTGTGTTAACTACCATTTAAACAAGAACCTGTTTAGGCTAACTCTAAAAAATGTAGGTTCTCACTTGCGGGTTTTTTGTAATTTTGTAATTTCAGTGGAGTTTATGATACTATTTAGGTTTGTGCTCCATATCCTTGGGGCACAGATTGTTACCAAAAATAGCTGGAATTCGTAATGTCTTATCAACATGTGCATCTCCGCTGAAAATATATCGCTGACGCCATTTGGCCAGAGAATGCCAAGAATTAACATTTGCGCGTCAGACAGAGCTATCGCGCCCAACCTAGACATGACTTTAGTAGCGTTCTCATGTTATGGGTTGCAGTTTGGGGATTTGTTAGCGTTGCGAAGGAAAACGCTTTGACGTCATGACTGTGCTGTTCCGCAGGAAATACGTTTCGTTGTGGTTTTAGTTTTAAAACGAGGCGTTGGTGGTTTTTTGGATCGATTGTGCAATAGAAAGGGAAGACCCACCGGTCGCCGGAGGTTAAATTCTTTTGGTTTAACGAGATTAACACTACAGTACAACAAAAGCTATCCAGTGACAAAGAAGTCAACGAAATGAACGCTTGAACTTGGATTAACTACTTCTATGTGTTCCATGTGTTACAATAGAGACTAAATTATTAAGGTATGTTCTTTGTTATGCACTTTATATTTAATACCGTTTTATGTCATCTCGCTGTTTCAAAGCGTTCAACTGCTCATGAGGGGGATTTCAGCATTATGATATTAGAATCTTCCGCGGCGCAGAAACCGTCCCGTTTGAGGAACAGGACTCTTGTTATTTTAAGGTACTCGGCGTTTTCTAAACTGAACTAAGCGAGATAGTGATCCTAAAAGTGATCGTGATCGGTAATATACAAAGTGATCGATAATATCACTAAGTGCTTAGAACTCATATTTTATGCAATAATGATAAAGAAGATTCTTGATAACTCGTACTCCTTATATATAACTCGAACTTCTCGCTAACTCAAACGATGTACAGTTGCCTCTGCTTCACTATTTATAGAATTTAACCCCCGAAAAATCCGACTTTCGATAACTCGAACGGTTTTGTGTTTCCTCTAACAGTTCGAGTTATCGAGATTTTGCTTTACCGTTAGGTATTTATACAGTTTGTGGATCAAGTTTTTGACAACAATTTGTGAGAAATATTAAACGAGAAAATATCGTTAGTGCAACACAATTGGAGTCATGGCGAGTCTTCTCATTTTCGATGTTCGTATATTCCAATCGATTCTGATTGTATACCAATCAATAATACGGGTTAACTACTACTGAAGAATTTCAATTTTCGGCTCGATATGTATGTTACTCATTTCAGAAGTTTTGTTGTCTTGCAGCGCTCTAGTTTTAACTCATCGGCTCTAATTTTAACTCGTCGTAGTATATCGTTCGCTCGACCAAATAATGGGCGTTACTTAGTGGCCCTACGGTTTCGAAAGACAATTGCACTGCATGACTCTTATAACTGATAAGTTTATTTTAAACTTGTTCATTCTGTTCTGTTTTAGCGGTTTGTGGGTTAAAAAGCGTTAACATGCAAAGTAATGTTTTTCGAAAACCCCATGCGACTGAAATTAACTATCCGTTGGTAGCGAATATAATTTCGAAAAGATTTCCATTATTAATCCATTTATGGTCTTGTGCGAATTGTAAACTGCACCCACATGTACACCACAAGTACCCTAATTTCCTGAATTGGAGCAGTCATAAATGGGGTATTGTTTATTCCTGAAGACTTGAAGTATCCAAATGGCGTGCCAGATTTTCCGATCGGAAAAAAATATGTTTGCCTCATTTGAAAAATAATGTTGCTTCAGTACGATGTTAATGGAGCGCGAATTTTCGCGAAGCGAGTAATCGTTTTCAGGAGTATTAAAATGCACTCGAAATGATTCGATCCATTTAGTGGCATCCACTTGGCGGTTCAAATCTTATTTTCACTGCATGACACTGGGTCACTCTGTCAGCGTGGCTTTCATCAGGAGCTTATTAAGCTCCTGCTTTCATATAAAATTTCCGCATAACAACCATTCTTTGACCCTTTGCTTAAAAACAGAATTCGACACATCTTCTTTGTGAAAAATTAAAACTGAAAAAAAAAAAACCCTTCAATGGGAATTAATAGCAGTTTCATTTGAATGACCATATTTTTCTGGGAGAGGGGATGGATAATATTTTACAACTCATATCGGTTGAGACTTGAATATTTGTGTTCAAAAGCGGTCACCCTTTTCGGCGGATCTTATAGAATTTCCATGTCCTGTATTTTGTTTGATGACGGATAGGGTTTTAACTTTCGAGTGGAATTAACGCGAGTTGTTGATGTCAAACTCTCTCTCCTCCGCAGAGGCCTGCTAGTCACGCTCCACGCTTTTTGGCAAAAAACGCGCGGGGCTGCGCTCCCATTTTCTCTTTTACTGTTCTTTACTGTACTATACGGAGGAGAGAGTGTCAAACTAGTATATTTAGTCCTTCATGTCACCAAACGCTTGCGAGAGAACGAAATGCCAGGATGGTGAATGTTATAAACCTAAGCACATTTCGGATGATTTAGCTCCCAAGAGTGAGAAGATAAGAAGTCAACAAAAATCACAAATTTCATTTTGTAAAATATTGAAAAACAAATTGTAACATGAAAAAGTACTGCCGAAGAGGTTTCATTTGAATGGTCACATGCACTATAGGATTTCGTCAACAGACTCAAAAGTTAGAACTATATTACATGTCTCCATAATTGACTCTGGGAGCAAGAGGGTTAACGTGAGCTATCTGGAACTAAATAATCCCCAGAACTTAAAAGGCGTAAGATAGATAAATCTTAAAAGTATTATGGCAATTAGTTAAGCAATATAAAGAATTAGAAGATTTGTTTTGCTTGGATTATCAATAATTGGCCCTCGACGGCTCCAACGATGAATCAAACAATCAAACAATTCTTAACAGTTTTACATTTATTCACCAAAGATTCGGATCTGTAGATAATTCTTCTGTTTACCCTCTCTCTCTCGAGCGCCTCGAATTCCGAATATTCCTTGGATTAGTATCTCTCTTGGACTGATTCGTAAACATCACAAATCATCGCCCGAGCAATGCAGGGGTCCCATAATGTATAAAGTGGTGATGGCTAGTTCTTTTGTTCCAAAACTGACATGTCATGTTACTGCAACCCAACAAATGGTGCTCTATCGTGACTCCATCTGTTGAAAAATGGCAAAACTCGATTTTTTTTATTTTTTTTTTAT